>OV884017.1:7500000-8125000 GCA_930367235.1 Sarcophaga rosellei | reverse complement strand
AAAGTAACGCAAGTATTTCTATTTCTCTGCTAATACCTCCCTCGCTCTCTCTCTGCTTATAAGCAAATATTTCTAAGTTTGTTTTGCGTGCCTGTTATTTCCTATTTTTATTTTATTTTCGCATTTTCTTTTTTGTCTTTTTGTCATTTTTTTCTGGTGTTGTTGTTGCTAATGTTACTGTTTATTTCTAATTATTTTGTCTGGTGGTGGTGGCAAGATGTGATATGTTATTGAATCTCTAAACCTGATGATGATGATGATGATGGAGACCAGTAATATCTCGCGCTCTCTCTCTCTTTCTGTATACATTCACACAATTTGAGGCAAAATATGTTGAAATTATCAATACATAATGAAAATTATTTCAATGTGGCAATGTGGGTGTACAAGAGAACTAAAACGGTTTTATATCAACTTAAATACGTCACAGTTTCAGCATCTTTAGCATATGAAGACAAGAAAAAACAGAAGAAAAAAAATACAGAAATAAGAAAATCAAGCAACAAAAATAAAAGGCCAACATATTGTGCTTATAATATGGCTTAAAGGCCGAAGAAAGCAGGAAAAAAAATCATGAAAAAGAAATTCTCTAATCAGGATAAAAAGGCCTATAACAACACCCAAATGAAAAAGACCGGATATATACACACACGGCCATACATACTCGTATACGCTAATACATTTACATACCATACAGGCATACACGTATTTTTGTATGTATGTTAAGAGGCATAAATTAAATCACTTTCTATGATAAAGAACAACAACAACAACAGCAAAAAATTTGTATGGTAATAAGGATAATTGTATTGAATATTGGCAATCCATAAATCATAAACCCGATTTAATTTGCGGCAATTAGTAAATATTGTATGAAGCATGTGATTTTGTTACCCGGCTTGCTATTCTCCCTTACAATAGCTTGTAAAATAATAATTTATGGCCTCTTCTACTTACATACCTATGCCGATATGCAAAGTGTAAAATGATGAGTAGAAAACCATTAAAGCCTTGAATTTATTTTCACCTTTTCAAGCATATGCTTAAGAAATCTTCTTCATCATCACCATATCACAGTTATCATCATCATCAGCATCACTGGCATCATTTCAATTGTCAACATAATGAAGTTGTTGCCAGTTGTAGGGTTTTTTTGTTCTGTTGAAATTTTAATAATTCTCTACCACACCCGGCACAAACGGATGTTGTGGCGCCATCATATCCATGAAACCATTACATCCACTACACACTCATACGCTTACACAATAAAAACAAAAAAAAAAGTTCTTTGAAAAAGCTGAGGCAAAGAAAAACAAAACAAAATAATTTTCTTTTTTCTTTCATATTTTCTTAAAAATCACACACACACATTCACTTACATATGTACACACAAAGGAAAAAGAAAAACAAGCAAGAAACTAATTTTGTAAAAGAAAATCTTCTTTATTTTCTCTATTAACAATGCACACACATACACATACACCAACAAAAAAAGAGAAAATAACAGGAAAAAATCTCTGCTGTATTATTTACTCTCTCCTTCAATATAATAAACATTTGTTGCAAGCAACATTGTTGCCAAACATAAGACATAAAGTTTACCTTTCTTTGAACATTATTTAAAATTGTTTGGATTTTTCTCTTTGTAAACATTTGTTAGTGAAATACCATCCACAAGCAACATTGTTGCCAAGATCTTTCCTTCTAAACATGTTTAATGTTAAGGGTTTGCAGTAAGTGTTATTAGGGTCTCCATAATGTCTTTAGTATAGGCATTGAAAAGTGTAAATTTTATGAATTTCAAAAATCATTTGACAACATAAATTCTTAGCTAAAATTTTAAATGGCAATTGGACATAAAAATTATTTAAAATGCCTTTTAATAGAGGGTCAAATCAGGTTAAAGCTGTTTGACCTTTCAACTGTTGGTAGTTACCTGATTCTATTTCCATTCGATATTCGCTAGATCTCGGTTACTTGAATACAACTTGTTATGCAGTTTCGTCTTCATGAATAGTTTCTGCCGTTCGGAGTAGACTTTAAACTGTAGGTCCCGCAACTCATGTATGAAATTAACACACACAACATGGTGGTGGCGTGAGAAGCTAGATCGTAATCCTAACTGAACGGTTGTAATGGCCAATTATGTTGTTATATTATGATTCCATTTCCATTCGATGTTCGACAAACCTCGAGCATTTGAATACAATATGGTATGCAGTTTTGTGTTCATTTGAACCCGAAGAATTTGTGTTACAACCCTAGTCGCTCTTAAGGGTATAGTAAGGAACGCTGTAAATATACTTCAACAGCACTGATGATGTACTCCTCCTGACTAAATCTTTTACAGTTCTTTTCTATACAATGCCTGCAATAAAACTTAGCTAGTATTGTCGTCAGTTAAAATTCTTACTTTGCTTGGGCCCTCCTATATTTGATGCCATTCGGGAAAAAGATTTTATATCGGTGCCACCAGCTTGAACTTTCCGTGTTTCCTTCTTCTGATTCCGAATTATAAGAAAATCTTCTGATCTACCAGATTAAGATTCATTGGCTTCATGCAAACTCGTTCGTGTAGTTGAATATCTTCCACAACGCTTGCCGGTTCACCCCAAAGGATACTATACAGGAACTTGTTCTTGACTAATTGGATCAGATACTTTGGTAATCCCGATAGTTGTTGTCATAAGTGAACCCATATATGTACATACATACATGCATAATTGGCCATTACAACCCTCCAGTTAGGATTATGGCCTAGCTTTTCACATTCTCAGAGACCCATATTGGTTCAGCAATTACCTTCTGCTTTCTATGTAGTCGCCGTAGTCTAGTAATTAATGTGTTGGCTTACTAGACGTGAGGCCACGGTTTCAACTACGGTTTAGACATCTCCAACAAAACGAAATATGAAAAAATGTTTCTTAGGCGGATTCCTCTGGCAGAAACTCTGTGAGTAATCTAAAGTTGCTACGAAAAGTTGCTCAAAAGTCTGTCGCTCAGAATCGACTTTAAACTGAAGGTCCCGCCACTCATGCATAAAATTAACTCACAGAACACGGTTGGTGTGAGAAGCTAGGTCATAACCCTATCTGAAGGGTTGGTTGTAATTAACAATTATGTATGTATGTATGTTCTGCTTTCTATGTTATAATTAATTTAGCACCGAGTCAGCAGTTTGAAATTCATTTCACTAGCATTCTGTATTAAATTGCAGGGGAACTATAAATTGAATTTCTTTTAGTTATCACTCTTTTATTATCCAATTGATGTCAAACAGATTTTTCTTTCCATTAATTTATTCAATTTTATTAAAAACAAAATATTTATTCTATTTCTAAGTTCATTTCAAGCCACTGTTTTTCCATAACTTTAATGTAAACAATTAGAATTTGCTCTTGTAAACAAAGTTGCTAAAATACGTTCCAAAGTAAACATTTCTTTTAAGAAAAACATGTCTTATAAACATAATTTACCCTTATAAACATTGTTTATAAACATATAATTTTCTTTTCAACATTTTTCTCTTACAGTGAAATTAACTTCAAGAGCGAGAGAAAGAAATTATGCACTCTCTGTTATGCTGTTAAATAATAACAATTGGAAAACATGTTGCCACAACTTTAGTGAAAGAAACAATAACAACATCCCTGTTTTATTATCACTGCTGCTGGTGCTGCTACTGCTACTACTAGAGAAGCATTCATTACAAAATAAACAGGCACACGAAGTTATGACGATGTCTTTCTACAACGATGGAGAGATGATGATGATGATGATGTTGATGATGAATACAACGACGACTACTACGACTACTACAGCGATAACAACGATGTGTGTCCCTATAATACATAGCCATATGACGAATAAAAATATTTTTTTTTTGCTGCAGCTCCCTGTGATGGTTCTGTGAGTTTTTAGAGGCGGTGGTGTTTTTGTTGCTGTTGCTGTTGCCAACATCAACACAATACACGACACATGCGACTGATATCAAAAAGTATCTGCTCCAAGATTTCACTATCTCAGTTGATATTCGTGTGTCGTTTTAGCAACATCAAACGCTTGCTAGTTTTGTGGGGTGTTAACGAATTGTGAAACCCACACCGAAACGAACGAACATTTTTGTGTTGTGTTTCTCGGTCGTACGCAGAGTGAAAAACAATATTTTTATGTGTTAAGAATCGCGTTCCGTGCAAAAGCTTATTCACACAAACATACATACGTACCATGCGTGTAAAGTGTGTATAATAAAGAAGAGTGTGTATGTTGTTATAAATATATTTGAATATTATTATTACAACAACAACAGCAGTAAAAAAGGAAACAGAAAAAAAAATACAGAAAAAATTACAAAATGAAAAAAGATTAAAGTAAAGTAAAGAAGTTGAAAAGAAAAAAAACAAAAAAGTTCATTAAAAATTCCTAACGGTAAACAAAAGAAATTCCCAACATTTGTTTAATTGTTAAGCCTTTGGCGCTTTAAATTATTGTAAATGTTTTGTTGTTGTTTAGCGTGATTGCTTTTGAGTCAAAAAAAAAAAAAACGGTAACGGTTAGACCCGTGTCTGTTCGGTTTGTGTATCATTCGCTTGATGCTAAGCTTCGCTCTTTAAATCATATGGTCATGTGTTTAACTCTTAACGGTATTGATATTTTCATGTACTTACACCATGTATAAGTACATGGCTGTGTAAGTGAAAGTGTGTGTATGCAAAAATTATTTCTTTATCGTGTTGTTTTTTTTTTATTGATTTTGTTTTTTAATTGTGAAACAAACTTAGCCATTCGTTTGAGAGTGTTTGTTTGTTTGCTCGTGCATAGTGCGTAAAAACAAAGAAAATAAATTCAATTTAAATGAGAAAATTATTCACGTGTGTATGAGTGCGTACGAGTAGGTGATTTCTTAAGAGTAAACATCTTGGCAAGTAAATACATAAATACCTGAGAGTGTATAAGAGTTTTTAAATGTTGTTCTTCGCTGCTCTTCATGGTAAAAATAAACAAAAAATTTAAAAATAAAATGAAAGAATAAAAAATGTTTTTTTTTGTTTTAAAACAAAAAATTTAAATTGAAATGCTTTTTGGCTTTTAAAGCTGAAAAGAAAGAGAAAATGTTTTAACAACAACAACACAATTCATGAAAAATTTAGGCCAAATTAAGGAAAAACAAAGAAACAAGAAAAAATAAAAGAAAATTGAATAAAAATATAAATAAAATGGAAATTCCCCCCTTTTAAAAAACTGAATGATTTAAAATAAAACCAAAAATAACAACAAAAAAAATTTTATAAAATAAACCCATAAAGAAAAAAATTTTTAGAATTTTAAAAAAAGAAGTGTTTTAAAGAAATTCAAATCATTAATATCACTTAATAATATAAAAAATGCAAATTCATTTAAAATAAAAAGAAAAAAAAAATAATTTTCTGTAGCATACAGATTACAAGTGTATTTGAATGGCAATTTGTCTTGATTAAACAATTGCAAAGAAATTGAAAAAAACGAAACGAAACGAAAAATAAAAGAAAATCTTTTAAAAGAAAATTTATTGTTCCTTTTAAAGAAACTAAAAGCAGCTGCATTTCCATTATTATTTGCAACATCTTCTTCACAAAAAATGTGTTTTTTTTTCTTTATTGTCATTGCAACATGATTAAGTGCATTTTTTTATATTGACGCGTGCCAATAACAGCTTCTTATCATATGGCCTGTAAAGAACAGGCAATAAATTATACTGGAGCCATAAATATTTAAGAAAAAAAATTTAATAAATCAAATCATAAATTTAAAGAAAATGAAAATTCTATCAAAATATTAGAAAAAAAGTGTTAAAAAAAATTCAATAAAATTTAAAAAAAATGTGTTTCTTAATTGTGAAGAAAACCTGAATGGATAATCGTTATAAAAATCTACAAAAAGAAAACATTTTTTCGGAAATACCATCTCTAAGTGCAACAAAATTTTAAGAAAATAAGGTGAGTAAGAAAAACTTTATCTTTTAAGCTTTGTCTTATTTTTGTACTCAATTTAATTTAATTTAATTTAATTCATTGGAATTCAAGTGTCAGCTTCACTATAGTTTAAAATCAACAGTTACATTCAAATAGTTTTACTAGCACTACATTAGAAACTCGATTCTTGTTTGCATTGAAAGCCGGTCTGGAGACCAATTTTGAAATTTTTTTTCAAATACGGAATTTTTGTTTTTCATTAAAAAGCGTATAAGTATAGTCGCTCAAATGTATAATTGAACACTAGCTATGGGATTAACAAAATACCGATTTTTCTACTTCAATGGAAATATTTCCAAAAACAATTTTGTTGATACGTATTTGCAGACAATTAAAAAAACTTTAAGACAACATATAATTCTTAGAGTGTTTTATTCAGAAATATGTTTTTAAAACAAAATTACTAAATTTCATGTCAAACGCTTGCTTGGGCAGTCAACAATAAGGTGCTGATTTAATACTTGGAAGCAATGTCTTTTGTTTTTATCATTATCATATCAGGGCAACGACTGCACGAGATTGGCGTAAAACTACATGATTGGGGTTTTCCATAACATACATACATAATTGGTCATTACAATACTTTAATCAGTATTATGGCCTAGTTTCTCTTACCACTAATGAGTGGCGGGGGACCTACAGTTTTAAAGTCATATCCGAACAACAGATTTTCAAGAAATTTTTTGATGGAAATTTTATTTCGTCTCTCAGAGTTTTTGCCAGAAATCTGCTGAGAGGATGTTATCGAACAAATTTTTTTGTTTCATATTTTTATTTTGTTGCCTGTCCTGGGATTTGAACTGTGACCTCACGTCTAATAAGTCAACACTTTACCTACTCGACTACGGCCACTATTGTTTCATTCTCGGCTTATTCCCTTTTTCCAACTGCTCCACGGTGATGAAATTGGATTTCTAAAGCTTATGGGCGAGCTGTCCCAAACATGCTTAATAATGTAGAATTCTGGGGATAAAACCACAGCTTCGCAACATGTGTATATGCTTGGGATTGTTGTCTTTGTAGAATAAATAGCTTTAACTTATTGGCACTTTTATTTATTTTTTTATTTATTTATTATAATTAACATTAACTAAAGTGTTGCTTTTCCCATTCCAAGGGAAACTTTAAAATTAACATTAACTTCTTCAGCATCAAAAGTATATTTTTTGTTTAAAGCTGTTAAATCAATTTTCTGGTGATGCCTTTATTTTAACATGATTTTGGTATTGAATTCGAAAAAAGGTTTCCTTGAATGCATTCCACTTTCCAGCTAAAAACCATACTGCATCTCAGAGGCTCATCAATATTTTGCCCATGAACTTTTTAATATGACTTCAAATGGTTTTCTTGTAGCTAAGTTAGGAGAAGATATTGTTACATTTTTACCTTTTAAAAACGTTTAAAATATGAGGTCGTAAATTGCAAATAAAATAAAAGTAAATTTTATTTAGTTTTAATTAAAATTCTTTTTTATTCCCAGAATTCTTTGTGCCACTGTTCACAACTTTATGCGAACAGCAACAATTTCTTTGTTAGTTATGTCTCTGTTTATACATACATACATACATAATTGGCCATTACAACCCTTCAGTCAGGATTACGGCCTAGCTTCTCAACACCACTCATGTTGTGTGCGTTAATTTTATACATGAGTGGCGGGACCTACAGTTTAAAGTCGACTCCGAACGACAGATTTTTTGAGAAGCTTTTCATAGCAATTTTTACTCTCAGAGTTTTTGCCAGAAATCTGCTGAGAGGAAGTCGCCGAAGAAACATTTTTTCATATTTCGTTTTGATGTCTGACCTGGGATTCGAACTCGGGCCTTTCGTCTAATAAGCCAACACACTACCTATTAGACCACGGCGACTTCGTCTCTCTGTCTCTGTTTATACCCTTTGTATAAACAATAACAATTACTAGGCAATTGTCCGACAGATCTTTGTAACGGAGATCTTCAAAGCACGATTACTCTCTTCAAACGCACAGCGTCTTTACACAAGACTGACTGAACTTCACTAACTCAGTCGCCTGCTTTGCCTTGTCTTTTATATGGCAGGGTAAACAGTCTGATGAATGTTCTTGAAGGCGAATGTTCATCGATATGCAACTCAATCGTTGCTAATGGTAAAACCACTTTTCTTATGCAAAATTTTCAAGAACTAAATACGCATTTTACTTTAAAATGTCTCTAGTTGGTGGTAATTTTTTTTATTCATTGATTGCAAATCATTTCATCTATGATTTTAGCGGAGAGCTCTGACGTCTTGTAATTACTTTAAACTTGTATACTAATAACTTGATAGGAAAGGCACACACATATCGGCTTGTTATAGTACCATATGAAGCGTTACTACATAGGCTAACTGACAAGCTCTTATTAACCAGTTTTAACGATCACCATTTGGGGCTTTGCATTTAAAGCATGACTCACATGATCAAGCTAAAAACAAGAGTCCTAAAGTTTAATAAATTTAGTGATCTGCGCGATATCTTGTAATGCTGGCTGCATTATCTATCAAATGGAAGAAGTCTGTGTTCTCTTGGACGAAAAGCCCTTCTTGCTGAAATTATCAACAATATCTGCCGAAATCATTTGCAAGTAAGTGAAGTGTCCCTGGATGCCTTCACATGACATAATGTTCTGAGGGAATAAATTGAGTGACAGACACTTTCCCACCATCCAATTTAAGTAGTTGATTGGTAAAAGAAAGACTCTTTAGACAGCCTATTGTAGGTAACAGGTTGTGACATGTCTTAATGATTAGTAAACCATGTTATATTAACACAAAAACTGCTGCAATAGAAGTGCTTCACAAATAAACACAAAAATATACATTCAGAAAAATGTTGCAAGTTTTAAGAGGAACATTTTCGAATGTTGCGCTTAAAGAGTGCATATTAAGGAAAAACTATCGAGTCCCATGCTTGTTTATCTACTAGACTTGTAGTCACTTTTTCTGCTTTAGAGAAACTTAAAAAAGAAAACCTAGAATATATCAGTACGTTTCAAAAAAAAATATTCTGCTGCTCTTATGCTTTTTTCCAGCTCAATTACCTTTCTTATTCCAAACTCAGGCAAATATTCTTCTGACAGAACTAAAATTGCCATAAAAATTTTCTTAAAGAAATATGTCAGAAATATGTATGTTCGGAGTTGACTTTAAATTGTAGGTCCTACCACTTATGTGGAGTGAGAAGCTAGGTTGTCATCCTGGCTAGAGGTTGCTTTGACCAATTAAGTAAGTAAGAGGAGGCAGCATATTATAATATTTGTATTACCAAAGAATACTTTGCAAGCTAATCTTAACATGTAATTAAAACTAATTTTCTTAGTTTCCTGTTCCATTAGTTAAATTCTTCCGTTTCCAAAATTTGTTCTTATAATTAAAAAGAAACCAGTAGCAGCTGCAGGTTTTTTGTAAATCTAAACTTAAAAAATCTTCTTGAATTTATAACCAAAAGAAAGGTAAAAGAAGAATTTATTGTTTACAGAAGTCAATTATTGACTTGTTGCTTTTGCTGAGTTTTTTTTTTCGTCACTTCGCATCGCATCACTTCTCTTTCCCTACTCCTTGAAAATTTCGTTTCTTTTCAGAAGAGAGAAGCAAAAAATTTCTCGTAATTGAATTTAATAAGGAAAATAAGGATGAGAGCAAAAGAAATTCACGACAAAGTAAATAATTACGAATAAATTTCTCTTTTAAATACAATATTTTTTTGTTTGTTTTGTTAGCCTAGCTAAATTGTTATTAACCTAGTTTACTAGCAGGTTTTCGTTTTTTTCTCTCTCACTCTCTCGCTTGTTCCTTTGCTTTTCTTTACCATTTTTTTTTACACAAAAAGAAGCAGTTTTTTCTCTTTCTTTTACCGAGGATTGAGTTGAATTGACTGGTAATTTTCGATATTTTTTTGTTGCTTTGTTTGCCAATAATTGTTATTTGTTTTCATCTATTGTGTTCATGGGCTTCGTGTTATCGTTAACATGATTAATAAGGTTTTACCAGAATATTTACAATGGCCTGTTAATTAATAACAAACCACACAGAAAAAGTTTTATTTTTCAAACGAAAAGAAAACAAAAAATCCATGCGAAAATTTTCCTTTAAATGAATAGAAACAAAAAGAAATAAAAGTGAGGGATTATGTGGTAAAGGAGGAGGTTAATGAACAGGAAACTTGGTATGACCATCTATATCGGCAGTAATCATGATACTGAAGAATATGTTGAACCATCTTCCAATCGTTTTGTAGTCCTCACTTTATTGTTGGCTACTGCTGCCAACCGTTAAAAGGTGATTCTGTTCAGGACCTTTTTTCTAGACCTGATCGATGCTCCTTTACTTCCATAGAAGTCATTATAATCGTTAATTAAAACCAAATGGATCAGGTTCATTTCGACATCTTAACCGCCCCGTCATTATCAGCTCACTGTCCCCACAATATAAGAGACATAAACCTGGTTTTCCTCTTTCCGCTGGCCCAGTAATTAATGCTTGTCGCCCACTGGCGTCTGCATTTAGTGCTTTTAGCTCTATTGGACGGCAGCATAGACAATCCAACAATCGAACGATATCGTGTAAAATTTTGTGTGAATTTTGTCCGAATTCTTCGTGAATTCGTCTCATTCTCACTAAATGTTCTGAATTATTACCGTGAAAATAGAACTGAACTCAATTATTAGTGTGAGCCATCGGTGGAACGTGTCGGCGTGAACGTTTTAATTTTTAAATCTTCATAAGTATTACTGATTCAGGCTACTATAGAGCTCAATATAGTGCAAGCTGAAGTGTCAACTTTATTAAATAAGAACTCAATGTTTCAGACTCCCATTGGTCTCAATGTAATCCATTACACAGTGTTATGGATCTATATGAGGATAGGTTAAAAGGGAATCGATATTTCAGCACTCATAGTAGGTACGTTAGAATAGTAAATGTAACAATTCCCCCAAACTAACAAAAAAGTCCTGATCAACTGCTCTTGAGAATCAACTTTAAAGCATCAAGCACGAGAATCAAGCAGAAAACCAGTCTAAGATTTTATATAATTTTAATGACCGATCAGATTAATCTATTAACCATAGCTCTGTTGGTTTCTCAGGAAAGTTTTAACCAAATGAGAGAAATCTCCGTCGAATAAATATTCCACATTCCTAGTAATAAATTCTGGATTAGCTAGTATAGAAGTGTAACCGTGTAACTTGCAGAAGACCTTGTTGATTACCATCAGATGTTCACAAACATAAACTGAACCTTCATGTCAAACACTCAACAAATACTGAAGGTGTTAGGATTATCGAAACATGGGCAATATTTAAGACATCTTTACTTGCTTATATAATTGACCATTGTAATGTTGCAGGATTACAACCCTTCAGCTTCTCACACCACTCATGTTGTGCGTGTTAATTTTATCCAAGAGTGCCAAGATCTACGGTTTAAAGACTATTGATTGAATAGATTGAGATTGAATAGATTTTTAGGAAATTTTTCATGGCAATTTTATTTGCTCTCGCGATTTTTGCCAGAGCACTGTCGAGAGAAATATTTTTTCAAATTTCGTTTTCTTCGAGACGTCTAATCTGGAATTTGAATAACGGGTTTTTTTCAACAAACTATCAGTGGTTATGTATAACAGTTTTCATTAAGAAGAAGAAATTAAGAAGAAAGACGGTTTTATTGTCTAAAATTATTAGGCCCTGAGTTTAACTCCTGGTATTCGGGATAAAGGAGACTTACAGACATCATTATAAAGAAAAATTTTACCACCACAAAGAAGAGTCACTATTAACCTCAGTCAAGATAGTATGTGTTTAACGCTATCCAGCAAGTCAACGAGTAAGACTTCAAATGGCTCGATACATTTTTGAAGACTAAAGCTGAAATTAGCCGAACGTTTGGTTCTATCATGTGAAAGGCAATGAGAACGATTACTTAACCGTAATGGAATTTCGGTAAGCATTTGCATAATTTTTGTGTGCTATAAACGAACGTTACGTTGCGTTAACGATCGGCTAATTCAAATTAAATTTAGTGGCCGCCAATAGAATAGAGACAATGCGTTCCGTCTGTTGGAAACACGCTACTCTTTATCTTCTATTTGCCTCAGACTTTTAAATCCACCCGACATTAGATACTCTTCTCAGCCTGCTTTAGGAGTTTTATGCTTCTTCTGATGAAATCATTGTAACTGCATCATGGAAATTTGCACCAGTAGAGTTCCTTCTTCATTCATTTTAATTTCGAAAAGAAAACAAATTTTTCTTTTCGGAATACATTTCTTAAAAAATAACACAAAAAAAAGGAATAAAAATTCCTTCTAAAACAAATTTCACATGGAGCATAAAAAATTTCTTGCATCACAGTGAAATTGAAGCGATAAAAATATTTTTTTTATTCCTTTTTTTTTTGAATAAAAATTTCTTGTAACAATGTATTGCTCTGTTGAGTTGTGTTGTTTTTGTTGAGTGTTGTCGTTATAGAGAAGTAATTTTCATAAAAAATATCACCATGGCAACACAGCTCAATCAACTGCACTGAGTTTCTTTATTTTTTTATTTCAATTCCAATTCGTTTTTGTCACGAATTCATTTTCCTGTTCATGTCTTTGTTTTATTGTTTAATATTCCGAATTTCCATAGTTATGTGACGATTTTTTTCTCTCTCTCACTCTCCTGAATCTTCTAAAAAATAGCAGTTATGGATGAAAAAAAAAAATTAAAAACGTAAAATTGGTCAAATCAATGTGTTCAATTGATCAAAGCGACCATTGTTTTGTTACAAAAAAAAATTTTTTTTAATAAAAAAAGAACATTTTAAAAACATTTAAAATATGAGCTCGTAGATTGCAAATAGAAAATAAAAATAAATTTGTGTTTAGTTTTAATTAAAATTCTTTCTTGTACGCAAAATTCTGTGTGCCACTCTTTACAACTTGATGTAAACAACAACAATTGCTTTGTTTGTTATTCATCTGTTAATACCCTTTGCATAAACAATAGCAATTACTAGACATTTATTCGACAGACGTTAACGGCGATCATCAAACTACGATTCATGTATAAAATTAACACATGCGACATACGCGGTGTGAGAAGCTAGGTTGTAATAATCTGTATGTTAAGTGAAAAAAGATCAAAATCAAATGAGTACAAAAAATTCTTTTTGTATCAGTCTTTTCGGCGTTTTACGATGTAAACCTTCATCTATCTACTTCAGAAGTATTTTTTTTTCTAGTTCTCTCACGCTTCTTTCAGTTCCTCTCTTGAGAGATGATCAAAAATTCAAACAAAGCTATAGGCGTTCTAATTAATTGGTTATTGCAACGCCTTATCAAAGTTTACCACCTAGTTTCACACACCATCCATGTTGTACAAATACTGAAGGCATTGGATTGTAGAAACATTAATTGATCATTGCAACATTTTAGTTAAGATTACAACCATAGAGCTTCTTACACCACCCATGTTCTGTTTGTTAATTTTATCCTTAAGTGGAGGGACCCCAACAATTCAAAGGCGACTACGGAGCAAGGAATTTTTGAGATATTTTTTATGGCAATTCTTACTCTTCCTCTTTATCAGAAGAATCTGCTGAGAAGATGTCGCCTTAGAAATATTTCGTTTCGTTCAAGATATCTGATCTGGGGTAACAATATTTGTTTGTGAAACTTTCTTCCTGAGAATAATTTTCTTGTCTCTTGAAGTCACATATTCAAGTTAATAAGCTAAGCCCCCAGGATTTTCCCTAAAAGCTGATTGTACAAAACCGCTACAGTACTTATGGCTATAAAGCCTCTCCCCGCCAATGATTTTAAGGACTTTGTGCAGGTTTTAAATTTTTCATTATCTTAAATCCTTTACAAAAACTACTGGACTTTGTTTTTGGAAATCCTTTTTTTTTTTTTTTGTTATTTCAACAGAGCCTAACTTAACGAAGTAACGAAAAAAAGAGAATAAAAAAATCTTTACTGTCGCTCTCTCACTTTCGATAAAATTATAATAAATTTAACCTACTTTCTCTCAAGAATCCTTAGCAGAAGAGGAAGCAAATTTTGTCGAAATTTTCTGGGATTTATTGTTGTTGTTGTTGTTATAGTTGGGATATCTATCAAAATTCAAAGAAATAATAAAAAAAATTTGTGTCTAAATGTAGAGTTTAATATTTCACAATGACATAAACTCACTCACTCTCTGTACCTCTCTCTGCCTTTTAGTTTTAGAGAAAGGAATTCTTTTTCCTTTTTTTTTTGACAAAATTTTTCATGCTGTCACTTAAAAACAAAATAAAACTAAAAAGCTTGGGACGTAAAGCGTAAGAATAAATTTTAAATAAAAAATGAAACGAAAAGAAAAAGGCTCTCAAAACACTATCAAAATTCCACACAGTAAAGTTGAAATTTTAGTAACGTTTTCTATCTATGTTCGGAATAAAAGCGAAAAAAAGAGAAACTAAACATTTTCATACAATGTTTCATTGTCGTCTATAATAACTGGTTATCCATTTAGTGGTTTGCAAACCCAAGCTGTCAGTTCGATTATTGTCTTCCTACGAACCAAGTCTGTAACGCTGCTAGCACTCCAAATGCAAAATGTTCAGTAGTAAGCCATATGAAATGATTAATTGCTGCTCTAACAAAAGCGATATTTTCGGCAGTGCTTGCGTTTTAATGATTGAAGGGCCGATCGCATCTGTAATGATACTAACGGATTATATTGTTACGTTCTTACCGTTCAAAATATGAGGTCGTAGATTGGAAGTAAAAATAAAAATAAATTTGTGTTTAGTTTTAATTTAGAATTCTTTCTTATTCGCACAATTCTGTGTAGCACTGTTCACAACTAGATGTAAACAACAACAATTGCTTTGTTTGTTATTCCTTTGTTTACACCCTTTGCAGAAACAATAACAATTACTAGTTAATTGTTGGACAGATCTTTGTAACGGAGATCTTCAAACCACGATTACATACATACATAATTTTCCATTACAACCCTTCAGTCAGGATTACGGCCTAGCTCCTCAACACCACTCATGTTGTGTGCGTTAATTTTATACATGAGTGGCGGGACCTACAGTTTAAAGTCGACTCCGAACCACAGATTTTTTGAGAAGCTTTTCATGGCAGTTTTTACTCTCAGAGTTTTTGCCAGAAATCTGCTTCGTTTTGATGTCTGACCTGGGATTCGAACTCGGGCCTTTCGTCTAATAAGCCAACACACTACCTACTAGACCACGGCGACTTCCTTCAAACCACGATTACTCTCTTCAAACGCACCGCGCCTTCACAAAAGACTAATTGAACTTTACAGTCTGAGGAATGTTCTTGAGGGCGAATGTTCGTGGCTTCGGATTCTCGAGATCTCTATAAATGTAAACATCGTTGTTTCATTATTGTTGTTCGTGTATTTTGTTTACATTTATTTTTGTAGTGTTTGTTGTTGTATTTTTGTTTACTTGTTTACCATCTTTGTTATGACGATGTTTGTGGTTGTATTTTTGTTTATAATTTTAATGTTAAGCGATGTAGAAGCAAACCGCCAGTATCTAAATTTTTCATTTTCCTAACAAAAATACTCTAAAATGAACGTACGTTCCGTTACATTCCATGAACGCTTGGCTAATTTTAATTAGTCTAAGGCGGTAAACCTATATTGCATTAGAATTTGTAAACCGACAACGGGATACAGCGCGAAATGTTTTCGAAAACTACGTCCTTAGAGCGCCATTTAAAGGTCACTATATTTCGTAGAAAATTGCAACATCAAAGCATTATTCACGTGTATTTTATTTCACTTTCATTTTGAAAACGAAAACTAGATCACCCTGTATTTTTCCCCCCATTTCAATACGTTTTTAGAACAGGAGTAATGGTTGGGAAGAAAAACACGGCTGAAATATTTTTATAGTGAAAGATAGTTTCGTTTCGTTTTCATATTTAAAAAAGCAAAAAAAGAAGAAGAGAGAAAAAAGAGATACTAAATGGAATATTATAAACAAATTTTATATCCTTTTTGTGAGGGGAATTCACTCTCTCTCGCCATACACTGTATACACTTTAACGTTTAATACTCATATTCACATTCGTGCTGCCATGTGTGCCTTTGCTGCATGGCATTTCTCTTTACTCGCAAGCGTACAGAGTTTTTTTCTTTCACTACTTCTGTGTTAAATTTGTCGTCAAATATTCTGTTTTTCCTAAACTCTGAAAAACATAACAATTTTCATTTATTTTTTTTATTTCATTTCATTTTTTTTATTTTATTTTATTATTTTGGTAAATAAAATATAAATTCTTTTCGTTTTTTTTGACGTTTTTGATACAGTTTTTCCCAGTTTAAACGTTAATACACCCCATGATGGTGTATTGAGAAGAGGTTTTTTTGTGAATTTAAATAACTTGAGCATGAATTTCACTTTTGGTAACAATTTTCGCTTTAAGCTTTTACAATTTTAAACGTTTTCAAATAAAACATTGTATTTTTAAACACAGTAGGCCTAAAGGAGTTCATCTATTATTTCATAGAAAATAATTTCAGGAATATTTTACTCTGTTTAGTATACATACATATGTATGTATTTGCTTTACAATCCTCTCCCATATAGAAATATGGACTAACGCAGCAGGCCTCACAGTGCCTCATACCATCGGACCAATTATCGTGCAGTTTTTCTAGTGTATAAGGTCGTATCTCGGCAATGGCCAACATTCGTGAGGCCTTCAAATGCTAAATTGTCTCTGGTTTGCCGGCATAATACTTTTCTTTAACGGTTTGCCACAGAAAATAGTCCAACGGTGTCAAATCGCAGCTTACTGGCAGCCAATTGACATCACCATTTCGACTAATTAAACGACCATTAAACATTTGATGCAATAAATGGATTGTAGCTTGAGATGTGTGTCAAGTAGCAGAATTCTGTTAAAACCAATCAGCGTTCACATCAATACCCGGTACAAGCCGGTACAAAAACTAGATTATCATGGTGTGATAGGTGTCCGCACAGACCCTAATAGTTGCTATGGCCTCATTTTCTCAGAAATTTGAGTCAATTATGCCTCCGCTCTAGAAGCCGCACCAAACATTCACTCCTAATAGGTGCATTGGCTTCTGCAAGACCGCGTGTGGATTTTTTGCGCTCCAAATACAAAAATTTTGCTTACTAACGTACCCACCAAGATGAAAATGGGCTTCATCCGAAAAGATGATTTCCTTGGGCAAAATCGACATCAGCGTGCAATTTCTCGTTGGCCCAATAAATCCCAACCATGTTCAAGCTTAAATCAATGCCTTACGTTCAGTGGAGATAACATACTGAATTTTGTGACAGAATAGAATGACAGAAGCATTGCCAGATTCGAAATAATCGATTGCTCAAATTTAAACCAATAGATGGCTCACCCTATAGAGCTTGTAAATTGGAAAGTCATTCTCCGAATAGTGCATACGGCTTCTGTCACTTAGTTCACCATTTCCGGGTAGTCTAGCAGAGCTTTCGCTACCATATATTGGATTGATCACGAAATTTTTGAAATCACACATAAAACCTGAACGCAGCTTGCCAACACAACAGTTAAAAATTCAAGAATTTTATTTAAATAAATTCCTCTCTATTTAATCGTCAACAAAACTTGCTCTAAAGCAGTGGTGCTCAAACACATACTATCATAGGTTTGATTGTGTTGGTAAAGCAGCGGAGAACAAAATTCAACTGAATTTTTGAGAATCGTACACTGGGAAAATAATAAAAAAAGAAAAAAATTGGTTTATTGTGTTGTGTGTATGTTATTACAAAAAACAAAACACATTTTTCGCCAAAACAACTCAATACGTCTGTCGTCAAATTCAAGAAGAAATTTACATCATCGAATGGACGGCTCTGCTTTGCTAAAGCCAAAGCAACTGTATATGATGCCTTTTTAAGAGGCAGCGACAATTTCTCGTTAATAATTAAAGTCCTATCATTCCCTTTAATGTTGTCGAAAAATCCATGGCTAGCCTCGTAATGTCTTTTTATAAAAAAAAAAATTACGACATAAAGCGCGATAACACACAATAAATTGTACATTACCATCCATATTCTCTATAAAAAAAATCATATTCCCAATTTTCATCAAATATTTTGCTGCGTGTAAACCGTCAGCTGAATTGATTTTGTTCTCTGAGAACAACACAAAACAACAAACAAAGCAACAAACACACGATCATTATAAGAAACCACACAAGTAAGCTTATAGTGTACGTGTGCCAACGGAGCGTCAGCAGATTTTTCTTTGCCTATCACATGTGATAGGAAATTTCGATTTTGAGCATCACTGCTCTAAAGCCATCCACGTAGACCTCCTTCGATGTAAAAAACTTTTGCGAAAGGGTTTTCTCATGCTTAAAACTCTTCTGATAAACGATTTATTCTTAAACAAGGCTTAAATTACTCTTGTACTAACTATTTAAGCTCAAGAATTTCCGATACGGTATATGTTAGTACGAATTTCAGATTTTTCGGGACTGGAGTTTGCTTAAGTGTTGCATATCTGTGTTTCGTTATTATTACTTTGGGAAAATAGGACGTCAAGTCCAGTGAATAGGGCTACTTAGACATAAGGCAATTCAAATATATCCCTTGAGTAGCTCTCTTTGGACTTTTTCATCAAGATTTTTTAAATTTTTAATTTCTAGCGATAGTTTAGCGTGACGTTTATAAACGTCAAATTCTTGGCTTTAATTTTTACACGAAATACTTAGAATTTTTAGACATTTTTTTCAAATAAAGCAGACACAGTGTTTTTGTCAATGTTTTACAATGTTTGACGGTAACTTGATATTCTGCAATTGGTCTGAATGACGTTTATAAACGTCAAATTTCTGGCTTTAATTTTTAAGTGAAATCCTTAGTGTTTCTCAATGTTTTACAATATTTGAATGTAACTTGCTGCCATTCAATTGGTCTGCATGACGTTTATAGACGTCAAATTCTTGGCTTTCATTTTAACATGAAATCTTTAGAATTTTTTTAAGATTTGCTTCTTTGTTTTTGGAAGTTTTCTCAAATGGCAAACACCAACATGTTACTATAAAGCAGACACAGTGTTTTTGTCAATGTTTTACAATGTTTGACTGTGACTTGATTTCTTGCAATTGCTCTGCATGACGTTTATAAACGTCAAATTCTTGGTTTTAATGTTTACATGAAATCTTTAGAATTTTTGAAAGTTTTGATTCTTTGTTTTTGGAATTTTTCTCAAATGACAAACACCACTATGTTACTATCAAGTAGATATAGTATCATGCAATTGGACAGCATGACGTTTATAAACGTCAAATTGTTTTTAGCGTATAGAAATTTATTTCAAAGATGCTTTATGCTTATAGTGTTTAAAAATTTATTTTTTTGGGTTCATGCATGCCGTGCATGAACGTATGAATGCTTGGGTTCAATGTTTGTAAAGAATTCAACACCAATATCCACATTTTCCATGGACACTGTGAGAGTTCACTAAATAATAGTGTCACATACATCCATGCATACATACAAACATACACATAAACTCGTTATCCTTGATAAAGTCACAGTTATATTTCTTGTTGCTGTGTTTGTTCACATAATGTTCATAGAAATGCGTTCAAATGGATGAAAAATATATAAAAATGGTGCCGAAAGGATAATTTAAACACAAACACACATATACAGTCAAGCACAAGGAAAAAATAAAAACAACAACAATTGCAGAAAATAGAGAAGAGAGAAAAAAAATATATATGAAAACTATAAACATTAAATACAAACGCAAAACATCAGAGACTAACTTTATTAAAATAAATAAATAAAACCACAGGCATGATTCTATGCAATATAAAAACACACACACATAGACACATACATCCATACTCTTACACATACATATACAAAGAATACATAGACATTTATTGTTATCTATTTAAAAACAAGTTTAATACACACGCAACACACAACACACCGCACGACTTTCGACTCTCAAACCAAACAGCCAGCATTGCTCATGCCTCTTGCTGGTGCTGGTGCTGCTGCTGCATGCACCAAATGGCAAAAAAAAACTGGAACATGAAGTCTACCCATCTGTTATGAAGACCCTGGACTAGCAAAACTATTTTTTCCAACATTTTTTAGCGTAAAAAATATTTGCCAGAGACAATATGAACATGACTGAACTAAAAAAAAAAACGAAAAAAATTGGAAAAAATTTTTGTTTAAAATGTTCGCTGGTCCATCTAGCAAACGCTACTAGAATTTAAGCAAAAACAGTTGTGAGAGAGATAAACTATAAAAAGAATTGTTTATATGCAGCAGGAAGAGTACATTTTAAAGATTCTTTTTCTTTTTATTAAAAATAACAGGGAAAACAAAAATTATTTATTTTTCTGTTCTCCTTTTTTATAATAATTCCACTTTTTTTTATTATGTTGACCCGCATTTGGTTTCCTTAAACGTAATGCATGTGGAAATGATTGGAGTAAAAAAAATTTTAAGTAAATTTAAAAGAAAAGTGTTTCAAATGAAGCCTAGGGATGCTAAAAAGCCAGCCAACACATACTTACTTAATTGGTCATTACAACACTTTAGTCAGGATTACAACCTAGCTTGTCATACCACACATGTTGTAGATCAGCAATGAATCGTTTTTTCGCTACTCATAAGTCCTCGTGAAATTTTGAATATAAATGAGTTAACAATACAGAAATTTAACTATGTACTCTAATTCATTTATACTCACTACAACATTGATTTATAGGTACAGGTTGCAATCAGTATGAGTACAACGTTGACATCAAGCTCATACCATACGAAATATGTTTGATTCATACGCCTACTCATTCAGATTCATAAATTTAGAAAAATACTTATAATACTCATAAATGATTCGAGTGATTCGAATCAACTGTATTGTTAAGTATGAGTACGATAAGTACTTCAAACTTTGAATATGAGTAGTATGAGTATGATATTAAAATAAATATGAATGCATATAAGTATCAGAAATTGTGAGTATGATTCAAATCTACTCATCTTTCTGAATACTCATTGCTGATCTCTGGTTGGAACCTACAGTTAAGATGTCCACTACGAACAACAGATTTCTGAGAAACTTTTCATGGCAATTTTTTTATTTACTCGCACAGTTTTTGCCAGAAGTCTGCTGAGGAGAAGTGATTAAAAGAAATGTTTTTTTTTCATATAAAAAAAAAAAATACTCTCGGGCTCTCATCTAATAAGCCAACCTATTGCCTACCTACTAGACTAAGAAAGAGGGGGAAGTCATTTCCAAATTAATGGCTTCAAATTGGTACTCATGTACGTTTATACAATCCATGATATGCTTAGCATGAGGTTGTATTATTGTGCGTAAGGGCGTTGGTAGACGTGTTGTTTCCACCCGTGCATAAGGCACAGTGTGGTGTGCCACCGTTGCAGTACTCACGTTAAGACCAAGACTAAAATGTTCTTATCTATCTACCTACTAGATAACGGCGATTTCTGGGCCCTTTATTCGTTTTATTTCAGAAGTTATCATTAGATAAGAATCGGTCTTCGTAAGGGTCCCAAGTAGCGAATTAACTTTTAACTGTGTGTGGTTAAGCAGGTACAGTTAGTTAAAGTACTCGAATACAGACTCAAAATATTCTAGATTCTAACCTTAGTAGAGAAGAAAATGATGGAACTTCCGTCCTTATCCAAATAATTCATCCTTTATCCCATGTCCTTCCTTGAAAGCATTACATCAACAACGAACATCATGAGAAGTTGAGGCAGCTTCAGTTCTCAAGAAAAGAGTCGAATTCAATCATTAAATTTTCTTGACACTACAGTGACAAATGGCAACCCTTTCATTCCAGAATCTTCAATAGTACGCTATTATTATTATATTATATTATTATGATTAGTTGGAAAACTTCATTAATGAAACTGAAACAAAGTAAAAAAGAAAATTTAAAAATAAATATTTTTCCAAATAAAGTACCAAAAATTGAGCTTTTAATAAAAAAAGTGCACAAAAATTAATTTTGTTTAATTTTTCAAAGCTCACAAACACAAATTTTAGTACTTTTTCTTACAATTTTATTTGCTAAAATCTTAAAATTCCGGTTTGGTACTTTTACTTGGTACTTTTCACAAGAGCCTATTTACTGTTTAAGTTTTTTCTCAGGAATAAATTTAAAATTTCCTTCTTTATTTGCTTAAATCTTAAAATTGTGTTTTGGTACTTTTTCTAAATACTTTTTTGAGCTAATTTTTACAAAAGTAGTATTTACGCCTAAAGTCTACTTACTGTTCAAGTTTATTCTCAGCAATAAATTTAAATGTTCCTTCTTTTTTTTTGCTTAAATCTTACAATTCAGGTTTGGTACTTTTTCTAGGTACTTTTTACTAGAAAGAGTCTACTTGCTGTTCAAATTTATTCCCAAGAATAAATTCAAATCTTCCTTCTTAATTTGCATAAATCTTAAAATTAACTTTTGGTACTTTTTCTAGGTACTTTTTACAAAAGTCTACTCGCTGTTTAAGTTTGTTCACAAGAATAAATTAAACCTTCCTTCTTATCTTAAAATTAAGTTTTGGTACTTTTCCTTGGTACTTTTACAAGAGTCCACTTACTGTTTAAGTTAATTCTCAAGAATAAATTTAAATTTTCCTTCTTTTTTTTTTTGCTTTAATCTTACAATTCAGTTTTGGTACTTTTTACAAGAGTCTACTATAGTTAAAGTTTATTAACAAGAAAAAATTTATATTTTTCTTTTTTATTGGCTTACATCTTAAAATTCAGTTTCGGTGCTTTTGCTCGGTACTTTTTTCAAGGGCCTACTTACTGTTTAAGTTTATTTACAAGAATTAATTTAAATTTTCCTTCCTTATTTGCTTAAATCATAAAATTAAGTTTTGGTACTTTTTCAGGTACTTTTTACGAGAGTCTACTAACTGTTTAAGTTTGTTTCCAAGAATAAATTTAAATTTTCCTGGTTTTTTTTGGTTTTATGATGCCATTTTGCATAATTTTTGCATTTTCACGTAAAAAACACAAAAAGGCGAAGAAGAGAAAAAAGTGTTCCCCTTAATTTGAATTTTTCTCACATTGTTGAAGTTTTCAGTTCCCTTGACCTTTAGTTTTTTCGCACTTTTTTCGCTCTCTGACGCACTTACACACTCACACATATTATCTTCTTTTGGCTGCTATTATTCACGAGCATAATAATCTTTTTCTTTTCATTTTAAAAAGTTTTTCCTTTTTTTTTTTTGGTACCCAGTAACTTGCTCCAATGTTCCTTTCATTCGCTACCCTCAACATAAATGTGTTGGTGAAAGTGTACGCGTGTCTACACTTTCCTTAAATACTTTTTCTTTAAAAGTTTTACTGTGTGTTTTTTTATTTTTTAAGAAATTATAACACTTTAAGAATGAGAAAGAGAGAGATAGAGAGGAGAGAGGGAGCAAAGTATACTTTTCAAGCATATTTTGCAAGTGTTTGAATCATTTTTGTTTTTTTTTTGTGATTCTGTTTCTATATTTCGAGCACCATTTACTGCATTTATAATGCATGCACTGCAGCACCAGGTCCCGTGTGAAAATCGTGCCAAAACTTGTTAATTGTTTCACGAAAACTAATTAAATGTGCTGCAAAGTATACGTTTCTTTTTTATCTGCTTCTGCTCTTCACTATATTTTCTATTGTAGTTTTTTCCCTTCTTTTAAATAGGGTGACCATATGGCCATAAATCAAAATGTCTTGCACGGTTTGCTTGTGGTTGGCAACACGAATTCTATTTAACAAAGCAGCCAGATGAGGAATATATTCACTCACAAACTATCATTACATACATACTCACATACATAATTGGTCATTACAACCCTTCAGTCAGGATTACGAACTAGCTTCTCACACCACTCATGTTGTGCGTATTAATTTCGTATTTTTTCATGGCAATTTTAATTACTCTCAGAGTTTCTGGCAGGAGGCTGCTGAGAGAAAGTCGCGAAGAAATATTTTTTCATACATTTGGTTTTGCTGGAGATGTCTTACCTCGGGTTTGAACCGTGGCCTCACGACTCATAAACCAACACACTACCTCCTAGACTACGTCGACTTTATGACACTCAATCAAAAGTATTTTTTTTTTGTAAAATCGTTTCTTTACTGAGCTGTAGTGAAAATAAGTTGCCGTAGTCTACTAGGCAGTGGCAGTTAGCTTTTCAGAAGCGATACCGTGTTTCAAACTCCAGCTCAAATAGTTCTTCGTAGACTTCCTCTTAGCAGACTTCTGTTAAAACCAAAAATCTGTTGTTCGATCCGTTGGTCCATCCACATATTAACACACACGACACGCGTGGTTTCAGAAACTAGGTTGTAGTCCTGACTAAAGGCTTGTAATAGCCAATTAAGTTAGTAATTCGAACTCATTTTCGCTTGTTGTCGTAAACATCAAGTAAGAAATGACCTTCTATGCTAAAGAAAATTTTGTACGAAAAATCATCATTGAAAGCCTACTGCTCTGGCATAGAATTGTGAATTGGTCCGCTGACTTTAATTGTGACATGAGTTGAGTATTTTATGGATGAAGATGCAAATCCAAATGCTAAATACATGCCATAATACATGGCATGGTAGGCTCAATTACTGAGAATGGTGTAGAAGTGAAAACTTGAGATTATCAGCACGGCTTTCTCTAACAACGGAGATATTGTCAACAGTGCCTACATTATGATGATGCTTAGGCCACACTTCCAATGCTTGCAATACTTAAAATTTCTTTACAATCATGCCGATTACTTCCACAGAAAGTCTATTATCATCCCGTTAAAGCTCAAAATATTGCCACGTTTGATTTAGCATTCCTAGTAAAGTTCTGAATGTTTTTATTTTCTTTCGTTAATATTCAGTTAATTGCTTAGCTACTCTGAAATAAAATTCCGTTTTGTCGTCTTATGATGACGAATTAATATGTATTGACCGTAAATATTGTTATAGAAATAAACTAAACGACAATAAGTAAACAAAACAAACAGACAACTACAAAACACACACATCGTACGGTATGCTGGATTATACAAACTATTGCAATAATATTATGTATGATGGGAATACACACATATATAAGAAGGGAGCAAAACAAAGGTCAAAAATTCAATCTCAACCTAAATAGAATGATCGGAACGAAGAACAAAGTTTTCAGTCAAGGGATTAGCTAACCGCCATGTGTATTAATACATTTGGCAACCCTTCTAATCAATCGATAACTAAAACCATACATTAACGCAATATAAACGCCAAATGCGATGGATTGTAATGATGAGTATAATAATACTGAGTTGAAGCATTTTCGAAATCGATGCAAGAGTTTGACTTGCAACAATTACAACATTAATGCTGTTGAGCACACAATTTTTTTTAATGCTGACAAATATGCGAAATCCCTTTAGAAAATGCAAAGAAAAATTGTATCACACACTAACATACTAACATTTGCAACACAATATTTTTATGATACACGTTCATTAAAATTATCCACATCCAGACAAACAGAATGAGTAAAAGAACGAGCGAATGAGCATATAATCAAATGAATGAATGAATGTGTGTGTGTGCGTGTATGCATGTTGCAAATAGTTTGTTGCAAATTACCAATTATTGATGCAAATTTCCAATTTAATAATAAGCGCGATTACTCTTAACGCTCCCCTAAACAAATAACCAAATAAATGAATGAATGAATGAATGGTATCGTTGGCAGTGGCTTCCTGCAACGTTTTCTTTACCACACACAAACACACACACACACATTATATTCGAACAGGAAATATTAGGTTTTAAGGTATCTATAGCTTCTTCTGCTTCTATACATTTTAATACCACTTGCATGTATTAGTCATTCATAGGAGTAGCATGAGAGAGAGAGAGGAGAGAGAGCAAAAGGAATGCCAGGCAAATGATGAAAATAATGTTGGTTATATAGAAAGTATTTCCTTCGTTTAGTGTTGCTAATATTGTTGTAGTCGTTGTAGCTGATACTACTGTTGGCGTTGTTGTTGCTGTAGATTTTACAACCATTAGTTGCTGAATGTGCAACTTTATATCTGCATGCCTGCCTGCATGCAAACACACACATGTGGGTATGCAAGTGCATCCCCATTATTCCATTGCGAAACTTAGCTTTCTATAGATTGCAGTACACATACGTGTGTGTATGAGAGTATGTGTTAATGCCACATATACCTGACCCTTATTGTATATGTATGTATGTGTATATATATAATAGTGTTTGTGCAACCAGCCAACAAGCGCAAGATGTTCAACATCGTCATTCATTTTTTGTGCTCCGCAGTTTTTTTGTTCTTCTTTCTCTCTTTCTATCTCTCTGGCTTTTTTAATTTTATTTTGCCACGTTAGTGGAAAAAAGCTGGCGTATATAAAATTGTATTAAACATTGGCGTTGAACTGCTACCACTACTGCAAACACTTTCTTATACACATACACATACGCTTACTGCTTACACATGCATAGGCAAATAGAATCACTAAAACACACACCGAAAATGAATGACTCTCTCTCTCTCTCTCTCTGTCTCGCTCTACATGCCTATATAAACTGTTCAATATTTATCCTTACACACTCATACACTCTCATACTCAAATACGAATTGGTGTGTAAGCCTAACTAAATATATATACATATGTATGTATGTATGTCCATATGTATTTATGTGTGTGCATATGTAATTGCTATGTTTTCTATCTCTCTACAGTTTTCATTCAATACCGACTGATTTTTCTTTCTTTTTTTCTTGTTTTGTTTGTTCGTGTTTTACTATCCCAGAGATATGCTGGGTTTTCTCTGTGCATTTCTCAACACAACAACAACAACAAAAAAAAAATAAACGCCATTAAAATAGATTTTCTATGAATTTGTGTAAGTCCGTGGCTCTGCAAGTGTGTGCAAATGTTTGCTTAAATCTATGTGTATGTGTATGTGTGTTCGTAATGCTTTCTCATCAATTTTCTCTCTCGCTGTATTCATTAATGCATTAATATGCAAACACACCAATGCACAGCACGTCTCCACATGTGTATCACTATCACAGCGAAACGTTCAATGCATTTTCATTTCACAATAGGCTGGCACCTATTGTTAAGGCGGGAAACATAAAAAATTTCTGAAAGCGAAAAAATCATAAAAATTCCATAACAACCAAAGCAAATAAAAATCATCATCGGATGACATTGCTAAGCTCTATTCAATGCATAAAGAAATAAAGATAAAGAGAGGCCTTGTCATAAAACTCATACCACTGTTAAGCTGTCATTTTCTCAAACACTTCTTTCGTAATTAATACAAAATTTTTAAAATCCTCATTAAATAGTTTCTAATTCAATCAACATTAACAAAAGAGTATCAAAACATGGAAGAATTTACAACAGAAATGTTTACTCAAATGTGGCAATATTTCGAGCTTTAACGGGAAGATTTTTTCGCCATAATCGACTTTCTATGGAAGTAATTGGCATGATTGTAAAGAAATTTTAAGTACTGCAAGCATTGGAAGTGAGGCCTTAGAATCATCACAATGTAGGCACTGTTGACAATATCTCCGTTGTTAGAGAAAGCCATGCTGATAATCCCAAGTTTTCACTTCTACACCATTCTCAGTAATTGAGCCTATTTTGCCATGTATTATGGCATGTATTTAGCATTTGGATTTGCATCTTCATCCATACTCAACTCATGCCATAATTAAAGTCAGCGGACCAATTCACAATTCCATGCTAGAGCAGCAGGCATTCAATGATGATTTTTCGTACATTTCTTACTTGATGTTTACGACAACAAGCGAAATTGTGTAAGTGCATGTGTAATGAGTCCGTATTACTAACTTAATTGGCTATTACAAGCCTTTAGTCAGGACTACAACCTAGTTTCTGAGACCAAACATGTCGCATGTGTTAATAACTGGATGGACAAACTGTTTGAAGTCGACTCCGAACGAGAGATTTTTTTTGGTTTTGCCAGAAGTCTGCTAAGAGTCAATCGACGAAATGCTACTTGAGCTGGTGTATGCACCATGACATCGCTTCTAATAAGCTAACACACTGTCTAGTAGACTACGGTAATTTATTTTCACTACAGCTCAGTGAAGAAACGATTTTATAAGAAAATGCTCTTGTTTGAATGTCATAAAGTCGTCGTAATCTAGAAGGTAATGTGTTGGTTTATTAGTCGTGCGGCCATGGTTCAAACCCGTGGTCAGACATCTCCAGCAAAACCAAATATGAAAAAATATTTCCTGCGGCAACTTACTCTCAGCAGATTGCTGGCAAAAACTCTGTGAATAAAATAAATTGCAATGAAAAGTTTT
The DNA here is from genome assembly GCA_930367235.1 of Sarcophaga rosellei. Lineage (NCBI taxonomy): Eukaryota > Metazoa > Arthropoda > Insecta > Diptera > Sarcophagidae > Sarcophaga > Sarcophaga rosellei. The sequence goes on along the minus strand of OV884017.1, from coordinate 8,096,615 downwards.
TCTACAATCTGTCGTTCGGATTCGACTTTAAACTGAAGGGCCCGCCACTAAAATTTCCATGGCAATTTTATTTACTCTCAGAGTTTTTGCCGGAAATCTGCTGAGAGGAAGTCGTCGCAGGAAATATTTTTTCATCATTCGTTTGTTTGATCTGTAATAAGTCCACTACCTTCTAGACAACTTCGGCTGTTATTGTCGAAATGGGGGAATAAAGAACCGCCTAGTATTTGATAAACTTTCAGGAAATTCCGATAGAAATGTATTATTTTCCTCCGCACACAATCAATACATTGGGGTTGAAAGGACCTCTATTTTGAACATATCGCTCCGACTCAAATCAAATATAATTTCGCAGCAAAAGTTTTGATTATCTCAGACACATTTTCTTTAAGAACTTCCGTCTCTTTCTATCTCCTTTTTCGCCGAGTATACTCTTTCAAACATCTTTTTCTAGGACCATCTATCCGGCCCTTCCCGTAGACTATTCTGCCTGCTTATTGCCAAGAAGTCACATATGATCTGAGCTCCAGCAGAGCAGAGAGCCTTTTTCTTCTGCCTAGTCTGTCTTATGCTATTCTCAAGTCAATCTTTTACAAGACGAATGGTGAGCTGACTGTCAGATAAGTAGCAATCCTTTGTTCCTCCTGTTAAAGTTGAATTGAGTACATCTTCCGAAGGCATAGACTTGTGCTTGAACGATAACTGCTTGTTTCACATCTGTTCACTCCATTCACTCGCCCTAGATAGTTTCATTAGGAAGCATTTCTCAAAAGCATAAAGATTTTGTCCAGGGTAGAATTAAGAAAGGAGCTGTTCGCCACACAATTTGTCAGATCATGATGCCCAATGATGAATCCTTTTTGTCATTATTCTAACAATAGTTTCCAAAGCTATGGTTCGTGTTGCCATATGGCGTAAATTGCAGTTCAATAGAGTCGTCAAAGTTGCTGTAGGATAGGTTCATATTGGCCATGTGATTTGTTCTTCATTAAAGTCATTCTACCTGGAGACTCTGAAGATATATTTCATGCATGCTTCAGGAGTGATTGAATTCTTTTAAAATACTGTCTTAAATATTCAGTGCCAATAATTTGTGCTGCCCTATTGTAACTTTTTATGGCATAAACTTAGACTGATGACGGCTATGGATAACAGTTGAGCTGGGAAAATAGAAAACACATCGAATAAAAAAAAAAGGCGAAACGCTGTATAAAATAATAATTTTCTATATTGCCATCATCAATGCCATAATCATACTTATCGTCATGTTCAACGGCATCATCGTCATCGTCATCATCGGCATCATCGATAACATTGGCAGCAGCAGCAGCAGCAGCAGCAATGGGAACTAGCAATACCAACATCGATCGTTAAGCTAATGATGGAAGATTTTTATGGGGATTTTTCAATAACAATGTAGTCTTCGGTGTTTGTTTTCCTCTTTTTTTTTATTTGAAATTGAATTTTATACTCCTGGATCTATGTATCTCTGCCTTGGTAGAGGCCATGTAAAAAAGTTGAAAGAAAAAAATCTTGAATGCGGAAAACAAATACCGCTGAACAGCATACAGGCTGTGGAATCATATAAAATTTATGCTTAAAACATCATACAAAACATGATTCTTTAATGAACTCCAAAAAAAAAACGTACATGAGAGTACAATGGCGACAACAACGATGGCGATGGCGACGAAATACAATGTTCAACGCTGATGGTTTGCGGAATATTTTTTTTTGAAATTTGTTTCAAAAATCTTTCTATTCCTTACGAATTTTATGAGTTTTGTTTGCACTTTAAGGAGTACGAAGCAAAAAACTACTGAATAGTCAATTTCATATCTGAGCTAAAAATACTTCTTCTCTATAGCAACAACAACATCAACAACAACAACAACAAATAAAAAATGAAATTCAATTTAAAAATATAAGAAGGGAATGAAAGAAAAGAAAAGAAAGAAAACAAAATTGTATTTGAAATGAACAACTGCTGCTATTTTGTAATTCCAATATTGTTTCGTTTGTATAGCTCTCCACAAAACTATGCCACCATCCATACCATCATGGTGGTGTATAAGCAGCCGCCTTTTCTTTTCGTTGGTTTTAAAAATTTATGCAAAATTATTATGTATAAGAAAAACGCAAAAGAGCCAAGCAAATCTCGGCGTATAATAATTTTTTCTTCTATCTTTAATCATCAGTTTTTTGTATGTCTGGGTTGCTGTTGGCAACATTAGCATGAACACAAATTCAAAATTATGCTCCTTTTCTTCTGATGAGGCTGCTGCCAAGAGAGGGACCAAAGAAAGTGAAAAGTGAAGACATTGAATGAAATTTGTTAATTAATTTAGCCGCGATACAAAATATACACACACGCACACAAAAATTACAGAAAACCAAAGGAATCTTAAAAAAAATTCTGCCTTTTAAAAGCAAGTTCAGAACAGGAGCACTGCGCACTAATTCTGGGGTATAAAAACCAATTGATTCCCAACTCTGTATCATTTTGAATGGAGAGAACATTTTTACATACATACATATATATTTGGTCAATACAACCCTGCAGTCAGGATTACAACCTAGCTTCTTACACCACTTATGTTGTGTGTGTTAATTTAATGTATGAGTGGGGGAGCCCCCTAAATTAAAGTCGGATCCGAAAGACAGACTTTGGAGAAGCCTTTCATAGCAATTTTATTTTATTCCCAGAGTTTTTACCAGAAATCTTCTGAGAGGAAATCGCCGCTGAAATATTTTCGTTTTGTTAAAGATGTCTAACCAGGGGTTTTAACTGAGGACTCATGTCTAACAACAACACACTACCTATTATAGTGTTTTCACACCGAGTGGTTTTAACGCAAAAGTTGGTTTTAACGTTAAAATCAAAAATAAAACCTGCTTTTACCATACAAAATTATTGTGTTAAAGTCAACTTAAAACCTTTTTTGAATTGGTTTTAAGTTGATTTTATGAAATACAACCTTGTTTTATGTACTAAATCAGAGCTACCAGCTCTGAAATGGTAAAAACAGCTGATAAAAATTAAATAAAAACAAAATAAAAACAAAACAAATGTAAAAATATAGAAAGCCGGTTGTATAAAAATGTAAAATTTCAAATAATGAATGCTACAACAATAATCAATAATAATATTTTAACAATAATATTAATAATATTAATATTATTTCTTAATTTTTCATATTTTTTGTTTTTTCTGAAACAAAAACATTTCTGTTCCGTCATGAATGTATGAAAATTAAAACCTGATTTAAGAAAATTTGCAGTGTGAACGCAAAATCAGCTGATTATGGTTTTAATGCTAAAATCAGGTTTTAACTTTTGGTGTGAAAACACTATTAGACTACGATGCGGGGATATTTTTATTCGATTTTATTCTACATGCCGACTGCATGCTGGATGAGTAAGGCAATTAAGCCGTCCGACCATTAAAAAGTCGAAATCGCTTTTACGTACTAAAGATAAAAAGTTAAGTGCAGTCTACTCATACAATAACTGGGCCCTGACCGACATCAGCAGAGTGCATAAGAACAGAGGCATGTGTTGTTTACATATGTACATGAAATGGATTCCATCTTTCTCAACAAGAACGATAGACAAGTTGTATCCAGAGACACCGTAGTTACGCCATCATATGTAATGGCATGTATTTCCAGTAATATGAGGATTTCATCCCCGGAATTTTTATTATATGCTCGTGCTTTCGTGCATAAATCAGTTACGAAAAACAGCCTAGCGCTAAAGAATATGTGCTTTCGTACATAAACCAGCTCCGAAACACAGTCTGACAGTAGCGAATGTGTGGTAGGAGGCAATAGTTGGTGGGAAGGGCTCAATAATGTAATCACCTTATGAATCACCATAGCTAAGGAAGTCATCGTTAAACTAATTTCAAATCCGACACGCATAGTCCAAAAATGTTCGATACATAGTCATAACAGCCTCCATGATATCTACCTGAGATCAGCAATGAATCGTTTTTTCGCTACTCATAAGTACTCATGAAATTTCGAGTATGAGTGAGTATTGAAATTCAACTACTCTGATTCATTCATACTCACTACAGTCTTAGTTGTTGTTGCATTTACAGAAAAAAGAAGAAAGAAAAAAAACAAAGACTGCAAAGCAAACACACAACCTTCTAGTGAGTATTGTAGTGTTCGTAGGCGATTCATACTTATTTTGTGAGTGATTCGTGTATATTTTGAGTAAAGGAGAATCGAAATCAACAACATCATAGGTGTTGTTTTAAGTATGAATATGATGAGTACTTCAAACTTTGAATATGATATTAAAATAAGTATGAATGCGTATAAGTATCAGAGATTATGAGTATGATTCGAATCTACTCATCTTTTTGAATACTCATTGCTGATCTCTGCTTTGAACAACAGATTTTTCTAGAAACTCTTCATGGCAATTTTATTGAGCCACAGAGGCCTAGGAAATAATTGTTTTAAATTCCATTTTTGTTCGACATGTCTGAGCTGGGGTTTGAACTAGGGTCTAATTAGTCATTAGTCCTGTTCACATCCAACATCTAATATTTGTGGTAGGAGTAGTTCATGTGGAAGTCGCCATAGTCTAGTAGGTAGTATTTTGGCTTATTAGACGTGAGTTGCTTAAGAATCTATCGTTGGGAGTAGACTTTAAACTGAAGATCCCGCCACTCATATATAAAATTAACACACATAAAACAACTGGTATGAGAAACTAGGTCGTAATCCTGACTGAAGGGTTGTAATGGCAAATTTTGTTATGCATGTAGTTCATATGGCTTCCCTACAACATCTTTGAACCTCATCTTCCCTTTTCATGTTTGACGTGCACACTCAGAGTGGTAATGGCTTAAAGTGAAGTGAAACTATGTTACACTTTTACCGCTTAAATTATTACGTGTAGAAATCTATGGAGTTTTACTGGAGTTTTACACATTATAGAAGTGTAGGCGTTTGTAGGTCAATTTGAGATTGATTATCATGTAATTATTCTAAGTTGTTACAAACATTAGCACAAATTTAACATAACCCTTCTCCAACTCCTATAGAACTCTTTTCTTCTTTAAATGTATTTAAAACACACACAGTATTTATTAAACCGGACTGTTCTAATGACCTGACCTTAAATATTTTATAAGCATAATGGTGGTCATTCATTCATTGTCTTGGGCCTCTAACATAATTCTACCAAAAACAAAAAAAAAAGAATTCTTTAACAAATCCCATTAGATTTAGAAAATTTTTGTTGTTTTTGCTATGTTTTGCCTCTGGTATTTTTTTGTTGGACTTATAGGAAGGAGGCTCTTTTTATTCTAATTTATTCAGTTTTTTCTTCCATGTGGTTTATAGTCTTCAAATTCTGGTTGCAAAACGAAAAACAAAAATGCTGGCTGGTGAATAATCAACCAAACGAATGCATTGCTGGGATATACGACGAACCAACCAACCAACAATTAAATCAAATTAATTTTCATACTCTTACTCTCTAGTTAAATGAGATACAAACACACATACATACACACACATACATACATGAGCATACTATAGGACATGTTGTCCTCCCAACTGCCTTCCAACGTTGTGACAGCATTTTCTTCTTCTCGGCCTCGGCCTGCTTGTTTTACATTCAACTGTTTTTCATACAAGGGATGCAATCAGCGAGAGAGAGAGAGAGAAAGACAGTTCGAGTTGTGTGGTTAGATTAGATTATACTCCCACATAACATGTTGAGTATCATGTTATGCATGTTGTGTACATTCTTCATTTTTATAGTTTCATAACATAGTGCGGAAAAAAATTATAAGTACAGTTGAAATAAATGATGACAAGATTTTTTAATAAAAATAAAAAATAAATACAAGGTGTAATAATTATAAATCCATTATTACTACATGCAATTAATATTGTTACGAAAATGAAAAATCAAGATACTGTTGTTTTGCTTTTACATCGCTTAACATTAAAATTATAAACAAAAGTTACGAAAACAAAGAAATGCAGTAAACAACCCTGTTTACAAATTATCGTACTGCTTAATATAACAACAAAAACCAGCATAAAAAAATGGTAAACAAGTAAACAAAAACCCGCAAACAACACTACAATAATAAATATCAACAAAATACATAAACAACAATAATTAATGTAAACAACGACGTTTACATTTATATAAATTTCGAGAAGGCGAAGTCACGGACATTCGCTTTCAAGAACATTCATCAGGCAAATCAGGCGACTAGGTGTGCGAACTTCAGTCAGTCTTGTGTGAAGACGCGCTACGTTTGAAGAGAGTAATCGTGACTTAAAGATCTCCTTTACAAAGCTCTGTCGAATAATTGTCTAGCAATTTTTATTGTTTACGCAAAGGGTGTATACAGAAAAATAACAAACAAAACAATTGTTGTTGTTTACATCAAGTTGTGAACAGTTGCACACAGAATTGTGCTAATAATAAAGAATTTTAATTAAAAGTGAACGAAAACTTTTAACTCCACACCTTTCATGCCATTCATCTATCTCACCCTATTACGATGTTCCGTGGTGTAGAATTAAAATCATAAACACTTTAGGTACGAATAGTAGTAGTAGTAGTAGTAGTCGTGGATATCGTTATCATCAAATGTTGTTGTTTTTGCTGTGGTTGTTGTTGCTGTTGTTATTCAGTATTGTAACCATGTATTTGTCATTATGCTGCTGTAACTAATTGATGGTCATTAGTAGCTTTTGTCAAATGAAAACTCGGACAACAACAGCAGTAGCTGTAGCAGTACTATTAGTTAGAAAAACAAAAACAACAACACAAATAATATGAGTAATAATAATGATAATATCTGCTATGCTATGCTATGATATGATATGATAAAATATGACAAACAGTGATTATCATTTAAAGCCTAATTATTTCAATTAAGCCTCATCCAATGTGTGTGTTATTGACAAGATGTTTGCAATTCAATCCAATCTCTTATCTTTTTGTTTTTCTTTTTTCTTTTTCTAAGAACTTTAGGAAAAAAGGCCTTTATTTTAAGGGTACAATAATAATATTCATAAGTGGCCATGGAACAGAGGAGGGGTAGTGTTTGTGACACTTACACCGCTAACTCGTTTGTCGAATTTTTTTCAATTTTTAGAATATTTTGTTTACTTCAATAGACAATTTTCAATACAATACAGATTTAACACCGACTTCCTCTTAGTTGTGGCAGTTACTTCTCTTATTTCATATAGAGCTCTCTGAGGGATTATTTTACAATTATTTTTAGGGAAGAAATGCCTTGAAATGAATCTAAGGTGAGTAGGTAGTGTGTTGATTTATTAGAAACAAGCCTGGAATCAATTTTTTCTTCGATAACTTCCTGAGTAAATAAAAATCAAAAATCAGTCGTTCAAAGTAAATTTTAAATTCTAGCTCCTACCACACACACAACATGGGTTGCGTGAGAACCTAGGTTGTAATCCTGACTAAATGGTAGTAGTGGCCAAATAAGTAAGGAAGGGCCAATGGCCTCGAATTCCTCTAATCCTGCTACGCGGTATTATTGTGACATTCAGTAACTGGACATTGAGGAGCAGATTGATTTTATAGAAAATTTTTTAAACTCCGTTCTACTAGCAGTCTCGCTGAAAAGTCGAAATCAAGACAGTCGCACATTTTCAAAGTTTTTCGTAAAGCTTACCGGCCTCTGTTTTAATCCGGAACGATTGTACTTTAAAAATTTGGATCGTTTGTGATATCGAAATCGATTTAAATCTGCTATTCTTGAGTAGTTTATTGTGGGCGTTCTTACTTTATATAGATCAGTCTGTCAAACCCACCATGCTTGCATGCTTTTCATAACAGCAAAATGTTGTTGCATGTTCGTCTGAACTAAGGCATTCCAAGTTGGTTGTGTTTTGTGCATGTAGTAAATGTCCAAGCGAGTGAGAAAAAATAACAACTTTGGATTCCAATTTGGTCAGTACAGCTTAGAAGTTGAGCTGGTCGTATGGTGAAGAATTTATTTCTTATTTCCAGGCTTTTATTGTTTGGAAAGACTCCTATGTATCAATCACAAAGGATCTATATGTAGCTTTTGACCAATTCTTTCACAACACAGTTCCCGATTGTGTTCACACTGATTACACAGAGATCCATGTAATGGAGAAAAATAGTCGACACTCATGGAGAAGCATCATTAAAATTTCTGGTCGATTGCAATGTCGAATCATTCACTTAAAAACAATTGCAATTTATAGGTTATTATACATAGGACGCACACTCATGAAAGTGCAGCAGTATTGAAACACCAAGGGTTGCACCTCGAATTCACAAGTGTATACGGCGGTGGAGTTGTCTCTGATAAGCTTGGTCGAAAACAAACTCTTTACGCGTGATAAACCAAAGTGCAAAGAATTTTTGAAGCCCCTTTTTCCTCGAAGAAAGCTATGGGATCTTTTACATATTTGGACAAAGATGTACGTCATATTGACGTATGCCGAAATTTTCGAGTTCATATGCTTTTAAGCCTTAGAAAACTGAAGAGAAAACGCTACTATGTGATACCACCTATCGAAAAGAATTAAAGTTAGGCTGTCTATATGTGAATGAAATAATACAACACCATGCTGTGAAGTATAACATCGTTTTGTAGCTGAGCGGTGTCTAGTCCTCACGACAGATAATACGATAAGGATCCGACAGGTCCAATAAAATCAAGGTTAACATCTTTTACATACAAAAAAATACTATTCAGGACTTAAGCTGGTATAGTGTACACAAGTTGTTATTAAGCAAAATAAAATAATTATACCGGCGTTCTAAAAAATTTAAGAAAATGCTGAAATTGACAATCCGACATCGTTTCAATTAAAGCTTTTCATCTATCCATAGTGTCTCTCTCTCTTTCTCAAATCAAGTAACGCATTAATTATACAAATTGTTTAAACATTCTCATGTTACTTCTCTTAAAAAGAATTAAATTTTGATACAATTTAGCCTTTCTCCCCCCCATGGCTTTTATCTTTGACTTTAAGTATTAGTCAAGGATATTGCCTAAATATTTAAAGAGTTTTTTTTCTTTATTTTTTGTTTTTGTACTTTCTCAGTTACATGTACATACGTGTCCTTCTTCGTTTGCAATTTATCTACAAAGAGTTTGAAGAACAACATGTTTCTGTGTTCCACATACCAAATGTGCATAAATTTTTGCATAAAATGTAACCGATTTTGCACAAACAAAATACAACACTAGTGAAGAACCCCATTCCCAAAAACTGCAGAGGAGTTACGAAGTTGGATTAAATTGGGGTACAGAATACAGTGAGAAAGAAAAAATGAATTTAAAAATTAAGATTAAATTTGAGAAAACCTCCGGGTACTGCATTGTCTACATGGCAAGTACACGTCCTCAAGGGGTATATGAGCCCAAAAGTGGACAACACAAAACTATTGATTCACGCAATTTAATTGGTATTCACTAAGTTAGCTGCTTATTATTGTATTCGCTTAAATCTCACTTTTTAAACTCAGCTAATGGGGGGAAATTTGCAGTAATAGGTTGTCAGATCTAGACAGCGCGTACGTCAAATATGCGGAAAGAGCAAAAGTAATGATAACAAATAGGTTGTAATCCTGACTAAAGGGTTGTAATGACGCAATTTATTAGGTACTCAACTATTTCTAGTTGATGGTTTTGAAATGAAAAGTATACGGTCTGTAAATTGTACAAATCGTGATGTAGTCGAAATCCACTTTAAACTTTGCTAATGAATTTATTTTTTCCCACAATTTTGTTCTGTCTTTAAACGATTCTTGATGACTTAAAAAAAATTCACTAAATAGATATGTGAACAAAGTTTGATAGTTATCGATATCGAGAGTTATTAATAGTTATCGATAGCTATTGATAGTTATCGATATCGAAAGTTATCGATTTTTCTGCCTTTAAACGATTCTTAATAGCTATCGATATCGCTAGTTATTGATAGTTCTTGATAGTTATCAATATCAATAGTTATTGATAGTTATCGATAGTTCTGCCCTTAAACGATTCTTGATGACTTAAATGAATTCACTGAATAGATATGTGAACAGAGTTTGATAGTTATCGATATCGATAGTTATCGATTTTTCTGCCTTTAAACGATTCTTAATAGATATCGATATCGCTAGTTGTTGATAGTTCTTGATAGTTATCAATATCAATAGTTATTGATAGTTATCAATATTAATAGTTATCGTAGGTCTGCCCTTAAACGATTCTTGATGACTTAAATGAATTCGCGGAATAGATATGTGAACAGAGTTTGATAGTTATCGATATAATAGTTATCGGTAAGATAGTTATCGATATGCTGGTTATCGATATCGATAGTTACTGTTAGTTATCGATGTCGATAGTTATTGGAAGTTCTTGATAGTTATCGATATATCTTTTGTAGCTAATAACAGAGTTGATACAATGGCAACGTATTAATCAAATGCAAATTGCCTGGGAGAGACATTGCAAGAGCCTTATGAGAAAATATCCAGAAGTATAATAGATTGAGATACTAGGTACCAGAGATACTAAAAACAAGGCAATGCACAAATTGAACTTTATACCCTATATTGATATGTATTAATTTTTCATTGCCTATTTTAAGGCTCTGTAAACCACTTTAAGGCCACTGTGTTAAGTATTTGAGAAAAAGTATGCCAGTGTCATTGCATACAAAAAAGAAAGTGGAGATAAACTTGCATATTATTTAACAGTAGCAATACATGACTTTGCCTCAACAACAACAAAAACAACTACTTATCGATCACAAAATAGTGAGCAACCAAGCAATGCTTACTCTTCTACAAAACAAGTACACGCACTGCACTGCACTGTATTCGAGGTTACAATTGTCGTCGTATACAATTTTAAGTTTTAGTTTTTTGGTTTAATGAACATGAGAGAAACAACTTATAAATGTTGCTGAAGCAACAACAACAACTGCAACAACCACCAGTAGCAAGTAAAAGGATCACAAACAAATCCTCAAAACAGTACCAAGAAAGCCTCACCAACTTTAGAAACAATTCTGGGCACAAAAAATTCGTCCTTTTTTTCTGTTTTCTCGGAATATTTTTTGTGTTATTTTTGTCAGAAATTCTGTTGTAAATGAAAATTTTTGTTAAAGGAATGTTGCTCGTATTGCTGTCGTAGTGTCGTTATTGCTGCTGTTGCTTGAAAGACAACAACGGCAACAGTTTTTTTTTGCTGTTTTTCTCAACAAAAATTAAAAGTTGCTCGGATGTGTAAAAGGAAAATTGCTGCTGCATTATTTTACAATTTATTTCGTACAACGGGGGATGGGGTGGGAAAGTGTAAGTACTTATGTATGTATGTATGTATGTGCTGTAAATGTCCTTTTGCTTTTTTGTGTAGAATCTTGTCTTGTGGGACTCTCGAATTTCTCTTTCGTTTGCTGTCTGACAATTGTAATTTGATTTTTAAATTGAAATTACAGTGAAAGTAGAACAAATAGAAATTGAAAATAGTTTGCATCGTCATCATCGTCATCATCATCATCATCACTATCATCATTATTATCAGCATAAGAACACTACATGTCCTAGTAGAACTATTTGCTATTTTTGTAAGCATACGTGTAAGCATGTGTGTATCACTCTCTCTCTCTCTCTCATGCTGTGTTTTAAAAAAATATTTGCAAAGGCATGTAACTTTTTAGGGCATTTAAAAAAGAATTCCTTTCTACTCGTATACAGAGTCATTTCTTTCCCTTTTTCCCCCTCCAGGTTCCACTTTGACTCTTGAAAAATGAAATGTTCTTAAAACAATTAAATTATACATAAAGAAGGAAACCTCACTAGAAAAAAACAGAAAAAAACGAAAGAAAAACAATTTCTCTTCTAGCAATTTCAAAGCATATGCACAATCTAAGACTCTTTGTTTAATTTTCCTACTCCTGTGCTCTCCTAACCAAGCTTGAAGCACACTTAAAGTAGGTTTAAAGAGAGAAAACATATCTAGACACTTGATAAAATATACATGAGCTTGTTGTTTTTGACAAAGACAAAAAAAAAAAAAACACAGAGAAAGGAATTTTCCATTTTTGTTTTGGCTGGGAAAACACTCCTCTTTCATGTTCAGAAAAACTACCATAAAGTTTTGTATGTTTTTTGTTCAAAAAAAATCTTAAATTATCTGACAATTCTATGAAAAGAGAACAAAAAAAAATGTTATACAACCGCAATCAGACATTACGTATGCTTACAAATAAACAAATAGAAAACCACAAATGACCGAAGTAAGTATTGCATAGCCATACGTTACTACAATACACACAGTAAATATATTATGGTTAGCAGTATTGACAAAGGGAACTTGTGCTAAATTGAAATGCTAAATCCAATTGCTTTAAATAGATTGAATTATAAATATTCCTTAGCCCTAAAAACTCGTTTTTAAACTTTAACTCTTAAGAACTCTAGTTAAACTCTCAAAAACTCTTTTAAACTCCTGGAAATCTTTTAAAGCTCTTAAGTCAAAATCTGAGAAAATAAATAAACATGAAAAGAACTGAAGTATTTAAAATTTTTATAAATACAAATAACACTAGAATTTCCTTAATTTTACAATCTTGTATTTAACGTTTAACTCTTTGGAAATCTAGTAAAACTCTCAAAAACTCTTTTTAACTCTTAGAACTCTTTTTAACTCTTAGCCAAAAACTAAAACAAAAAACAAATCCTAGCAATAAAAAACCACACAAAAGTGTTTAATTGCTTGTAAATAATTAAATCCATACACATTTTGCTAACTCTTCAAAAATGTGGTAAAACTCCCAAAAACTCTTTTTAACTCCTAAAAAACAATTCAGGCTCTTAGCTAAAAATTAAGAAAAATGAGAGATGTGTGCTTATCTCAAGGCTCTTTTTATACTATATACTCATTTAAAACTCTTACATGCAGCTAAAAACACTTGAAACTTCTCCTCAGGTCTTATAACTCATTCATAGGTTTTGGCATTTTTAGAACTTTAAAAAACAATTTTAAATCCTCTAATAATGCCTCATAAATATTTTTGTTATAAGATCAACAATCAGGAGATGGGCCCTACTCATGCAGTGCATTGTGTTGAAATTAGGAAAATAGGTTATGAGAAGGAGGACAGAGGGAATAGTGTTTGTGAACATTAGATTTGAAACCTTTTATATTATAAATGGCAGGTAGCGATACGGATAGTCCGGCTAAAGAGCGAAATCTGTATGTAATGTAGCCAATCGACCACAAACGGATGTAACCTTCGAGAAAGACTGGTGCTACGTTAGCATACACGGTTTTCGGAAACAAGTTCCTTTATCTTGGTTGCACTTGTTATAGAACAGTGCAACACAAGCCATATTGCTATGTATGATGCTCTAATGAGTCAATATAGTTGAATACCCTACCCTCATTAATAAGAACTTTCGCTCTCTCTTATACGCGTTCGAGAAGCCTCAAAATAGACCGGTGTCTTATCTTATTTATTGAGAGTTGTATTCCATTCTCGGTCGCATATAAGTGGTATAAATAGTCAGGAGATTAGAAGATGAGAGGTATTTCTTGCATGAACTGAAGAAGCTTGAATGCTTTTCTCGATGTTTTTAAATTTCTTAAATATCAGCAAAAGGGAAAATGTGCATGAAACGTTGTTCTAGTGAGATAGATGGTCAATTCACACGTATTTTGTATGGTGTATGTTGTATTGAATACACTTGGTTGTTTGTGAACGCTCAATGCTATGCTGTATTGTGTATTTCGTATTCCAAATGTCTTTTTCTTATTCTTCTTCATAATTTTTGGCATTAAAACAATTTGATAGCACGAAACCAACACAACTTTTTAAAAACATATCAAAAAAAATGTGTATAAATGTATTGGATTTTAACATGAAAATTATCGACAACAAGCATACACTGTTGTATATTCGTCAAAAAATACACTCAATACAATGATACAACAGCTTGTGTGAATTCACTAAGATTAACACACTGGTATCGTTTACTGGCAACTCGAGCTTAGTCCTGCGATTTGCATTTATTTAACTGTGATCAAAGAAGTAGTCATAGTCTAGTACGTAAGATGTTGGCTTCCTAGATGTATGCCCGTGGTTCAAATCGCAGCTCAGATATATCGAACATTGTGCTAGAAGGAATGGAATGGTGCTAGGAATTCGTTGGAGAATTTTTTTTCACATTTCACTACGTTTGAGATGCCTGCGGATTGAACCTGGCTTCTTGTTTAATAAGCCAACACACTACCAACTGAACTTCGACTAATTCTAACTTTTTTATTAGCCATGCGTAAAATTTCTAATGCTTTCATAATACTTTAAGTAACCTTAAAAAATCTTTTAGATTTTAAAGAAAATTTCTTTAAATTTTCGTAGCCAAAGACATCCTTTTCTTAGTTTAGCTGACGATATGCTTAAATAGTTTTTTGAAATTCATAGTTAAAGTCCTTAAAATTTACAATAAATGTAAAGAATTTAAAATTGAATACATTGTGCGTATGTTTGTATTTGAATGTAAAATATTTCAATTTTTTCTTGAGTTTAATTCGACTAAAAATACATTTCGAGTGGAAGCAAAGGAGCTTTTATAAATATAAGTTCCTGTTTTGTAAAGGATATGAATATTATTAACAAAAATGTAAAACAAGTCATTGGAAAATCAAATAAATTAAACATTTATTTGAAAAACCGCAAACTAAACTATATTTAAATGTATTAAATAAACAAACAAACATACATACATACGTACATACAAATGTAAAATACATCTACACTTACATATGTACATATATACAATACAATACATTCAAAGGCAAACACTTACTTGCTTAGGACAAGTAGGACAAATTAAATTTGTGCAAGTGTTAGCTACAGAGGAGTAATATCCACTCATGACTTTGTCTAAATAACATTTAAAATCCTTGAGTTCTTCTTGGGGAAAGAGAGAGAGAGGGAGAGAGAGAGGGAGAGAGAGAGGGAGAGTGATATATATGTGTGTGAGTGTGTCTGTGTTGGTGTTTATATTAAAATGTAAACAATAATATTCTCAAAACTACTGCCACTGCTACTCTTGACTCCTTTCTCTTTTACCCTTTTTACTGTCTTTGTTTTGTTTTGTTTTTTTCCCTTTCTTTCTTTCGTTTATCCATTCAAAATCTTTAGTTTTATTTTTTTTACCCACACCCATACATACATACACACAAAATATTCATATAAAATGTTTAATCAAAACATATTTATGCACACACATACTTACTCTCATGCAAACACAAATCCTGTGTTATTTAGTGTATTGTCTTGTGTACACTCTTATACAGTCGTCGTCGTGCCTGCTCATATAAACAAATATTATGTGTGTGTGTATGTGTGTGTGTGTATTTAAATCGGGTATTATTTCTATAGAGATTTCAAAAACCCTCGCACTAATACAACCAAAAACCAGTGGCATAACGGTTATAAACTGAGTGATATGACTGCACTTAGAGAAAAAGTATGAGAGAAATGGTGTTCACAATATTGTTGTTGTTTACATTTATTCTTGTCGTGTTTGTTGTTGTATTTTTGTTTACTTGTTTACTATTTTAATGTTAAGCTACGTAAAAACAAAACACCAAAATCTAAATTCTTCATTTTCGTAATAGTATGTACTATAGTTCGGAGTTCCGTGTTAACAAATTGGTATCAGTATAGTATTCTCTGCAATAACACCTACTTAGTAATCTTATTAGACTAAATGCTTCAGCATTACTATTATTCATCAGCTCAATTATGTTGTAGTTGGCGTAGTCTAATAGGTAGTATGCTGGCTTATTAGATGTGAGACCTCGGTTCAAATCCCAGGTCAGACATTTTTAACTCAACGAAATATGAAAAAAAATTTCTTCAGCGACTTCCTCTCAGCAGTGTAAAATAAAATTGCCATGAAAAGTTTCTCAAAAATCTGGCGTTTGGAGTCGACTTTAAACCGTAAGTGGTCCCGCTACTTATGTATAAAATTAACACACAAAACATAAGTGGTGTGAGAAACAAGGTTGTAATCCTGGCAAGGGGGTTGTAATGACGAATTATGTATGTACACATGTATGTATGCCAGTTATGCAACAAGCAATACCCATCAGAAGTGAGCACGTATGTGGCGTAAATGGTTGATTTACAGCTCCAGAATATGTCGGTGAAACTCGCATTTTTCTAACAAATTTATATACATTATTCTCTCAAATTTGATTGACAATACATGAGTTGGATGCCGCTATTATCCTCCTAAAATATTCCCCCAATAGAAACAGCAGCCGGATGTCCATGTTTTCCACAAGGTGACATCCCCTTAGCAATCTTCTGCTAAAAACTCTGAGAATAAATAATGTGACAATGAAAAGTTTCTCAATAAAATCTGTCGTTCGAAGCTGACATTAAAATTTAGATCATACCACCTTTAGATACAAATTTGCATGCAGAACATGAATAGTGTAAGAAACTACGTCATAATTCCAACTAAATGATTGCAATGCCTATTTAAGTAAGTAAGCAAGTACTGCCAAAGTGATCAACATTGTGTTTCTTCTTCTCAGTGTATTTACATTCCCAAAGCTTGGTTGATTGTGTTTATAAACAAAACTTTGCTAATATTTAAGATAAATCTGTTGAGTTCATGGCCATAAACTCTTATATTAACTCTTATACACATACTAACAGACACAGAGACTACAATACATATGCACATAATAGTTAAATGCCTAAATACACATGCACATATTAAACAATAAAATCCAAATGGCTTATACACATCCACACAGCGCACACACAACAAATACACTCTCACTAGATTACGATTAGAATATACAGAAAACTGTTATACTAACGCTATTCAAAACTGTATTTAAATTGTAGGCCATTGTTATTATTACGGTTTTTATTATTGAAACTATAAGAGAGACAGAGATAGAGGGAGAGAGTGAGTGTGGAAGAGAAACAGAACATACATATGTACATGGAGAAAGTGACCGTTTTTAGGAAAAACAAATAATTATTTATACAGTCATTGCCTATATAAATAAGCCTTGTGTAGGAAAATCAAATTCTAAATAGTAATTTTGCTTTCATTTCAATAATTTCCATTGATTTACTGGCGTATCCTTAAGCGGTAATAATTTTATGATTTCCAAAGCCAAAGAGAGAGAGAGAGCGGGAAAGAGTACACAAGAGGAAATATCAATTAGAGTTTAACTGTAATATTGTTTAATAAGCGGCCAAAGGAATATCGTGATTTTAGCTTAACGGTAAATAATAATTTCGCTACCTCAACTCTATTACAGTTGCTGGCTGGCATCATTACATTTCATTGCTGCAGCGCTTTAAGCCATTCGATTTCTCTGTTATTCAAACAATAATGCATTGCCATGCATATGTTTTTGACAGTGAGTGATTGGCAATGGAAGATAGAGATGGAGAGAGAGAAAGAGATAGGGAGAGAGTGAACAAATTCGAAACAGAACAGTGATAAACATAAGGGATTTAATACCAAATGATGGTTATTGGCTTACGCAAACATTAATTGACTTTTAAGAACCCAATTGTAAGCTTCTTTAGCATCTGAATAGTAGTTAAAGGCGGTTAACAACCTAAAGTCTTGTTATGACTTAAGGGCGCATATAAATTCTATTTTGGATTTATAAGTATTGGTACTGGAGTGTTTTCAACATTCCTTTTAGAGGAATAAAACATTATTAATGGAAGTGTAACTGAATGCTTTTCATGGAAAATTAAATTATGGGGACTAAACGTTAGTGTAGTAAGGAATTTTGAATTCATTTTTGAAATTATAAATATTGTTACGCTTTTACTTTTTTAAAACCTTTTAAAATATAAGCTCGTAAGCTCGTGTTTAGTTTTAATTAAAATTCTTTATTATTCGCACAATACTGTGTGTGCCACTGTTCACAACTTGATGTAAACAACAACAATTGCTTTGTTTGTTATTCCTTTATTTACACCCTTTGCATAAACAATAACAATTACTAGACAATTCTTCGACATATTTTTGTAACGGAGATCTTCAAACCACGATTACTCTCTTCAAACACACCGCGTCTTCATGCAAGACTGAATGAACTTCACTAACACACTCGACAGCTTTGCCTTTTATATGGCAGGGGAAACAGTCTGATTAATGTTTTTGAAGGCGAAGGCTCGTGGCTTCGCCTTCTCGAAATCTCTATAAATGTAAACATCGTTGTTTATGTTTATTATTTTTTTTGTGGATTTTGTTTACATTTATTCTTGTATTTTTGTTTACTTGTTTACCATAATTTATGCTGGTGTTTGTTGTTGTATTTTTGTAGATAACATGAAAATGATGGTGATGTACTTTCATTTGAAAGATTTGTGTTCGAATAAAATTGAAGTTTAAGTGAATTCCAATAATGGGAAGACTGTTCCTTCATTTATGTTTACAACATGTTTTTACTTGAGTTTAAACGAAGTTGAACACCTGCTGGGTAAGAGCGATCTAACCAAACTGATAGCCAATTGTAAAAGTCTGGTCCATCACATGTTAACTGAAATTTTTTTCACAAGAGAGCAGGACGTTTTGACAGACTGTTTCTCGAAGCTTCAATGAAGTAAATACTTCCAGCAGTGGACTAAATTGGAAGCATAGTTTTCAGAGAAGAAGGCAATTAGCAATCGCTATTTTTATTGATATCGGCGAGTCCTTGATGAACTTCTGGCGGCTTTGAAGTAATAAAGTTAAGGAAAGGAAAGTGTCGTTTCCCCAATACAATTCACCAGTTCATACCTCTAAGATTGTGATAACCAAATGTAATGAATGTAATGAAAACAACTTCGATTTACTTCATCAGTTTTAGTTGCCATAAATTATTTTCGATTTCGAAAATTTAAAACAAAGGCTCATGAGTATAAGATTAGACAGCAATGGAGAGATAGAGTCTATATGTTATGGCTATTTAAAGAAGCTTGGTGCTGATTCTATATGCACAAAAGGAGTTGAAAAAACATTGTCGATCTAGAATTTGGAGAATAAATACTACTTTTGGCAATAGTGCTGCATTTTCGCTGTTACTTACTTACTGATTTCGTGAAAGGTTGTACCCTTTAGTCAGTATAACGACTTAAGCAACTTCTCACACCACCCATGTTGTGTGCTTTAATTCCATGCATGAGCACTAGTGTGGACCTCTATCAATCGGTATTTTTGAGAAGTTTTTTTCATGGCAATTAGCTTCTTAAAGTTTTACCAGAAGACTGATGGGAGAAGGTACCTGAAAGAATTATTTTTTTCTTATTTTTTTTTCAGAATTTCAGAAATGAAAGCTGAACGAAGTTTTTGTTTCGGAGTCAAAACCAAAAAATTTCACAAATTAGCGTCACTCAACGGACAGCCTCTTTAGTAAATATAATAGTAAACAGTATATAATTTCAGTAAAAACTTCGCTGGCCACCACCTGTAAGTGTAACAAAAGCTATAAAATCCCTCAGTGAAGTTTTCTATGGCACCAGCAATATCTTCCACACTTGTTACAATTTTCTTTTATTCATTTTGCTCATGCTAAATTCTAACCAATGGTTACTAGCAGCGAAGACATACATATCTTTAAGGAATTAAAAATAAAAGGCTTTGATACTAGCTTTGCTTTAAAAATATCTTTTTGATGAATACCTTGTATTGACGAGATACTGAATATATGTAAGTATGTATACGGGGAGTCACACTTCGCCCAAAATCTGCTTTATTTTGTGTTCAGCTGAATGAGTGAAAGTTGTCACTGCTGATATTATTTTTATTACTTAAAATCGCACTTCTTACTTTCTCGTTATTAAAAAAACATTTATTTTTCCACGTTCTTTCTCTCCATTTTTAAAGGACCTGCTGAAATGTTATGTCTATGTTACGAGTATAGATTTCCTTTAAAAATTTAAACCTTTTAATGTACGAGCATTCAGCATTATTAGCTTAAGTTTATTTCTGTTCTATTTTTATGAACTATTTTTTGTTCTCACCCTGGCTAATCTGCAGAACATTTGTATAGCCATGGTAATGGAATTTCCTTTATACACCCTTTAGAAACAGAAACAGATTATTTTACAACAATTCCATGAGAGCTTATAAAATTTCATATGCCTGGGATTGGATTTGCCATTTTTTTTTCTCTTTTTGGTTGTCAAATTTAAATCCTATCCAAATCAAATTTTATGCATGCATGCCTGTGTATATGTGTGTGTGTGTGTGTTTTGTTTACAGTTATTGTTTGTTTTTCTATTTTTCCACACCAAAAATTCAAAATGCCTAAAAACCAATTTAGACCTTTTTTTGCGGATCCCCCGCCAACCACTCCTCCACAGCCTCCAGCAGTCATTTGGCCATTTTCTTTTGTTGTTGTTGTTGTTTTGTTTACACTTTTACTCAATTTCCATATACAATAACAGATGAAATGTTTATCAATGTATTGGTAAAAAATATGAAAAATCAAATCCCTTCCTCACAACCACCTTCACTCTCTCTCTCTGTCTGTCTCTCTTCCTGGTTGGCATTGTTTCTATGATGATGGGAAAAATTCCTTAAGCATACTTTTAGGTATTATAAGCTGAAGTGAGCTGTAGTAGGAAGTGTGAGGCAGTCATAAGTATGTTATCTTTTATGGATTGTGGTCCCTTGAATTATCAATTGATTTTGTATCAGATTTAAGAGTATACTATACATGTCATCATTGTTTTTAAATATTAATAAATGGAGGGAGGAGCGTATAATCCTATAATACAATGAGGAAGAAAAATTAATTTTTATTTTATTAGTTAGAAAGTAAGTGACAGAGGGTTAATAATGCATGAAGAAAGGTCATGTAGTTAGTTGGGTTTGGTTAGTAGCTCACAATCTTCGCTTGGTCAAAGCTTCAGGTACAATTTATGTGTTTAAAAGAGAAACATTTGCAAACTGAGGCTTAAAATTGGGGATCTGATGAAGTGTAGTTCGATACGCTAAGAATCTGTATTTCAACATTTTTATGTTATAACAGAGAACACTTAGTGGTGTTACGATAACAAGAGAACATTCTTGAAAGCAAAACAAGGCGGAAATTTATAAGTGATCGCCTTTGTTTAAACTTTTTGTTACCAAAGATGCCTGAAATTTCCTTACCATTAAAGCAAAATATATTCAAAAGTTTTCAAACTTCAAGACCAAATGGACAGTAAACCGATTGATATTCCATGATAATCGCTGTGACAGACTCTACGTCCTCTAAAAGGCTTTCCATGCGTCCTTTATCTAGTCTTGGCTAAATTTTCTCCGAAATCTTGCATGTATCCGACGCTGATCACGTAGCGTCAATGCTGCATTATTAATCATCATAGCTTGCAAATTCTCAAAGTTATTCTCAAGTAGAAAACTTAGCAATCCCGAGAGTTCAATGGTTGTACCATTTCTGGTTAATTCATACACTGCTTAGTTTCCCTGAACACCAATATGTTGTAGGATGTAAAAATTATACGGCTGTACCCTGCCGTTAAGGCGTTATCGCGGTAGTTGTAGGCCATGCTCTGGAGGTCATAACGTTAAAAGCCGGTCGCCTGATATCTGATATCTCTTATAGAGATATAGCCATACCTTGTGATCATTACTGTAGCTAGGAATAATCCAGTAGTCGTAACGTATAAGGTGTACTCGCTAACTTTGGAATGATGTGTATACCAACCCGTTTCGAATCATACGTGGAGGCATGTTTTAAGTTGTTTACAACCCCCATTTATCTGTAAAGGGCGTTCTGACCTTTTTTGAAAAGGCCAAGTGTGATATCATGTAATTCATTTTATTCTGAAATTTCCCAATTTCGTTTGCATTACGTTTTTGAGTTGTCCAGAGTCGCTGACCGTACGGAAAAGGTAAAAGGAAAGGCAACAAAAAATTGTCGCCAGAGCAGACGTAGCTGTAATACACAGTGTAGCAGTAACAATTCTGCCATATGATTTTTATATGTGTCGTATACAGTTTAAATTAGTTCTCCCGCCAAGGGATTTCGGCCTTACCAGGCATTCGTTGGACTGGATAAGCCTGACTACTACAGTGGACATTGTAGCCGCCGTAGGCTAGTAGGTAGTGCGTTGGCTTATTAGACGTGAGGCCACGGTTCAAACCCCAGGTCAGACATCTTCAACAACACGACGGTGACATCCTCTTAGCAGTCTTCTAGTAAAAACTCTAATTGCAAATAAATTTGCCATGAAGGGTTTCACAAAAAAAACTGTGATTCAGAGTCGACTTTAAACTGTAGGTTTCGCCATTGACGTATAAAATTAACACACACAACATAAGTGGTGTGACAAGCTAGGTCGTAATCCTACCTAAAAGGTTGCAATGTATGCAATTATGTATGTAAAGTTGTGTGACTAATAATAGCTGTTGAGTCTGTGCAGAAAAGATCTCCAGAGCAGACATAGTTGTAGTACGTAGTGCACCAGTAACAATTGAGATCTTTGTATCCGCCATATACAGTAGAGCTTAGTTCTCTTGCGAAGGGATTTCCGTCGTACCAGACATCCGTAGGTTGAGATAAGTTTGACTGCTACAGTGAAACCCCGATAGATTATACGAGACCCGATGTATGATTTTCTACCCGTATACATTTGAGCTTAGTTCTCTTGCCAAAGGTTTCCCGTCGTCCAAGACATCCGTAGGTCAAGATAAGTCTGACTGCTACAGTGAAACTCCAACAAGTTATACTAGTCCCGATATCTGATTTTGTCGCCCAACATTTTATTACAAGAACAGAGTGCAATGGAGGCTTCTTTCATGCTGCTCAGTATACCCCTTTAAGCCTTAAATTGTTTTCAATTTTCTTATGAATAATCCTCAACGTTTTTTTGTTTTTTCTTACCGTTGGCCTATTTCTTTATGGAAATTCAAGGCATATTTCAGACTTTAAATATGCTTTTTTGTTGTTGTAGGTATGTATGTGTGTATGTATGTATGTATGTAGCTCACAAGCAGAGAAAGTGGTGTTGAAAAAAAGGATTTTATTTGTCATATTTATTGAATAGAAGTGTCGGTTTTTAGTATTCAAAACTCATGACAATCAATACAACAAAACAAAATATTGCCATTTTACCTCGTTACAACAACAAACAATTGTAAATACCGGAACTATATTAGAGCAACGGACTCTCCCGAATATGGCTTATGAAAGTACAGTAAAGAATAGAAAGCAAAAAAGAGTTTAAAAGGTTTCCATAACTAAAGTTTAAAGTGTATGGGTATGGGTATGTGTATGTATAGTACACACATAGAAAGGAGTCCATATTACTCATTAATTTGTATGCAAATGGGAAATATTCAAATTTGTTGTATTGTTTATTGTTGTTGTTGCTGTTGCTGTTGCTGTTTTTGGCTTGTGTTTGTTTTTTGTCTCTCAGTCATGTTCATATTGCTGGTGCTGCTGCTGGTGGTATGTCGTCGCTGCTGTTGTGTGCCAAACTCCCCTGAGTAGATGATCAAACTCAAGATTTTTCATTTTTCTCCCCTTTGGCATACCCTCCACCCTTCTCTTCTGTAGCAAACAAAATCGTTATCTAAACTACATTTATTGTTCGAATAGTTCAGGTTAAGGTTGTTCTAGCTGCTGCTGCTGTTGTTGTTATTATTGTTTTTGTTGTTGTTGTTTTGGGTTTATGCTTCCAAAAACAAAAATTTTGTGAATTTTTTTCATGTCATTTTCAGAAGAGGTTTTTCAATTTTGTTGGCTTAAATACATAGATTTTCTGTATGTTTATGAGCCAAGTCCAAGTGTATAGGTGTGTGTGTGTGTGTGTGTATGTATATGCCAGTAACAGTAATTTATGTCTATCGATATGAGTTTTCATATGTGGATATTTGCTTGCTGGCTGGAGTATAGATTCTAGTCCATGTATAGACTTGAGAGTCCTGCTCATCGTTGTCATCATCGTCATCGTTCTTGTCTGCATTCGACTGGGTATTAGTATTTCAAGTCCTTTTGAATAAATTAATGTCAAAATGTACTTTTGCTTTTGATTTTGATTGATGTTTCAAGTCTTTTCAAAACAAAAAAAAAAAACAGAGAGGTTCTCTGTATGTGTAGTGGTATTAGCTTGAGTTCGATTTTCTCCTCAATTCTGCAAAATTCACTCGAGAAGGAAAAAAAATACTGGCGTACAAAGGTTCGAATTAATGAATAAGAATGGTGGTGTGTACAATACTGCCTAAATAAATTGTAAAAGCGAGGATAACAGGTCGCCAGTCCTCAGGTCACCAACTGCAAGGCAATTTAACAGATGTTCAGGGTCTTCTCTTCTTCCTCGCATAAGAGTTTCTGCAGAGGAAGGCACACATGTGGGGTCTAGAACACCTCGCGAATAATTTCTGTAGGAGGAGGATGCGACTGTTCTTTACCTACTGCTCTACGAACCTGGATCTGCCGGCTTACTGTAGCGTGTTTCAGACGAAAGTAATGACCGTCTACTGGGCTGCTCAATGGATCCTCGTCAAACTCTCTCTTTTACCCTCATTTCAATCTTTTCTGATAGTCAGGCTGACATGAGATCTCTGTCAAAAGTTGTGAATAACTCCAGGATCGTCAGGAAATGTTGGCGCTGTCTCGACCTATCTTGGCACCCGGGCACAGAATTCCAGCACAGTATTCTGGGAAACTACAGAGCCGACGAGCTCTCTAGGCCTGGTTCATTACTTGCGGAATTCTCCTCAATCGACTTGGGGATGACACTTGCCTCGGTCAAGCTGGCCATCGCGCGGATATTCTTTCGAGAGTCCTCCTCCACCGCTAAGCCCTCTTGGCCCTCGATGGATAGAAGGCGCACCAACTAGTTACTCGGACTTGATCGTAACATCATCTCGATCACAATGGCCATGCTAACAGGTCATTGTGTTATGGAAAGCCAATGTCAATGATTTCTGAGGCATATGACTACAATTCGAAAGAAATCACAAGCAGTTCTCTAATTGCGTACAGTATTACATAATATCTCTCGTGTCTTTAGGATGTTTAGAGCGCAATGTTAGCAAGAACATGATTATGAGTACAGATGTTCATCTCATTCATGTGCAGATCTTCTTATTTTCCAATATTTATGTTCATGTACCATCCGTAAGTAATTAACAATGATTTGCGAGTCTGCTGTTAAACCTTTTCGCTATTAAAGCATACGAGTACGGTACGAATGTCATTGTTTGGTGTTTGATTTCCTACTTTCTTAGGCTCATGTTGAGCAAATTCTTTCAGTGTATGTATGAAACTCATTTACAGAGGCTGGCCAATATTTATGACCCAACACTGTATGTGTTGGTTGTTCTTTATTATTTATGTGTGTGTGTCTTTACATTTCATTTTTCTGTTCTGATCGATGGTTTGTTCTGTTTCTCTCTCTTATAAGCTGTTTTGTTGTTTTTTTCGGTTTTGAAGAGTTGAACGTTTGTTTGTAGTTATGTGGTCACATGTATACCTTTGTGTGTGTGCATTTCTTAGCAGAGACATAGGCTGGCTTATTTATGTATTCATTGATTCATGGTAGTGGTATATTGGTTGGTGTAGCATCCGAGCAGCAATGACTCTTTGCAGACATTAATAAATTCTTACACACACAGGCACGCATACACACACATAGACTTTCTGTTATGCTGTACTAATCTACTTAATGTTTGTGGGTTTTAAGGCATCTTTTTTCTTTTGCAATTAGTTATGAGCCTTTCTTTGTATGTTAGAGTGTGATTATGTACACATACATGCATTCATATATCCATACATAGTAGAGTGTATGTGTAAATAAAATTTTTTTTTCCTTTTTTTTTTGGTAATTTTTCTCTTCTAACACGTAATGGCAAGTGTTTTATTTGTTGCTTCTGTTTCGGTTGTTGTTTTTGTTGTTGTTGTTGCATGAATATTTATCATTATGCAGTTGCCATTATCAAGATTCTCATCAGCACATCGAATATTCTGTTCACCAATGCATTGGAAAGCATATCACAGCATGACCGTAAAAAAAGGACGTGCCTGTGCATGCACATGTGAAATCAATTGTTGTTTAATAATACACACTCTTCTTCTTTACTCTTTTTGTTTTCATTTCGTCCTTTTTTGTAATTTTTTTGTTTTGTTGCTGTTGGTGTCGTCGTACTCGTTTATAGCCATTAAGCCAGAAAAAAAATACAAAAAAGAACTTTGACACACATACGCAAGCAGTAAACACACCAAGTGAACTTTTCAATGGCATTTCTATGCACATGAGATTGCTGTAGTGATAGTTGAGAACAAAATTATAGGATACCCACCCATAAGAGCCTCATCCCTATGTAATTACAAAGAAAGATAAAGAATCCATTGCAACGAGCTGATTACTTCTGAATACCCTCCAAAATCGTAGTTCGAAAGTAATTGGACAGTCATACCAGCTATTTTGGCTCTTTGAGTCTTTAACCATCCTTGATTTGCTTCAATTTTGATAGTGAAATTGCTTTTCAAGCAACCGCCATTCATTTTCTGGTCTGTGGTATGTGGGTCTGTGGCGAAAGAACCAGTCTCTTGAACTGGATAGCATTTACGTACTACCCAGATATTGTTTGATATGAAATGGCAAGCAAAAGAACAGCAGACGAGAGTTAATTCATCTCGGTAAATAGATATTTAAAGGTGTCTAGAACCCAATGAAACTACCAATTTGATCTCTATACTGTAATGATGGCATTGAGTGGAGTTAGATTACAGTGAAATTATAAATTAAGCCAATCTCGATATCACAGCTTTTAGCTGTATCAATCTCCAGTATAGTCTCGAAGTTGATTAAGGAAACAGTAGTACTTTCAGCGAAGCCTTACGGATGTCCGATTGATAAAATTTAATGAACTAGTTACGGTGATACTGTTGCAGATGATAATGTGATTCCAACACTTTCGTAGTTTTGTAAAGCTTTCTCAGTCATAAAAGCAGTATCAATTTGTTCCACCACCAAGAATATTGCTACGTTTTTAGCTTTTAAAAACGTTTAAAATATAGGCCCGTGGATTGCAAATAAAATCAATATAAAATTCTTTATTATTCGCACAATTCTGTGTGCCGCTGTTCACAACTTGATGTAAACAACAACAATTGCTTTTATTTGTTATTCCTTTGTTTATACCCTTTGTAGGTTAGGTTAGGTTAGAGGACGTGTACTTGTCAATTAAGATAAGTACTTGACCCATTGTACATATACCCTTTGTATAAACAATAAAAATTACTGGACAATTATTCGACAGATCTTTGAAAAGTAATTGTAATCTTCAATTCACGATTACTCTCTTCAAACGCACCGCGTCTTTACTCAAGACTGACTGCCTTGACTTTTATATGGCAGAGAAAACAGTCTGATGAATGTTCTTGAAGGCGAGTGTTCATGACTTCGTCGTCTCGAAATCTCTATAAATGTTAACATCGTTGTTAACATTCATTATTGTTGTTTGTGTACTTGGTTTACATTAATTCTTGTAGTGTTGTTTGTGTATTTTTGTTTACTTGTTTACCATTTTTTCTGCTGGTGTTTGTTGTTGTATTTTTGTTTACTTGTTGACCATTTTTTATGCTGGTGTTTTTTTGGTATATTAAGCAATACGATAATTTGTAAACAGATTTGTTGTTGCATTGTTTTTGTTTTTGTAGCTTTTGTTTACAATTTTAATGTTAAGTAATGTAAAAGCAAAACACCAGTCTTTAGATTTTTTATTTTCGTAACAATACAAAAATAGGCCAAATATAAGCAAGTTTCCTCATTAATTTACGTGTTGACAGGCTTAGAATTGCAAGTGAATATTTCGTACGTACAGTGAGCATCAAAAGGAACTGTAGAACTAACAATCACCAAACTTTACTTTTACCACTTAAGGAGAGTGCCCGAAAAAATTTGACAATATTTTGAAATTGTTTGCAATTTCTTTTCTTTATCTCAATTTTAAAAATTGGCAATGAAACTATTTTTAATGTAGAGTTACTTTTGACGCTCACTCTAAAGGTAATTTATTTATGAGAGTAACTAGACTGCTAATGTCTCTTAAAATGTGTAACGAATTATATTGTGGCCAGAGTACATTCTTAATACATTTTGCTATAAAAAATATCTGTTATTTTTATAATCACGACTGTTCATTTGTGTATACAAAGTGCTTGATATTGAGCTTAATAGTAAACAATAAAAGGAAATTTCTTAATAAGTGATGATGCCCCATAGCAGAAGAAAATCTGTTTAATAAACTTATAATGAAAAGATTTTCATGAAATTTATTTCAATTTCTTTCTCCCTTGTCGCTCTCTCTCTCGCTCTCTGTTTTGTGTGTTAATGTAACTGTAATTATTGTTTTAGATTTTAATAAACCTATTGACACATGCTGTTTTCGAAAAGTACTTAAATTATAAACTCTTAAGGCATTTGCAAAATATACAAGCATTTTGCAAGAATATGCTTCCAATCTTGCCAATCCCTTTCATCCACTGTCTGGTGGCGTATTTAGGAAGCCCGTTAAGTGCAGCAATACATATGTACGTCCGTCTGTATATGTACGTGGCAATGTGTAGTTGCATAACGTGTGACTACATTTTTAAGTCTTTATGTTTATAATTAAAATGAAAGAAATTGTATTTATTTTATGTGATATTGTTTTACAATATCGTTTGAAGTGTTTACATGTCGAACTTAATCTATGACTATAATCCTGCTTTAAGTCTGCAAAGGAAATTTTGTAAACGTTTTCGAATTGTATTTGCCTTTGCTGTTTGCTTTTTTAGTGATAGCGAGAGAGAGAGAGTGAGAGACATGGGGA
Organism: Sarcophaga rosellei; assembly: GCA_930367235.1. Taxonomy (NCBI): domain Eukaryota; kingdom Metazoa; phylum Arthropoda; class Insecta; order Diptera; family Sarcophagidae; genus Sarcophaga; species Sarcophaga rosellei. The sequence continues at coordinate 8,067,752 of OV884017.1, read as the reverse complement.
AAGAGGGAAAGAGAGAGATTATTGTTATAAGGGATTTAAAATTAATTAAAATATTTGTTACTTACAACAACAAACATTTTAATTAATTTAAATCTTTTAATACATATTTTTGTTTTTGCCAAGAATTTAACTTTTGTTTCTCAAATTGAATTGAAAACAATTTTAATAAAAAGTTTTATTTACTCACACTATTTCAAATGCAAAGAATCCTTTCATATTAAAAGATACTTCTCTCTCTGGATACTGTCAAATTGACTTGTAAATTGTTAATTTATTACAATAAAAAATCTTTTCCAAAAAAAATCCTTTTTCTCTTCTTAAACTAAACAACAACAAAAAAAACACCAGAAAACAGTTGAATATTCCTGTGACTATTTCTTGTTTTTTTCTATTCTCTTTAAAACATTTTGATAGCGTTACAAACTTTTTGACATTTGACATGAACAACAGGCCACTGCAAAGCCGGACTACACAAAAGGACTTTTTCTTTCATTCGATACAAAGGATTAAAAGCAACAGCAAGAAAAGCTAAATGTGCACAAGCAAAGCAATCGAAATCTTAACTAAAATCCTTTTCTCCTTTCTTCTTTTTCTATTTTTGGCAAAATAAACTTTTCTTGAATGTGTTGAATTATTTTTTCGTTAGAAGAAATTCAAAAAAGTATAAAGTAGAAATACTTTATCTTTTAAATAATACGTATATAAAAAAAGGAAAAACGATGTTTTACTCCCTATCGTTAAGAAGGACTTGTCAAATGCACGCCACTTTGTTGGCTACAATGGTTTTGTGGAGAGACAGTCTCACTAATACTATAATACTCTGTGGCAGTAAAGAGAAAAATATTGAAAAAATTATTGTCCAAGGAAAAACATTTAGAGCAAAATTTTTTATCGAATTTTTCTATCGAAAATTTTTTATTGAAAAATTTGTTATCGAAATGTCTTTTTTGCGAATTGAAAATATTCTTTACTGAATTGTTCATTGAAAAATTTCTTTAGACTTAATTTTTATCCAATAATTTTTCCGAAAAATTTTCTTAGTTCTAATTTTTTATCGATAAATTTTTTATTTAAAAATTTTTTATCAACAAATTTTTTATCGAAGATTTTTATCGAAAATTTTTTTATCAGAAATTTTTAACCGTAAATTTTTTTAATTTTAAAATTTTATCGTTAATTATTTACTTAAAAATTTTTATCAACAAATGTTTTATTGGTTTTTTATAGAATTCAAAATTTTTCCTTGTTGGCAAAGTTTTATAGAAAATTATTTATCGGATTTTTTATACCGAATTGAAGTTTTCGTGAATTGAACTGTTTACTTTAAAAAAATTTTTTTTCTGATCTGTTCACTTTTTACAGCAGTTTTTTTTGTCGAAAAATTATTTACAGAAAGTTTTTTATCGACAAGTTTTTTATTGAAAATTTTTTTTTATGAAAATTTTTATCGACAAAAATTTTTTATCGAAAATATTTATCAACTGTACATTTTTTCCTAAACTTTTCATTGAAAATTTTTTTGTAGAAAATTTATTTTATCGAAAAATAATATATGGAAAAATTTCTTAACGACATTTGTTTCATCGAACTGAAAATTTTCTTTATCGAAAGTTTTTTTATCCACAACTTCTTTATCTATCGAAATTTTTTCCATAAAGTTTTTAGCTGATTTTTTTTATCGCATTGATAAATTTTAAACTGTTCATTGAAAAATTTCTATCGCTAAATATTTGATCGAAATTTTTCATTGAAATATTTTTTCAGAAAAATTTTCTTAGTGCTAATTTTTCATACCGAAACATTTTTTATTTAAAAGTTTATAGATAAATTTTTTATTTAAAAATTGTTTATGATCAAATTTTTTATCGCAAATTTTTTTTATCGAATTGAAAATTTTTTGTTGAGAAATTTTTTATCGAAATATTTTTTATCGAATTTTTTTTTTTATCGATTTGAAGTTTTCTTTCATGTTCTTTGAAAATATTTTTCCTGAACTGTTTATTTATTATCAGAAAATTTCTTGTCGAAAATTTTTGTTGCAAATGTTTTCGTAGAAACTTATTTATCGAATTGAAAGTGAACTGTTCATTGAAAGATTTATTGAAAGATTTTTATCGAATGTATTGAAATATTTTTTATCGATTACAATTTATTTATAAATTTTTTATCGGTACTATTTTTTATCGAATTATAGATTTCCTTTCCAGAACTGTTCATTGAAAAATTTTTTCAGTTTTGTTGAAAGATTTTTATCGAATCTTTTTTTATCGAAATATTTTTTATCGATTACTTTTTATGGATAAATTTTTTATCGATACTATTTTTTTATCGAATTATAAATGTCTGTTCCTGAACTGTTCATTGAAAAAATGTATAACATAAGTATGTAAAAAATATATTTTTATCGATAAAGTTGTCTAAAACAAACTATCTTTCTTACACATTACCAATGACTAACAAACGTATGAAGCAGATTTTGTGCTATTTTTTTAAACTTCACTGTTTGAGCCTTAGTTACACTTTGCTTCATTCTCTATTCCTTTTCGACTCAAATTTCCTACTGGAATTTATTTTATTAGTAGACATTGTGTTGAAAGAAAAATTTCTCTCTTTTCGTTTGAAATGCGTTTTTCTTATGCTTCTTTTCTTTTTTTTCTCCCCAAAAAAATAGCACAATAATTCACAATCCTTCATTGAATTTTTCTTTTTTTTTTTGTTCGACTGGTTTTTAGTTTCTTATTAATTTTTAATGGACCAGAACTGAACATAAATTATCACATTTAAACTAGAAAATGTAAAAAAAGAAACACACAATAATTCTCATGCAATACAACAAACAAACGAGACATAATTCGTATAAATTATTTCAGACTTTCTTTCATTTCTTGCACTTTTTGACGCAACGAACGAACGACCAAGCGACGTAACGGCCGCCATAGAGGGGGTGTGATTAAATGACAGTGTCAACTGGCGAAGGGGTATGTCGTGTCCTCAAATGTATTTAATATTCTTGAGTTTTTTTTCTCATGAAATAGAGAGAGAAAGTGTAAGAAATTATGAAAACTGTGTCTATCTTATCAAGTGGATTTTCTAGAGTTTATGGGGTCGAGGGTAAGGCAGGGGAAATTGATGTTTAGGTTCACACGACAAGTGTCTTTTAGTGTGATTTTATTGTCATTTAAGTCTTCTTCTTTTGTTCCATTTTAATTTAAATACCGCCTACAATAATTATTAACGCTTATGTCATTATCGAAGATGGTCAGTCATTTAAAGGAATGAAATGGTATTTCTAAGAAAAAATTTAGAAAAAAAATTTTGTTTTCAAAACGTCTTTTAAAATGAATTGGGGATTGTTTTAGAAATGAACTTTTGCAAATTGAAAAATAATTTTCAAGTTTTGCTAAAGAATTTATTAATTGATACATTGCACAAAATTTTCGCCGTGGTTTTTATAAAACTTCCGGCAAAACGGAATTTTTTTTAATAGATTGTTAGAGACTGATTCAAGGAGGATAAAACAACAGAATCTGATATATGTATAATCGAGTGATTTTCTGATGACAATGTTTCTTTTAAATCGAAGTCCAAAATAATCTTTGCATACAATCAGAGAACCTCTAACCTCACACAACATACAATGGAGTAGACTTACCACGTAGCGCCATAATACCCTGTAATACATCAATAGAGTATGATTCTAATGGTAGAGCGAAGAACGTTGTTCAGTATACTTGTTCTAGCAAAGTTGACAGAAGTGAATTCAGGAGGTTGAAAAAAAAGAAACTCGCTAAGTAAGGTTACTGGCTATAACTGGGATACTAAGGATAGCGAAAACCCATACCCCTATGGAACTCATTTGAGAAAAAATTTAAAATAAAAATTGACAACAAACAGCACAAAAAATAAATCAGCATTCATGAGGTTTATCATACGTAAATTAATATTCCAGGGTATAGAGCTACTTGTGTGATAGATAGTCGCTGTATTGGCTTATTAGACGCAAGGCCTCTTTTCAAACCCTAGGTCAGACATCCCAATAAAACGAAGTAAGAAAAAATATTTCTTCGGCGACTTCCTCTCAGCAGATTTCTGGCAAAAACTCTGAGTGTAAAAAAAAAGTTGCCATGAAACGTTTCTCAAAAATTTGTAATTCGGAGTCGCCTTTAAACTGTAGGTCCCGCCACCTGTGTATAAAATTAACACACACAACATAAGTGATGTGAGAAACTAGGTTGTAGTCGTAACTGAAGGCTTATAATAACCAACTATGCATGTATGTGTATAGTGCTAATTGTGAAAACAGAAATAAATTGTAATGGCATAGCAGCCATTCAAGATGACCAACCAAGTAGCTCCCCATGCACGGGGTAATATTTTAAGATAGTCTTATGAAGTGTGAGGTTGACTAGTCAAGTATCAATGTTTTGGCATTTTTTTGTCATAAAAAAATATTTGAAGGTTGAGAGAAGGGATTCAATGTAGACTTTAGCCGAAATAATGACTATTTAGTGAGAGTTGGTACACATGAAAATGCAACATTGCATTGCTCAGGCTCATCGTTCAGTTGTTTACAAAGAAGTACTTCTATAGCAGCTTCCTAGCTTAACAAGGACGAAAAACCGTGAAGCATTGCTGTATTTATCTGACTAGCTTCAGTAGCGTGATTATTAGAAAAGCAAAATTGAGAGCTTGGTAGACGTTACTTGTGGAGATTTTAAGCATAGATATGGATTTCGCTCCATTAAAATATGGATGTCGGGGCCAGTAGTTGTTATGAAATCATCATCATCACCCTTTAATGATTGATCTTTATGGATTTCCTAATGGCAGCATAGACATACATAACTGGTCATTCCATACCACTTGTGTGGTATGCGCTGATTTTGCACATGAATGGCGGGACGTATAGCTTAAAGCGGAATCCGAACGACAGATTTTGGGAGAAACTTTTCGCCGCAGAAAGATTATTTCATATTTCGTTTTGATCGAGATGTCTGACCAGGGGCTTGAACCGTGGCCTCACGTCTAGTAGGCCAACACACTACCTACAAGCCTACAGCGACTATGTGGCCAAACAGAGTCACGTTTTAAAAATGAAAAAGTCTTGTTTACTTAACTCATTTATTAACGCTTTCAAAGTTTGAAAGTCTTCTTTGTCCGTGTATAACCAATTCTAGTTATAAATCTCAATAATTTATTTAAAAATATCACACAATAAATTTGTGGTTTTTCAGCAAAAAAAACAAAAAAAAAATAAAAAAAAATTTAAACAAGTAATCAGTAAAGTAATCTTTAATGGCTTACATTTGTAAATATAATGTTACACGGTGTACGTAATGGTTTTTGACATAGTGGAACAATAAATTATTTTAATGTTCTGTTTACCTAAAAGTATGCATTAAATATTTAATAAATTTAAACACACACACGCAAGCACTCTCATACATAAATACACAGAGGAAATTATGAAAGGCTAAATAAAAAGAGATTTTATAACAGAATAGAGGCATTAATTTCATACTTGAGAGGGATTTAAGACATATATAGTGTGAGAGAGAGGGGGAGAAAGAGAGAGTAAACTAAAGAGCAACACATAATCAAAAAGACTAGCAAATATAATGGGAGGGGAGGGGATGGCTGTTATAAACAAAGCATAACCTGACATTGACACCAATATTATGATAATAAAGATGAGCATCATAAATACAGCCACACAAGCAGACATATGAAATGTATTACATATGAAATGTATTCATATGTAAGCACTAACACACTTGCATACATATGTACATTCTGTGTGTGTTACTGTGCGTTACATTAAATGCTGGGTATTATTTGTATTTACTTCTCAGTGTCTCAGTATACTATTGAGTTGTGTCGTGGGACTAAATTAAAGCATAAGGGCTGTTATTTAAATGCGTTGCTTGGTTTGTTGACAGTTTTTTTTCTTCTTCTTTCATTTTGAAGAGAGTATTTGTTACTGTTTCTCATATTAACAGGGTTGAGGGGTGCTTTGTTTACTTAGCTCTCAATAGCCTTGAATGTGTTGAAAAGTATCGTGTTGTTACACAAATTTTCATATGCAATGCCACACACATTTAATGACAAATGAAACCAGCCTCCTTAACTAGGAGGCCAACAACAGTTGTAATTTATCATCGTACACCAATACAATAACGATAATAACAACAACATCATGTGTAATAATAAACCGCAACTAACAGACATAATTTATATGTAATCGTAGGTACGTATGTATGGGTATACATGAAGATGTATGCATAAGAGTATGTAATAAAGCAGGCATATATACATAAATAATAATTGAAAGCATAAAACGCTGAAGTTCATAAATTAAAACACAGACCATTAGCAGTAGCAACAGCAAAAATTACACACCTTTTAATATGATTTTTGACAAACAATAGTGGTTTTCATATGTATATGATTTGAAGAATGCTTTGCAACATAATATACAAACAATACAGAGCTGGGAGTTAATAATCAAAGCGTTTTATCTCACTTTTATGAAATCATTAATTTTTTTATTTTTTTTGTTGCATATTGCCATCAGTCAATTAATAATTACAATTTTAAACCACAAATATAAATTTTATATATAAATTCATTTTAATAATTTATTTTAATTTAAATAATTCTTGTTTAATTTTGTATTTTTTTCTGACATCCTCTACTCTGCTTTCTCTCATTCCAGGTAATGTTTGTTTGCTAACCTAAGGCATTTGGTTATTTTTAAATCTTTTTTTTTGTTTTTATTCGCAATTTATTAAACTTTATTAACATTATTGTCGGACTGTGTCAATCAAATATGAATGTATTGAGGCGTATGCAGGTATTTATTTTCAATAAAAAAATATATTTTTTTTTTAAATTAAAAATTGTAATAAAAATAAAATACAAACTGTATAATAATTATATTTAATTGTAAACATTATATGTATTGTATTAAAATTTTACTTTGATGATATTTAATTAATAATTTTCTTTTTTTATTATTATTTTATTACATTTCATTTATCATACTTAATTACCATAATTGCTAGTGTAGTCATATGGAGTTCATTATGTACAATAGACACTGAAGAAGGGGGGAAAAATAAGGGGTTCTGTATACAATTTTTTTTTTTACCACGAACATCACATTAATAAGAAATAGTAACGCTTTAAAATTCATGTAGTATCCGTTCATCAACTTCTTTCAACACCATATATACATATTATATTTGTATACGTTCAAAAGTCGGCTAATGGCATTATATTTTTGCGTTTTTAATCTTTTAAAAACGTTTAAAATATGTGCTCATCGATTGCAAATAAAATAAAAATAAATTTGTGTTCAGTTTTAATTACATACATAATTGGCCATTACAGCCCTTCAGTCAGAATTACGGCCTAGCTTCTCACACCACTCATGTTGTGTGCGTTAATTTTATACTTGAGTGGCGTGACCTACAGTTTAAAGTCGACTCCGAACGACAGATTTTTGAGAAACTTTTCATGGCAATTTCATTTACTTTCAGAGTTTTTGCCAGAAATCTGCTGAGAGAAGTCGCCGAAGAAATATTTTTTCTTCATATTTCGTTTTGATGTCTGGCCTGGGGCTCGAACCCGGGCTTTTCATCTAATAAGCGAACACACTACCTACTAGATTTAATTAAGATTCTTTATTATTCGCACAATTCTGTGAGCAACTCTTTACAACTTGATGTAAACAACAACAATTGCTTTTATTTGTTATTCCTCTGTTTATACCCTTTGCATAAACAAAAACAATTACTAGACAATTATTCTGCAAATCTTTGTAACAGAGATTTTCAAATCACGATTACTCTCTTCAAACACACCAGGTCTTCATATTTTACTAACTCACTCGCCTGCTTTGCCTTGCCTTTTATATGGCAAAGTAAATAGTCTGATTAATGTTCTTGAAGGCGAATGTTAATGACTTCGTCTTCTCGAAATCTCTATAAATGTAAACATCGTTGTTCATGATGGGTGTTTGCGTATTTTGTTTACATTTATTCTTGTAGTGCTGCTCGTATATTTTTGTTTACTTGTTTACCATTCTTTTGTATGCTGGTGTTTGTTGTTATATTAAGCAGTACGATAATTTGTAAACAGGTTTGCTTAATGCATTGTTTTGTTTTTGTAGCTTTTGTTTATAACTTTAATGTTAAGCGACGTAAAAGCAAAGCACGAGTTTCTTGATTTTTCATTTTCGTAACAATATTGAAACGTAAAAGTATCAAAGTACAGTGGCAATATGATCTTTTGTACTGCCTGAATCTGTGTAGCCTATCCCTATAAAATCGTCTCTAATAATATTGCCCTGTCAACTCAATTTTCCAGCATCTTATGCTCGCTTACGTGATTCTTACGGCATTAACAACGTACAGATACTAAGTGTGTGTTCATATGATTCATTTTCAACATCACAGGATCTACATGTTGAGGTCGAGACGACTCCATCCTGAAAAAATGCTCTTTGAGTCTGTAGTGTCTGACTAAATTATGATTGTTCCTGGGTAGCCTAAAGCACGTACTCAACAAAAGTTTAAATTGCCTCAAATTAATTTGGTTTGATTGGCGTCTCTCTCTCTATCGATCTTGCTTTTCACGGGATATACTCTTCCAGACATCTGTTCCCATTCCATAGAAGGATTCTGGTCTCACCAGTGGTGTGGAAGCAGCACTATTCAAAAGCTTTTCTGTCTGCTTTTGTCACGAATTTCCACATGATCGAGTTCCAGACAGAAGGTGATCTTGTTATTCCTGACTAGCTGATTCAGTTTTCCCGGTAATCTTATATTATTAACGAGTTAACCTCATAAAATCCAAGTACTTTAATAGTGGCTAGACTATCAAATAATATTGTTATGATCTGTCCTTTGTATTCTCTGTCTAAGTTAAAATAAAAACATCCTTCGATGGCATGGACTTCTGCTTGAAATGCCAATGGACTCGAAATGGATTCAAATCAAAGAGTTCTGCTCTTGTCCTAATATGTCTTCTTGACCCTTCCAAATGATTGTCCCTAGGCTCCAGATAAGTCTTGGTGCGAACCTTTTTTAAAAATCAGCGAGCCTGCTGATATTGGGTTGCCAGCCACTTGATTTATTAGGTCGGGATCCCCTGAATAAATGACTTGCCTTGAATTCTTCTGATCATAGCTCCCAAAACACTAGTCTTCATTGCCATATGCAATAGTCTTTAATATAACATCGCTTTAGGAAAGATCCTCATCTGTATAAGACAGCCTCTGTTTAAATGTTTCTTCAAATTTATTCTGCCAACACAAACAATGACTCCATAGGCCGGTTCCCATTACTTTCCCTCAAACCTTCTGTATTTCGTTATGGCATGCTTCGGTTTTACTGGAATGCTAACTACATGAATCTTTCGAGTCCGTTGACTATGCAGTAGTATATCCAGATATGTTATCTTCAGTTTCTGTTGTGTTACCTCATGGGCATTCATATGACAACTTTCCTATCCTTTCGTTTTGCCCTCTAAATGTCCTGTTTTCATTGCTGTTGGACTCACGTATGTGTCTCAAATGTATGTGTATGTATGGGTGTCCTTGCCATCAAACTCAGTTAAAGGTTCTCTCCTTATATGGGTTAGTTCAGTGTGTCCTAGTAATTTTTGTGTTTTGTGACACTTTTGCACTTTAGCTTATTCGATAACTTGCATCTTTTTTGTCAAAAATCTCAAGTAATCGATTTAATCAATCTGCCATTAAAGCGAATGTTTCATTAATAAAATTATTCACCAAAACCAACGAAAAACAAATAATAATTTATTGGATTTTCTATACACAATACATACATACATATGTCTATGTACGTATGTATGTAATTTATTAAAATATTGTTTGATTGCAAATTTATGCCATGTTTGTTAATTAAACATCATAAAACAAAACACAGTCAAAGGATTTTATTAAACAAATACGAATTCTAAATGCAAATATTGGAATATATTTCCAAATGAAAATAATTTCATTCCAATAAATATTTACTTTCATTGACCTCAAGAGCCCAAAATACTATATGATATAACAAACAAGCTTCTGAAGAGTGCATAGTGCATACAGAGGTTCATGCACCAACGGTGATGCCAGAAATTTTTTATGGAGTGATAACAGATGTTTAGAATAGTATACTCTGTGAAAAGGGAGAAGAGGCAGTTGAATTAGAAGTCACTTTAATTTTTGTTGAGTAATTGCTGCAGACTACCCAGGCGTGATCATAATTAAGTTACTGGTTGCGCCCTGTAGGCTTTTTTAGACATCTTTTTAGAGAGGCGTCACCCCGATCTCAAATTGTAGATACTCTGATGCTGAAAAGGAAACATAGGAACATATACCTGGAATCTGGCATTAATGCTTCAAATAAAGAATCACGTATGTGAGCACCAGGTGCTGAGAAAAGAGTTATCAAAGCAATATAATTGGAGGAGATAGGGATTAAATTCGCCATACTGCTAAAAGTCTCTCAAAAATCTGTCGTTCAAAGTCTACTTTAAACTGTAGGTCGAGCCACGCATTTATAAAATTAACACTTGCAACATAAGTGCTGTGAGAAGCTAGGTTGTAATCCTAACTAAAGGGTTGTAATGACGGATTATGTATGCGACAGATGAATCGTTTTTTGGCTACTCATAAGTACTCATGAAATTTTGAGTATGAGTGAGTTAACAATATTGCAATTTAACTACATACAGTAAACCCTCCTATAACGCGGTACTCTCAGAACACGGTTTCCATATAACGCGGATCTGAAATTGCGACAGCCCTCCTACAACGCTGTACTTTCAAAACGAGGTTTCCATATAACGAGGAGCCCTCCTATAACGTGGTACTCTTACTGCGCGGTTTCCGTTCAATAACATCCCATAAGTTACTTGCAGTCTTTTAGTTTAGTTTTTTTTCAATTTCTTATCAATCCTTATATGAACTCTTGAATTCAATAAAAATAATTTATATTTTATCTTGCCTTTTGAATTTCTTGGTCTTCATATAACGCGGTATGAATGATGGGATTTGTACTAACTCTGAGTTTCTTATAGCGCGGTTTCCACACAACGCGGTAGACGGATTCCATAGAACGCGGTACGAATTAGCTTGGTTTGTACGGTGAAATCCGAGTTTCTTATAGCGCGGTTTCCATCATCGCGTTATAGGAGGGTTGACTATACTCTGATTCATTCGTACCCACTACAACATTGATTTATAAGTGCGGGTTGCAATTAGTATGAGTACAATGTTGAAATCAAATTCATAACTATGTTTGATTCGAAATATGTTTGATTCATAAGCCTACTCATTCAGATTCACAAATTTAGAAAAATACTTATAATACTCATAAATGATTCGAGTAATTCGAGAATCATTCATCAAAATTTACAGTCTTATTTGTTATTGCATTTACAAAAAAAGAAGAAAGAAAAAGACAAAGATAGCAAGCAAAGCCAACATACAACTTTCTAGTGAGTATTGTAGTGTTCGTATGCGAATCACATTTATTTTGTGAGGGATTCGTGTATATGCTGAGTAAATGAGAATCGAAATCTACAACATCATGCGTATTGTTAAGTATAAGTACAATGAGTACTTCAAACTTTGAATATGAGTAGAGGTTTCATGATATTAAAATAAGTACGAATGCGTGTATAAGTATCAGAAATTATGAGTATGATTCGATTCTACTTATCTTTTTGAATACTTATTGCTGATCTCTGTTGTGTATGCATGTGTATGACAATGGCAACCTTTACTCCGTATTGCAATTGATATGCTCGACGAAGTCTACTTGTACCAGGAAACCAAAGATTAATCAGAACGTGGAGAAGCTACTGGTATGTTAATTAAAAATCTTGTATTACTCTTTGCTATTTGTTTTTGATATTTAAACTAAAAAAAAAAAGATAGTAAAATTCTGCTTTAAATATTCAATAATCGTTATCGATAACTGTTTATCACTCTTTAAACTTTCTTTTATTTCCTTTTATTTGTTGGCATTTCCATTTGATGCTTTTCTCGCTTTAATTGAATTTTAAAAATATTTTTCCTTCTCTTTTTTTACGTTTTCCATGCATTTCTCTCTCTCTCTCTCTCTCTCATGTTATTAAAATCCATTTTCCGCGCATATTTTTTTTGCTTTTTTTTTGTCATCCATAAAACTGTTTTTTTTTCATTCTTTTGGGTATTTTCTTTGGCTCGCGGAAAACCATTAAAAAAAAATGGAAAATAATCCGTTTTCATAATGCGATATTATATGTATGCAGGAGTACAATAGCGTTGCGACTTTCGATACAATCTCTCGATAAACATATCAATAAACAACAACTAACGAAAAAAAAAATAAAAGTTATCGGGAAGCCAAGACTTACTATGTAGCGCTCTACATCTGCATTATGAAAATAAAAGGAAATGCGTACTTAAAGTGACAGCAAACAGGATCAAACGAAATTGCTGATTTGATCCTTGACTTTCGCATTTATAAATAATGCCTACTGTAGGTAGATAGGTAGGTAGTTTGGAGTGGGAACTTAGATACCAAAAATTTACTTGAGCACTCATAGCGGCCCATTGTGACGCCACATGTGAACGCAGTCTCTATACTGACCAAATTCCTCCAAACCAGGGAAGGCAAGGGCTGCACATTTAAAGCATGACTACCTCACGCTGGAAAACCAGCCTGAAAGTTCAACAAACTAAGCTATGTACTTGACATCAATGGATGATAGCTCCGTCAAGCTGACAAGGATTGGAGAGCTAAATAACCTATATCTGTGTGCAGACCTTGCGCTGACCAACTTCCTCCTTTTCCCTGACATTGGTGGAACTTGGTTAGTACAGGGACTGCGTTCACCCGTGGCATCACAACGGGCCGCTATGCGTGCTCAAGTGAGCTTTGTGACATCAGAGCTACCACTCCGACCTAACCTAACCTATATCTGCACCTCGCAATAGATGGTTATTGACAAAGAAAGTGGATAACAGTCTCCTCTGCCTCAGCGGATCTGCACCCATGGCAGAAATCTTTAAATGGGAGCCGCATTCTTTCCGCGTGTCTTCCCATAACACAATGACCTGTAAGCATGGCCACTGTGATCGAGGTGATGTTACGATCAAGTCCAAGTAACTGGTTGCTGGGCCTTCTATCCATCGAGGGCCAAGTGAGTCTATCGGTGGAGCAGATCTCCCCATTGACCCAGGATAGGTTGGCGTCTCGAGAGAATTTCCGCGCGATTTCCATCTTGACTGATGTAAATTTCATCCCCAAGTCGATTGAAGAGGATTCCGGAAGTAGTGAACCAGCCGGCGAGCTCGGCGGCTCTTGCCTACGTAGTATTTATTGTTCTTAACTTATTTCACCAGAGTTTGTCTTAGGAACTCCATAGTAGTAACAACGGAACACTTGCTTTTGGGAATTCCAAACTATTGCAGAGCATTTTCTCCATTATAGTCCAGCACTAGTGTATCTGGAAAGAAATATATTGGACACCTAGAATTTATTGGCAGAAAGTGTCTAATCGAAGGTTTAATTTGTTTAAAACCTACATCTGCATAGAACTATTAAAATGGTTGAGGAAAGCCATCCAGGACTTATAGTTGAATTACAAAATAAGGATTATCGGTATTACAAGAGGTCCTTTAGCTATGCCCTTTTAACGAATTTAACAAAAAATCTGCTGCCCAAAAAATCTGCTGCAGGATGTTAACTTTTGATTGGTATTCGATTTTTATCTTAACATGTTATTAACCGCTCCCCAATGTCTAGAAATTTAACTTGTCTTACAAGACTAAGGAACGAGGGTTCAAAACTTAGCTATTACAATTATAAAAAAAAAGAGAGATTAAGAAAATATAATTTTCGATAGTCCCCTCTCAAGAGACTTCTGGCAAAAACCGTTTGACATGATACTCTATCAACTATTGTTCGCATTCGATTTTAAACAGTAGTGGCTAATAGTCTTGAATAAGATTTAAGCACATAATATAGGTGCTGTGACCCAGACTAAAGGGCTTTAAATTCCAATAATTTATGTATTACAGAAGTCGACGTAGTCGAATAGGTAGTATGTTGGCTTATAAGATGTGAGGCCGTCGTTCAATTTCCAGTTCAAACATCTTGAACACAAAACGAAATACGAAAAAAATTATTTCATCGGCGACTTCCTCTCAATAGATTTCTGGCAAAAACTCTGAGAGTATAATAAAATCTGTCATTCGGAGTCGCCTTTTAAACGTGTGGCCCGCCACTCATGGACACAAATTAACACACACAACATGAGTACACCAGAAGCTAGGGAAGTTAGAGCGTAACGCTGACTAAAGGCTTGTAATTGCCAATTAAGTAAGTAAGAATGTGTTCCCGAAGTCGCCTAAGTCTAGTTGGTACTGTGTTGGCTTATTAGAAGCTAAGCCTAGATTCAAACACTAGCTCAAACACAAAGAAAACGAATTACGAAAAATATATTCCTATCAGCGACTTCCCCTCATTTGTCTTCTGGAAAAAAACTCTGGAAGTAAATCAAATTCGGCTTTAACTGCAGGGCCCACCTCTTATCTATACAAATTAACGTGCACAGCATGAGTACATTAGAAGCTAGGGAAGCTGGATCGTAATGCTGAATAAAGGCTTGTAATGGCCTATTAAGTAAGTAAGAATCTGTTACAGAAGTCGTCTTAGACTATTTGGTACTATGTTGGCTTATTAGAAGCAAAGCCTAGATTCAAACCCTAGCTCAGACATCAATAAAACGAAATACAAAAAATATTTCTTTTCGGCGTATGCCTCAGTCTTAACGCAAAAACTCTGAAAGTCAATCAAATTGCCATGAAAAATTTCTTCAAAAATCTGCCCTTCGAAATCGATACAACATGGAAACTATAGGTTCCACTCACGAATACAAATTAACACTCAAAATGTGAGTGGTGTGAATAGCAAGGTTGTAGTCCTGACTAAAGAGTTCTAAAGACCAATTACGTAAGCAAATACGTAAGTAAAGTATATGTTACAAACGTGATTATAATTTCAATATGCCATCCCCTTTGGCTATCGCGGTCTAGAGTATTAAAATATAAACGTTCATTAATTGTAATCAAGTTTTTGTTAAAAAAAAACCCCGATTATTCAACCGATGCTGACTTACAATTTTCATGCAATTTTGTTGTTGGCTCCTACAGCCAAAACGGATTTCATTTTTCTGAGGCCGTAATAAGCTGATATTTTTTTAAAAAATATTTTAAATAAGGCAACAACAACAACAACAGCAGCGACAACAGTAAAATATTAAAATAATATTCTCTCGATTAATTCAATTGCCTGAGAGTATTAATTATTTTACGAGATATTGCATGACAAAATTAAAATATCCTCCAATGAAGCCACGTAACACAGAGTGT
Source organism: Sarcophaga rosellei (assembly GCA_930367235.1). NCBI lineage: Eukaryota > Metazoa > Arthropoda > Insecta > Diptera > Sarcophagidae > Sarcophaga > Sarcophaga rosellei. The sequence goes on along the minus strand of OV884017.1, from coordinate 8,052,316 downwards.
GCATGTGTACATGAATGTGTATGCATATGTAAGCGAGTGTTTAAGGACTCAGCCATTGATGACTCTGATGTCTCTGATGTTTCGGAAAAATTAAAATTAAAATAAATTCAACAACAAAAAATAAAGAAGAGAAAAAAAATGTGGTGTTGGCGACCAAAAATTCTTCATTAATTTGTCTTTAAATTTGATTAACAGAATTCTTAACTTTTGTTTTGTTAATTTTTTGGTGTCAATATATTTCACACAAACATATGTGTTTGGTTTTGTTTTTTTAGAGAAAAATAAAAAATTGTTTAAACATTTCATGTCAATTATAAACTTTGCAGACAGACAATGTTTTTTTCTGGTTAAAAAGTTATAATTTTTTTGGGTTTTTCGTTTCAATTTAAAACAATTGATTTTAATTTTTGCAAATGTTTTTAATTGTTTTCTATCGAAAAAACACACAAGAATTCCTAATAAAAAATATAAAAAGAAACAAAAAATAAATCTTTTTAAAGAAGGTGTGAATTGATGTTCAAGAATTAAAAAAAGAAACATTTTTAAGGTTTTTAAACAAACCTCAGAGTATTTTTTATTTCAAATTAAAAAACACACACGTAGACACACAAAATTTTGTTGGCAAATTAAACACAAAACTTTGAGAAAATAAAAACTGAAATGGTTTTGAAACGTGTGGGGGAAACAAAATAAATCCTTTTGTAATATAAAAATTATTAAAGAAATATTTCTGTTATTTTAGTGTGAAATAAAATGGCATTTGGTTTCAATAGTCATTTATCTTTAAGATAGGGTGCCAGATTGGGCTAACGCTTCCGAGTCTGTCAATTAGTGCGCGCCAATTATTATGACCTCTAGATAGCCCTTAGCGGAATAGTGGGCTCCACGCTCTGTAAGATGTCGCCGTAGCAACAAAAAGTTATCTCCAGAGCAGACGTAGTTGTAATGGGCAGTGTACCAGTAAAAACTCTACAGTCAGATCTTTATATCCGCCTTCTATACATAGTTTAGATTAGTTCTCTCGCAATGGGATTTCGGCCTTACCAGGCATCCGTAGGTCAAGATAAGCCTGACTACTACAGTGGATATTGTCTCCTCCGTAGTCTAGTAGGTAGAATATTGGCTTATAACACGTAAAGCCACGGTAGAAACCACGGTTTTGCGCATAATTAATCATCGGCAGATATTTGTTGAAATGAATATAGGCGGTGAGCCTTAAACAAAAAGTCCTTTACAAATTGTTGCCTGGAAACCACACTTGCTGTAACAAGAAATTGATTTTGTAATTAAAACATTGTTGAAAAATTCAGTACTTTAGTACTTTTCTATTTCAAAAATACCGCAGCACCCTCGCTACACTTTTAGTACTTTTTTATTATTACACATTTTATGGTTTTGTAAAGGGTCCGCCAAATAACTTTTTTTTTTTTGAAAATGCTTAAAAAAAAAACTACTGATTATTTTCTCAAATTTCTTTTTTTTTATTAGAAAGTACAATCCTTCCGGTTAATTATGGAAAATAATTTCATTCAAATGGCTGCCTCGGCTGGCCATGCAGTAGCCTACACGAGTAGCCTACAGAAGATGCCGATTTTGGCAAAAAAAATCATCTTTTTAGATGAAGCTCATTTTGATCTTGGCGGGTAGCAAAATTGTTGCATTTGGGGCACAGAAAACCCGCACGCATACATTGAAAAGCCGACACACCCAAAACGAGTCACTGTTTGGTGCGGATTTTGGTCCAGAGGCATAATTGGGCCATTTTCATCGAAAATGAGCAAGGAGTGGCCGTTACAGTCAATGACGATCGTTATCGGGCCATGTTGAACGAATTTTTGTTCACAAAAATTGTAGAGGAGGATATTGGCAACATTTGGTTTCAACAGGACGGCGCTACGTGCCACACAGCCGAAGCTACACTCGATGTTTTGCGCACTGTTTTTGAAGATCGCATTATCAGCCGCAGAGCTGATGTCGTTTGGCCACCTCGGAGCTGCGATTTGATACCGTTGGACTATCATTTGTGGGGTGCCGTCAGAGATAAGTGTTACGCCGACAAGCCAGAGAAAATTGACGCTTTAAAGGACAATATTCGTGAAGCCATTGGTGAAATTCAGCTGCACACAATCGATAATGTGCTTAAAAATTGGACAGATCATGTAGGCTACTGCATGGCCAGCCGAGGTAGCCATTTGAATGAAATTATTTTCCATTATTAACCGGAAGGATTGTACTTTCAAATAAAAAAAAGAAATTTGAGAAAATATTCAGTAGTTTTTTTTACAGCATTTTCAAAAAAAAAGTTATTTGGCGGACCCTTTAGATGAGAAACATGTATAAGTCATTAGTTTTTCTATTCCATTCCGTACGTGTATTAAGTATAAAAAAATATTTTTTTACAAAAGTACCATTGGTGCAAAAAAGCACTCTTTTAGTTGTAGTCCATTACCATTTCAAAATTTCAATTTTGCAATACTGATTCAAAACCAATTTGCGCAGAGATGATATTTCTCCCATTTTATGAGAACATAAGGATGGCATCACTATAATTTTAACAGGACAGTGTTACAAAGAAAAATCCTGCAAGTGGTTGCTTTTAGGCCCTTTTGTAGCATCAGGCAACAAAAATCTCATCCGAGTATTTAACATAGTGTTTGTGTGAGCTTCCTAAGTAGATCGTCTGATTCATTGTGATCCTATTTTTTATGTATAAGGATTTAAATCTCGCACTCACCACACCCAGCGTTTAGTCTTGCCAATAGCAAAACAATACTGAAACTGAAATTAATTAATTTAAGTTGAATTAATTGCGATTTTGCGGAATTTATAATTTCCAAAGAAAAAAAAATTGGAATTGGAATGGATTACATTCCGTATGTCATTGCTCCTTTGAAGTTGAATATCCCCCATTTAAATCGAGAGTTTAACTAAGTTTTTTCACCCTAAACTTATAAGTGAGCAATTTTTCACTCATATATTGAAACTTTTCATTTATAATTTCCATTTAAAATAAGGACAACAACGCATAATTTATTAAGGATTTGTTATGTTAGCCATGCGAGGGAGAATGTAATGGAAAAGAAAAGAAATACAAAGAATCTTAGAGACTGAGTGAAAAAACATAAGAGGGAGAGAGAGAGAGAGAGAGCGATAGAGAGAACAAACAAAAGTTAAGCAATTTGTTAATAAATAAGAAGAAAAATCTCCAGAGTGTATGTAAATCGAAATGAAAACATACACACGCATACATTTCTAATCAGAAGTATAAGATAATATTTATAGAGGAGTAGGGAGAGAGAGAAACAGAGAGAGAGAAGTAGAGAGTCTGCTTCTATTTTCTCTAACCATCAATAACAGTTAGTTTTTTCTACTACACATACATACATACATACGTCTTTATGTTCAACTACAACCAAACCTACATACATATGCATGAGTATGAGTGTATGTTACGACTGCAAGTAATGCCAAGTTTATGTGATGATTATATATCATTATTCTTCTTATTATTATTATTGCTTTTGTTGTTGTTGTTGTTGTTGTCATCATTGTCCTTGTCGTTATAAAAGAGTACACAAACGTGTGAGTGTGTGTGTGTATGTGTTAGAAACTTTTCTCTCTTTTTCGCTTTGTTACTATGTATACAAGTATTGTGTGTTATTTTTAAGGGAAGGTCTAACAACATATCTTTCGTTTGTTATCTTCACTTTCCACTCTCCCTATCTCGCTCTCTCTCTCTCTACAAATAATAATAAAATAAAATACGAAGAAAAAAAAAGAGAAAAACTAAGAAAAAGGAAAACATTCATCTTTTCAAATTGATCCCAAAATGACCATAAAATTTCTGTTTCTCGTTGATACTATGCGAGTAATTTTTGCTTATGTATGGGAATAAAACATTCACATACGCTCTAAGACATTTTGTATGTGTATGTATGTGTGTAAGTATGCATATAAAACTTTAAAGTAAACCATGATATTTATGTTACATTTTGTTGTTTTCTTTCTCACAATTTCATTATAACTGTCCCTATGAATTATTAGAGGTTTGCCAAAAGACATTTGATTGTCTCATACATTACGTTTATAAGAAATACATACATAAGTAAACTTGTGTTCCACGGGTACACGTGATAAATTTTGAATATATTTTCCATCTAGGTTAACATCTAACAAAATCAAATTTTAATCGATTAAGATCATCAGTCAAAATTTCAATCCTCATCGTATGTTGTCCTAAGTCTTATGCGGTATAAGGTCTTTCAATGACATGGAAAACAATACCCGATGAAGTGCGACATCGGCATTTGAAGCATATTTCAGTACCCTCGTAATTGCACGGAATTGTTGATATTCCAGTTGAACTACATACCTAACGCAAAGACCCATACATCCATATGTATATAATGGCTTATTACAATCATTCAGTCGGGATTACGATCTCATTTCCCCCACCACTTACATATGATGTGTCTGTTATGTTTCATACATGAGTCACGGGCCCTGCAGTTTAAAGTCGACTCCGAACGACAGATTTTTACCAGAAATCTGCTGAGAGGACGTCGTTGAAGATATTTTTTTCATTTCCTATGATTGGAACCGTGGACTTACGTCTGATAAGCCAACAAAATCAATGTGACAAATAATGCTTAAGGGAATTGAATTGCAACTCCCATATTCAAAACGCCTTTCTGCTTTATTAGTAAGAGAAGAACTTTTGAAATGAACTATGGAGTATGAGGATCCAGAATTCATGCTTATCCCTATTTTGAAGTCTCTCATGACACAGAATCATTGGGGAACTTATAATTCGAGTTATTACGCTGATTTTCAAGTTTAGATGGCTATACTGGTGTTAGGTCTTTAGTAGTATCTCCCGATCTAACTTTATCCAAAACAGTGGGTTTTGCTGTTCAAGTTTTCTAGTCAATAGAGTCATGTATTTAAGGACACAATTCCATTTCTCCATATCATACATACACGTCTAATAAGCTAACACACTGCCTACTAGATTACGACAACTTCCCCCTATATGTTCCTATTATTTTTTTAGATTTGATTCAGTTCCATTAATTAAGTTTTTTCAAATCTTTTTTTGATGATTTCAGGAAATTTTGTTCCTTAAAAATGATTTAAAAAAAAAGTGGAGAATCTATGGAAAATGGGTATAAATTCTGTATTCAACTGTTTTAACTTTAGTTAGGCAACCATCTCATCTTCAATCAAATGAAATAACAACCATTATTAGAATCAGATCTTTGCCCACGGCTTTAAAACCACAAATACATTTCCATAAGACCTTAAAACCGCATCAACTTTAACGTAGAGCATCTGATAATCTTGTTAGAAAAGTTCGGCTTTTAATGAAATAAATACCACGTCGTTAAAGTAGTCGGAAGTAAACATCTTCATGAAATTCATTCTCCTAAGTTATCAAAAAGAATGAATAGAATGAATTATTGTTGGAAAAGGTAAAACAGTTGCATTTTAGAAGAAGTGTCATCCTCCAGAAGTTCTCAATTTTGCAAACTTTATTATCCATTAAGTCAATGGGATACAAATTGAGAACAACAAGTAGAGTTATTGCTGCAATTGTACAAATAGTAAAGAAGACACTACGCTTTCGATTAGAATATACATTTTCATTAGAAGATACAGTTTCTCAATTTCATCGCCATTTTCCTTGTCAATGTGCATCATTTATTCCAGCAACTTAACTTTACTTGAATTGGTTTCGCTGCATAAATGATAGAAGCTACCATCCTTGTATGGCTTATTTTACAGAAAACATCGTTGCTGTGATCAAAGAAGAAAACATAACAAATTCCCATAATTATCAACACGACTGCGATGCGTATAATTAATCATCGGCAGATATTTGTTGAAACGAATACGCGGGATGAGCCTTTAACAAATTGTTGCCTGTAAACCACACTTGCTGTAACAAGATACTGATTTTGTATTCAAAATCAATTTGCGCAGAGAGTAGAACCTGATATATTTTCTTGATTCGCTCTCCATCGAATAATGGAGTGCCATTATCGAGTTTTTCTATGGAAAAACATTCACCAAAACTCCACTTCTGACACCAATTGTTACGTTTTTACCCTTTTAAAAACGTTAAAAATATGAGTTCGTAGATTGCAAATAAAACTAAAATAAATCTGTGTTTCATTTTAAATCAATTCTTTATTGTTCGCACGATTCCGTGTGCCACCTTTGGTAAAATTGATTTACGCAACAACAATTTACTTTTTTTACTTACAACCTTTTTGTAAGCAACAACACGTATACTGTGTACAGATCTATAACGGAGATCTTCAAACCACAACTCGTGTCTTCACACAAGACTGACTGAATTATTACTCCTTTCGTTGCTCGCTTTGTCCTGCCTTTTATATCGCTGGATCAAAAGTCTAATGAATACTCTCGAAGGAGAATGACTGCTTTCGGGAAAGATCTAAAAATGTAAACAAATTGTTTTCATTATTGTTGTTTGTGCATCTTGTTTACGTTTGTCCTTGTAGTGTTGTTGTTGCTTGTTTACTTTGTTTATCCCGTTTTTTTATACACTGATGTTGTTGTTATTTTCTTGTTTATTCTTTGATCATGCCAATAAGCCCTTTGTTTTTGATGCTATATTTTTACTTATTCTTTGGTCATGTTAACAAGTCCATTGTTTTGCTTTTGGAGCTTTTGTTTATTATTTTAATAACACCATTTCCATTTTCGTAACAATATTTTGTCATTGTATTCTTTATTCTTTAACGACCATGTCGTACGTATTGTGGTCAACGCAGTTAAATATCATGTTTACTCTCCCATTACTTCCCAAACGTAGTTAAAGACTTTTAAATAAAAATTTCCATTTTTTCTCTTCTTGTATAATAAATGCAAAGAAATAGAAAATTTTTATTTATGAATTGAAATTTTAATACCGAAGGCATTTAATTTTTATTTTTTTTTCCATTTCTGTGACCCAAACAAATTAAATTGGATTTAATTTTGATTATGAAAAAAAAACTATAACCAGATAATATTGTAAATTTGACTCCTTTAAACATGTAGAAAAATTAAGATTTTATAACCAAAGGACATAAGGGTCCTACATACACAATACAGGCTACAGGCTATAGACTACAGACAACAAATAATCCAAAGCAGATAAATAAATGCTTTGGTTTGTTTATTTCTTTTTTAGAATACATGTTTTGTTGTTATTTTTATTGTAAATTACACTTAAAAATATTCAAAAGTTTTTATGTAAAACTGAAAAGTTTCCTTAAAACAACAAAAAAAAAAAAATTAGAAAATTTTGTTTCTTTCCTCTGCCATTCATAACTTTTAAAAGTTTTCTGTTTTTCTTAGAAAACTTAGGTTGGTTTTTTTTATTTTATTTTGAATATCTTTCACTTTTTCCTTAATTTGTTGTTGTTGTTATTCATAGTATATGCCTCTCAATTTCAGGACATAAATAAATGGAAATAAATCTCCAAATAAAATTGAATAAAAACTGTGTCCGAAACTTAAGAAAATAAAAAAAAATTGTTTTTGGAAACCAAAAACAAGACAGCCTCCCCATATTTTATCATTTCAAATGGAAAATAAATAAATAGAAAAACGTTAACGAATTAAAATTCCAAAATAACTTTGAGATTAAAGAAGAAAAATGGAAATTTTTTGAATGAATTTCATTAGGGCTCCAGCTCATGTAGTCTCATTTAATGAATACAATATTGAGTGAGACAGTTAAAGCAGCTCCATTGGGTAGATTGGAGACAAGCCAAGACAAATAATTTGCAGCAGCTCAAATGATAATGTTTTGCTATTCAAAAAGCAAAACAAATTATATTTGAATATTTTAAGCGCCACCTAGTGGGTAGAATGAAGCTTTGCCTAGACAAATGTAGTCATATTTTTGGCAGGTCATTAGATATACAGATGGGCCGCATTGTAATCATTAAGTCCAAGATAAACCACAGTCTGTTGTTCCAGTGGTCAATTCCGTTCGTTCCGTTCATTCGATTTATCGAAATATGTGAAGTGGAATCGATCATGTTGCCAAGTTGCGAAGACTTATATGGATATATATATACATATATATACGAAGACTTATGGATATTTCGTTTCTAATGTCACCAAACACTCAACATTGCTTTGTTGGCCTACAATATCAGATTTATAGTCACTTCTCTCGTTTTATACAGAATTATAGGCATTGTGGTGGTTTATTAGACGTGAAACTGTGGTTCATAACACAGCTCAGACTTCTCAAACAAAAGGAAACATGGAAAAATATTTCTTTATCGTGTTCCTCTCAGCAGTCATCTGTCAAAAATTCTGAGTGTTAAACAAAATTGCCATGAAAAATTTCTTCAAAATTCCTCATTCATCCTCAGACTTTAAAACATAGATTCCGCCGCTCATGTATAAAATTAACACAAACGACATGGATGATGGTATGAGGAACTTGGCTTAAATTCTGACTAAAGGCTTTTAATGATCCATTTAGGAAGTAAGTATGGATGGCACCCATCAAATGCTTACTTACTTACTTAATTAGCCATTAACAATGCGATTGTCGGATTTCGGTTTGCTTTAGCGCCTTTGCTTCTTGCGTGCCTTTGCCAGTCGGTTACACCAAACGATGACAGGTCTTCCTCGATTTGCTCCCTCCAACGCCAACAAGATCATAATTTTCGCCGATTTCCGCAAATCTCCACATCAAATACCGGTCTCGCTGGAGCATCCTCCTCCATTCGAACGACATGCCCAAGAAAGAGCAGCCGCAGGATGTTGAAGAGCTCATACAGTTCATTGTTGGAACAAATGCAGAAATCATCACCCAACTTTTCTCTTGAACGCTCTCAAGGCTGCCGCATCAGTGCTTAATAGTGGCCGTGCTATTGAGGCATAAAGCGGGACAGGGAGAATGAGCGTCTTGTTGAGTATAAGTTTCGTCGTACGACAGAGTTCTCTGCTGCTCAATTGCTTAGTGAGACCATAGTAGCACCTGTTTGGCAAGAATGATCCTACGCTTGATCTACAGACTGACATTATTTTTGAGGCTAATGGTGAAGCCAAGATAAATAAATTCAATGGCAACAATGAACGTACAGTTACCGGCCTCAATCTGGGATTGCGTATGTCCCTACTTGTCGACAACATATTGTTACGTTTTTACCGTTTAAAAACGTTTAAAATAAGAGTTCGTAGATTGCAAATAGAAATAAAAATAAATTTCTGTTTAGTTTTAATTAAAATTCTTTATTATTCACACAATTCTGTGTGCCACTGTTCACAACTTGATGTAAACAACAACAATTGCTTTGTCAGTTATTCCTTTGTTTACACACTTTGCATAAACAATAACAATTACTAGAGAAGTGTTCGGCAGATCTTTGTAACGGAGATCTTTAAACTACAATTACTCTCCTCAAACACACTGTGTCTTCACACAAGACTGATTGAAGTCTTACTAATTGCGTCGCTTTTTTTGCCTTGACTTTTATATTGCAGGGTAAATAGTCTGATGAATGTTCTTGAAGGCGAATGTTCGTAGGTTTGCCTTCTCGACATCTCTATAAATGTAAACAACGATGTTTACATTTATTATTACTGTAGTGTTGTTTGCGTATTTTGTTTACATTTATTCTTGTGGTGTTTGTTGTTGTATTTTTGTTTACTTGCTTACCATTTGTTTTTATGCTGGTGTTTGTTGTTATACAGGTTTGCTTACTGCATTGTTTTGTTTTTGTAGCTTTTGTTTATAATTTTAATATTCAAACGATGTAAATCCAAGACAGCAGTATCTAGATTTTTCCATTTTTGTAACAATACACTTCATTTAACCCTCATTTACTGCCAGATTAGATGCCTCAGATGCGATCAGGCTAAATTCTGTTGTGTTTAAAAGAATTTAATGTCAAGTATTGAAGTGAATCAAGTGGTGAAGTGGTTGCTTGTCCTGAAGTCACTTTCTTTTCAACGATTTCAAGTAATTTCATTACACTTCCTTACACTTGCAGAACAATAAACTTTTTTAGTTATGAAAACATGAAAGCAAACTTGAGTTCATTACACTTAAAATCGGAGAAAAAAATTACATTTAAAGGCTAGACAAAATGTCTAAAATTTTAAACAACACCAACAAATAATTCTTATTTCTTTTCTTTTTTTTTTCTTTCGTTAATTAAAATACTCTTTTCATTATTAAAGGCGATTTTATGGTATAGAGAGTCTATGGCCCAAAATGAAATGAAATAAAAATAAAAAGAAATGAAAACAATCAACCGAATAAAATAAAAAAATTTCACGATAAATTCTGTATAGTTTTTATGGAAATCCGTTTGTAGGCCTTTTTCCTGACCCCTTACCGCGCTTTAGGCACAAGCAAATGCTGACAAATTGCCAACAGCTGGTGTTGAAACCGGGGGAAAACAGCAGCATTGGAACGAAAAAAAACAAAGAAAAAAATTACGAACAAAAACGGCAATGGTTGAGCCATTCCTGTTTCGCACATGCCACGAATAAAGCAAAAAGTGGAGAAAAAAATTGTTGTAACCTTTAGGCTGCGGCATGAAGCTTGTGCTACTTACTGCAGCTCGTCAATGTAAAATACATTGAAAATGGTTTTTCAAAAAGCAATTACAACAGCAAGTCCATTGAAATGATGGTGTTAGTGACTGGATGCTGCTGCATCTCTTTCTTTTATAGGAAAACCAGAATTTGTTGTTTTTTTTTAAATAAAAATCAACTGCAACAGGATTTCTATTTAAAGTTTTTATTTCCCCCCCATTTTTTACTTAATGCCTAACTTTAGTTAAGGCCTTGCAGTTACTGTTGCCAGTTGCCTTTTCTGTTTTTTTCTTCTCTTCCCTTTCATACAATTTTGATATAGAAATTCTAGCAGACATTTTTAAACAATTTACAGCATGTGTGTGTGTGTTGGTTGGGGCAACAGTTTTGTGCATATTTTTCTATTGAAATGCGAAAAAAAAGTGAAAAACATTTACATTGGAAAAGATAGAAAAAGAAAACAAGAAAAACGTCAAGTGTTTTTGTTAAATTTGTTTTTCTAAAAAAAACAACAAAAATAAAAAAACACGAAACATTTACATGCCACATGGTGTTGCACGTGTATAATAGCTGGGGTTGTTGCTATTTATTGTGTTGCACATTTCATATGTGCAAATCGTTGGGGACATGTGTGGATCTTTATTTCATACGATGATGATGATGATGACGTTGCTGTCGCAGTTCCATTAAACAAATGAATCCCGTTCGTCGTAGTGACTTAAAATCTCTTCAGTGTTGTAAACAAGACTTGGCACAAACTATTCTGGGAAATTAGAAACTACAATTTACAACAAATTTTATGAATAAAATAAACATAAGCAATTAAGGGGAAAATGAAAGGAAATAGTAATAAAATGTTGCAGAAAGTTGTGCGACCTTAGCGAGAAGGAAATAACGTTTAAGGCTGTCATCTCGGGTACTCGTAACATATGTTCTCACACGCAGTAATACAACGCTTTTCAGCTAGAGATTGTGAATATAAATTTTGATGTGCAACTGATCCTAAATAAGGGATCTTTGACTTCTAATATTTCAATTCCCTCTGACAGCCAGACTGCCATAAGATATCTTTCAGATGTAAACTTTAGTTTGGGAAATGCCGCAACTACTCTGATCGGCTGATGTGGCAATTTCTTGTCAGCCAAAAACGGAGATACACATACGTACACAATTGGTCATTACAACCCATCAGTCAGAATTATTGACCAAGTTTCTAAAATCACTTATGTTGTGTATGTTCATTATATACATAAGTGGCAAGACCGACCTACAGTTTAAAGACGACTCTGAACAACAGATTATTGAGCAATTTTTTGCCAGAAATCTGCTGAGAGGAAGTCACCGAAGAAATATTTTTTTTTATATTTTCATTTTGATGTCTGACTTGGGGTATGAACCCTGGTCTCACATCTAATAAGCCAACACACTACTACCTACTAGACTACGGATAGAAGGCGTACCAATCAACTACTTGGAATTGTAGGAATATCTTTACAGCTCATTGAGTAATGGGTAGATATAGGGCGTGATTTTACTTTCCTGCAAAAAACCTCTGTAGACCTACAGCCATAGATCAGTTGACGAAGACGAGAGTATTGTACACTTTATATATGTACATTCAATGTTTTATAACTAGATTCTTATGATTATTAATAAAATTTTGCATAAATTCTGTCTGTCTATAAACCTTTAATACGTTCCAAGCCCATTAAACATGTGAACTCGCCATTTGGCTGTATAGCACATGGCTTCTGTTTTGTGAGACGAGAGTTGAAGATATAAACGCTGCAGCTGTAAGCAAGTATGCTGGTACTTATTATATTGCTATGGTCAGTGATGTCTTCTGGTCGAAACAATGCCAAACATTTCAACGAGGTTGTCAAACGATTGAGCAAACGCGGCTCTCATACTGCGTATAACTTACTCTTACACAAAATAAACCTCCTATAAGTAAAATTCTTCATTGGTTATTTGGAATTAAAAAGAGTAATCCATAGTGTTGCCTTTAGTCAGGATTACGACCTAGCTTCTCACATCACTTATGTTGTGTGTGTTAATTTTATAAATAGGCGACGGGTCCACCTACAGTTTAAAGTCGACGTCGAGAGACATTTTTATTTTACTCACATAGTTGTTGCCAGAAATCTGCTCATTTTTTATATTTTTTTAATTCGTTTTGTTGGAGATGTCTGACTTGGAGTTTGAAACGTGGCCTCATGTCTGATAGGCCAAGACACTACCTACTAGACAATGGCAACTTCACATGAGTTATGTTACCATAACGACCTCGTAGATTTTCCCCTTTATGCTTAGAGTTCTTCCGATGGCTTTAGTGAACTTCTTCAAGCCCTTAAAATTCTTCTAGGAAACTAACATTGCGATCTTCAAACCTCATGAGTATGAACTTCTTATGTTCAGTAGTTTAATCTTCATTTGAGCCTTGAGTACACATATTATCGAGTTTTTGTGCTTAAAGCCGTATAGTAGACTTCTGCTATGCCCAAATGAACTTGTAATATGCTTATGTGTTCCACAATATGTAGCATTTTCCATCTCCAAGCGGCCTGCGATAGCTTGGCAGTGACGTTCGAATAGGAGAAAGTTGCCGAAGAAATAATATTTTTTCCATATTTCGTTGTGTTCATGTCTGGGCATGGGACTTCATGTTTTGTTTGGCGCAATATATCGGAGGCCAAGTCCATAGAATAGCATTCTAATAAAGTAGCGTTCGACATGGTAAATGCGCTAACTCGGCCATGTCGTTCGAATTGAGAAGCATACTCTGGCGAGACGAGTATTTGATGCGGCAATCTGTGCAAGCCTTGCGTGCATTAGAAGGAAACCCTGTCATCTATTGGTGGGAGCAACTGGCGAAGGCGCATAAGAAGCAGAGGAGCCTGGAAGGATGTATTAAGGTAGGCAGAAATTCATTAATCGGGTTGTTAATGGCTAATTAAGAAAGAAGAAGAAAGAGGAAACGATCTGCACAAAATCGCAAATTTTTTTATAATTGTTCTCAATTGCAAGGGACATACATGGCCATACATGGCCACAATAAATTTCTTCTGCAATTGCGAAGGCATTGGCTTGAGCGGCAGATTTTCCTGCAAACAATTTTTTTAAAGAGCACAGGAAATTAGTTTTTTCGGATTTTCTGGAAATCACACGATACTCCTCTGCTCAGCAGTTTGTTTAAATTTTGATTTAAATTTGTTTGGAAGATTCTAAAATTCAAAAAGAATTGTTGACATGCTCCCGTTAATTTTGTAGTATTTTTTAGAAGAAAAAATTCAATTGAATCCCTTAAGACTTAACAAATATTCAATTTGCAAGCAAGTTTAGGCAATCAATGAATTATTCTTACATTTTAGTCTGCAATTTTAATAACAATTCCCCTGTATATAGAATTTATTGTAAAAACAATACCATTTAATCTTAAATAATAAAAAATTTATAAAAATATTGCAATTTTTTTCGTTAAATTTTCATCAAAATTTAATCATTTAGCCAGTTTTGGTTAGAAATAAATTTGAGTGAAAACAACAAAAAAAAAAATATGTTTTTTCGTGGCTGCTAAATTGTGTCAGAGTACATCATATTTAGTGGCATTTGTATTTACAATTCATTTTCAGTTGTTAAAACAGAAATTTTGAACACTCAAATTAATATTTTTTTCTTTAGCAAATATTCCCTATGTACGGCAACAAAAACGTGTTAATTTTATGAAAACAATAACAACAATAAACAAAATTATTTAAAAACACAAAAAAAAAATGGGAAAAAATATTTAACATATCAATTTATAGAAATTAAATGTTTATTTATTTCCTGCTCATATTTATTTAAAAAAACATTTTTTTCTTTTCATTTTTAATTACTAACAGAACTTTTAATAAATTTTTTCCTTGTGTTTTTAATAAAAATATTTACGCGATTTGAATTTCTTTTGCTGAATGCCGCCATGTTTTTTGTTGTTTTTTAATTTTAATTTGAATGGCCATATGCATCGATTTTGTTAATTAATTTCATAGTTATTTTTATAAGCATTTACCATGTCGAACGCTACTTTATTAGAATGCTATGCTATGGGCTTGGCCTCCGATATGTTGCGTCAAACAAAACATAAAGTCGCCGTAATCTAGTAGGCAGTGTGTTGGTTTATTAGACAGGAGGCCATGCCCACACATGAACACAACGAAATTAATTTTTCCCATTCGAACGTCACTGCCAAGCCATCGCAGGCCATTTGGAGATGGAAAATACTACATATTGTGGAACACATAAGCATCTTACATTTTCATTTGGGCATGTCAGAAGTTTACTATACGACTGAAAACACAAAAACTCGATAATATGCGTCCTCAAGGCTCAAATGAAGATGAAACTACAGAACATATGGAGTTCATATTCATGAGGTCTGAAGATCGAGACGTTAGATTCCGAGAATTTAAATGCATTGGAAACGTTCATTAAAGCAGTCAGAAGAGCCCGAAACATAAATGGGAAAATCTACGAGACAATTACAGTAGCATAACGCATGTGAAGTCGTTGTAGTCTAATAGGCAGTGTCTCAGGCTTATTTGACGTAAGACCACGGTTCAAATCCATGTCATATGAGTACATTTCCAGCAAAACGAAATATGAACAAATATTTCTTCGGCAACTTCTTCTCAGCAAATTTCTGGCAAGAACTCTGACAGAAAAAATAAAATGGTCATGAAAAGTTTTTTAAAAATCTCTCATTCGAAGTCGACTTCAAACTGTAGGCCCCGTTACTCTCATGTATAAAATTAACGCACACAACATAACGACATGAAACTGTATCCAACAAAATGTGTGGTGTGAGACTGCTGGGTTGTAATCCCGAATAAACGGTTGTATCTGACGCCGTCTAGTTGCTACCATATATAGTCCATAAAACTATGAATTGATGGCAACGGTTTTTCGGGGTTTTTACAAAAACACCATTTAATGACTCCATCAAATCATAGCGCACAAAAAACGGCTACTTCTCCCGAATGTAATGTGTTTTCCCAAAATGGCTTTTGGTTTCTTGGAGTCGCACATGCAACGAATGTAAATGATCTTCATTGCTGAAGAACATTTTCGTTCCTCACTCAATGGGTATATGAATGGATATATGAGTGGAGTTGCTACTTTCAGTGGTACTTGAAGCTTGTTGCCAGCTTCAAGTGGTAATTTAAGTGAAGGCAAAGGCCTATCATTATCCCTGTGACCTTTTCATTCTGTTTTTTATTTAAGGCTTGGAAGTATATTTTCCTTCTTTCACTCTTCCCCTCCTCTTCCGTTTGCATTTATCCTCACGTATTCCTCATATGTCTAGTCTAGTCGTAGTGTGTCTAGTAGGTAGTGTGTTGGCTTATTAGACTGTTCAAACCCCAGGTCAGACATCAACACGACAGTATGAAAATAAAAAAAGAATTTCTTTGGCCACTTCCTCTAAGAAGATTTCTGGCAAAAACTCTTGAGAGTAAAAATAAAATTGCCATGACAAGTTTCTCAAAAAATCTGTCCTTCAGAATCGACTTCAAATTGGAAGCCCGCCACTCATGTATAAAAATTAACACACACAACATAAGTTGTGTTGAGAAGCTAGGCCGTAATTCTGACTGAAGGGTTGTAATGGCAAATTTTGTTATACATGTAGTTCATGTGGCTTCCCTACAACATGTTAGAACCTCATGAACAAGATCAATCAGTCTTACGAAGGATTCTAATGGCCAACTATGTATCTCATATGTATGTATGTATGTTCATGATCATTTTACTCTCTTCTTTACTTCGGATTTCGAAGTATAGTTTCCATCTTAAACCGTGCCAGATTGAGGTTCTCGGATGTCAACTAGATTGTATACGAAGTCCTATATTCATTTGCATTTGTCTTCACTTTTTCTACAAACAGTGAGCATCAAAAAAACTATACACTACGAATAAAATTCTAACACTTAAGGAGAGTGCCCGAAAAAATTTCACAATATTTCGAAAGTTTTTGTAATTTTTTTCGTTTGTTTCAATTTTAAAAACTGACAATGAAACAATTTTAAAATCAAAATAACAGCAATTTATTAATGTATACTTTATTTTAATGTATAGAGTCTTTTGACGCTCACTGTATATTACGTACAAGGGGACCCTCGATATTCTTATGGGAGCGCCTATAATTTTTATAAAAAATTCTATTAACAACAGTTTTTCAAAACAAATACTGTCAGTGCAAGATATTATTACGGCCACAATGCACAAATTGCTGTGCATAGTACATCCACTATCTTGTCGCTTCTAACCGAAATAAGCTCTTTTTGCTGATACTCTCTTAGTAATTGTGGCTCTTGTGAGGTTTTTAATAAACTCTCCTCAATAATCGTTCATTTGAAAATTTATTTGAATAAATATAAAAATAATGAATACATTACAGTTAAATGCAGTTTTTTTTAAACTGTACATTTCAATTCATTTCAATTAAATTAAAAAAATAAATAAATTGAATCGAAAAACCAAATTTTTTAGAAAACAATTTAAATTGGTTTAATTTAAAAGGCTGCTCCATTAAATAACTCAATTGTGAAAAGAACTAAAAATGAGCTTAAAAAAGCTTTTTTAATTTTTAAGTTAAAAAACAAACGTAGTCTTTTTAAATATTTCGTTTAAATTTAATACCAATACGTTTAAATATACAATTATTAGGCTAAAGCCAAACAATTCATTCATTTCAGCTTTAAATGTCTCTCTCGTTATTAAATGGGAATAAAAAAAAATATTTAAGTATACTATTAAGGGGTTAGTATACTACGTAAGGGTCGAGTTTTCTTTTCGACTTATTTTTTAAGGTAAATTTATTTAAACAAATAAAACTTTTTATATATTGAAAAGGACATTTTCAAAAAACAAACAACAAAAAAAAAATGAATTTAAGTTTAGTGATGTTCGACAGTCTCAAGAGCGTAGAAAATTGAATGGGATTCTTAGAAAATATTGTTAAGTTTTACCTTTTAAAAACGTTTAAAATATGAGCTCATAGATTGCAAACAGAATAAAAATAAAGTAGGTGTTTAGTTTTAATTAAAATTCTTTATTATTCACACAATTCTGAGTGCCACCGTTCACAACTTGATGTAAGCAACAACAATTGCTTTCTTTTGTTATTCCTCTGCTTATACCCTTTGCATAACCAACAACAATTACTAGACGATTATTCGACAGATCTTTGTAACGAAGATCTTCAAACACATCTACACACAAGACTGACTGAACTTCACTAACTCAGTCGTCTGCTTTGCTTTACCCTTTTGGCAGAGTAAACAATCTGATTAATGTTCTTGTAGGCGAATGTTCATAACTGTGCCTTCTCGAAATCTCTGTAAATGTAAACATCATTGTGTTCATAAATTCTTGTATTGTTGTTTGTGTATTTTTGTTTACTTGATTATCATTTCTTTTTATGCTGGTATTTGTTGTGATATTAAGCAGTGCGATAATTTGTAAACAGTTTTGTTTACTGCATTGTTATGTTTTTGTAGCTTTTGTTTATAATTTTATTGTTAAGCCATTTACCAAAACACCAGTCTCTACATTTATCATTTTCGTAACAATATGTTACTGGCCAAAGCGTTGCATTGCAATATTTTGAAAACGTCAAAAAATAACAAAATGGTGGAATTTTTAATATTTTTTCTTTCAGTTTTCTCTTATATTTCGAACTTAACTGTTTAATAAAGTTAATAAAGTTACTAATTTACTACAATTATGTATCAGTGCCGGCTAAAACTACATGTCTTGGAAGCATTGTCTCATAATTTCAGTAAAATCGCTCCATGCCATGTCGGCTGCCTTCCAAAATGTTAGTTGCATTGTGTTTTAACAAAGTTTTGTGTTTCGTCATGCCGCTGTATAAAATATATACAATGTATTATATTTTAAAACGTCGTCAATGTGTACTTTTAACGCAGTCAAAAATAAATCCGGCATCGGATTTATAGTTGATGCATTGGTTGGTTACTTTGCATATCTACGTAGTTTATATACACATATATTGATACATTTTGGAAGGCAGCCGTCGTAACAAGTGATTTTGACAAAATCGCTTTTAAGTCGCTTGCACCTGGACCCGATTAGAATTTTGCATTTTTCTCCTTCTTTTCGTATCATATCAGGGAAAAAAAGATTTCTATCTTAATTCTATGGTTCTAAAGCAACTAAAACCATAAAAAATCGATTTTTAAAAATTATCATGTATACTAACCCCTTAAAGAGTGTTGTTGTTAATGGCTAAAATAAAGAAAGGAGAGAAAAGTACAAAAAAAAAAAAAAAAGAATTGCATTAAAAGAGCTCATGTTGATTGATTAATTGACAATTTGTGTTCATTAATTAAGCGGGTGTTATGTTAGTGTCATGTACACTTCATACTCAACCACTTGTGCTCTGAAAATCATTAGCTGTTATAAATATATGTATATACACTCATATACATACATAAATATATCCTTATATATGCATATGTATGTGTATATATAGGGATTAACTTCTCTTACCCACTTTAGGTTTCCTTTAATCTCTTTAAATATATCCACCTTTGTTTAATTTGAAGATGATTTCTTCTCTCTCTCTCTCTCTCTCTCTGTTCCTTAAGACATAATGAAAATATTTTTAATATATGTGTGTGTAATTAATTCAATAACGGTTAAAAAATGTAAACAAAAAAGGTTAGTATATCCCTTTTACGCTCTTATAAAATGTTTTAAAGATTTAAGACAAGTTATTTTACTGGATTTTATTTATGGTACCCACAGTACAGTGTGGCATTTTTTAGGGTTTCAATTCCCCCTAGGTTTGATGGTTTGAAAATGAAAATATGAAAAGGAATATTTCGTCGGCGACTTTCTCTCAGCGGATTTCTGGCAAAAACTCTGGGAATAAAACAAAATTGCCATGAAAAAGTTTCTCAAAAATCTGTGGTTCGAAGTCGACTTTAAACTGTAGATCCCGCCACTCATAAGTGGTGTGAGTAGCTAGGTCGTAAACCTGACACAATAGTTGTAATGACCAATTAAGTGTGTGTGGGTGTGTGTGTATGTTTGGAACAACGGTGAAACATCTAAGATGTCATAGCTAAGCATTGGGTAATGATAAGGGCCATATCATTTAGTTCAGATTTTTGATCCGTATATGAAGTCGTTGTAGTTTAATAAGTGGTATGTTAACTCATTAGACATGTGGCCGTGATTCAAACCTTAGGTCAGTCATTTCAAATAAAACGCAACCTGAAAAAATACTTCTTTTGGCAACTTCCTCTAAGCAGTCCTTTGGCCAAGACAAAACTGTAACAATCAAGTATTTTCAGAATTCTGAAATCACAGAATCATTCGTTGGATGTCAATCTGATGAATAAAATGCATGATAAAGTTATTCAAAGTTTAATTTGTTGATTTCGAACATTATGATGCTTAGCTTTTGATATCGTCTTCGTAGCTTACATGCCATATGAATGAAGAATGCCAAATGCTGTCTTCCCAGTTTTAGGATAAGTTTAGGGCACCATCTTATTTAAGTCAATTTAAAGCTTCCACTTCAAGCCTATGTATTATTCTAATTTAAACTCCTACCAGAAAATTTAATTTTTCAGACAATTTTCCTATGAAGTTTTGTTTTAGTCTTCGTTTAAGAATTTAATTAAAATAAAAAGTTTTGCTAAAGTTTAATCTAAACCGACCCGTTTTTATTAATTCCTTTTTTATTGTATTTTTCTCTTCTGTTGCTTTATTCTGTTTGCAATTTTTTTTTATTAAAAAGTTTTAATGTTTCTTCAAGTACCCTACAATAGAGCTATTAGTGGGTGGTATGAAATTATGTTTGCGATGATTTAAATGAAATTAATTCTCGCTCTATCATAAACTGTATTCTATTTATTAGGAGTTTCAGAATATTTGAGAGAAAACAGAATAAATCCCTTAAGTCTTCAGTATAGCGAGATAAAGCATCTCTTTGGGTAAGTAAGTAAGGCAGAAATCTATGCACTACCCTCACTCTGTACAGCGTGTCTCTCTAAAGTGTTTCTCAATACTATTGCCTTGACAAACTTAAGCGTGTTATTCGGTGTCAGTAAGAATAACTCCTTGTCTAGTATTTAAAACGTTCCTACATATCGTTTTCTAAGATGCATTAACATTGATGACGTGTTCTGATGATGTTAAAGCGCCGGATACTATCTTCATGATTTCCCTCCAGTTTAGAATCGCAACTGACTGCAGTTCCATTATGACAAGAAGGGTAAGACTTAGAATTGCATTCAGGTTAAGAATATAAAAAAGCTTATTCAATATTATTTTCGAAATCAATGGCTGCAGGTCGGCTTGTGGTATAACAGGAGTCACAGTAATATGCCATAACTAGTACGATAAACTTTTAAGACTGTGTTAATATTGTTACGTTTTTACCTTATAAAAATAAAAATAAATTTTGTGTTTAGTTTTAATTAAAATTCTTTATTATTTGCACAATTCTGTGTGTCACTGTTCACAGCTTTATGTATACAACAACAATTGCTTTTATTTGTTATTCCTCTCTTTCTACCCTTTGCATTAACAATAACAATTACCAGATAATTATCCGACAGATCTTTGTAACGGAGATCTTCAAACCACGATTACTCTCTTCAAACACACCGCGTCTTGACACAAGACAGACTGAACTTTTACAAACTCGCTCATCTGCTTTACCTTGAATTTTGTATGGCAGGATAAACAGTCTAATGAATGTTCTAGAAGGTGAACGTTCATGACTTCGCCTTCTCGAAATCTCTATAAATGTAAAAATCGTTGTTTCATTCTTGTTGTTTGTGTAGTTTGTTTACATATATTCTGGTAGTGTTTGCCGTTGTATTTTTGTTTACTTGTTTACGATTTTTTTATGCTGGTGTTTGTTGTTATATTAAGCAGTACTATAATTTGTAAACGGGTTTGTTTACTTGCATTGTTTTGTTTTTGTAGCTTTTGTTTATAATTTTAATGTTGAGCGATGTAAAAGCAAAACACCAGTCTCTAGATTTTTTCATTTTCATAACAATACGTAGCAATGTAGGACACCTTCTTGATGTTCCAGGCCGTTTATAATTTTTTTTGTTATTCTTGCTGTTGTTTAATTATGAGTTTCGTTTTCGTATTTACGTTTGAACAATTTCATTTAAAATTGATTTGCAAATTGTTGCACTGGTGTGTGTGTGTGTGTTTAATTTCTTTCTCTCTCTCTTCCACTCCCGCTACGTGGCTACTTACTCTTGCATACTTGTTTAGCATTATTATAGAGAACTTGTGTATGCTTTAACGGCATTAATAATACAATAATTCTTATAACAAATACTCTCCCACCCACATATACACACTTACTCTACACACTAAAACAAGAAACACTCTCTGCCTGTGCATTAACAAAAGTTGCCTTGACCCATGAGCTAAATTTTGAGCATAATAAACGAGCAGAAACGGCAGCACAATTGTTAACACATGTACGATTTTGTTTCCATTGTTGTTGTTGTTGTTGTTGTTGTTGTTTATGCAAAAAAACAAAAAAAATATTAATTTTGATTAATTGCGTGTGTGTTTGTTCTTTTTTTTTGGTGAATAAAACTGTAAAAAAAGTCTTAAAGTTTTCACTTCAAGTTTGAAAATTCAACAACAACGCGTACGAAGGCTTAAAGATTTTCAAATCAATTCCATTATAAGAGCTGAAGTGAGCTGAGCTGAGAGTGTTTTAAACAAGAAAGAAACACAAGGAAAATTATGTTGCGTGTGAGTGTGTGTGAAAAAGTTGCAAAATCAGGGCAAGTGGTCACTTTGTTTCTCTTTTCGTTTTTTTTTTTTTAACAACAACAGCACGGTCTACGAGCAAAACAAATGTGCATTAAGAATTAAAATGTTTGCCCAACATTATGGCAATGGGAATAGGCGGATAGAGGAGAAGAGAGTGCTAAAGATTGCGTGTTAGTTGGTGTAAGAGTGTTACAAACTTTAGCCATTTTAATCTGAAAGAAATTTAGTAGTTTTGTTGCTGTTGTTGTGATTTCCTTTTTTTCTCACATTAGCACCAGTTCATGATACACTCTCATAAAGTCGTTCTAATGCACAGAATGTTGCGTTGGCATACGATGTGGGTTTTGAGAAACAGCAAGGAATGCAATCATTGTGATTCTCTTATTAAAGTGGAAAACGGAAATTGCTTACACTGGGGCCGCTAATAAATATTTCTTGTAGACGTCTTAGACGCCGTGCTTTAGGAGGTAGTGTATTGGCTTATTAGCCTTGAGGCCTCGTTTCAAACCCCAGGCAAAGCATTACCAGCAAAACGAAATGTGAAGAGAAAAATTTCTTCGACGATTTCCACTCAGCACATTTCTGGCAAAAACTCAGAGTGTAAAATATAATTGCCTTGAAAAGTTTCTCAAAAATTTATCGTTCGGAGTCGACTGAAAGTCCGCCAGATAATCTGAATTCATTGATTGCACGGTAGTCTCAACAATTGAAACTATCTTGCGGCTCATTCTGGCGTGTTATGTATTTGGAATTGTATTTCCAGCCATGTAAAGTCCAACTCTGGCATCGAATAAAACCGGCTGCACACTCAAAGCTGCATAGTCGTTAAATGTCTGGCTTTTATTGGCCTGTAATTGCATGGACCTAAGCTTTATTGCTTGTTGTGAAACTACTTTAAATGCCTTGTCCTCCTACGTACATACATACATACATAATTGGCCATTACAACCCCTCAGTCAGGATTACGGCCTAGCTTCTCAACACCACTTATGTTGTGAGCGCTAATTTTATACATGAGTGGCGGGACCTACAGTTTAAAGTCGACTCCGAACGACAGATTTTTTTTGAGAAGCTTTTCATGGCAATTTTTACTCTCAGAGTTTTTGCCAGAAATCTGCTGAGAGGAAGTCGCCGAAGAAATATTTTCATATTTTCGTTTTGATGTCTCGGGCCTTTCGTCTAATAAGCCAACACACTACCTACTAGACCACGGCGACTTCATGTCCTCCTACGTACATAACTTAATTGGTCATTACAACACTTTAGTTGGGATAACAACCTAGTTTCTTACGCCACCCATGTGTGAATTTTATTTATAAATGGCGATACAACCTACAGTTTAAAGTCGACTCCGGAGGACAGATTTTTTGAGAAAATTTCACGGCAATTTTATTTTCATTTTATTTCAGGGTATTTTCCAGAATTTAGTTGAGGGGAAATCGCCGCAAAAATATTTTTCCATATTCCCGTTTTGTTCGATATGTCTGGGCTGGGTTTGGAACTACGGTTTCACGTTAAATTAGCCAACACACTACCTTCAAGACTACGGTGACCAACATTCATCAATTTACAGCAGAAATATTGCCCAAAATATGTAAAAGATTTGTCGAGAACTATCTTGAAACGTTTGACTGCTGTAGCCAATCTTGAGGCAGTAATTAAATCCTTACCATATGAGCTTCAGGTACACAATCCTACTGTAAATTAAAATAAAGACCACAAGATCGAGCCAATTAAACAAAATTAGCTCTTCGTAAATTGTTCTTAAATTGTAATGGTTTTTGTTAGGAATTAGATATGCTGAGGACATGCGTTGTGAACTTCGTTGAACTGAATGCTTGTGAAAGCCTGTTTTCTTCTGACGACCCTGTCGTAAAAGAGCAGCTCACAGTTCATGACCAAAATTATTCTTGACATCAATATTGTCTTGACTTGACTATGTGTGCTTGATCAACGCGATTCGACAACGTCCGTTAGCGTTTAAGGTAAGTTGACATTGATTTGCTCGAATACAGTGCATTATTGGCATAAAAACAATTAATAGCCACTGACTCTTAACTTGTAATGGCCGTAAATACTTTTCACAAGCGTATTTTATACAAAAGAACTTCGCCTGCAAACATGACCTGATGGCAAACCAACCAACTTGTTTTGTGTTTGCAAACTTGGTCATAATAAATATCAAACATTTTTGATATCAGCCTGGATAGTGTAATAGCAACACATTCTCTCTTCTCAGGTCGTGTTTGCAGGCGAAGTTCATTAGTGCGACATACGCTTTAAACAGCATCTCACTTCACTAGTGTCTATTTATTTCACTCTCTTAAACAATACCATGCAATCTTAAAGCTTTCGGAAAAGAAAAATACTGGAAAAATAATGGAATCGTCTTTATTTTGCTTTGTTTTCTTTGGGGGAAAAAGAAATTTGGATTGAAATCTTTTAATGAAAAAACAAAAAAACTTTGTTTTTTTCCAATATTTTGCTTTAATGAACAAATCCCTTTAAGTATGCTTTAATTTAATAGCATTTTGCAAAAGTATGTATAAAAGATTAGTTAACCTGTGTATATATGTGTGTTTAGAGTGCGTAGCTGGGGTATATGCATGTGTAGGTGTGTAATGTATGTTCACTAACCACACACTAACAGGTGTTGTAAGAAAAAAATTTAATTGAAAAAGTACTCCAGCACATACAAGAAAACCTATACACACGTACATACATATGTATGCAAACGCTTATTGAGAGCGATAGAGAGAAAGAAGGGAAATACAGGCCAAAGTACTCGACAAACAAAGTTAATTTTAAATTAATTAATGGCAAAGTATGAGAATATAACAACAACAACAACAAACTTCTCTATAAACAATTAAATTCTTTTCTTTTTTGTTTCATTTTAAGTTTTATTTTCAATCTCTCTGTACCCCCCTACCGGTTATTCCATTAGCACCTGAGCTTTTTTGCTGCCTCTAATGGTAAATTTTGTTTCTTTTTCAATGACCAACTTTGAAACAAAACAAATTTTTTCCTCTTCTTCTTCTATTTTTTTTCTTCTTGTTCTTGTTGCGTTTAAATAATAATTAATTTTTACCGTGTTTTTTTTTACATGTTTTGTTGCCTTTTTTTGTCTCAATTAAATTTTCTTTTGCAGGCAGAATCAATTACGCGTAGTGTTTCAAAAGGGAGGGTATTTTAAATTGTAATTAAAGACGGGAAGGGCAATTCAATCAAACTTAATTAAAATAATTGCAATTGCATTAATTATTTGCATATAATTTAAATGTAATACGGTATTAACCTTTGACCTTAGAAGAAAAGAATTCCTGCATTTTATTTAAAATGCAAGGAATTTATTTAAAAGATACAAATATTTCACTCTCGCTATCTCTATCCTTAATATACGTTTGTGAATCTGTATGTAGAAAAAAGTGGCCAAAATAATCCGTTATTTTGTTGCCATATATACACACGAATTGTACCAATTTGCCTGAATATAAAATCGTTATCAAAAGCACTGGGTAGAGTACGTGTTGGTTACATCAGATTGTTATCTTTGAAAGTGAAAGTTTTATCACACACTAAAAAAAAAATAGCACAGCATACATATAAAATCAGGGTTTGTTTGTTCTTTTGAATACATTTTTCGAATCAAAATTTATTGTCTTCAGCAAAATTTTTTCGAATGTAATGTGTGACCTCTTGCCACTTCCTTGGAAGCTTCCGAATTCCATGATTGCAACATATATGAAAAAATTTAACTAAGTGGTTTGCAGATCAGATTTCAGGTTGGCCTGCTGTTTAATAACCGTAAAGCTTTGAAAATATTCGGGCATTATGGTTGATTTATCATACCCTGGGAAGTATAATTCTTAAATCAAATATAGTCAAGTCAAGGCATTTCTATTTTTGAAAACAATGCCGTTTCTATTGGATAACAGTCAGTTATACTACTACACTTACTGAGCTAAATGTGGTCTTTGAAATTGTGGGTTGTACTCAACTGAGACAAGTCTATCTCAGCTTAGAAGACAAGAATAGCTTAAAGGTTCGCCTATCCCTCTACTCTTTGGGTATTATTGCTGTTTTACTTACTTACTTATTTAATTAATAATTAAAAATTCTTCCAGGTGCCTCAGTTTCCTGAACGCTTCGCCTGTTTGTCATACCACTCGATGACAGGGTTTCTTCAACTTGCTTCTTGCAACGTAGACAAGGTCGTGATCTACGCCGACTTTTGTTAGTATCCGCATCAAATACCGATCTCGCCGAAACATCATATTTTATTGAAACGACATGGCCGCTCCTGCGCAGCTGCAGAATGTCCATGTCGTTGAGCAGCTCATACAATGCATTATTAGAACGAATGCGGAAATCATTGTCAACTCGCACTCAACTGAATATCTTACGTTAGGATTTCCCTCGAATATTCTTAAGGCTGCTGCATCATTGTTTATAGTATCTATGCTTCTGCTCGGTAAAGGAGTACGCGGAGGCTGTATTGTATTTTTGTTTACTTGTTTACCTTTTTATATGCTATTGTTTGTTATTATATTAAGCAGTACGATAATTTGTAAACAGGTTTCTTTACTGCATTGTTTTGTTTTTGTAGCTTTTGTTTATAATTTTAATGTTAAGCGATGTAAAAGCAAAACGCCAGTATCTTGGTTTTTCGTTTTCGTAACAATACAATACATACGTTCGTAAGAAACTTGTATGCGATAGGGAGAAGACTTATACCCGCGTAGTTGGCACATTTCAAGAGGTCTTCCTTGTTTTTGACAGGGCAGATAATACGGCTCTATTACTTACATAATTGGTCATTACAACCCTTTAGTCAGGATTACGACCTAATTTCCCAAACCATTTATGTTGTGGGTGTTAATTTTATAAAGTCGACTCCGAATGACAGATTTTTGAGACACTTTTCATGGCAATTTTAATTGTTCTCAGAGTTTTTGTCAGAAATTTGCTGAGAGAATGCCGCCGAAAATATATTTATTCATATAGTTGGAGGTGTCTGAAGCGAGGATTCACGTCTAATAAGCCAACACACTACCTACTAGATTATGGCGACGACTACACACTCTATTATGTAATGCAAATAAAAAATGCTGAACAGCATTGTTTAAAAATTTCTAGTAAGAAAAATAGACCGCTAGTCTGTGATTGACCGTGGTGTGTTGCTTTTTTATATTTTACATCTAGTCCCACTGTCCTTTAGCATACACCACGATAGTTGTGTAAAATATAAGCCCTACAGAGTGTATTAAAAAATAAATAAATAAGTAAAGAAGAATAGTTACACGAATATATGCATACGTACTCTCACATATGGGAATTATATAACATATGTGTGTGTGTGTGTGTGTATGTATTTTCTACAGTTATTCGCTGAATTTTTAAAATAACATGAATATAAATGTAAAGTTTTCAAATT
Source organism: Sarcophaga rosellei (assembly GCA_930367235.1). Taxonomy (NCBI): domain Eukaryota; kingdom Metazoa; phylum Arthropoda; class Insecta; order Diptera; family Sarcophagidae; genus Sarcophaga; species Sarcophaga rosellei. The sequence goes on along the minus strand of OV884017.1, from coordinate 8,024,478 downwards.
GTAACTGAACCTGGTTCTCTCTTCCATTCTCTTACATTCTCTCTCTCTCTCTCTCTCTCACTGTAGCAGTTTATGTGACACTATTTTTCTCTTGCCTGTAGAAGAGTGTAATCTGTGGTTTATTTACATTTAAAGCCAATAAAACAGACAACAACAACAACAATTTTCATGATTCTTTAATAAAAAAAAACTCATAACAAAAGTCCTTTTTGCTCTGCAGCTGTCTATACATTGCTTTTCTCGCTCTGATACTCATGTTGTTGTCGTAGAGTGTTTTGATTATTTTTGTTCAAATATTTCGTATATTTTTTTTTGCTGTTTTTTTTTTTTAAATATAAATTTAAATTTTCATAAAACATTATTGCTTTTAATATTAAAATATATAAACGAGTGGTGCTTGGTGTTTGAAAAATTTGAAAAAAAAAAATGAAAATATTCTCCGGGTTTTTGAAGCAGTTTATGCTGTTAGTGTTGCTGTGGCAAAAATTCCTATTTTTTCCGAATGTCAAAATCATAATCGGGCTTAACAAAAATACTGTATTCTCTTCATTTAAATATTCTATTTTATGTTTTACAATAATATTTTTGAAGGATTTTATTGTTAAAAAACATTTTGTTGTACTTCATGTGATAGGTCACATACGAAAGCGATGTCGTTTATGCTGTTGCCCAAACCGGACAATGTGGATTGACAAACAAATCTTTTATTTCATAAACACAACTGACGTCATTCATAATATACATGCATGCATGTATCCATGCATGTATCCATGCATGGGTACATGTAGAATAAATGCAAAAGTGTCAATATGTTATCAGTTCTCACCTGTTTCTACCACAATATGGGGAATTGGGTCAGTGGAGAGAGGATAAAAAATGTAAGACAATTGTCATCCCAAATTCAAATGAATATTAAACGATAATACCTGCTACCTTCTGTCCAAATGCCAGCTGCTTTTGTTTTTGGTTGGAAATAAAAGACATGTCCAGCTATGCATATCTATGGGATGTATTACGTCAGAGATGTTTTATGTTGCAAGAAAAATAAGCAAAATTTTGATGTTAACACATGAAATTTTAATCTAAAAACAAGGAATTAAACAAAAAATTCTTGAGTCCTTTCTCATAATATTATTTAAATATTAGCAGGTTTTCCACAATAAATTATTACATTCATACATACAGTGAGCTTCAAAAGAAACTTTACATTAAAAAACGAAATATACATTAATAAATTATCGAAGATCTCCATTACAAAGATCTGTCGAACAATTGTCTAGTAATTGTTATTGTTTATGCAAAGGGTGTAAACTGGGGAATAACAAACAAAGCAGTTGTTGTTGTTTACATCAAGATGTAAAGAGCGGAACAAAGAATTGTGCGAATAATAAAGAATTTTAATTAAAACTACACACAAATTTATTTTTATTTTATTTGCAATCCATGAGATCGTATTTTAAATTTTTTTAAAAAGTAAAAATTGAAACAATATTTTAAAATTGTTTCATTGAAAGCTTTAAATTAAAACAAACAAAAAAAAACTTTAAAAATATTTTCAAAATATTGTCAAATTTTTTCGGCCACTCTCCTCAACAGATAAAGTTGAATTTTGGTGATTGTTAGAATTTTATACATCATCATGCACATGTACATGCATACATAATTGGTCACTACAATCCTTTAACAGGATTACAACGTGGTGTCTCACATCACTTATGTTGTTTGAGTACGTTAATTTTATACACGAGTGGTGGCATCTACAGTTTAAAGTCGACTCCGAATAACAGATTTTTGAGAAACATTTCATGGCAATTTTAATTTTACTTTCAGAGTTTTTGCCAGAAATCTGCTGAAAAGCAGGCGCCGAAGAAATATTTTTGTAAATTTCGTTTAATTGGAGATGTATGAGCTGTGGTTTGAGCCGAGGCCCCACGCTTAATAAGTCAACACACTATCTACTAGACTACGGCGACTACTAATCTAAATTATTAATCAATACAAATATTTTAAAATTATAAGCAAACCAGTCAAAAATATTGAAAAATGTGCCAAGGATATCAGGAAATGGCACAAACCTACTAACTTAAGGGGTTGGTGTTGCATCCTAATTTTCAACACATTTTTGAATTTTTTAGATATAAAAATAAATAAATCTTCTTTTTACTCAAAACGATAAGAAACGAAGAAGAAAAACGTCAAGTAGTGCAACGCGTCCAGGTGCGCGCAACTTTAAATGCGTTTTTCACGAAATCATTTTTTTCAACTTGGCTACAACGATTTCGAAAAGACTACTCGAGCGATTTGGCAGAAATTTTGTAGGTCGCGCCACTCATATATAAAATTAAGAAACACAACACGGGTGGTGTGAGAAGCTAGATTGTAATCCTGACTCAAAGGTTGCAATGATGGTTGGAATCAGAGATCAGCAAAGAGTATTCAAAAAGATGTGTAGAATCGAGTCATACTCATAATTTCTGATACTTATACACGCATTCATACTTATTTTAATATCATACTCATACTACTCATATTCAAAGTTTGAAGTACTTATCGTACTCATACTTAACAACACGTATGATGTTCTTGATTTCTACTCCCCATAACTCAACATACACACGAAGCACAAAATAAGTATGAGTCGCATAGGAACACTAGAATACTTAATAGAAGGTTGTGTATTTGCTCTGCTTGCTGCTCAGTCTATATTTGTTTATTTTTGTAAATACAACAACACTCAGACTGTAAATTTTAACGAATGAATCCAGCCATGAAGTCGCCGTAGTCTACTAGGTAGTGTGTTGGCTTATTAGAGGCGAAGCCACGGTTCAAATCCCCGGTCAGACATCAAAACGAAATATAAAAAATATTTCTTCGGCGACTTCCTCTCAGCAGATTTCTTGCCATGAAAAGTTTCTCAAAAATCTGTCGTTCGTAGTCGACCTTAAACTATAGATCCCGCCACTCATGTATAAAATGAACACACACAACATGAGTGGTGTTGAGAAGCTAGGACGTTATCCTGACTGAAGGATTGTGATGGTCAATTATGTATGTATTATGAGTATTTTTCTAAAGTTATGAATCTGAACGAATAAGCTTATGAATCAAACATATTTCGAAAGGTATGAGTTTGATGTCAACGTTGTACTTATATTCATTGCAACGAATGAGTACGACTGAATCAGAGTACATAGTTTTATTTCAATATTGTTAACTCACTTCTATTCAAAATTTCATGAGTGCTTATGAGTAGCAAAAAAATAATTCATTCTTGATCTCTGTTTGGAATTAAGGAAGAAAAACTAGTAGAAAACAAGAAACCGCCATTTTGATATTTTTTTGTTTTGTTTACCAAAACAATTAATCGCGTCAATTAAAGTACAGCCTGTATAGGACACTTTATTACTTTTGTTTGTTTTCTGCATGTACTTGTAGGGGTTTAAGGCACTAAATCAGCCATACTAGGAAAAGCGAAAATAGCATTGGTAGGTGGGATACAAAATTGATTTAGATGAAGGAAAAAATTTTTTCTTTGATTACAAATGCGATCTCAACAAATCTCCCTTAAATCCTATGGAAAACAGATAGGAAATGCTATTGACTGTCCAAACAAATATGGGCACCACATTGATAAGGATAATAAGAAGAAAATAAACATTTCAATTGTTTTTAAATAGCCCTTGTTGTTGTCGTTGTTGTTGTTAATTGTCATTTTAATTCATAATAAAATTCATTGTTTAATGACTACTTAACAGGTGTTCCTATTGTTTTTATTTATCAGAGAGTCTTAAACAATAAATACCTTGTAATATAGCCGGGGTAAATACCTTTTAAATTCTTTATAACTCCCGTTTTTTTTGCTTTTGTTCTTTTTTTTATTATTATTATGGCAAGGAACATCAATTTAATTGGACTTAATTTTTATAACAAAAATATTTCCTCCTGTTTTTTTTTATTGTTTTGCTAGTCTTTTAAAAAATAATTGAGAAAAATAAAAATAAGAAAAAAATATTATTTGTATTACCCTTCTTACAATAGAAACAACTCCACAAAAAAAAAGAAAAAAAAAGGTGAATTGCCTGTAATCACGGTTTATTAATTAAAGGAACTTTAAACCTTTTGCTTTGGTTTTCTTTCTTTCTTAACAAAAAAAAAAGAGTCAAAATAAATTGCAGAGGTTGAGTAAGAAAAAAAGAAGAAAAACAAACAAACTCAAGTGAGAAATAAATTAAATGAAGTACAAGAAAAGTGTGTGTATGTGTGTGTAATAGAAAGAAAGAAAGAAATCTTTTTAAAATATTTCTAAAATAAATTGTTTTTTTTTTTCTTTGTTTTGTTTTGTTTATTCAACAACTTAATCTGCAAATAAAATTAAGAAAAATGCCTTTAAAACCCTTAAAGAAACTCACATAACGATTAAAAAGAAACAAAATAAAGCACCAAAGAGAGAAAAAAGGGTTTTCAACGGTAAAAAACCAGCCGCATTACAAAAAGTATTGCTAAGCTTAACGCTACACAGTGGGCCGAAAGGCAAAATTCGAAAGAAAATATGAATTTCTATTTTTTTTTTTTTTGGAAATTTATTTAAATTAAATTTATTTTTTTTAAATGACAGAGTTGAGTTGGTGGTTTAAATGATAATAATCGTTTGAATGTTGAAAATTTCAGGATGCATTTCTTTACATGCCTAGATCTATGCAGGAGAAGGAAAATGCATTTTAACGTCTAATGTCCCACCTAGACATTAGCAGTCAGAAATGCTTTTTCAGAAGCTCCAAATGGTTTCGAGAATAAGGCAGTAGGCAGGTTAGATTAGGTTAGGTTATGTTAGAGTCGTAGCTTTAATACCAAAAGCACAGTTGAGCACGCATAGCGCTCCGTTGTGACGTCACAGGTGAATGCAGTCCCTGTACTGACCAAGTTTCTCCAAACAAGGGAAGAATAAGTTGATCAGCGCAAGGGCTGCTGCACATTTAAAGCACGACTATACGCAGTAGGCAATGTGTTGACTAATTAGACGTGAGGCCACAGTTCAAATGCCAGATCAAACATCTGGAACTGAACGAAACAAAATGTAACAAAAAAAAAAATAATTCTTCGGGGATTTCCTTTCAGCAGATTTCTGGCATAAACTCTGAGAGTCTGAGAGCAAAGACTATAAATATATATATATTTATATATATATTTATATATATTTATATATATATTTATATATATTTATATATATTTGTATATATATATATTTATAGTCTTTGCTGAGAGAGTTCTTTTGGCGCTTAACCCCTATGTTACTTAAGAAAGAGGAAGATCATGTCTAGCGATGGTCGAAATTTATAACCAATTTGTTATTTAGTGTATATGTATGTATTTTACAATCAACTTTCTTACTTAATTCCTCATTACAACACTTAAGTCAGGATTACAACCTAGTTTCTCACAGGACCAATATTGTGTGTATTACTTCAATTCAGAGCTTTATGGAGTTTTCTTTTATTGGACTTTAAATGATTTCAACCAGATGACGGCGGATACATCGTCGTAGTTAGGATTACAACCCAGCTTTTCACATCACTTATGTTGTGCGTGTTAATTTTATAAACGAGTTGCGGGACCTACAGATTAAAGTGGACTCTGAATGCCAGATTTTTGGGAAACTTTTTGCCACGAGACTGCTGGGAAGAAGTCGCCTAAGAAATATTTGTTCATATTTCGTTCGAGACATCTAAGCTGAGATTTAAACCGTGGCCTTACACCTAATAAGACAATATATGTACTACCAAACTAAACTATGACGACTTCTCCAGTGTTGTCAAAAGTACTCATATTTTTAAAGAATATTTGCAACAGGAAAACAAATCTAAACACTGTGATATTAAGTTTGCTACAGAGGCTCAGCTGCTTGGCTCTTAACTGTGTTGTTGTTGTTACTGGTGTTTATAATATTTTATCTTCTTCCTCTTTTTTAAGTTTAATTGTTGTTGTTGTTTTTGTTATTATTATTAATGTTGTTGTTACTTAACTAATCTCTAAGCCCAACTGTTTGTATTTTTATTTCGTACTTTATTTTGCTTCTGCTTCCTTTGGTTTTTTGTTTTTTTGCTTTTCCTTTTTCTTTTTAATAAATTGCGGTATTTTCACTCTTAATTAAAGCACATTAACTAGAAAAAAAGAAACGAATGGAAGAGAAAGAGAGAGGAATTGAAGAAAAAAAAAAGGCTTTGAAAGGGGGAAGTAAATAGGAAAAGTGAAGGAATTTTCTGAGACATAATAAATTAAAGAAAAAAGGCCGCCGCGCCATAGTTTACAGGTAAACAAACCGAAAGCGTTTTTTCTCTCTTTTTGGCTTTTTAATAGATTTCTTAGGGTAATATTTTCAGGTCTTTGGGTATATGTAGGTAAGGGGTATTGCAGGCATAATAAGATGAACGTCTAACAACTGCAGCAAAAAAAATTAAGAAAACTTGAGTAAAATATCATCAATCTTGCTGGCTTCTTAAACGTATTACTGCCGCTGCTGCTGCTGTTGCTACTGATATACGCTCATATACTACATACAGATAACCTTAATACCGTTACCTTTAAAAATTTCTTCCAATGGTTACGGCAAAAATGCCATAAGCCCTTGGAGACTGTAAGTGAGAAACACAATGTATCCTTAAAAGCCACACAAGCTAAGTCAGTCAAACCGTTACGGAGAACGGAAATATTGAAAACAATATCCAACAGCAGCATCTGTAAGACATAAACAGAGCAAAAGCGAAAGCGGAAGAGAGAAAGAGAGAGAGTGAGTGAGTGAGTGAAACGTGTGCTGCTTATATCAACTTGACAGTTTATGTACAGCAAATGCCACAAAATTAAATTTTTGCATAACTTCATGTTCTAATAAATAAAACGAGAAGAAGAGTATATTTTTCACTTAAATGTTTGGTAAAATCAACACCAAAAACAACAACAAGTAAGAAAAACAGAAACACTTGAAGTACACTTGAAAAAATTTCTATTTTTGGAAAGGAAGCTTCAGTTATCACCAAAAGTGTATAACACTCTCAATTCATTTGATCCTTTCGATGCCTGCCTGGAAGTATAGTCTGTGTGGGTCTTACAGTAAAAATCATCGCGAATTCTGTGCAATAAAACTTGTGAAGTAAAACTTCCCAACATACATAATTGGCCATTACAAGCCTTCAGTCGGGATTACGGCCTAGTTTGTCAACACCACTCATGTTGTGTGTGTTAATTTTATAGATGAGTGGCGGGACCTACAGTTTAAAGTCGACTCCGAACAACAGATTTTTGTGAAACTTTTTATGACAGGTTTATTTACTCTCAGAGCTTTTGCCAGAAATCTACTGAGAGGAAGTCGCCGAAGAAATAGTTTTTCATATTTCGTTTTCATGCCTGACCGGGGATTTGAACCGTGGCTTCGCCTTTAATAAGCCAACACACTACCTACTAGACTAGAGACTTCAAAATGTCATCTGGTTACTTTAATGAAAATACCATATGGATATAGTGTAAATTTTCTTTAGGTAGATAGGTAGGTGTGGCTGTCCATACATACATAACAACCCTTCAGTCAGGATTATAACCTAGCTTCCTACACCATGTGAGGTGGGACCTACAGCTTAAAATTGGCTCCGAATGAAACTTTGCAATTTTATTTTTATACTCAGAGTTTTTGCCGGAAATCTGCTGAGAAGAAGTTATCGAAGAAATATTTTTCCATGTTTCGTTTTCTTGGAAATGTCTGACCTGGTTCTTGAACCATGGCTTCGCGTTGAATAAACCCACATACTACCTACTAGACTACGACGACTTCAGACACAATATTTACTACACTTTAGTCAGGCGGCCTGCGACCTACAATATTATTTCGAGTCCGACTGATATATTTTAGAAGCTTTTTTATGGTAACTAGCTTACTCTCAGAGTTTTTTGGCAGAAGAGTTTGACAGAGGCATTCTTTTTAATCTACAGTTCTGCAATTCTCAAGCTCTGTTGTACTACTCACTATTTTATAAGAGCGGTTGTAAAACATGACCTTAAGGTAATTCTACCATATATACGATACTTCAGCTTTGTTAGGTTCGCACAGGATCTTGTCCAAGAAAATGATTCTGACTACTGGGATACATTAAGCACCGTAGTGTTCTAGTTCATAACCCGAGAAATGCGCAAATCATCAAGGTTTCAATAAAAATTCGTCCAGGAATCTCATGTGGCCGCTGCTTCTTTCAAAGAGAATAATGTAAAGAGTGAACGTCGTAGGAAAATAACACAGCACTACTATTACTAAGGAAGAGTAGAGTACAATCGGCAAGAAGTTTCTTATCAGTGGACTCCAATATCTGTCTATAAAGGTTGTTGTTTCTATTGTTACGTTTTTACCTTTTAACAATGTTTAAAGTATGACCTCGTAGATTGCAAATAAAATACAAATAAATGTGTGTTTTAATTAAAATTCTTTATTATAAGCACAATTCTGTGTGCCACTGTTCACAACCTGATGTAAACAACAACAGTTGCTTTGTCAGTTTTTTCTCTATTTATACCCTTTGCATAAACAATAACAATTACTAGACAATTATTCGATAGATCTTTGTAACGGAGGTCTTCAAACCACGACTATTCTCTTCAAAGTCACCACGTCTTCACACAAGACTAACTGAACTTTTACTAACTCAGTTGCCTGTTTTGCCTTGACTTTAATATGGCAGGGTAACAGCCTGATGAATGTTCTTGAAGGCGAATTCTCGTGACTGCCTTCTCTGAATTTCTATAAATGTAAGTAACACATTGTTTACATTTATTCTTGTAGTCTTGTTTGTGGGTTTTTGTTTACTTGTTTACCATTTTGTATACTGGTGTTTGTTGTCATATTAAGCAGTACGATAATTTGTAAACAGGTTTGCTTACTACATTGTTTTGTTTTTGTAGCTTCTGTTTATAACTTTAATGTTAAGCGATGTAAAAGCAAAACACCAGTCTCTAGATTTTTCCATTTTCGTAATACTTTGTTTCCTCTCCCGTTTGAGGTCCGTTACAGTAAGCCAATCACTGGTCCAACGGGATCAAATCGATTAATAAAACACAACCAAAGGAAAACAATGACAGACGTAAGATCTTCGGTCCAGTGCGTGTTGGCGATGATTTCCGTATCCGATTCAACAGTGAGCTGTATGAGCTCCTTAACGACATTGATGTTGTACAGCGTATTAACATCCAGCGGTTACGCTGGCTCGGCCATGTCGTCCGAATGGATGAGGATGCTCCGGCGAGACGAGTATTTGATGCGGGTATCTGCGGAAGTCGGCGGTCCTTGTATCCGTTGGAAGGACCAAATCGAGGAAGCCCTGTCATCGATTGGTGTGACCAACTGGCATAGGCGCGCAAGAAGCAGAGGCGCTTGGAAGGATGTGTTGCGGCAGGCCGAAATCCGTTAAACGGGTTGCTATGGCCAATTAGGTAAGTAAGTAAAGGAAAACAATGGGAATATAATGGAAGATGCATTCCCATAGGTCTACGATCCTAAAAGAAACGGAGCCACAGTGTGTAATTGTCCCCCCTCATGTGTATTCATGCATAATCCAAATAAGAATAAAACCCGATTCAATAGATTATCAAGATTATATTTCGAGCGTGGTTAAGCTTTTTTATCTTGTGGCATATGATTTAAAACAAGTAAGACGGAAAACAATTTAAAAACCGACAACATGTGTTGCTGCAACCTGGCATGCTGAGGTAAAAATATAACACAAAACAACATTTTTTTTTTTAACAATAAAGAGAAACAGAGAGAGAGATAGAGAGAGCGAGAGAAAATAAATTTATTCCTTCACTCACTTGCTCATTCATTCACTCATTTATACAAAACACTTCAACTGAATGTTTTAAGCAACAACAGCAACAGCATTAAACTGTAAAATTGAAATGAAAGTGTATTCCGTACGGTTCTGTTCATATCTCTCTGTCTGTCTTATCTGTCTGTCCATCTGTCTTTCTTCATATATTTTAATGCAATTTTCGGAAATTTACGGAAATTTGTTATTTTAAAATTTATTTTCTATAATCAAATAGAGAAACAGGAGAGCAAGAAAGAGAGAGAGAGAGAGAGAAAGATTTTCTTTTCACTTTTCCATTCCATACTATACGTACGTGTTTTATTTTGTGGTTCATCTTGGTATTTTTTTTTTTTGTTTTCCTTCCTTTCCTGCATCTGTGTTTTATTTCTCTATTGTGTTTACCACACACACAGACACAATACGTACATACATACATACACTCTCATATATTTTTAAATTTGCATGGCATGGCATATAGACAGACATGCCACACACTTTCATTTAAAGAAGAAAGATGAATTCTTTCGTTATCACCAATTTGGCAAACCTATGTATGTGTGTAGCTCTGTGTAATTGTATATATGAGTATAGGTGTATGTGCTTGCGTGCCTGTGTGTGATTGAGTATTTATTTTGATAGTGTGTGTCTATTTAATTTTTAAAGTGAAAAAATAAAGAAGAGAATTTCATTTGTATTACACAAGACTTCAAAATTAGAATTCTATGGACAAAAATGAAAAGTGAATCATGTTGTCTATCCTATGCTATCTTTAAGACATAACGAAAGCAAAATTGAAAGCTATGAAATTAGAAGACAACAACACCAAACAATAAAGAAAAAAATAATAAAATAAAAGTGCTGTTTGAGGAAAATATATAAGAAAACATGAAAAAATAAAATTATACTACCGGTTGAATCTTATTATGCCATATGTCAAGTGAAAATATATAAGAGAAAACAAAAAAAAAAAATTAAAAAATTCTCCACAACACTTTGCTTGGAAATATGCTGTTAGGCAGCATTGAGTATAACAATTTTGAAAGTTAAAGAAGGTTCGCAGAAGGGAGATGTTATATTTAGAGAGTCAAAGGTATACTTAGCTATGTATCAGACCAACTATGTCTCGAGTGGACCTAGCTGTGGCCTCAACCTCGGGTTCTTATCTAATAAAGCAACCCACAACCTCCTAGACTGCGGCCACCTCGGTCCCTTATCTAATAAGCCAACCCACAACCTCCTAGACTACGGCCACCTTGGGCTCTTTCTAATAAGGCAGCACTCAACCTACTAGACTACGGCCACCTTGGGCTCTTATCTACTAAATCAACACTTAACCTACTAGACTACGGCCACCTTGGGCTTTTATCTAATAAGCCAATCCACAACCTACTACACTACGCCCATTTTTTATTAGTGTTTGGCAATATTCAGTAACAACTTGAGCAGCGAAAGAAAAATTTCTCAAATCTGTCGTAAGGAGTCGGCATTAAATAGTAGTGGATGTATAAAAATATAAATTCTTTCTGCTCCTATAAGGAGCAGATGGCCTCAACAATTGGGCTCTATTCACTTTAATCCACTGCAGTAAGCTTCAGCTCATTCCTTGATTTATTTTACTCTGCTGCCTCTATATCCCACTTTCAGTGTGAGGTTTTCGCTCGACTGTCGCCTCTGATAGCTGTCCGGAGGAGTAGGCCAACAACAGAATTGAATATATCGGTACTGGTGTAAGCAGAAGATACCTGATAAACGCCCATCCATGAATGCCAATTTTATTTGGAGTCTGCTTGATTTGCACTCAGAAAACCAGCTGCTAAATGGTTTGACTGCTTTCGATCTGATAATTTTTGTTGTTAAAAGTGCACTTTGCTTTGGTGGGCTTTTATATCAAAGAAATACCTGTAAAAAAACGGCACATAAGCTGTATGGATGTTCTCCGCGGAGCTTGGCATACGTTACCGAAACAAAGCTGCATACACCGCTGGATAGGCCTCCATAAAGAAATTGCATGAGGCTTTTTTGTGGAAAACCCAGAGGTCCTACACAAAGAAAATAATGGCTTTATGTTAATCAAATCAATATTCGATCAATTAGTGGCTTAATTCATCAGAAATTTTGTTGTCAGTTAAATAATAAACGAGTCAATCTGTCAAGCCATCAATCAACAACATGGTATATCGGTCACCCATCAATCAAATCATTTTCGGGTGTTCCATTTAAAGTCTCCATAAGAAACTTGTTATTGATTCTCTAATAGATCAAATAAAATCGATCAAATCGACAATCAATCAATCAACCAGTTAGGCCAACAATCGAGCCTTCAATCAAAATGTCAATGATACAATCAATCATTTAACTTATCAGTCAATCAAATTGTTAACGGCTTATCAATCGAACTACTTTCCATTGAACATTTTTAAGGGATCTCTAAAGAGCTTTTAAAGCAGAGATTGAAAGAAATCTTCTGGAATTTTTTTCCTTTGGCGATTTCCTGATTTTTCTTGTGAAATTTTACACACATCTTCTGCTAAGCACCTGTCATATGTATGTACATACAAAGAACTTAAGGTGTTTGGCCATATTTTGTTAAATGAGTGGCATGTTGTTAAGAAGCCTTATTGTTGTTGTTGCTGTTGTTATCGTATACACATGTGTTGTTTCTTTAACAATAAAAAGAAGAAGAAGTAGAAGACGACGAAGTGGTAAACAAATTGTTTCCTTGAGTACTACTTGCTCTCTTTCTCCTTCTGATTCTTCTACCTTTTTTTTGCCTTTTTAATATTATTACTCACGTTGTTGTTGTTGTACTTGTAGTTGTTGTTGCTATTGTTGGTAAACACCTTAAACTTGATGTTTTACCGCATCAGCTTTAAAATTTTTTCTCCCCTCTCTTAGCAGATGTAGAACTGAAAAAAATATTCATTTTTTCTTCACTTTTACTTGGCATTAAAATTCATGTGTGTGGGGAAAACTCTTCTTTCTCTCTTTTCTTTTTTTCAGTTAAAAAAACCTGAAAAAACGTGTAAAAATCTGTTAAAACTTAAGAAAACAACAGCAAAAGTGAGAAAGAAAAATGGAAGGGAAAAAGTATGAAACCCTCTTAAGGAAAAATGAAAAACAACTTGAATAAAATTGTCAAGTTAATGCCAAGACAAGCCAAGCCAACAAGTAACGGCCTTAATATAGGCAATACATTCTTATGAAACTATACATACATACATATGTACACCCACACACACTATCACTGCCACATATGTATGTGGCACTTGTGTTAACATAAAATCAAGTACAAGAGGCTTTAGCGAAAGGTGGTCTAACTTAGTCACTGTCACTGCTAGTCTGTCGTAAAGTAAAGTTTTGCATTTGAATTTTGTTTTGTATTCATGGCCAGCAATAATAGGTGGTAGGAAAAGTATCAGCGGATTAGATTGAAGTCGCCGTAGTCTAGTATTTAGTGTGTGGGCTTATTAGACGTGTGGCCGTGATTCAGACCTTAGCTCCGACATCTCGTACAAAACGAAACATGAAAAAATATATGCTACGCCGACTTCCTCTCCCTAGTTTTCTAGCAAAAATCCGAAGAGTAAAATAAAATTGCCATGTAAAGTTTCTAGCAAAATCTATCGTTCCAAGTCGACTTTCACTTTTTGTACCGATGGCACCAAGCTGGTGAGAGCCGTTGGGTGTGGAATTTATTCGTAATAAATAGGTAAATGCTACCGAATCACTACAGCGTCTTTCAAGCGGAAGTATCGACAATTCAGGCTGCGGTGAAAATTATTGTTAACAAAAATGTTCACTGGCGGAAAATCACTATACTTTTGGATAGGCAAGCGGCTATCAGGGCATTCAATTCTAATGTAATGAACTCCTGGACGGTATACGACTGTCATAGATGTCTAAATGAGTTGGCGAATCGATATGATGTGGTGATAACATGGGTATCGGCACATAAGGACATTCCCGGTAACTCTAGAGCGGATGAACTGGCCGGAAACATCACGACTATAGAACTCTCTAATGAATTCTTTACATTAGGGATCCCTGCAAGCTTATAATTGACAATGCAATCGTGGACCTTGTCAACAGTACATTTGCTGCTTCGCACACAGGCAGAAGGACGCAGAAAATCTGCCCAGGCTGGATAGAAGGCGCGCATCGGCTATGCTTAAACTCCAAAGAAGTAGGCTCAGCACTGTTATCGCAGTTATTACGCATGTGTGGACGTATTGGTCTTAGACACCTTGCAAATGATTTCTGCAGAAGCTGTGGAGATGAGACCTACTGGGCAGATGCACGGCACTTGGCCGGAGGAGCAAGATGCACCTGGGTGCCTACTACATTGAGAGTCTGGATGAACTGTCATGCATGAATATTGGCAGTCTGAGCCGCTTCATTGAAAGCTTCGAGTAGTTCCTGGACTAGGGGAGAATGTGAATCTTTGGTAACACAATGGGGCCTATGTGCGGCCTAAGTGCGTCCATTCTTGATTCCATCGAGGGGACAGGCACTTCTACATACCTACCGACATACCTATGTATCTAACTGTAGGTCACGCCGCTCATGAATAAAATTACCACCCTTAACTTGGCTAATGTGAGAAACTAGGTTGTAATCCTGGCTAAAGAGTCAACAAGAAATGAAAAATTCCGGTACAAAATTTCAATACCCAACTAACCCTGGTTACTTCTCATATATCCCAAGCAAGTGTACATATGTATATATGTACATGTATTGGCATTTCAAATGTTTGCGTAAGTAACTACAATTTACTGTTATTTACTTGAGGTTGCGTTAAAAAAATTAAAAAAAAAACACAGAAAAATAATAATTTGTAATGGGGGAATCAGAACAACAGCAACAACTACAACAAGAACATTAGCTAAAGGTGAAAAATATTATTGCAGAGAAATTATAATAAGCATGAGTATGAGTGACAGTAACAGAGACTGACAGTCTGACAGCTAGACAGACAGGCAGAGAGAAAGTTAGCGAGACAACGCATGTGTTTATAAAGTGATAAGCCTGAGTAAGCAGTATTAAGCGCAAATGTGATTCAAAATGATATCAAATGCAAACAAAACAACAACAACAGCAACAACAATGGCAGCAGCAGCCACAATATTAGCATCAACAACATCAAATAAGAACCACAGCAAAAAAAAAATCTTCTTCTTCTTTATCATTAAATGTGATTGTATGTGTTGCTTTTTTGTTTATATTTAAACACTCATTCTGTATGTGTGTCTCTCTCTCTTGCTCTCTCTCTCTTAAGTATGTACATATGTACACAGGTTGTTACAGTTAATATACGTACATTAAATGTAAATACATTAATACTTAAACAAACATTACGGTACACATTCTACTCTGCAATGCTTTTGTACTTTCTCTCTCTCGCTAGCTCTCTCTCTCTCTCTAGTTCTCAATTTATTTATACATACACATGTTTATAGGGCAAACAGGAAAAAAAAAACAAAACCGTCACGCATATGTTAATCACATACATACATGTACACTTATGCATACATACGCGCACATTTGAAATATTTATGGCTTAAGGGGCGAACCACAAAAAATCTGTTAATCTGAATTCTAAAATCTAAACTTCATAAAAAGTAAGATGATGCTGTTGCTGTTGCTGATACTCATGCAAATGTTGATAACGTCGATTATGCTGATGATTTTCTTAAGAATTCTTAAGTGCCCAACCCCCTGCATGCATGCATGCCTTGGAATCAACCCTTCTTTCTATTTTGCTATTAGAATTATGATACGTGTGTGTGTGTGCACGATGTTATTTTCATAAATTCTTCATGAAAACAATTATTCGTCAGTTACTTTGGTTGTGTTACATTAAATTAACGCATTTAGAGGAGAGCGTTACAGCCATATGAGGTTAAGTTGTGACTCTATGTTAATCAACTTATTTTGTTTTCTGTTTTTATTTGTTTTCTGTTCTGTTTCAGTTACACTAGGGTTTTAAGGCAATTTTAAATAAGTAATTGCGGTCTCTTTTAAGCACAGGTTATTGCTTCAATAATTGTGGTTAATTATTCTTAGTTCTTAAATGGCATTGCAGCTGTTGCTTAAATATTTTTGAAAAATCCATCAAATGTCTTTAATAATATTGAGGTTGAAAGGCTTAAAAGCAAGATGCTTAAAGAAATTTTGTAGACATGAAATATCACAACAGCCTAAATTTGATTTCTGAATACTTAGTAAATACTAGTGAGACTACTTGTTATCAACTCTAGGGTGACACATATTTTCATTCAAATTATTTGCTTGTATAATTCATCCAAAAATAAGTTGGAAATGAAACTATTTATCCTCATATTTATCTTACTTGGATTACATACATACATACATAATTGGACATTACAACCCTTCAGTCAGTATTATGGCCTAGCTTCGCACACCACTCATATTGTGTGCCTTAATTTTTATACGTGAGTGGCGGAGCCTACAGTTTAACGTCGACTCCGAACGACAGATTTTTGAGAGACTTTTTCACAGCAGGTTTATTTACTCTCAGAGTTTTTACCAGAAATCTGCTGGGGAGGAAGTCGCCGAAGAAATATTTATTGTTTTCATATTTCATATATGCAATGGATCTTCTTTAGTTTTGTTCTTTAAAAATCATTTTAATTGTCTCTCTCTCTCTCTCTCAGTATAATGTCAAGAATTCAATTTTCTTGTCTTATGCAGCTGACAGCAATCATTGTGTTTTCATTAGTATGGTTCGTGTAAAGAGGTTCAATAAACTGCTGCTGCTGTCTAATCATGTCATAAATGAAATCAGACATGATTTACACTTGTGCATCCGTCAATCATACGCTGATGGTGCTGCTGGTGCTGCCAACATTCATGATTTCCAGCAGCCGTTGTCTTGTAATAATTGGTGGAGAATAAAAAAAAATTTAATTTGCTGTAGTTTTACTTGTTTTTTTTCGTTGTTGTAATAAATTTTCTGCATTTGTTGATTAACAATTATAAACAGAAATAATATTTTTTGTTTTAAATTTTCTAATGAACAAACTTCCTTTTATTTAACTGAGAACTTCAATAAAAAAAAATAAAAAAAAAATTTGAAATTTTTGAAACTTTTTCTAAAGTTCGGTTCTCTTTAATTTAAGCATACCGAATAGAGAAACAATTTTTCAGCCTTCTCTTCCTAAAGGCTTTCAATTTTTTGCAATTTTTTACATCAGGACGTTTCCCTCAATACTCCACTTTATTTTACAGCCTTTTCTACCTTTAACACTTGCCCCAGCTTCTGATTTTTTTTTGTGCGCAGAGAGGAGTTAACGAATTCTAGAACACTGGGTTTGAAATTAACCCAGCTTGTATCTTTAAATTACCATTAGTTTTAATAACCTTCCAGCCAAACGCTTATCCTCAGTGTTCTTGGTTAGCCACTCGAATTCCCCAACAAACTCCAATTCAATCGTATCTTATCGCCAACATTATCTTCATCATTAAGTAGAGCTCTTTTACACACACACACACACATAAACAAGAGTTTTATTTATTTGTTTCATGTATTACCTGTGATTAACTGGAAACGCAGAGAGCAGAGAGAGAGAGAGAGAGAGAGAGCAAGTGAAAGTGAAAGCAATAAAAAATAATACCAAAAAAAAAGGAAAGGAAAACAGAAAAGTTTGTTTGTATTTTTGGTTTATGGCTTGACTAATGACAAAACTTCATAAGAATAAATGGCAATGTATACTCACTCACTCACATATACATACATTCTCCCACATGCCTTACACATGTCCCTTTCCCCTACCTTCCTCCCTCTCTCATACATTAGAAAAGTTGTTGAAATAGGCAACCAGAGAATAAATGTCCTTGTTTAGCTATTTCGGTGTGTTTCTATAGATATCTGCGTGCATTTGTGCGGGTTCATTTGTTACCGCCGTTACGGTCTGTGTTACCGTTGCTTGCTTGCTTGCTTACTGTTGATTACTGTTATTGCCCACATAAAAGTTCCTAGAAAATGTGTCTAATTATACGAAGCCCACTAGGACGTATGCGTGTGGTTAAGTTGGAAGTGACATTGAAGGTGATGACACTCGCTTGTTTTAACCGTTATTTTCCCTCGCTATCTCTCTCTCTCTCTCTTGGTTTTATTTTTAATTTCTATGCTAATGTGTGTGTGTGTGTGTGTGTATGGGTGTGTGTAAATATAATTGGCATGCATGTAAGTTTGTTTTTTACTGCCTACTTTTAGGTTCCGCTTGCGTTGTTTCTTCACTTATGATGGAAACCATAATGCCAACAATTTTTATAAAATTAAAGTGTGAGAAAAACTGTTTTTTTTACAACTTTACTGTGGAATACGAGCAGGTGTATACGAAGCAATAAAACGTTTCTTACTTGTATCGTTAGTAACTAAAATAAAATGTTGAATTGTTAGTTATTCACTGTCAACGTTATGACACTTATGTACATAATTCATGAGATAATAGAAAACGCTAAGTACAATAGCAGGTTTTTACGTGGTACGGATTTTACTTTCTGAGCATATCTGTTGTAGTCTGAAAAGTTTTGAAACATACGAGGTGTCAGGATTACGAGCTAGTTTCTTACACCGCTCATGAAAATATAAATAAAATTGCCATGAAAAGTTTCCCAAAAAAATCTGTCGTTCGGAGTCGACTTTAAACTGTAGATCCCATCACTCATGTGAAAAAATTAACACACGCAACATAAGTGGTGTGAGAAGCTAGGCCGTAATCCTGACTGAAGGATTGTAATGGCCAATTATGTATGTATGTAAGTGCGGCGTAATATATCGTAAATTTCTCATGTAAATTCCAAGGTCCAAGCCTGGCCGAAATTGATTCGAACACAAAGAAAAGTAAAGTAGGAATGACTCCCGAGTTAAGAATTACTCTAGAAATACTAAAAGCTAATCCAGAAATAAGTGTGTAGACTATAACAACTGGAGGGGGATCATGTGGCTTTAAAAGCTACTGAAGGTGTGAATAATTTTTAACCGAGTTAGGGGTAAAACTGATGGTATACTCCGAAACCAGACAGAGTTCTGATCACAACATATTTGTGTAGACCATATTGTATTCCTCCAAGCCGTACTTAAAAAAATTTTGATACAATTTTACTATTTTACTGGCTTTTCGAACGTCTGCAAATACTTCTCCTATTTTACTTGTACGACTTCGTCAACAGGAGCGAAATTTTCTACGGCTTTTTGTAGACGATGTAAATTTCTTTTGAAAATTTTAATTATTCTTATACAGGATCCTTGTTCGATTTTCTAATGAAACTTTACATAAAATCAAATTTTTTCCTTAACTGTATACTCTTTTGAGTTGATGACACGGCTAAAGGTGCTGCTTATAAAGGCATATCGCAGACAAATGTTAAATAGACAGACTGATGGGTTGTATGTATGTATGTAATTCAAATAAGAATCGAATTGAAATTATTTTTGCTTTTTCTTGCCTTAGAAATAGCAATTTTAAGACGAGGACATTGCTCGTGCCTTTTCGTTTGATCTTCTGAGATGAACCACTTACGTACGTATGTATTCAAGTAGGACGTGTTAGGTGTCCTTTGTATTTATCTTCGTTGTTTTTCTTTTAGTAGAGTTTGCTTGTTTGCTTGTCTTAGTAGCCATCATCTGAATAATGCTATGTCTTTGCTGTATTTACCTGAAATTACATGACAACAAGTAGTAATCCTGCAAGCAATCCAGAATCCATTCCAGTTCAGAGTATCTGTTGCGTTTTTGTAATGTAACTTATCCTGGATAATTTTGAATAAATAAATTTCAAACATAAATTCAAAATACTCTCCGATACTCTTTTTTTTATCAGGAACTGTTTCATCAGGTTGGTTCTCATATAAGACACATATTTCCAAACAGTAGCACATTATCAATGGCCTTCAAATAGTTCCGCAATGCTAAGTGAAGCATTCAACGAAATCCAATAGATTTTTAAATTGTTATCCTGAGAATATTATACTATGTTCAGATATGCACTTTTATTGAGTTAATATTCGGTTTATTGAGTACAATATTTTAAGTGTTCAGACATAACATACGAAGTTCAGCAGCTTATTCAATATTCAAACAAAACAGCTGGTTGTTTCAAAACAACATTTTGTTTTTTTTTGGTTTGTCGTTGTTGACATTTGAGTTGTCAAATATCACCAGAAAGTGTTCGGAAAATTGAACTTACTTATGACAGTGCTGTATTTTATGTTTTACACAATATTATAACAATTTGCGTATTTATTGCTCAATAATTAATTGAAACTTTATATGAAATATTGAGCTCAATAATGGCGTTTATTGCGATTTACACAATAAAAGTGCATATCTGAACACCGTATTAGTGAAGACAGCCTGCTCTTGCCTTAGCTTGTCACATAAGGTTGCACGATATTAGCGTAAGTTGTTCAAGTTTTTCTTTTATCGTTGGTTTCCAATTTTATTTATCAGTCATCCTTTTGACAGCAATATTTAGCCCTTAATTGTACTTTACAAATTACTTTCCCATAAAAAAAGAAAAAAAAATTCAATTCAAAATCATTTAAACATGCCACAAACAGGCATAATTTTGATTTATTTGTAGTTCGACTGAAATAAGTTCAAGAGAAGAGAAAACAAAAAGAAAAATTCACAGAAAAACTTTGTGTTTTTGGGTGGCATTTTAATGGCTTGACTTGAACGTCGTGCCAGAAGAAATAAATAAAAAAAAATCGCTTAGTTTTATAAGATTTTTTCCATTTATTTAAAAACATAATAAATTAATTTTTATGTTTTTTTAAAACATAAAAAACATAACCAAAAAAAACTTAAAAAAATATGGAAAGGAATCTTAAGAAAAAATTGATAGAAGTACACCTACGCCCATTTGCTTTCTTTTTTCTTTTTATTTTTTGTTCTTCATCTCCTTGATTTAATTTTTATCTTAAAAAATTGTATGCTTTTGTGTGGTTTACATGTACAAGTACATACACATACATACATATTTTTCATAAAAGGAAAGCATAAGAAAGGAAGAAGAGCCATAAAAAAGAAGTTTTTCAAACCACCAAAAACTCTTCATTTCTTTTCTTCTTAATTTTCTTAATTTTTTTTGTGTTCGCCTTCTTAATTTTCATTTTCTGTGTGTGTATATTTTTTATCTTGAATTGTGGTATAAGTTAACTTTGGCAAGTAGTTTTATAACCAGCTTTACCCTTATCATTCACATTTTCTTTCACTCTCTCTCTCTCTCTCTCTCTCTCTCTGGCTCACTCTTGTGATATTATTTTTCTGTACTGGAATTCCATTATATTAATTGCTGGCTTAATGGCAAAAGCGTGAGTGAGTGTTTGTTGTAATGTGAGTAAATAAAAATTCTCTCCCTCTTTGCTTTATGCTCTTTGTTTTTAAGACATGGTGAAGGAGAGGCGTAGAGAAAGAGAAGCAGAGGAAGAGAAAACTCCCAGTAAAACAACATTTTATCACTTTGACTTGTCGTGCATTTGACAGTTGTGGGTTTTTATAAGAATTTTATAAAATACACCAACCGCACACACTCTCCCACACTCTCTCCCTCTCTCTCTCTCTCTGTTCCTATCTCTCACTTATTCAACACCAGAGAAATGAATACAAATGATAGCGACAGCAAAAGTTTATAAATTAAACAGAGTTTTTTCCTTTCCTCTCCCTCTCTCTGTTCATTAACTCGAATTGTGGGCTGCGTTTAATAATGTGGAAAATTTGAAAATATTTCTTTAAGCAAAGTCTCAAGAGGGTGAGTAAATGAAAGAAAAAGAAATTTTCTCTTTAACTTAAATGTTCTTTAATCTGTTAATTTTTAATTTTCCAACTCCTCTTTGCATTACAGCCTATGTTTTTAATTGTTTTCGAAAGCCAAGTATAAAGAATTTAAAAAGCGAAGAATGAAGGGACTTAGAAAGAGAGAGAGAGAAAATCATAAATTATGAAAATGAAAAATCCAGCAAACCCGTTTACAAATTATCGTACTGCTTAATATAAGCCGCCGTAGTCTAGTAGGTAGTGTGTTGGCCTATTATACGTAAACCCCGGGTTCGATTCCTAGATCAGACATCAAAACGAAATATGAAAAAAAAATATTTCTTCGGTGACTTCTTTTCAGCAGTGATGTGAGAATCTAGGCCGTAATCCTGACTGACGGGTTGTAATGGCCAATTATGTATGTGTTAATATAACAACAAACACCAGCATAAAAAAATGGATAAACAATTAAACAAAAATATACCAACAATACTACAAGAATAATTGTAAACAACGATGTTAACATTAATAGAGATTTCGAGAATGCAAAGTCATTAATACTCGCCTTTAAGAACATTCATCAGACTGTTTACTCTAGCAAAGCAGGCAACTGGGTGAGTGAAGTTCAGTCAGTCTTGTGTGAAACCGCGATGCCTTTGAAGAGAGTAATCGTGGTTTGAAGATCTCTGTTACAAAGACCTGTCGAATAAATATCTAGTAATTGTTATTGTTTATGCAAAGGGTATAAACGGAGGACTAACAAAAAAGAAAAGCAATTGTTGTTGTTTACATCAAGTTGTGAACAGTGACACACTGAGTTGTGTGAACAATAAGGAATTTTAATTAAAACTAAACATAAATTTACTTTAATCTTATTTGCAATCTACGAGCTCATATTTTAAACTTTTTTAAAAGGTAAAAACGTAACAATACCCCTCTTTCTCTGCTTATCTTTCACTCATTTGATTATGATTCGTTTGTCATATTTCAGTTGAAATTCCCTCCACACATATTTTATTTGAATTCCTGCTTGGTTTTGTTATATCAGAATTAATCATCCAAGTAAAGAAGCCAAACATGAGTAACGTACACATACACACACACATAGAGAGAGAAGTTTAACGAATGATTCCTTAATTGAGTGTTGTTGATTGCATTTCCTTTTGTTGCCTCATTAAAATCACTTTTTCCCTTGTCTTCATTTAATTGGCTTCAGCCTTTAGAGCCCTGGCAAGTTTAACAAATTCAATTTGAAAACTTAATGCAATTAATGATGCTAGCCAATGCACACCCAACAATTGGCTGAAATTCATGAGAATTTTTTGTATTGAAGGTTAAAAATATTGTATTAAAGCGGTTGTTATTAAATTGATGCCTGCACACCAACCTAATCAATTATGTACAACAGGGAGTATGCTGAGCTGCTGGGGTTTAAATGAATTGGTCATGACTAATATTCATGAAATTAAAACATTATTTAATTCTCTGACTATTGTTACTCGTTATGACTGGACACTCTTTGGCATATTGTTACATGTTTACCTTTTAAAAGCGTTTAAAATATGAGCTCGTAGATTGCAAACAAAATAAAAATAAATTTGAATTTAATTTTGATTAAAAATCTTTATTATTCGCACAATTCTGTGTGCCACTGTTCACATCTTGATGTAAACAACAACAATTGTTTTCTTTCGTTACTCCTCTGTTTACATATATCCTTTGCATAAACAATAACAATTACTAAGCAATTATTAGACAGATCTTTCTAACGGAGATCTTCAAACTACGACTACTCTCTTCAAACGCACTGCGTCTTCACACAAGACTGACTGAACTTCACTAACTCAGTCGCCTGTACAGTAAATAGTCTGATGGAGTTTCTTGAAGGCGAGTATTCGCGACTTCTCCTTCTCGAAATCTCTATAAATGTAAACATCATTCATTATGTATTGTTGTTTGTGTATTTTGTTTATATTTATTCTTGTAGTGTTGTTTGTAGATTTTTGTTTACTTTTTTACCATTTCTTTATGCTGGCGTTTGTTGTTATATTAAGCAGTACGATAATTTGTAAACAGGGTTGTTTACTGCATTGTTTTGTTTTTGTGGCTTTTGTTTATAATTGCAATGTTAAGCGATGTAAAAGCAAAACCCCAGTCTTTCGATTATTAATTTTCGTGACAATATGGACTGCATGGTAATGTACCCGTTAAAGTGTTATAATTATGTGGGTAAGTATGCTCCTCTCTGGTACACTTAAATTTTGCTGTTTCTCCCTTTGTTTCTACAACTCACATCGTAGGCTAGGCTTTTCTTAAGATCGAACCACAGGGGAAGACTCAATGCACAAGAAGTGGGTGAACGCGAACTTAAATGTCAAGATCACAGCAGCAAACTGTGTATGATGGATGGATATGCTCTGTAGAAGAAATGTCAATACTTCACAGAGGATAAATCCACTTTAATTTGTTAGCGCTTGGCAGTGACATTTGAAGGAAAATATGGTGTTTCCCTCATTCTTCAACTCGCAACTTCTTTAGCAATTGAGTGTTAAGGCACTCTTCTTAAGTGGCAAATGTGTTTACCTTTTTTCGGTCAGACCTCTGAGAAACCAGGAGTTGTTTTTTGTGGAGTGGAACTTGTCTCTGATTTCAAGTCTTATTTTAACTAAGGGAACTCATTTGTATACATTGTAATGGCATTTGCCCCATTTGGTACCTATTCTATGAGTTATTCTGCCTCAACACCCATCTAATCGGGATCTTTAAAAATATTTGGCATTCTTGGAGCAAAAGTCAAGATTCATAACATACACAAAGGAATTCGTGGCATTATATTCCATTTGAATACTCCTTAATGGACATGACAATACCCGTGATTTCTGCCTTAACTGATTTGAGAGCCTAAAATAGTGTCTGATATCCTCATTCCCTTTCTTATTCAATTTCGAATCATTCCTGTAAATTTGATTTGCATTTGAAAGAGACTTTGGATTCTCCGCTTAGGTAATGAGTATTTAAATAGCCCTTCAGAATGCTACAGAGGACCATATGATTAACTGAAAACAAGGCACAAAAATCTGAAAATTTTGCCTTCCTAAGAAGCAAGATCCTTCAAGAGAAGCTCAGTAGAAAGTCAATTCAATGTGACGTAAAGTAGAGGGCATCACAGTAAACATAAGAGATTGTATTGTCCTACAATCTTGGATCCTGCGATTGCATTGCCTCTTAACTGCTTTCCTTTATTCGGGTATTCTTTAAGACATTAGGCGCTCAACTATTTATTTATACAACCATAATGAGACTTGCTTGCTTATAGGAAAGAAGAGCCACATATGGTAAGCTTTTCGAGCCAGTTCGTGAATATTGTTACTTCACAAAGAGTTTGTAATCAAAGGCAATACAAATCAAAATTTATATATGTATATATATATACATATGTATATGCGTCCATTGACGCGCTGTAGTCTAGTAGGTAATGTGTTATCTTATTAGACGCAGGCCACGATCAAACCCCAGATCAGACATCAAAACGAAAATAAGAAAAAAATTATTTCCTCGGCAGTTTTTCGGCAAAAACTCTGAGAATAGAAATAAAATTGGTATGAAAAGTTTCTCAAAAATCTGTCTTTCGTAGTCGACGTTAAATTAACACGCGCAACATATGTAGGTGATGTGAGAAGCTAGATCGTAATCCTGACTAAAGGGTTATAGTGACCAATTATGTATGTATGTATGTATAGTTAAGAAGAGCCACATATGGTAAGCTTTTCTAGATAGTTCGTGAATATTTTATCTCCATAAGGGCCTGTCCACTTTATGACAGGATTAAGTCCAGGGACCTTACGTACATAAATTGGCTTTCCCAGCCACGTTGAATGCTTCTCTAAAAACTCAAAGCCATTGACAAATTCTCTTAAAACAATTTCTTAATTTTTATAAAATTCTTTTGTTATTAAACTGAACAAAAATATAAGAATAGTATGTGCTCCCAATCTCTGCTTACTTAATTGCTGGTTTGAATATTGTACCGTGGAGAATTTTCCATTGCGAACGTATTTTTGTTGCTTATTTGTTGTCGTTGCTTAGGAATTATTTGTTTTTTTTTTTTTTAATTTTCGGAATTTACATCCTTGATAAAACCATATCCCCAGACAAATTGCTTTCATTTAGATTAATGAACTTTAACCTTGTGAATTATGTCTAGGAATTAAAGTTTTCACAAAAAACAAATATTTTATAAATACGAGGGTATCTTATCTATGAACTCAATTAAATGAAACGAATGAAAAACTATGAATAATTAATTAAAAAAAAAATAGGAGAAGAAGAAAATAAAATATTATGTTTACCAGCATATAATATTTCTAATTAATGAGTAACAGCTGTTAACATGTGTAATACTCCTCCGCTTTCTGTTTATGCCTCGTTTCTTTCTATAAATTTATGTTTAATAAATAAAAATTAATAACTTTTACTAGGTTTTCTTTTTCTATTTAGGTTTTATTCCAACACATTTTAACAAAAAAAAAAGAGGAAAAAAGTTACACACACACTCGTTTACGCCATTAAAACTAATTTTTCTTTCTTCTCTCACTCATCCTCTCATCTAGGCAGTTTTATTTACAAGCAAACTTATTAAAAAGAACAGGAAAAAAAAGAGAAAATTGTTGTTAGTGTGGGTGTATAAGTGAGTAAAGTTTTTTAACTATAATTACGGGATAAGAAACATACTTTACATGTGTGTGTGTCTGATATACATATATACATACACGTGCACAACAGTTATGCTCTTCTCGTTGCTGTTTTTCTATTCATTCTCTTATATAAGAAAGGCAACAACAATCACATTTCATTTGTCTGCTTTTGTTAAATTAAATAAAGTTGCCGACTGTTTATTACCATTACTATTGTTGTAGTTGTAGTTGTTATTATTTTTTTGCTAATGAAAATCTATGCATGTATGTGTGTGTTTGCTTTACACCAAGTAGGCAAAAGAAGTTGTGATTTAATCTCCTATTCATACAAAAGAAGAAACAATTCTGTTTCCCCCTGCCCCCACCCCCTCTCTTTACTTTTTGTTAATTCCCGTTTTATTTATACATACCAAGCTGTATGCTGAAAATGTGTGTGTATATAAAGGAGGAGTGTGCACGAAAAAAATTGTAGCATATGATTTTCTTTATAAAAAACTTAAGTTAAAGGTGAAACTAATTTCAAATTCTATACAATTTTAAACGACAATATTATTGAAGTACTAAGTCATGAACAATTAAAGTCTTCTTAAATGGTTACAACAATTTTTTTCTATTTTCTAGATTCGCTTGCTGAAAGTTTCCTCAAATTCTATTGAACAAACAATTTTTCATTTTTCTTTGAGTTTTTTTGGATCGTTCTAATGATCCTTTTACCTAGGCATTGTATCTCTTAATTAAGTGGAGTTCTAGGCAATTTGGTTGCTTGAGCAAATCAGTAACATTTCTGGCTGGTACCTCCCCATTGATTACTGTATAGAGAAACATGTGGCAACATCTGGCCAGAAAAATAAGCACAATTTTTTTTCTTTTTTTCAGACACACCGTTACATAAATGTCGCTATAAATGGTGTCATTAGTTACGCCAATTGGTATTTGATTGCATATATCAATTACTTGTCATAGTAAACATTTTCTACAGTACTTCGCAATGAAGTTGCAACATGGAATTCTTATCTAGGAAACTATAGATAATCAGCCAGAATATATTGTTACGTTTTTACCTTTTTAAAAAGATTTAGAACATGAGTTCGTTGATTGATTCAAACCACGACTGTTCCTTGTCTTGCCTTTTTATATGTATGCCCACGCAAACAGTCTGATGAACGTTCTTGATGTAGTTCACATTGCTTGTTGTTGCGTTCTCGTTTCACATCATTGTGAAAGATGTTGTTGGTTTACTTGCAACAAGTTCATTGTATTTGTTAGTGTAGCTATTGTTAATCATGTTGATGTTAAACAATGTTTTCATTTTCATAACAATATCTCTCATCATTTCTTAAACATGATTAAGATTTTTTAAAGGAAGATTTCGAAAGCTTCTCCTTTTAGTTTTCCGACAAAACACTTGGTACACTACTTTTTTGAAGTATTTTTTCACACTAACCGCAGCTCTTACTAAACGAAAGCTATTTGTTTCAAACGTCAGATTTGACATCTCGCGCAAAATCAAATGTATACAGCTGTCTCCTGACACAAACTCTAAGAGTAAATAAATATGCCATGAAAAGCTATTTAAATCAGTCGTTTGGATTCGGCATTTATTTGTAAAAACTAACACCCACAACATTGGTGGTGTAAGAAGCTCGGTTGCAATCCTAACTAAAGGCCTACAATCGCCAATTAATTATGTAACAACACGACAAATATATAAGCCGATTAAGGACAGTGTGAGGCATATGTGCAGGCGACAAGCTTAGATGGTTAGAGTTCAGTGGCAGGGAAACTGAAAAGGCAACTGCAGTGAGGAACTTAAAACCCCTATTTGACTATACGCCCCCTCCCTACCTTTCAAATAAAACTATGGTAACTGGCCTAGCCTAACTATCCCAACTGTAGTCGCCTTAGTCTAGTAGGTAGTGTGTTGGCTTATTAGAAGTGAGGCCACGGTTCACGGTTAAGTTAAAGGTCTCCAACGAAATGAATAAATTTCGTTTCCAAATTTTAATTATTCTTATACACGATACTTGTTCCGTGCCCAATTTCGATAAAAAAAATGAATTTTGTATGCCTAACGAAACTTCACACAAAACCAATTTTTTCTTGCATACTCCTTAACTGTATACTCCTCTTTTGTGTTGATGACATGGCTAAAGGTGCTGCTGATAAAGGCATGTCAACAGACAAATGTTAAATAGACAGAGTACAACAACAACAACAACAACTTTTATAAGTTCTAATTTCATAGTTTCCTTGTTTCATTGTTTATTTGTATTTCATTTATTTTCCCTCTCTGTCTCACTCACTCACTCACTCTGTTTTAATTACTCCAGCAGTGAGCATTAGTAATGAGCGTGTATTTCTTATTTCCTATTGTTTTTGTTTTTTGTTCTTCTTGTTTTCGTTATTGGGTTAGAAGGATATCAAAGTATTTATTTATGCTGCTGAATAAAATGTATGTCACAGTGCCGTTTTCGTTTGTTGTTTAATGAAAATGTATATTGAAAAGGATTCCAATGCAAATTAGAGCAGGAGATTAATATGATGAGACAATTGATGAAGACAAAAAGAACAGACAGACGGAAAATTTAAAATGTGTCATCATGGTGTGTGAAAAGATTATTTTATATAAAAATTAAATTTCTTATGGAATTTGAAAAGAATATTTTTAAGGGCGACTTTCTATCTTCCAATCTTATGACAAAACCAGGGAAATTCCCATGAAAAGTTTCTCAAAAATCTGCCGTTTGAAGGCGATGTTCAACTGTTGGTAATACCACTCATGAATAAAATTAACACATACAGCATGAGTGATGTGAGAAACTAGGTCGTAATCCTGACTGACAATTAGTGCTGATTAGTGGTCATAAGCCGTTGAATTAAATTTACAATTAAACGAGAGATCAAAAGAAATGTTTTTTAAGTAGACACTCAGTGAAATATAATTTCACAAACAGAAAAACAAATAAGTTTTTAATCAAACACACTCTTTTTTTTCCACCGAGGTGAAAAAATCATCGAAAGACCCACTTAAAAACCACCTCTACGATTGGAACCTATTTGTCTTATGGTACAACCGTTATGTATTTCATCACTGGAAGAGTTCTAGCCTCTTGACTAATACTATTAATTTCCATCTCTTTCCATCCTACGAATACTCTCTATCCTGCTCAATTCCTGCATCACATTTGCAGACAGCATTTTGACATATTGCCAAACTACAACAGACCGCAGCATATGCGAAACGAAATTTCTAAATCTATGGCAATAAAAGAAAATATGTTCAGCATTCGCACTTCCATTATTGCAGAAGGAGCAAGATACCTCATTGTCGTGGCCATATTTACAGAGATATTCCCTGAAGCAGCCATGCCCCGTCAAAAACTGTGTCATGTGAAAGTCAACATGAATGTGTCTCCTTTCAACACAACTTTGTACATTTTCTATGGGTCCATCGCCCTTTCGTCGCAGTATCCCATCTAGCCTCATATGATACTGTGCGGAAACTACTAGCAACCCTAAGGGCAATCAAACACTCTCTGTGTATGTGGGTATGTTGGTAACACTTACATATGTGTATGTATTGAGAGAAAGTGTCGCATGTAAACACCAAAAAAAAAGTTGTTGGGCTATTTAACTTTTCTTGTATAAATTTCGAAGAAAATTGTCATGTACACACCAGAGATCAGCAATGGATCGTTTTTTCGATACTCATAAGCACTCATGAAATTTTGAATATAAATGAGTCAACAATATAGAAATTTAACTATGTACTTTGATTCATTCATACTCATTACAACATTGATTTATAAGTACAGGTTGCATTGAGTATGCGTACAACGTTGACATCAAACTCATATCATTCGAAATATGTTTGATTCATAAGCCGACTACTCATTTAGATTCATAACTTTAGAAAAATACCTATAATACTCATAAATGATTCGAGTAGTACAGTCTTAGTTGTTGTTGAATTTACAACAAAAAAGAAAAAAGGCAAATAAGCAAAAAAGACAGCCTTCTAGTGAGTATTTAAGTGTTCGTACAGGAGTCATACTTATTTTGTGATTCGTGTATATGTTGAGTTATTGAGAGTCGAAATCAATAACATCATACATATTGTTTTATGTATAAATATGATGAGTACTACAAACTTTGAATATAAGTAGAGAGGTTCCATGATATTAAAATAAGTATGAATGCGTATAAGTATGTATCAGAAATTATGAGTAAGATTCCATTCTACTCATCTTTCTGAATATCCATTGCTGATCTCTAGTTCGTACGCGACTCTTACTTATTTTGTGCTTCGTGTATATGTGGAGTTATGGAGAGCCGAAATCAACAACATCATACGTGTTGTTAAGCATGATGAGTACTTCAAACTTTGAATATGAGTGGAAAGGTTTCATGATATTAAAATAAGTATGAATGCGTATAAGTATCAGAAGTTATGAGTATGATTCTATTCTACTCATTTTTTTTGACTACTCATTGCTAATCTCTGCTGCACACCCATACAACAGTATTCACAAGGGTCATTCTCTTTAAAACTTCCGTTACTTTGCTTTATACAAAATTAACTATTTGTTGTTGTTTGTTTGTTTTCTATGCGATATTTCTTGTTTCTTAACTTTCTTTTAAGATTTTATTCTTGTTGTTGTTTTAATTTATTTTTGTTTATATTTTTGAAGACAAAAATTTATTCGTGTTGTAATCATAAAAAGGATGGCGGTTATTTGTTTTAAGTTTCCTTCGTTTTCTTTTCTGAGTCTTTTGATCTGTACCTCTCTCTCTATCTCTCTTCAATTTTAAAGCGAGAGAGTGAGAGAACAAAATTCATAAATTTATGACAGTTTATTTTAACTTTTGAGTTTATGATGTCATTTTTATTATTTTTTATAGATATAGGCATTTGTCGTTGTTGTTATTATCGTTATTGTTGTTGTTGCCTTTTTAACTTTTAACAAATCGCAAATCTAATGCGCGTAAATCATGACCGTTAAAGCCACGAGCAAAAGAGAACAGGAGAGAGTGGTTGGAAGAGGAGATTGTTGTTAATTCCTGCGTGTAAATGTATGCGTGTGTGTTACAACTTTTGCCAAATAAACATAAATAAAAACAAACAAACAAGAAACATGTTATATATGATATGAAAGCGAGAGAGGGAGAGAGAGAGACGATTATAATAGAATTTGTTTTGTGTGTTGTGCTTGTGTATGTATTAGTAACACTAAGTAGTTTCCGTTTGGCAGTAAATTTTCCTTTTAAGCAAACGAATCTTCTTAAGCGTAGTGAGTGAGTGGGTGTACATATGTACATCTGTATGTACAACAGCACTGGTTATTGACATTTTTATGGTTGTTTTTTTTTTTTGTTTTCTTACGAAATAATGGCCATTACAACACAGTGTACAACGGCCAACAAAAGTAATTTCTTATGAATTATGCTAACGTCTTACAAATATGTCGTATCGCATATATTTTCGATGTATTTTGTTGCTCTGCTTATGTATGTTTTCAGTTTTTAACGAGTAATGTTGTGTTATTTATGTATGCCCCGTAGATGTCAATAAAATTTTTACAAATATTTATTATTGTTGTTGTTGTTATTACTTTTTTTAAAAATATCTTCAGCCTGGCCTGTTATGAGCCCTGGCCTCTGCCTATCGTTGACAAGGGAATATCAAGGTTAAAGGCTGTAAATTTTTTAATGTTCTTCCCCTTACTTTGAATTGTAAACAAAGTTTCATATGTACATATTTGCTGAAATATATGTTCAAAATTGATTTACTAAGAAAGTTTTCATATTATTCGAGTCGTGAGATAATAAAAGGAAGTAATTTTGAAAGGATTTATGTTATTGGCTCAAAGGAAATGGATGTCATAGCCCATGTTAAGCATTAAATTTTATTTTTACGATTGTTTTGTAATTGGTTACAGAGGTTAATAGCGGAATACTATTGGCAAGGCTTCGCAATCGTTGGATAGTGTCACCATCACTTCAGCACGGAGGGAGAGAGAGATATCGAGAGAGGGAAAAAGGGATAGATAGAGAAAGAGAGAAAAATAACGAGAGATATATAGAGATACAGATAGATATAGACAAAGGATATGTAGAGAGAGAGAAGAAATGCCGAAAAGTCATCTTCGTAATCATTAGTAACTCCCACCATTACTAGTAGAGAGAGAGAGAGAGAGAGACAAAAAATGCAGAAAAGTCATCTTCGTGCAGAGAGTAGAAAGAGAGAGATAAAGAAAATGAGCAAGAGATAGAGAGAGATAAAGACAGGTAGAGGGAGATAAAGACAGATAGAGAGAGAAATATAGGAAGAGATATCAAGAGAGCTAGAAAGAGAGGGACATAGAAAAAGATAGATATAGATAGATAAAGATAAAGAGAGATATCGATAAAGAGAGGTAGAGGGAGATAGAGGGAGAAGTACAGAGCGAGAGAAAGTTAAAGAGAGAACGAGAAAAATCAATTATTTATGGAAACACGGTGTGATCTTAAAGTATTTGGTAGTATGATGCCTTTTGCACAGTCAAAGTAGTTTGAAAAGCCTTGAGTTTGTTGCAGATAGGGCAAAAACGAGCATGGGTGAGTTCTCACTTTGTTGTACTCGCAAACTTGCTTTGTTCTTCGTTCGTCGTCTACCGATAGTTGTATACACAACAACAAAATTGTAAAAATTCTTTACAAAGT
The DNA here is from genome assembly GCA_930367235.1 of Sarcophaga rosellei. Taxonomy (NCBI): domain Eukaryota; kingdom Metazoa; phylum Arthropoda; class Insecta; order Diptera; family Sarcophagidae; genus Sarcophaga; species Sarcophaga rosellei. Next base: position 7,991,458 of record OV884017.1, on the reverse strand, counting down.
ACTTTGAACGTGCAAAAGCGAAACAAAATTCAAAAGAAAATGCGAAAGAGTTTGTCAAATTACTTTTCAAAGTACATACTTTGAACGTATAAAAGACGTCGAAGAAGCTTGACAATTATACAAAAAATTTTTTGAGATCACACCAAGCCCAGAGTTCCAGAATGTAGTTTTTTATAGCATTTAATTTAGCATTTAATAGTTTATAGGAGTTTACTGCAAGGGAATCAAATATTTTCACAATCTATAACTTTCCTGTGATGCTATTGCTTTTTTCATAAAATAAAATTGTTCTTCTCATGAAATATACCAAAGGCAGCATTCGTTAAATCGCTGAGAGAGGTTCTATTATCATACTATTGTCGCTTGTGTTATACTACCGACCACAGTTAAAAATGTGCTTGAGATTGGAATCGAACTTCAAAAAGATCATGTTTGACTTGATTTTTCGATTTTTATCACACATAAAAACTTAGGATTTACGTTTATTGTATTTTTATTTTGAATATGACGAGATTCATAATAAACCTTTTCTCTATGAATATGTAACTTTATTGCCTCAAATTCTTGTTTTTTATTTTACAAATTTAACATTTTCCTTTCAAAACATTGTCAATAATTTATTGTGGTCCTTTAAATTCTCAAAATATTATTAATTTAAATGTCTTCTTAACTTCTCTTCTCTTAATCTTCTTTACAGGCGGTCAAACATAAAAGTTTTCCTGATTTGTTTTTGGCAACATATCCACATCACAGCCAATCATCATCGTTATCATCATTGACAGCAACTTGGGACACCCATCATTCAAAAAAATAAAAATAAAATCCTTTTGGTGCTTAAGGACCTATGTATACTTAAACAAGGAAGCCATCATCACTAATAACTGAGAGTTAAAAATATAAACAATTGCCCTGGTTACAGGATAAGAGGTCAAATAATAAATACGGTAATAATCATTCAGCAACCACCTACGAATGGAGATAAATACTTACGAAACTCTTTTAAATATTTGGAAATATAAATGACGTATGCTTTTGTTATTAAGTTGACTAAATTGTGTATTTTAAAATTTATAAATAGAAGAGCCGATACAATATTGAACGTATTAAAGAAACAACAAGATTTTCTTAAACTATTGGCAGTTATAGGCAATAAAAATGGCTTCAGAGCAATTTCTGTATCGAAATATAAAGCAAATCAAATTAATGCCAGACCAAAATCAATATCAGCAACAGCGTATATTACAAAAACAATATCACATACAGCATCATCATCATCACCAACAGCAGCAGCAGCAGCATTTACGTTATCTGAAGAATACAAAACCTCAGCTGGAAAAATATCAGTGGCAACAGCAGTCATTAAGAGAACAGAAACAACAACAGCGACAACAGCAAACAGGAGAAGAAGCAGTGGAAGAACAAGCACGTCCAGAATATGTAGAAAATCAAAGTTTTATAACGAATGCAAATCAAAATTGTTTAACCGCCTCCAGTCTTCAGTGGCACAAAAGGCAAACGAGGCAACAACAGCAACAACACCAGCAAAATGTAGAAAACAAAACATCAATATCAGCATTAGATGTAGCAACAGCAACAACAACATGCCAATGCACAGTAGAACAAGAAACCTCATCATTATCAGCATCGTCATCGCCATCTTCATCGTTAACGGCAGCAACTTCACAACAATACCAGCAGCATACGCATCAGCATACAATAACACATCAACAGCAACACCACCAACAACACCATCAACACCAAAAACACCATATAAGAACATCAGCATCAATATTGGCAACATTGGCAACAACAACAACAACAAGAGATATGTTAATATTGAATGGTTTAAAAAACTGTTTACCTCTTCGTCCTCGAAGTATCTCATCAATTGTGGAACATTTGGTTGTGATTGCCTCATTATTGATCGCATTAAGTGGTCTCGTTGCTTGCGACGAATCCCAGGATTTTCAAAAGAACAGTAAGTACAACCAATACAAATACATATACAAACAAAAGAAAAAAAAAATAAAAACGAAAATCGAAAGTAAATACTCACCACGACCACTATATATTCCACTATTAATCCTTACTTTCGCTCATAGGCACGCATTCACTCACTTACTTACGGACATACACACATACACATAGTCGTTTATTTTATTTGTTTAATTTTATTTACCAATTCGCATATGGAATTGTAGGTGTTTGCTTTTCTTTATGTATGTACATATGTACGAATGTATGTATGTGTGTGTGTGTGTGCCAGTGTGTTTACATATTGGAGTCCTTTTAATGAAGATGTTTTAAATGGAAAAATTTTCTTTACTTTCCTTCTCATTGCTTTACTTGTTTTCGTTTTCATTTTCATTTTCCGTATTCCGTATGCCACAATCTTTTGTCGTTTTATTTTTCCTTCTTCTTTTTTTGTTTTGGTTCATTATGTAAATATTGAATTTAATTTGTATTTGGGTTAATAAGATGAGAGATATCGTATGATTTTTTTATACACCCTACACCATTATAGACAATAATTTACGTCACACGATTTGATGAAAACTACTCAAGTGCCTTCTCAATCCCAACGAAAGTATACTAAAGTATTATTACGAAAATGAAAAGTCCAGATACTGGTGTTTTGTTTTTACATCGCTTAACATTAAAATTATAAACATACATACATGATTGTATACAAGCTACAAATACAAAACAATGCAGTAAATGAATCTGTTTACAAATTATCGTACTGCTTAATATAACAACAAACACCAGCATAAAAAATGGTAAATAAGTAAACAAAAATACACAAACAACACTACAAGAATAAATGTAAACAACAATGTTTATATTTATAGAGATTAGTCTTGTATGCGTTTGAAGAGAGTAATCGTGGTTTGAAGATCTCCGTTAGAAAGGTCTGTCAAATAATTGCTTAGTAATTGTTATTGTTTATGCAAAGGCTATAAACAGAGGAATAGCAAAAAAGTAAAGAGCAATTGTTGTTGTTTACATCAAGTTGTGTGCTGATTAGGTACATTTTCGCTCTCGCTGCAGCCTGTATTGCCTACGCCTCCGTCTCGATGTCATTGAAGAATATTTGATGTCGTCGAACAAATCGAAATAAATAGGTCTTAAGCGACTGTTTGAAAACATTGTGATCATGATTTGAATATTATTAAGTTACTACATCTCTACTACTCCGTACTTCCTCCCCAGACAAAGATCTGTATATATGTATGTATACTTTGGTCGGCAGATCATTTTCATGGCTAGATTTCTAAAGTTTTAGATAAAATGTCTGCCTGTTTAAATCTGAACACAACGTCTTTTCCTATTATATTCTGCAGAGTCATGACTTTTAGCCTAAGCTTAGATCATGAGACACTATTCTGTAGGACGACAGCATACTTTCAATGCTGCCAGTCATATAATCTTGTTTTTTTTCTTTTGGAGGTCATTCAGTAACATACTTTGCAGGACTGGACCCTGGTATTACTACACAGGGTGTGGTCAGTGCACATAGTTCAGCATTTTCTAAGCGTGCTATGTATGCAACTGCTCCAACAGCAGCGGATCCTACAAGGGATTTCTTCTCAGAAATATTCAAGTTAAATACTTCGTCATTTATCACGTTAAAAAATAGTGATTAAAAACCAATAACTCCAAGGTATTCCTTGTCATAACTTATGACATCATTGTTAGATTCGTAGCTTAGGTATTCAGATGTAGTTAAGCGCATCACATGACCTAGGGTGTCCCTCCATTTAGCGTGATTGAAATAACACAATATTTCCTGGTCTTACTTAGCGTTCATTTATTTTTCTGCCTACAAATGTGGGAGACCACAAAGGACATTCACGTTTGCCCATTTGTTCAAGAATTTTTTCAAGTTCTTTCTCTCCAGAATGTAGAATCCATCTGGTGAGGTATACCCCTTACGCCATTACTTGGGTTCTCGAATACAAGGGTTTCTTATTGTGACATTGCAGGTAGAACTCTGTTCTCTTTTATTGCAGTCATATTGTCAAACAATCATTTTTTTCTTTTTCTATAAACACTGCCCAGAAACATTAAACATCGAGAGAGTAACAAATGTAATGTACGGTACTTTAATAGTCGTTTTGTATCGCCTACAACTCTCCCTTTGGTGTTGCCACGTGTTGTTACAGTTGTTGCCTCTGCTGGTTTTTTGTTTCTTTTCGCAAACGCATAAAGGAAATGAGGTCCTTAACAACATGAGTAAACGAGAAAAACGCTTAAAGGACTATTAAAATACAGGATAAATAAAAAATTATCATAAAAAGCAATTCGGATCGTTTAGTTTGAAAGTGGAAATGGTATAAATACACCGAAAAAGAGCAAAATTAAATAGAAGGAATTAATATGTGGGCGACATTATTTCAGTATGTATTTAAAAGGCAGGATATAAACTAACACAATAGAACAACAATAGGAAATTTTGTTAAAAAAATTTGTTTGTTTTGTTGTAATAATAACGAAAATAAAGGCACTGTTCTACTACAGATTTTCAATAAACTTTAACATCTTACAGCCTTCTTTTATTCTTTCAAATACATACGTATTATTATTTAGGAAATTTAATATTTAAGAATGAAGACAATTAGTCCTTATTTCTGTTGGTGTCGGATAGAGTGCTCTAGGGATCCAGATATCTGATTGCCTATGTCTCCTAACTATCAATCTATAGTGACTCTGATATTTTACATCAAATATATGTGGCAGACGTGAGCACTAGAAATTTGTACAATGGGTCAATTCGACCCTGACAAGTACACGTCTTCTAACCTAGCACTAGAAAACTGTCCTCTAAGTCCTGAATTCTTGCACACAGCTCTCTTAGAGGTATAAGGCTTTCTTATTCCTCTCCTCCGGGAAAGCCCCCAAATAAGATTTTAATACTAACATAGGGCTTACTAAGTGAATTATTTAGAGGGGAATGAAAAAATTAAATTTTAAAAATTAGAAAAAATTAATGGAAATTCTTTAAAGGATGATTAACGTTTGTAGTCCAAAATAGTTAGCACTGAATCACTCTATTTTTTATAATTCAAATTGGTTACATGGCGCTCTCACAGCTTTCTCAACGTCTGTCAGCACTCTGGTATATATTGTAATCGCAAGACATATGTATGTGTAAACATACATACATAATTAGTCAATCCTGCAGGCAGGATTACGACCACTTATGCTGTTTGTGCTAGGCTCAAAAGAAGCCTGAAGAAAGTGTTAAAGTTCAGCAGGCTGGTTAGTGTATATCATCGAAGAGCTAATGACTTCTGATCAAAATGAAAGCCGCACTAAGGAGAAAAACAATCTAATGAATGAAACAAGCAGTGAATGAAACTTGATGGAAACATTTTCTCTCCAGATATCGACTGAATTGTAGTTGCATGCTGGCGTAGCTTTTGAAGTTATCATATTGCTTTTTCTTGGAGTAGTATGATGATTTTAATGATCCTAATTGTCTCTTACTGATTACGATACAAAAGAATTGTCCTTCAAATCTAACCTAACATAGCTGAGATCTTATGCTTACTCAATGTTATTGTCGTCCTGCTTCAAAACCTAAAATAGTTACCTAGTTACGCTTAGTAATACAGGGATGATGAAATCTAAATCGTTGATATTGAAGTGCTCATACTCCGTATTGGCTGAATGGTAGTCTACTTCCACGAATGCCATTTACAGGCTTATATAGGAGGCTGTAAGTTATTTAGAGGAGTGGATAATGCTTTCAAATACAGTGACACTTACATACACAATTGGTCACTGCAACACTTCAGTCAGGACTACGAATAAGAACCAGCTTCTCACATCACTTATGTTGAGTGTGTTAATTTTATACATTAGTGGCGGAGGGATCTACAGTTTAAAGTATATACATATATGACAGATTTTTCAGAAGCAATATTATGGCTTTTTTTAATTTTTAATTACTTTCAGAGTTTTTGCCAGAAATCTACGGAGAGGATATCGCGGAAGATATTTCTTTTTTTTTAATATTCGTTTTGCTTGAGATGATTGACCTGGGGTTTGATCTAAGGACTTACGTTTAATAAGCGAATACATTACGTAAAAGTATAAGGCGTACTGTAGCACAGTATTTAATACAGTATTCTGTGGCTAAGCTCCCCGTAGTGTGTTATATTTACATTGCCTGTTTCATGTGGGAAATATTTTGGCTTAAAAGTTTTTATTTTGTTTTTTGAATTTATATATATACATTTTTTTTTTTTGTTTAAACATATGTATATAAAGAATTTGTTAAACTAACAACAAAATTATTTATTTTTTGAAACAAAAAAAGAGAAAAACCAAAAAAAAAAACAAAGACTGGAATTTTTATTAAAAGAATGCTAAACTAATTACACAGTTGAGGAATAATTTACTTGAAAAACTTGTAATTAACAAAGTTTTCTTTGCTGTTTTATACATACAAATACAAAAATATTTGTTAAACATACACAGACACACACATGCACAAACAGAGATATACAACCGTATATTTATAGAAATAAAATCCAGAGAATATAGTATATGTGTATGTGAAAAGGGAAAATTTAGAAAATACAGCATATGCATACACATACATATGTACGTTAAGTTAAGCAATAGTAAGTAGGAGGTAATGTAAGAGAGGAATTAATGAATGACTGTATGAATGCATGCATGCTGTTGTATTGGTTTAAAGATGAGTTTCTGCATTACTGGAATTAAGAGAAGGTGATTATGGTTTTTATTTTAGAGAACAATTTTAATTTCACAGTTTGTTTGCTAGCAAATTGAGGTTTTTCTATGTAAAAGATTTTCAATGTATGTATGTATGTGAATACAAAACATACACGGTCATAGTTTTTTTAGAATTTTTTTTAATGAGTCTTTTGGGTGACTTTATTACCAGCAAAATAATGCCATTCAATACCCAAGTGACAATTAAAAAGTGTCATAAATAATTGAACGGGGAGTTAATTATTATTACAGGCCAATTATGAATGCCATTTTGTAAGTATTTAATAGCTAATTTTACAAATAACCAATCAGAAAAAACGTTTTGCAAATAATTACCAATGTTAAGTGGCAAAAAAAATTTTTTTAAATAAAAATCGATTTTTTTTTACTTTCAAATTTAAATACTCTTATGAATTGTAAATGATTGAAAATTAATGTGTGATAAAAACAAATTTTCTCTCTTTTGATTTAAAAAAGTTTTTTATATCAATCAACGTCCACTTGGTATACAAAAGGTGAGCAGGCCTTAGCTTGTGGGCTTAGCCTGTACGTTAGGGATTAACGCAGCTGTTATATCCGAGCAAATAACCTTCATTATTATCTATAGCTCTTATCGTTTTTGTTGGTTTATTTGTTGATTTTTTTATATTAACAAATATTGAATTTGTTTGATTGTATTTTGGCCTAAATGATTAAAGCCTCAAAGCAATTTTTATCAATTCTTTTTCTAACTTTTTGTCCTGCTGTTGTCCTATTCAAATGCTTATAAAAAACAAACAATTTTTTTTCATTATATTTATTACATGTATATGTATGTAATAAAAAAAATTATCTGAAAAAAGGACAAGAAGAGAAAAAAATTGCCACAAAATTTAACAAAAACTATACGTATTTTATTATTTTTTCCTTTCTTTTTTTGTTTGTTAATCAAACAGGCTTGTAAAATATTTAAAAATTGCAAAACAAAAAAAAATTGAAAAAAATTCGAAAACACATGTGTATTTACACTGCTGGTATTACATGTGCACCAACATAAAAAAAAACTGGAAAAAAAATATTTGAAAAAAAACTCTGGTATTACATTTAAAATTGTTCATAAAAACTGGGTTAAAGCACACCGAAATTATAAACCAGCCAACTAACCATTAAAACCAATGGGACACAACAAGATCACAAAAATATTAAAACATTTATAAACGCCGCCATTATCAAAAGGATTATAAAATAATACTCAACACACACACACATACACAGATGTCTACATATGCATGCATTCGATATGAAATAGAGATACACCAGCTTAGATGTGGTATTTAAATTGTTGGCGGTCAAGCACAATGGGCCCAAGTATGGAAATTGAATGGAAAAATTTAAAATTATAAAATTTCAAATTCAAAGAGAATGCTTTCTGCTTTAAGCAAGAATTTAAAGTCGACTTTAAACTGTGGGTACCGCCGCTCATGTATAAGATTATTGCATTAGTGGTGTGAGAAGCTGGGTCGTAGTCGTAATCCTGACTGAAGGGTTGTAATGACCAGTTATGTTTGCATGTGCAATTATCAACTGCTTTAAATAACGCATAGCCTTCTACATTAGCCTTTAGAAGGCATTCGTGGAAAGGACCATGTGCCCTTCAATACCAACTATTTAGATTTCCTCATCTCCGTATCACTAAGAGTAACCAGTTAACTATTTTAGATTTGAAGCAGGATGACAATAACATTGAGTGAGCTTGAGATCTCAGATACCTTTCACAAATTCTCATGTTAGGTTGGGTTTGAAGAGCCACTCATTAGTAGCATAATCAGTGGAAGATAATTAGGACCATTAGAATCAGTACTTTAGAAATAATTTTAAAAGCTACACCAGCATACGTCCACGCCGAATAGTTCACTGACAATATCAATCCTTGACAGTAAGTACCTAAGTAATTTTTTCTTCGGTTACAAAGTGCCGGGCAAGGGCAGTCCTCCTCCTCATCTCTGTTGCTTCTGCAGAAATCATTAGTAAGGTGTTCAAGACCAATGCGCCTCTCATGCGTACCCAAAATGCAATGCCCCGTAATGACCCCGACATCCACATTGAGAATCTTTGTGGCGCCCTTCAACCACCCTTGCCCAGATTTTAGGCCGCCCATATGTCATTGACGAAATCGACGATCGTATTTTCAATTATGAGCCTACAGGTTCACATTGGGATGCCCAGAGTCGAGAATTTATCGGAGAGTTCGACGGTCGTGCCCCGCTGGACCAGCTCATCAGCTCTGCAGTTGCCTGGAATACCTCTGTGCCGCGGTACCCATATGATACCTTATAGACTGGGCTAGTGCATTTCTGCAGCCATAAACGGTTCTGGCAGATTATTCGATTCCGATTCGCCTAAGCAGAAAAATTCAAGTCAGTTGCCGAACAAAGGATGACATTACCAAGCATTATTTTACCCTCGGCAACGTGGTAGATTTCATAGTTCAAGCTACTTATGTCTAGCAAATAGAGGTAAGAAAGAGATTTCAGTTGCCAAGCGTTGAACGACAGGATTAAGCTTGTGGAATTAAGCAATCTTCTAGCCTCGGCAATGTGGTAGATTTTCGGCTGAAGCTATTTATCGCTACCCAATTTCTTTTCGATTTACTACAGCGACCTAACGAACTCCATTTGAAAGGATTTCATTAACCAGGCTTCAGTTTTTTCGAAGTACTGACGTCGTTACAGACTCTCTAGATTAAAAACAGGTTATAATTTGAGCACGTTTGGTTTTAAAGAATTTTTCCCCTTTTATTTCATTTCAACCCACTGTGCTTCGGTCAGTCGGCTTTACTCAATAGATTTGGTTTCCCCAAAAAAAAAAAAAAATGTTTTTTCCGATTCTCTATGTATTTTTGGTTTAAGCGTTGTAGGCATCATTATCTATGTAATAGTAAATACCACAATGCTGCTAACCAAACACAAATACAACTCTGCACATATAATTAAACATGAACCAAAAAACATATTCATGCCTAAACACATGCAATCATACATGCCTGCACATGCATTTTAATTGACCGAAAAAAAAACACAAGAAAAAATGTGTTTTTAAATTCACAGCAATAACAGCGAAATATTTTCAATATAGGGGGAAGCCAACATAATAAGGGCATGAAATTTGTTTCAATATTTGCAAATGTTGCTTTAGAAATTTCTTTGAAATGCTGATTTCGTTTTAATTTTAAAATGAAGTTTGCAAAATCACAGTTTTAATAGAGATCGTAATTATTATCATTTAATAGACGTATGTTAAGTGTTATTTTTTGCATGGCGCCACCCTGTATTGGTTTAGATATCACTTTAGATAGTTTTTAAAAACTAAAACGGTGTAAATTTCTTTTTTATATTTTACGATTTAGTTTTCGATTAAACATTGTTATTAACCACTAAACAACATGTGCCACTTGCAACGCATTTTGTGGTTTGTTTAATGATATGTGTACGTACACCGATATACGCGAGCATGATATACGGCATTAACACAAACATTTAAACATTCAAAATGCAAATTTTGGTGACTCCAAATGAATCATCGTAAAGTGAGTTAAAAGGGAGGACACATATGTATTTTAAACCGTGACATGCATGCTACTCATGAAAGCGTCAACGTGAAAATTTTGCTTTTTTGATGTTTCTAAATTATTGCCAACAAATGTGACAGACATGGAGAGGTTTAGACAGGAATTAGAAGATTCTGTAACTGCCTTTCTAAGGCGATAAGTTTTATTGCCATCTCTATATATCGCACCTCTCTCACTCGCAATGCCCTTATACAAACGTCAAATTTAAAACGTTTTTGATACAATCGAGTCCAGGGTTAAAACTACTAATTGAGTTTTCTTTGTTTAATAACCGGTAATGCCGACTATAAACTGTGAAAAAAATCCGCATGGACAGCTGTATTCACGTGCAGTCTTGGTATGGTTAATAAGAGAATCCTCTTACTTCTGTTCTAGGCTTACTTGTGTCCAGGAGTCTATGGCCTACTATAAAGAGAGAGAGAGAGACAGAAAAGTTTTGGTGCTGGGCTTAGATAAGGCCATTTTGGGGTTAGTTATTGGCTTCATTATTGACTTCAGTTTACGAGTTTAGATCGCTGACAAGGATCTGGAACAGATCCCTGCTGGCCTAAGCAGGGTATGTTGGAAACTATCGGACACCTTCTCTGCAGCTGGCCAGCCATTAGTAGTTTAAGGTTGATGACTCTAGACAGGGACTTGACCCTGGACATAAGTTCATAAAGAGGTAGAGCCGGTTGACGACTGCTAGGGCATTAAGATTGTAGTCTCGCTCTCTTGTGTGTTTGTGATGTGTCTCTTTTCCTCCGTCTCTTATATCCTACCTTTTCTAACTCTTCTCCTTTTATAATTTCAATATTTTCTGCACTATCCTCTCTCTTTTTCTCTTCTAGGACGAAGAATGTCCCAATGACTAGTACATGTCCTCAAACCTAACCTAACCTACTTATGTTTGAAAATCACATAGCTATAGATTGCCTAAAAGCGATTTTTACTGGCCACTGTCCTTTTAGTAGGCGTGCCGAAACACTTGCGATTCCGACAAACCACTTCTACAGGTGTTGTGGGTTTGAAGAGAATGAAGAGACTGTCTTTCAGCTCATGTGTCAGCGGCCTTCGTTTGTCATAGTGAAATTAAAGTATTTGTTCTCTCAACTCTTGGTTCGCTTATTACACGTGAGGCCTCGGTTCAAACACCACGTCAGACATCTCCAATAAAACGAATGATGAAAAAAATATTTTTTCGGCAACTTCCCTCAGCAGATTTCTCACAAGAACTCTGAGAGTAAATAAAATTGCCATGAAAAATTTCTCAAACATCCGTCGTTCGGAGACGACTCGGCCCGCTACTTATTGAGAAAATTGACACACACAACAAAAGTGATGTGAGATGCTGGATCGTAATCCGGAAGTGTTGGAATGTCAAGGATAAAAATTTCTTTGTCTCAAAATTTCACGATCGATGATTCGAGAGAAACGCATTTAAGTTGTACTAATTTGTGATTTTCTTCTTTTTTTTCCTGTCAGATTTGTAGCTTAATTTTATGACAAAAACTAAAACTGTGAAAAAAATCGATATTTTTGAAAATTAAGAAGTATACTAACCCCTTAGTACTATGTTCAGACATGAACTTTTATTGCGTAAATCGCAATAAACGCCATTATTGAGCTCAATATTTCAAATAGAGTTTCAATTAATTATTGCGCAATAAATACGCAAATTGTTATGATATTGAGTAAAACTTAAACTACAGCACTGTCATAATACGTTTCTGTTGATATTTGACAACTCAAAGGTCAACAACGACAAACAAAAAAAAAAAACAAAATAAAAACAAGTATAAAAATTAATGCACAGAATATGAGTGGTGTGAGAAGCTAGGCCGTAATTCCGACTGAAGGGTTGTAATGGCCAATTATATGTATTTTATATGTATGTATGATGTTGAAATAACCAGCTGTTTTGTTTACCAGCTGTCAAATGAATATTGCATATATTATGTATGAACATTTAAAATATTTTTCTCAAATAACCGAATATTGACGCAATAAAAGTTCTTGTCTGAACATGGTATAAGTCACACTTCATCTCAACATAGAGTTGTGTGTACCAAGTACCAGTTTAAAAGGTGAAAGTAAAAGATTCTAAAAACTAATCCTCCTAATCAAAAAATTTTACACTAAGCACGTTTGGCATAATTTAAGCAGAATTTTTCAAAAACTAATTTGATTTTTAACATGAAATCGTGCGAATTATTTTTATTTATTTTTATTTTAATTGTTTTATAACGAAAATAAATAAATAAAAAATTTATTTTTAAAACTTTAAGTGTTTAGCATTGAAAAATGCAAAAATATTTAAATAATCTACTTAATAATATTTTTCAAAATAAACATACATACACATGCACATTATTTGTGATAATATTTAATCGAATGTTGAATATTTAAGTTGTTATTTGAGTATTTTTGTTGAAATCATAACCGCAGATTATTTAAATACCATTAAAAGGTAATATTAGTTTGGCCTCAAAATCCATATGAAATAATATACAAATACAATAAATAAAACCAACAAAAAACACCAACAACAATAACAATAATAATACAATAATACTTAAATACTAGAACAGATTTATTAAATATTTTTCTAAATAATTTCAAAAGTTTATTTAATTTGTAAATATTTATTTTCTGTGTTGTTTTGTTGTTGTAATTTTGTAACAAATAATTCATGAAATAAACCAAAAAATTATTGCGAACTAATTAAACTAATATCGCATAAAAACTAAACGCAATTAAACTGAAAATATTATAAAAACCAGATAAATTTCGTTTGTTTTTTTTGCTTCATTTTATAAATTTAAATGGATTTAAATTAAATACAGCTGATGAGCATTATCATGTGGTAATTGTTTATAAAGCCAGGTTTCCGACTTCTGGACCTGCTACAGCATTTCCAATAGTCATGCAGTATATTGGTTCTGTTACAAGGAACACTTATTCAATTTCAATTCACACACCCTTCGTGGTAGGACTGATTTTTATTGCCTTGATTTTAGCAATGTATGCCAGTCTTTGTTCCATCGCCGTCGTCCAGTAGGTAGTGTGTTGTCTTATTAGAAGTAAAGCCACAGTTCAATGCCCATGTCAGACATCTCCAACATAACGAATGATGACTTTGGCGACTTCCTTTCAGAAGATTTCTGGCAAAAACTCTGAGCGTTAAAAAAATAGCCATGAAAAGTTTCTTAAAAGTCTGTCGTTCGCAGTCAACTTTAAACTGTAGGTCCCGCCACTCATATATAAAAATTAACACACACAACCTAAGTGGTATGAGAAGCTAAGTCGTAATCCTGCCTGAAGGGTTGTAATGATCAATTGTATATGTATGTATGCCAGTCTTTGTATCTTATCCAGCTATATACTATACATTTATAGTATTCGTCTGTCTCCCTAAACAAGACTCTTAAAAGTTTACTACTTAAAGTCTTGTTCAATCGGCGGGTTTGAAACCTGTAAGTAGATTCTGTAGTCACCGTTTTCTAGTAGATAGTGTGTTGGCTTAGTGAGACTTGAGGCCGTGGCTCAACACCTAAATATTCAAAAATATTGTGTTGTCTGTAACAGAGGGCAGCAATTCAAATACAGCATAGATGAGTAGATTCGAATCATACTCATAATTTCTGATACTTATTTTAATATCATACTCATAGTACTCATATTCAAAAGTTTGAAGTACTCATAGTACTTATACTTAACGATACGCATGATGTTGTTGATTACGACTCTCTATGACTCAACATTTACAAGAATCACAAAATAAGTATGATTCGCGTACGAACACTATAATACTCTATAATACTCACTAGAACGTTGTGTATTTGCTTTGTTTTCTAAGATTTTATAAATTTTGATGAATGATTCTAATCACTCGAATCATTTATGGGTATTATAAGTATTTTTTCTAAATTTACAAATCTAAATGAGAAGGTGTATGAATCAAACATATTTCGAATGGTCGAATAGTATGAGTTTGATGTCAACGTTGTACTCATACTCATTACAACCTGTACTTATAAATCAATGTTGTAGTGAGTACGAATGAATTAGAGTAGTTGAATTTCAATACTGTTGACTCAATCATACTCAAAATTTCATTATGAGTAGCGAAAAAAACGATTCATTGTTGATCTATGGTTCCAACACTCACAACATGTGTGGTATGACAAGCTAGGTTGCAATCCTAACTAAAGGGTTGTTATGACCAATTAAGTAAGTAAATATTGGCTGGCTTTTTAGCGTCACTAGGGTTCATTTCAAACACTTTTCTTTTAAATTCACTATAAATTTTTTTATTGCAATCATTTCCACATGTACTACGTTTAAGGAAAACATACTCAATGCAACTTGTACTTATGTAGTGAGTACGAATGAATCAGCGGAGTTGAATTTCAATACTGTTGACTCACTCATACTCAAAATTTAATGAGTACTTATGAGTAGCGAAAAAACGTACGTATGTATTGGATTTTAATTGTTTTTGCTTCGTGCAATGGCCTTCAACAAATTAGATGCTCTTTAGGAATACCATCATTTGACGCCTCACAACGTACATACATATGTAATTACGGCATAAAGAAAATCTGTTTTCAGAAGATGTTTTCTTTAAGCCAGACAACGACCCTCCCTAGGCAGACAAACATATTTTCATTTGCATTTATTTTCCAAGCATATTACAGTCAAGCATTTAATTAAGCTTGAACCTAAGTATAGAAAAGAAAAACGAATGTTTTTGTTGCTTTATTTCGTATACAAATGAACACAATAATTATTCAGTCTCAATTGTGAAGCTTCGCGGTGAAACGTGGATATAAAATTTCAAACAAATTTTTTAATTAAAAAAAAAAAAGAAAAAAAAATTAAACAAGAACGCATAATAAATACACAAATTGTGGCGAATTCGTTTATTTTTTCCAAATTTTTATTTTTCTTCTTCTCATTTTGGTATCATACTCTTGTTTGGTTGTTCGTTTGTTTGTTTACTTTTGTTGGATGGGGAATGCAGTGACATTAATCGAATGTCACTGGCAAATAGATAGACAAACGACAAATAGTCATTAATGACATTCTGGATTATTTGACACCCCCACTGTTCAATTGTAATGAAAAAAATTTACAAAAAAAAAAGATACGAAAAAATGAGAAGAAAAAAAACTGAACACTGTGACTGACATTGAAATAAAAGGCAAAACAAATTTGACGGCAGGCAGCGTTAGTAATAAAAGGGGTTTTTTGATGTTGTTGTTGTTTATGTTGTCATGTGGTGTATTGTAATTTGAAGGCTTTCACAACAAAATGTAATGCTTTGTTTATCTCGTGTAAAGATTTGTATAAAATTTGTAATTTAAATTGAAATTAATTCCTGACTATGTATAAATCAATATACGAGGTATCACAAAATTAAGTCGTTAATCGTTCATACCATAATTACAGGAATGAGATGGCATTCAAGAAAAACTTTCAATTCCCATTGAATGTTGGAGACGCACATGGCCTCACTTAATTGGTTGAATTGCTTTCTAACATAGGACTTCGTTTTTATTTTATGGTACTTACCTCGTATACTTATAGTAAATATATCTGCAGGTACTCTGTTTTGCTTGGCCTTGTAGTAAATGGTGCTCTAGGGGATGATGACTATGTATTGAAACATTTTTTACTTTTAAAAGCAATTATTTTCTATCGGTTCAAGAAGTGTAATTTTTAAGTAAAACAATACGATCTGTTAACTTGATGGATCAAATTTACAAAGTTAATTTAGAGTGTTTTTTTTCCTAATAGATTCAGAACATACATATATAAATACCAGAGATCAGCAATGAATTGTTTTTATGCTACTCGTAAGCAGTCATAAAATTTTTAATATAAGTGCTGGTCAACAGCATTGAAATTCAACTATGTACTCTGATTCATTCGTACACACTACAACATTGATTTATAAGTACAAGTTGCAATGAGTATGAGTACAACGTTAACATCAAACTCATAACATTCGAAATATTTTTGATTCATAAGCCGCCTACTCATTTAGAAGAAAAATACTTCTAGTCACTGAAATCATTAATCAAAATTAGTTGTTGTTGCATTTACAAAAAAAAAAAGAAGAAAACAGACACATAAGCAAAAAAGACAGACAGAGCAGCAAGCACAGCAAACACACAACCTTCTAGTGAGTAGTTTAGTGTTCGTATGAGATTCTTACTTATTTTGTGATTCTTGTAAATGTTGAGTAAAGGAAAGTCCAAATCAACAACATCATGCGTATTGTTAAATATGAGTACGATAAGTACTTCAAACTTTGAATATGAGTAGTATGAGTATGATATTAAAATAGGTATGAATAAGTATAAGTATCAGAAATTATGAGTATGATTCGAATCTACTCATCTTTTTGAATACTCATTGCTGATCTCCGATACATACATATATACATACATACATACATAATTGGTCATTAAAACTCTTCAATCAGGATTACGACTTAGTTACTTACATCACTTATGTTATGTGCGTTAATTTTTATCCAAGAGTTGTGGGACCTATTGTTTGATGTCAACTCCGAATGACAGATTTTTTTTTTTTTTTGAGAAACTTTTCATGGCAATTTTAATTTACTCTCAGAGTTTTTGCCTGAATTCTGTTGAGAGGAAGTAGCCGAAGAAATATGCTTTCACATTTCGATTTGATCGAGATGTCTGACCTGTGGTTTGAACCGTGGCCTCACGTCTAATAATCCAACACACTACGTACTATACTGCGACGACTTCACTTCACAACATGTAACGATAATACACATACATAATTGGCCATTACAACCCTTCAGTCAGGATTACTGCCTAATTTCTCACACCACTCATGTTGTGTGCCTTAAATTTACACTTGAGTGGCGGGACCTACAGTTTAACGTCGACTCCGAACGACAGATTTTGAGAACATTTTTCAGGGCAATTTTATTTACTCTCAGAGTTTTTGTCAGAAATCTGCTGAGAGGGAGTTGCCGGAGAACACACTACCTACAGGACTACAGCGACTACAAGACGCAAATATTGTTGGAAAAATCCTTTCGATGTAATCTGCTAGAAGGCTTCTTGGTCCTATTTTAATGTGATTCGATCAGTTGTTTGTTTTTAACTTTTCTTGACAATTTTATTTTACACTCAGAATTTTTGCCAGAAGTTTTCGCTGATAGGAAGTCGCGGAAAATTTTTTTTCCATATTTCAATTTATTGGATATGTCTGAACCGCGGTCTCACTTACCTACTAGATTAAGGCGACTACTAAATATACATATCTTTAATAAAAGTTCTCATTTCGGATCAGTTTTAAATGAGACCTCTCAGGAAAAATGCGATGCAAATGATGTTCATATTGCTTTATTTCTTATACACGAGAACTTGAATTTTTATAAAAAATTTTCCAAGTATTCAAAGGACTAGGGCCGCCAATTTATATGTTTTTTTTTCAAAACATTGCTCTGCAGCAGCAACTTGTCTTTGAAACGAATATTTCATTGTCTATTTTGATGATTTTGAAACAAGACGAATAAAACTAGAGCGAAGACTCTATGAATTACTTGCTGTCTAGGTCGATTATGTTAAAAGAAAAATAGAGGAAGTGCTCTATGATGTTCACAAACAGCTAGGTCTTGGTAGTAATGTGCTAAACTACGGAAGCCGTGGGTTCGATTCCCACCAGAGACCCTAGGTGTTTTCTGATTGTTTGATTGTTGACATTGACCAAATTATTACGAAGCATTCTCGAGAAAAAAAAGTGACGAAGGTATATTTACTGGTTATAAAAAAGCAAAGTTTCAAAAATAAAATTTGTTGCACGCTACTCATTTTTCCTTTCTCTTATAACTATCTTTCTATTTTTCCAACACAATGCACTGTACCAATACGGGCGAGTTTATTCCCTGACTGTTCTGGCAACTTCTAGAATATTACTGTTGTTTTGTTATTGTAATTTTCTATATCTATTGGTGTTTCTATGAAACTTTTTTATTATAAATTAATCTCTATTCTCGTAGATTCTTTGTTATTTATTAATTATTTGTTGATTATTTATTATTATTTATTAAAAAAAAAGACGAGTATAACATTTTAAAATTTCATTAAAACAGATGTATGATGTATGGAGCCCATGGCATTATCGAATATTTACTTGTTTTAATTTAAATTTTTATTTATTTATTTTATTATTATTATTATTACTGTTATTTACACATGTTTTTTTCATCCATAATTTTTATTTGTCCTGTCCTGCCTTGTCCTTCTTTTTTTTATTGTTTTTCTTTCTGTCCTTGCATCCTGTTGTTTTACTTCATAAATTACATTCTAAATACACCATGTAATTCATTTCAAATGTATGTTATTGCAACACATACAAACAAATACACTTATATACACACATTCACACATGTAAATAAGGAGTGGCATAATAGATAGACAGATAGCCATTGTAATTGTTGTTGCAGCGATAATAACAATTATAATAAACGATTGAACAATATTTTGTTGACGCCACACAAGACGAACAATAACGACAGTTGTTGTTGTAGTTGGAGTTGGAGTTTAATAGAGTCACAGTCAATAAACATAAATTCTCGCCCTGACATTACTATGAGAGGTGGCCATAAATTATGAGAGAAAAAAAAAAGAAAAAAATTCTGTCCTACTCATCATGAAACAAAAAACAATAAAATATTACGTAGTATTTTTAATCATTTTTAAATTAAAATTGTTTTTGAAATATGATCTCAACAATCATTTATTTTTGCGTTGTTTTTTTAAGCCAGAGGCAGAGTAATTGAAAAACACGAATGTATAAGCATTTTTGTCATTTGATATCAAATATAATCGCTCTGCGGCGTCTATTATAGCTAAAGATTTATGGATTATTAAGCCCCTTAAGTCGCTCGGCCACGGTCAAATAATGGCTCAAACTCGCCTGTTTTGTTAATGTATTGGTAAAACTATACTCACACGTATATACTGAGAAGAGTTTAAAGAACATCAAAATACTTTTGATTTTCGCTACCTGTATTGCATAAATCATATGTTCTGTTCTTCTTCATAACAACAATATAATGCAGTTTGAAGGTTCACCTTTGATCTGTTCCTGTGCTAAGCAAACCAAATATTACCAACACATATGCAAATTTGCTGAGTTAAAGTTTGATGCATCTCTATGCGCCATTAGGCGACCAAATTACTAATCACACAGTTGTGATGCAGCCAAGCGTATAAGTGAGACTCACAAATTTACTCCATAATAACCATCTGTGCTGTATATTGCACGAGAGCGCAATAATAAGGATCTAGTAGATGTAATTGGATACATTAAAGTAGAATATCCTCAATGTTATTTTACATTGGGTGTTTTTTTTTATTTTTTTTTTATTTTTTTTTATTTTATTCAGTTGCAAGGACTGGGATTTGAACCATGGCCTCACGTCTAACATGCCATCACTATGGCGACTTGATAGGAAACAGAGATCAGCAATGAATCGTTTTTTCGCTACTCATAAGTACTCATGAAATTTTGAGTATGAGTAAGTCAACAGTTTTGAAATTCAACTCCGCTGATTCATTCGTACTGACTGCACCGTTGATTTATAAGTACAGGTTGTAATGAGTATGAGTACAACTTTGACATCAAACTCATACCATTCAAAATACCCATAAATGATTCGTGTGATTCGAATCATTCATCAAAATTTACAGTCTTAGTTGTTGTTGCATTTACAAAAGAAAAAGAAGAAAGAAAAATACAAATACAGCAAGCAACGCAAATACACAACCTTCTAGTGAGTATTTTAGTGTTCGTATGCGAATCATATTTATTTTGTGGTTCTTGTAAATGTTGAGTAAAGGAGAGTCGAAATCAATAACATCATGCGTATTGTTAAATATGAGTACGATGAGTACTTCAAACTTTAAATATGAGTATTATGAGTATGATATTAAAATTAGTATGAATGCGTATAAGTATCAGAAATTATGAGTATGATTCGAATCTACTCATGTTTTTGAATACTCATTGTGGATCTCTGGTATGTATATACGTAGAGTTACTAATCATACAACGAAAATCCTGTTAAAGTTAAGGTTTTAATACAAAATCTTAATAACTAAAGGTAGGCTACTCAAGCAGTTGCCTTAAGTAACTGCTATTATCTGCATTGATAGCCCTAGTCAAATCCATATAAGCAGATCTCTAAGTAGAGCTAATGGATCAGTGTTCTTCCCTATATCTGTAAGACTAGATATAGCGGCTGTATCCAATCATTTACTATGATTGCCGGCTACCAGGATGCAACTTTTTTAATTACATTGTGACACAGAGAACACAACAAGGCAGTTCACTTAACACGTTGACTTTCGACTACGTTATAACTCGTACATTGCGTTCCCTTCTAGGGTGCCAACTACGAGTTATCTCGTACTCACTAAACCTGCCATTTTTCTGTAGCGACGAATAAAATCGTATTATATCAGTGCTAGTATCGATAAATGACTCCTGGGAAAAGAAGAAAAAAATCAATGTTGGCTTGCGTGGCTGCTGCGGCAGTCTACGTGTTAAGGCATATTTTTCTAAGGATATAGGGAAAACCTATTCGTTTACTCTTCGCTTAGTAGTTGAGAATCCCTGTCTGGGGTTCTTGCAATAAAGCATTACTAAATTTCGTTTGTAAAATTTAATGGCATCTGAAAGCCTTGTTAAGGGGTGAGTTACTAAAAAAAGATAAAAACGAATACATTTCTTAGACTCTTAGTATACTTAAAGGCCATTAAAATAAAATTGCTTAGCGTGGTTAATAAACTTTGTTTTGTTATAAAAAAAGCAAACAATAACAAGCAGCAGACAATATATCAAATTGGCAATTCCCCGAACAATGAAAAATGGCTGAAAAATTCCAAAAAATGATGAAATAAATGTTTCTGGCTAGACATTAGTGGTGGGAGGCGGTAGGAGACATGCCAGAGAAAGAAAAAAATTTAAAAGTTCAAGAGAAAAACATGAAAAAGAACAAACAATAGAAGTTAAAGAGCTAACGTGGCATTAACGTGTCAAGAGTCAGTCTCAGACACACACATACATACTAAATATTGAGTGGTCAACACCTTGTTTTTAGTTGGCAGCAAAGTTTTCTCTTTTTTTTTTGTTGGACTTTTGAAATGGCCAAACACTGTTAAGTGGTGGAAAATTATGGAAAAAAAACGAAGAGAATGAATTCAATTTAATGTGTTTAATCAGCAATGAATGCACGCACATTATACATCAACTTTATCATCATCGTCATCATTATCATCATCAACATCATTTGCAGTGACTGTGTGTTATTATTATCATTGTACAATGATGTTGCCACTTGCCACATACTATGTAAGTATGTCTGTTGCTGCCGCTATTGCTGTCATTGACTGACGCTGATGACCAGCGTGTGACCGTGTCATGTTTAACAAACATACTTGTGGCACAAGTAGTTGCTGTAAACATTATTAAATGGACACTTTTTTCATCCTTTTTTTTCAAGTAAATTAAGCCTTTCCTCTCACCCTCTCTACGTCCTTCCCTCCCTTCCTTGCTTAACACAATGTATTGTTGAATCAAAAAGGCGTGACATTAAAAACAAACACTCTGCTTATCGAAAACAGAAAAGGGTTTTAAAAATGTTTGCTTGGCAAACAAATAATTAAATTGAACATCGAACATAATACTGTATGTATGTATGTGTGTCCTAACAAGGGATTTTATTTTCATAAAATAAACGAAATTGGCCATTAAAATAGAATTTAGTGTGGCATTTACAATCAAGTTCAATGCATTTAAAAAGGTTTTATTCAGCAGAAGTTAAATGTTTAAACATGTTCAATGAACTCTAAAAAGGAAAATTTCGAAACATTTTACATCCTTTGCAGGGGAGTGTGGCGATAGAAAATTAAAAACGAATATTTTAACACCTTAAAAGCATGCAACAGCAACGCAAAATCAATGATGACCCTCTCTTAAATGCTTTCAATTAATTTTAATTGAAAATTAATTTTTTTTTGTTGGAGGAAAAAAAATAAAATTTAAGAGGAGTCCTTACATGTTAAAAGGAGTTTTTATTTAAATGCGAAATTATTATGCTTTGGCACGATAATGACATTGTAATGATTCATTAAATGTGAACAAGCGGGAAGGAATTTCATAAAATTAAGTTTAATGACTCATGTCTAATGGAAAATGAAACACAAATGTGTTATAAATTTAAGCAGAAACTTATTATAAATTTCCGCTTTCATTGAGCTGACTTATTAATTTTTGATTTGTATGTATGTTTTAACATATAGTTCGACACTTTAGCACTTTAAAAAACACTGAAAAATATTTAAGTAATTGCGTGTTTTCTCACACGAATAAACTTACTTACTTCATTATTCATTACATTTAGTCAGGATTACAACCTAGCTTCTCACACCACTCATGTTGTGAGTGATGGGTACTACAATTTAACGTCGACTCCGTTTATTTCGGCAGTTTAGTCACCACTTTTTTACGCAATCGTTAGTTGTGTAACCATCCATACACGTTAATGGCAAAGCCTTCACAAAATAAATGGCACTTAAGATAAAAGATGTTTAACAACTGATAGCCTTGCCAGACTAGCTGTTTTTAAATCACTGTATGGATAAGTCGAAGCTAAATGTGCTTATATTGCGCTGAAGTTTAAATGCTTTTGCATGCAGATGTAGCTGTTTTCACCAGAAATCTACTTCGCAGAGTATATGAGCTGACTTACGTTAGCGGTTAGTGTATCAAAGAATCTTACAAATTGTAAGTTTCAAAGTCAAGTAGATGTAATTGGATTGATTAAAGTGGAATACCTTCAATGTTATTTTTCATTCGGTGTTTTTTTTCTTTAGAAAATTGCTGAGAAAAAGTCGCCGAAGTAATATTTCTTAATATTTGATTTGTTCGAATTGTAAGGGCTGAGCTTTGACCCACGGCCTCACGTCTAATATGGCAATACTACTGCGACTTGATCGGAAATAGAGATCAGTAATGAATCGTTTTTTCGCTACTCATAAGTACTCATGAAATTTTGAGTATGAGTGAGTTAACAGTATTGAAATTCAACTATGTACTCTGATTCATTCCTAGTCACTACAACATTGATTTATAAGTACAGGTACAGATTATGAGTACAACGTTGACATCAAACTCATAACATTCGAAATATGTTTGATTCATAAGCCTACTCATTCAGATTCATAAATTTTGAAAAATACTTATAAGACTCATAAATGATCCGAGTGATTCGAATCATTCATCAAAATTTACAGTCTTATTTGTTGTTGCATTTACAAAAAAAGGAAGAACGAAAAAGACAAAGACAGCAAGCGAAGCAAACACACAACCTTCTATTGAGTATTGTAGTGTGCGTACGCAAATTATACTTATTTTGTGATTCTTGTAAATGTTGAGTAAAGGAGAGTCGAAATCAACAACATCATGTGTATTGTTAAGTATGAGTATGATGAGTACTTCAAACTTTTGAATATGAGTAGTATGAGTATGAAATTAAAATCAGTATGAATGCGTATAAGTATCAAGAATTATGAGTATGATTCGCATCTACTCATTTTTTTAATACTCATTCTGATATCTGGTTTGAACCGTGGCCTCAGAGTCTAATAAGCCAACATATTACTTGCTAGAATACGGGGTCATCGACTATAATAGCCTCTTCAATCAAGTATTCATTTTCTGCTGCCTCAAGGCAGACGGTGACCTAAAGCATCCTTTGTATATTCAATCGATACTTTAAATACTGGATTGGATGGAATTGTTCTTCACTGCCTTAACATAATGCATTCAGTAGTGCTGGACTCGAATAAGGATTATGAAAATGGTTTTATTTCTCTGCTACCATACCTTATCTAAAATGACATTATGCCCAGATATGGATTCTGTTTAATGAATTTCATTAAATAACGTTCGATGATTGTCACTAAAAAAAATATATTTCAGTAGATTTCTTAATTAACAACTTTGTAGTGGAATGTATGTAACCACCCTCGCTGACAAAGGATATAAGGTTAATGCCTTTTATTCTACCTGATATTTTCAATTAAAAAAAAATAAAAAAAAAATCTGAAATTGCTCTCCTCCACACATGCATTTTGTTTGAGTCACTACCAATTACGTGGTGTAATCAAATACGATCATGTTGCCATTAATTTATTTACAGGGTCGTCTCTATTTGTGGTGTTCTCTGTGTTGCACATTTAAAATGTTCGATTACTTTTGCACATGTTCTATCTGTTTTACCCCTTTACCCCCGCCCCCTTTAACTTTATACCACACACAAGCACAATAAATGCGTACAGAAATTAATTGAAATGAATGAAATGAATTGAAATACGAAATGTGAATGTGTTTTCTACATGTGGCAATAATTTGAGTTTCCCATGTAATAAAATACGCACAAGCACAAGCATCAGAACAAGCATAACAATATTCCAATGCCAGTCGGCTCCCTCATCAATAAGTCCGTGAAAGAGGGGGACAGGGGGGCTCCATTACAAAAAGCCTTCACAAATGTAGTTGAAGTGCAAGAGAAAGAAAAAAGGAGTGAAAAAAGAAAGATGAAAAACAGCAGCAGCAGCAGCAATTTTCATTTTTGTCATTTGTGTCATGTATCATTGAGTATTTACTGCGTGCATTTTTGTGTCATGTGTATTGTTTCTGCTCTCTTTTTCCTTCTTCTTTCTCCCTTTTTTCTTTGTAATATTTGTTGCATGGTTGAAAATGATATTGTCTGCATATGTGTGAGTGTGTGTGTCTGTGTATGTGTTTGAAAGTGCTTGTATTTGAATCTTTATTTATCACTCATTGTCAGTGATGCTGTTAAAATATATTTTGACATGTGCTTCCTTTCATTCCATTGCTTCAGCTTGCTTGTTAATATCAAACATTTTTGCATTCCTCTGAAACAACAAAGAAACAACGACAATAACAACAGAAAAAGAAGAAAAAATAATGTTGCACGTTGTGGCGCTGTATTATAACTGATGGCGCTCACCCTCAACTTTACTTTTTTGTCTCCTTTTTTTTTGTTTTTTTTTATTCTCTCCTCACATGGTTTACCAACATGTGTTGAACAACATCACAGAAGGGCATGAACGAAAGCATGAATGAAAAAATCTCTGTGTGTTTGTGTCAGTGCCTATGTCAGACTGTATGTACTACGTGTGTGTGTGTGTGTAGAGAAAGAGAGAACATATTTTGATGGTTTTGTAATGAAGTTTTGACATTTGTCTTGCACACTCACATACAGTTCCACACATGCTTGCCTGCAATAAAAATAATAACCAGGCTGCTTTGCTTCTTTGACTGCCTGACTGCCTGCCTGTCATGCAATGCCTTTCATATGGAATTTATGCAACATTTTATTCGATCAACAACATTACAACATTATTCTTAACACTTGATATTCTTCTTGTTGTAGTCGTTGTTTTTGTTGTTATTATACTGCTGTTGGTTCCGTTATGATGTTATTGTTTATGGTAGTTGAAGTTTATATTCATATTTTGCTTTCAATCACCCCTCCACCCCTCATTTTTTATTGTGCTCTGCCATATAAACTCGGGAATATGAGCATGTACTACAAACATTACGTTGTCGTTAGTTGTATAAATAAACGTAAATACTACGATACCCTACACTGTTATAGGGCAGCACAGATAGATGATTAAGATAGATGGGCATTCATGTGGCAGCTGCTTCCGATGAGTACCTTTGACCTAACTTATGTGGCCATGGGCCGCTAGGGCTGCTTTATCAGAGGAAATGTTGCATAGCTTCCTTCTTGTCTTCGTGGATCTAACTCCAGCAAACGTTTTGAACAAGAAGTCTAAGTCAACGCTTATATGTCTGATCATGCAGTGATCTGTTAACCAAACTTCAGCTTGTTTATCGTTTTTGTAATCCTGTCTAGACTAGACGACATCTGCAGATCTCACAGATTAAACATTTCCATTCACATTATTTCTGCATCTTTTGTAAATGATGATCGAAATTTCAATCAAGGAAATATGAATGTCAGCTTGCTTGATCTTCTCTAGACTTCATAACACTAAAAAGCTGTATCTGTATTCCCTCTGATCCCACTTGTCAGTAATATTTCACGTCTGTTACGGGTTGTAAGGCCTATTTAGCATATCTATCTGCCCACGCTTTAGCATTAAAACCTCTGTGTTTTGGGCAAATAGGCAAGTGTGAGTGTAATTTGAAGTGCAAGTGGGAATGAACTTTGCTCATATGTTTAACCAATCAATCGACCTGCGACACTGCGCAAGAATACATAAAGAATTCTCTCTTCGTTGCTTTCAATTTAATATCATACGTTTGATTTGCCAACTTTCATTGCTTTTACAAGGGTTAGCAGTCAAGTAAAATGTTTAAATGCGAAAACATCGAGTTTTAAAGGTCATGTATGTATATTCAGATCATGCCTAATGATTGATATCACATGATACCTGATGACGGATCACAAAATTGAATAATTTTTTGTGAACAGATTTTCATCAAATGGCTTACTAAACGTCATAATCTAGTAATATAATCGTAATATATTATTATATTATAAATTCTATAAACAACATGGCCAGGATATCCGATAATTTGGTGATTAGTGCTGACACTTTGACGAGATCTAATCACTCATGGTTTATCTGCTTCAGAAACTTAAAGTTTGTTTGCTGTCGCAACCATCTCTTACATAGAAATGATGTTCATGGTTCCTTACCATGAACCCCAATGTAAAGAGGGCCCGTTTTGATAGACAACAAGCAATTTGTATGCAAAAACATTTAAATTTCGCATAGCCCCATAGTTTCCCATACTTTCTAGAAATCATTTTCTACGAGACTTACAGTCAAAGGCTTTATTAGAAAACATTCAAAGCAATATATTCAGCAGGTCAAATAATAATTAAATGCTTATCGTTTATATTTCATTTCATTTTCTATACTATGCCCCTTCCATTAATAGAACGTTACTTGTACTTACTATGCGTTGCAGGGTTTCATAAATTCGGTGTCAGTCTTTTTTAACTTTTTCACCTCTTTTTCAGTTTCTTTATCTTCTGCTTTTGTTTTTTTTATTAAAAGCAAATAAAAATATACAACAGATCCATTTAGTATGTTGCATGTTGTATGTTGTCATGTTGCATTGTCGGTTCCCTAGTGTTTTTTACGAATGGAAGTTGAAAACAACAACCAATGAAATGCAACATGTTCCCGAAGTTGTAAAAAGAAAATATAATTACTGAGAGTGTTACTCAAGTGCAGTTGTAATTTGATTTGAATGTTAAGAGAGTGTGTAAAAAATAATTCATAAATATGTTCCTTAAGCATTCGTTTAAAAAAAAATTTTAAAAGTTCTTAAAATTTAAAGCAACGTGAGCGGGCATTAATGATTGAACTCTCATAACAAAATTTATTATGTATCGCAAAATGTACCGATTACTACAGATGAAGGCAACTAATATCGGGTCAGTAGATTGTTGTCACAATTGTTTCTTTAGAAACTGAGCTTGGTGACGTGCAATGAGACCAGTTTGGCTTTGTCACTTACGTTTATCATTTGTATCAATTGATTGTTATTATTCTTGTATAGAGGCCCTAAAGTATAGCAACCAAACAATCTGTTGCATTGCCATCAAGCTATATAAGCTGTACCTATACATATTTACATGATTGGTTATTACAACCCTTAATTAGGAAGCCACTACAGTCAGGAAGACTTGACTGAGACCCAGCTTCTCAAACCATTTTTGTTACGTGTGTTAATTTTATACATGAGTGATGGGACATAAAGTTTTAAGTCAACTCGGAACAAGAGAATTCTGTGAAACTTTTCATGGCAATTTTGCTTCAGTCTCTAGAGTCTTTTTTTTTAAATTTGCTGAGAGGAAGTCGCCGAAGAAATATTTCTCTTCATATTTCGTTTTTTGGATATGTCTGAACTCGGGCCTGAGGTCTCATGAGCCAACATCCTATTTACTAGACTACGGCGACTTCAACCTGTTCCTATAATAACTTCTGTTGAACTCAGCAGCCTTAGGATGCTGTATGACGTCAGTTGCCCTATCTCTGCCTACTACTTTACAAGCTTCCAAGTGTTTCCTTCGGAAATACTTGAAGGTCGCAAAGATTCAAACTGCCTTTCAATACAGATACGTCCTTCTTAGCACATAATCTTTATATTGAGTTTGAAGAGATTCCTGTAATGTTCCTTAAGCCTACAGTAGCTAGATAGGAGAGCGGTTACTAACTATGAGCTATTAGTGAATACTCAGATACAAGACTTAATTTTCTCTACACCATAATTACATACCAGAAGTTGGGACTGTTAAATCCGCCTGGAGACTTTTCTAAACTCCTTTTACCACTCTACAGAGAGGTACTACCCACATATTCGATGTAAAGTCTCCTTTCCTTTTGAGCTCTTCTACTCCATTCACCGCAGTCTAGCTTGTTTAGCTACCATGCAGCGCTGTACTAGTCTTAAGTCATAGGAGCTTAGGGCCCGAACTGACTGTCGTATGTAATGCAACTCGTAGCAGACTGGACTACGACCTGACCTAAGGCTTATTTCTGATATCACGGTTGTCGGAAGCACCAGAGACTCGTCTCTGTCCGGCTACGGCGAGTCCCCGTTTTGGGAGCAACGTGCTGGTTGTGGTTTCTACCCAAATCGTGGGAAGACCGCAAGCTCAGTGTGGTTTTAGCCTCTTAACCATTGTCAAAAAGAAGTTTGGATAGTCTCCGACCCCTAAACAAAAGGGAAGACATGCCCAACTGCATGCCTTCAAATTGTTACGCACGTAGGGTGAAACAATCTCTGGTAGACTTACTATGAGGCTGCGTTATTGTGCGTGGGGCCATTGGTCTGTGTGCCACTGTTCACAACTTGATGTAAACAACAACAATTGCTGTGTTTGTTATTCCTCTATTTACACCTTTTGCATAAACAATAACAATTACTAGACAATTATTCGACAGATCTTTGTAACGGAGATCTTCAAACCACGATTATTCTCTTCAAACACTCCTCGTCTTCACACAAGACTAACTGAACTTTTACTAACTCTGTTGCCTGCTTTGCCTTATCTTTTATATGGCAGCGTAAACAGTCTGATAAATGTTCTTGAAGGCGAATGTTCGTGGCTTCGCCTTCTCGAGATTTCTATAAATGTAAACATCATTGTTTACGTTCATTATTGTTGTTTGTGTATTTTGTTTACATTTATTCTTGTAGTGTTTGTTGTTGCATTTTTGTTTACTTGTTTCTGTATGTAAAATATGTTTCGATGTAAAAGCAAAACACCAAAACACACACAATAGATTTTTCCATTTTCGTAACAGTATTTTACATTTCATCGATCTTTTCTTGCCTCAAATATGAGCAGTTCTTTTCGGAGAGAAATATATGTTTTTTCCAGGAAGATAAGGAAGATCGTTTAATAATTTACGAATACAATAGCGGGACTAAATTTGTTCTTTACTGTACAAACATTGTATAATAAAAGCCCAACAATTGCTGCATTTGTAGGATATACTCCCCAATGGTATTAAAATGTACAGATTTTTATAAAAAAAACAAACACATTTTTAGTCTTATACAACTTAAGTTTTAAGATTACTTTTGTTATGCACTATTAATATAAAAAAAATACAATTTCAAAGTGTTGCCTGTAACAGAAACATATTCTTGTGGAGTTTTTCTGCTTCCATTTACAATTCGTATAAAATATTAAAAGAATCATACGAACATGCAATTTTAATGAATCTCTTGTAAAATACACATGCACACACACACACATAAATATTTATATTAAAATATTGTGTGTATATGCATGTAAAAAATATAAATGTACACAAATGGTTGCATGGATAGTGGCAAGATTAAACTGTTATATTTCGGTTCTTATTCCAGATTTCATCAAAAGAATGAAAATACAGATCACACAGATGCAAATGCTTCAGCTGTTATGGGCCATCACATACACACACACAGAGAGATATGCAATAAGAAAGAAATAAAAACGACAGATAAATGAAAACAGGGGAGCCAGCAAATAATACTTTTGAAACCCCTGACCTGTATTTAAAGACCACAGGAATATATTTTGCATTTAGAGATGGGAAGAACACAGGTTAACCGACTATTATGGCAGGGATTGTAATTAAAAAAAATGTATTTAAATTGGGGTGAACGATATGCTTAAACGGACGGTTTAATAAGAAATTCATTTCAATTTTAATACAAGTATTTGCCATGTACATCTGCATGTTTTGTAAGAAAGAAAATCTTTACAGGCAGGGAACAGTTTTAATAAGTTTTTCTGGTGAAAAAAAATTTGTAATTTTTTTTTATAAAAAAATAGAAGATAAAAACATATATTCTTTTAATATAAAACACGATTTATTTTTTATCTCTTGAACAAAAAAAAAATAGAGAAGCTGCAGAGAGCAAAAGCAAAAGCAAAACATTTAAGCAACGAGTACAGAAATAATAGAAATCAGGGGCTGCTACCAGTTTTCATTTTAATTTCACTTCTTCTACCACTCACTTCATGTTGTTTCTGGGCCACTCTTCTTCTTTTTGCAAATTTATGTATTGCCCGTTGCATACATGTATGAGTAAATGTCTCGCGCTGCATTTTATGAAACATTTTTAATGTTGCATATGGCGAGAGACTGCTTTGCTTCTGTCATGTAGCAGAAGTGCCATGGGACCATTATTTTTAATTTTCGTACTTCTTTATCAAGCAGTTGTTATATGACTTCACATATTTTTACTTTTTTTTAATTTTTTTTTGGGCTTATGTTTCATAATTGAAGTTGAAGAAAACTGTAATTTCAAGTTAATTCGAATATTTATTGTCTATGAAATTAAATTTAAAATTTTTAGTTTTCTTGTAGAAATCTTAAAAAAAAATTATTTTATTTAAAACACAAAACAAAAAAATATTCTTTTGAGGCCTGGAATACGATAGTCGAGGTAAATATTTATTATCATTCAGCTTAAAGGACTATTACGATCGACAATTAAAATTTTGCCCATCGACTCCCTGGGGTTTCCACTCAAAAACGGTCCTCATTATCCTATCAATTGATTTTCGAAATGTTTTTTTTTTGTCATTCATTCGAATTTCTCTCCCTGATTCAATGAACGTAACTACAAGTGCGAGATAATAAATCGTTTACTGATCTCACACTAAATCATGCTCCACATAAAATCACGGGCAGGCTTGTTGGTGTCAAGAGTCATAGCTTGTGTCAGAAATTAATATCCTGAAGAAGTCATAATGTAGTATGTACTGTGTAGGCTTATTAGATGTGAGGCCTTGGTTCAAACCTCAGGCCAGACATCTCCAACAAAACGAAATATGAACAAATATTTCTTCGGCGACTGATTCGCAGTGGATTTCTGACAAACACATTGAGAGTAAATAAAAAATTGCCATGAAAAAGTTTCTTAGAAAATCTGTCGTTCGGAGTCAACTTTAATATGTAGGACCCGCCACTCACATATAAAATTAACACATACAACTTAAGTGGTGTAAAAAGCCAGATCTTAATCCTGGCCAATTATGTAAGTAAGTACATGTTACTGAGAACCTACAGCTTGGTCTGCGTCGTATTAATCCTTCATTACATCAGGCCTAACGATAAACAACCATGGTCGTGTATCGATGGTAAAGATATATTTACTTACCTAATTGGTCTGGATTACAACTTAGCTTCTCACACCATTCATGTTGTGTGTGTGTTAATTTTATCCATGAGTGGCGTGACCTACAGTGTAAAGTCAGTTGCGAATGAAAGGTTTTTAAAAAATATGCCAATTTTATTTACTCTCGGAAATCTGCTGAGAGAAAGTTGCCAAATGAAATATTTTTCAAATTTCGTTTTAATCGAGATGTGTGGCTGGAGTTTGAACCGTGACCTCACGTCTAACACACTACCTACTATACTACGGCCATTTACGGTGTTTAGAAGACTAATTTCTATAAAATAATAGCGAAAGATTTGATTTATTTATAATGAACATGGACATGAAGTCCCCGTCGTGAGGCCTCCGTTCAATCCTTTTGGTTAGACATCTCAAACAAAACAAAATACAAAAAATATTTCTCCGATAACTTCCTTTCAGCAGATTTCGGGCAAAAACTCTGAAAGAAAATAAAATTGCCATGAAAAGTTTCTCAAAAAAATCTGTCGCTTGGAGTAGATTTTAAACTGTCGGTCCCGCCTTTTATGTGTGAAATTAACACACACACAGCATAAGTTGTGTGAGAAATTAGGTCGTAATCCTAACTCAAGAGTTGTAACGACCAATTATGTGTGTATGTATGTAGGAGTCTGAAAGACTTGATTTATTTAGAATGAACGTGGACTTCCCTTATTGTTTTCAGATCGTATTTAATTTAAATTCACCCAAACGAGTTTTTGTTTTTCGTCCTCTTCTTGATAGAATTAAAATTCCTGTTGCTTGTTTGAACAAAACTCCATAATGTTTTTTTATTCAAATCACTCATTTCTATTTCTCTCTCTCTCTCTCTCTCTGTGTGTGTTCAAATCTCTGACACTCTTGTCCTCCATCATCAATTAAATTAATTGTCGCGTTTTATTTCAAATTAATTTAATTTTAACGTTTTTGAAAAACAATAAATAAAGGGCCACTCCTTTTAATTACAAACATTAAACGTGAGAAGTACGCCATGACCAGTAAACAGTAAAGCAAGTAAACAGTGGAAGGTAAAGTTTTATCTAGTGACACAAATATATGCGCGAATAATAAAAATAAAACGGACGACAACAAACAAGTCGTAGTACTTTGGGGTTGTGATTTGCAGTAAATGGAAAATTAAAAGGGAAAAGTGACGTGATAAAAAAAAAGGAAAAATAATGCCCCAAAAAAGCATCACTAATCTCTACAATTAATGAATGTGCTACTGCTCCCCCATTAATAAATCATAGAGTCGTTGGGGGCATACTTAAATATGGTCAGCTCATAATGTAAATCAAGCCCCAACCAAACTCCAACCAAACCAAACCATACCAAACGGACATTTTTTTCTATCTGTTGTACATAAAAAAAACAGCTCTGTAATGCTTAAACGGCAGACCAACTTTTTACAACTTTTGTTGTAATTCAAGGAGTTTAACCAGTTGTTGTTGTAGTTGTTGTAATTGTAAATTTCAATATGTAATCTTTGGTATGTTTTTTTTTTCTTTTTTTTTTACATTAGTTATGTAGCATTTTTTGAGTTTTAATTTTTAATATGATGTTGCATTAAGAAGAAAAAAAAATCTGCTTTTTAATCAATGCTTTATGGTGCTCAATTCTAGGAACGTAAATGTAGAAATACATACTTCTGCAGAGGTATTTCTTTTTTGTTGTTGTTTTTGTTTTATGGAAAACTTCTGGTGTTTTCCTTCATTTTCATTTTATTATAAAAGGAAATATTGGAAATGAGATGTTGCAGGTAACTGTAGGAAGCACGAAAGAAAAAAAAGAAAGAGGAATAGATGAACTGGAATGTGAAATGTTACAACATAAAATATTATGCATTTACCTGGACATATGCTCACTAAGCTGGTGAAGATAGGATGACCAGTAAAAAATAAAAATCCAAAGGGAATTACTATTATTGCAGAAGAATAAAATTGCTTTTCAATTTTAAACGTAAAGAGTTGATTTAGAATTTTAAACAACTGACCACACTAAAACATTCTCAAGTACGAGTAAGCTAAGGGAGGCAAAGTTTTGCTCATTTTACTCTCGTATTACAAGCGCTGATTGCTCTTCTGATATGGTCTGTTTCGTAGATCTGGGCTTAAGTGAAATTTTCTTCCAAGGGCTGCATCTTTGACTATCTCTCAGCCACCCTTACTTACTTAATTGTTGATAACAACTCTTTATTCAGGATTACAACATGTCCTCTCACACCACCCATGTTGCATGTGTTAATTTTATACATGACTGGCGGAACCTGCAGTATGCAATCGATTTCAAACGACAGATCTCTCAGAATCATTTCATGGGAATTTGATTTACTCTGAGATTTTTTTTACCAAAAGACTGCTTCAGATGTCCAGGCTCGAGTTTGAGTCACAGTCTCATGACTAATAAGCCAACTTACTACCTACTAGACTATGGCGACTGTAATGTATTTCAGGCCGATATAATAACCACAAATCACACTTTGGAACTAATTCTAAGCAGCAGAGCTGATTCTCGCGATAGTTTTGAATCAATCTAGTATAGGCTCCTGGTCACAAGTAATACCGCTTATGTATGTAGTTGGTGTGTAGCAATGAATCGTTTTTTCGCTACTCATAAGCACTCATGCAATTTTGAGTATGAGTGAGTCAACGGTATTGAAATTCAACTATGTACTCTGATTCATTCATACTCACTACAACGTTGATTTATAAGCACAGGTTAACATGAGTATGAGTAAAACGTTAACATTAAACTCATAACATTCGAAATATGTTTAAGACATACGCCTACTCATTCAAATTCATAAATTTAGAAAAATACTTATAATACTCATAAATGATTCCAGTGACTCGCGAATCATTCATCAAAATTTACAATCTTATTTGTTGTTGCATTTACAAAAAAGCAAAGCAAACACACAATCTTCTAGTGAGTGTTGTAGTGTTCGTACGCGAATCATACTTATTTTGTGATTCTTTTAAATGTTGTGTAAAGGAGAGTCGAAATCAACAACATCATGCGTATTGTTAGGAGTGAGTACTATGAGTACTTCAAACTTTGAATATGAGTAGTATGAGTACGATATTAAAATAAGTATAAATACGTGTATAAGTTTCAGAAATAATGAGTATGATTCGAATCTACTTATCTTTTTAAATACTCATTGCTGATCTCTGGTGTGCAGCACCATATGCATATGAATCTTGACACATAAATTATTGATCGCGGACAAATCCTGGTTTGGAGAAGAATCTTGCTTCACTGACTAGATTGAATAAGAAGCGTAGCGACATCTTTGTCACTGCATTTCTTCTCTTGGATCATTGCGTCACGGATAGACTAATGAGCTTTCTGTCACATAGGGACTACGGCTACATAAATAATGTCTGTTGTGGAGCGAAAAAGTACGTGTCAGCGTGCTGCTATACAAAGGGATACCAATAAAGAAGAGCTTAGAAAAACTCGTTATGTTTCTGAGAATTATTCTGCATTCATGGACATTCAGCTTGGCCGTCCATATGATGATCGTAATGGACTTTATGGCTGCTGAATTGTTCACGCATAACAGTATGTTCTCTGGGCATACTCCACTACTAAATAGCCAATTAATCGTCACGACTTCGACGTTGTGAAGATATTGTAGTATTCTGGGATTATGTACAAGTTCCTGATATTTTAAACCTTTAGTTCATAGCACATTTCGTTTTATTATCTGACTTCCAGCTGTCGGTGTATATTTCCACAGAATTTAGAGAATGATCTTTGCATTCCAGTAATCCGCAATTGGTATGCCGGTGCTTAAGGACTTGTTCAGATAGTTTTGGAGACCATATCACCAATCGGTATCGAGGAGTAGAAGTCTATGACTCTAGTATGCCCATTGAGCTGCTTATGTTAGCAGTTTACCAAGTTCAAGCAAGTTTAGCATTGCGTGAAGTGCCCTCCTCAGTGACGGCCCTCAGAACATACATACATATGTACATAATTGGCCATTACAACCCTTCAGTCAGGATTACGGCTTAGCTTCTCAACAGAACAGTGGCAATAAATATGGCAGATTGCCTTCTAATGTGCCTAGAGACTTTGAGTTGCATTGTTTCATAGCTGTTACCTAGTCCCGAATAAGTTCTGTCGATAAGTTGTGGATGTCCAAAAATATTTTGCTTTAGCGAAGTGCCTTTGGTACAATGTGTCAATTCGCATTCATTTTATTTATTTGAAGTAGATTTACTGCAAATTCTATTTATTTTCATTGGGCCCATGACTTTGTGACATTTGGCTTCCTAATCACCCAGGGCGTCACCATTTTTAAGCCGAGTTTCTACACAAGGCTTTTAAAGTCCTTTTTGAAATATTATATTTGTATATATATTTTTGTAATAATATTTTTGGTTACCCTGTTTAAGATATTTTAAATACGAAAAGAGAGAGAGAGATAGAGAGAAAGAGAAAAATTGAAAACGATGAAATTCCATTTTTGTTTTATAACAACTGATGATGACCACTCAAACGTGACTAGTTTTCATAAAATTGAAAGCAATAAGTAAAGGAAAAGGACTTATGCAACAACAACAACACAGAAATATATCAGGGAACATTTACTTACAATTGCCAACGAACGAACAAAATGACATTAACAACAACTAGATTTGCTGCAACAACAACAACAATTGCATTAAAAAATCCAAATGAAATGCTAAAAATGTGAACAAAAGGTAACTACTGCTGCTGGCTGAATGGCAATAACTTCTGATACAAGAAAGAAATATGAGGTGTATTCAACTAAAAAAATAAGTACAGTTAAGCAAGAATACAGGAGAGAGAGAGAAAGAGAGAGTGAGTGAGAGAGTATATCTTAACCTATAAAAATGTTGGAAAAAAGTGTAAAAAAGCGTTCACATTTATTTTTCTAACAATTTTTATATACTCGGTGTGTACTTAAATTGTATTACTTCTCAGTTGCTTAAAATAAATGTTTAGAGAAGCAGAAAGTACAAGAGGGAGAGAGAGAGAGAGAGAGAGATGGGAAGGGAGGCCACAAACTTTGTAACAAGAAATAATGCCACAATAATATGCCCGATAAACGTAAGAGTTAAAGCTCTATGCACACGACATTCTCTCTTCTCTCACATGCAGTACAATGCAGGATGTTTGTAAAGCCAAGCCAAGCCAGGCCAGACCAAGCCAAGCCAAGGCAGCAGTAGGAAGAATTGTATTGCAAACGAAAGGAATAAAAACCCAGACAAATTTGCCATTTAAAGAAAAATAAAAATAAAACGAGAGAGAGAGATAGAGTGAGCGAAAAAAAACGTATAAATTTCGCTGCTTGTTATGCGATAAAGGCGAAAGAAAAAGAGAAAAAGGAATCTGTGAAATAAAAATATTCATTTAAAAACTCAATAAAATTCTTTCGAAAAGTCAAAGATGAGTAAAAAGAAAAGAAAAACACAAAATATTGCCGTGTAAGCAGTGGCAAGCAACAAAGAGATGTTCTTGGTATTGCAACAAAAAGAAAAAGGAAGAAAAAAAAACAATTTCCAAGTAATAAACGTTGTTGCTGTGATTGTCTAGGCGATATACATTCCCAGGCAATATGTGAACTTTAAACGGAAATTGTCTTGTGACTGCACCCAACACTGACTGACTTCAAGGCATTCTTTGTTTATACAGTTGCAGTTGCTCTGTCCCACAATGCTAATGTGTAATTGATACATGCAGGCAGGAAGAACAGTTGAACGGATACCAAGGAGAGGGACGTAATAAATTTATAAATTAACTGCACTTTTATAACAACGACTTATATGGCCACACGTATACACACGTGTACAGTGTTCGAGTTTCTTTTTTGCAAATTCACAAAAATGTTCGTGGCAATCTGAATCTTAAGAATGTCAGACAAGTATGAGCCTCAAAAGCGAGATTTGCTACTTGAGTGTGTTGGCGTATTAGACGTGAGACCGCGGTTCAAATCCCAGGGGGGATAACTCTAACAAAACAAAATTTGAACAAATATTTCTTTGGCAACTTCCTGACAAAATTTTTCAGAATGAAATAACAGTGACAGAGATGTCGCCGCAATTCAACTTAAGTAGTTGACTTTCTTTTCCAATATAGGCAATGAAGCAAGATTCCTCCTCAAATTGGAATACATATGTCAGCGGTCAATAATTCATTTGCTATGATTAAAGTGTGCTACACATCAGATACATAAGTATGCTTCTTGTGACCAGGAGCCTACGTCAGCTCTTCTGCTTGGGATGAGTTCTACTGCGTAATTTCCGGTCATAACCTTCGCCTTAAATGCATTACAGACGCCGTAGACATATTGTAGGTAGTATGTTGGCTTATTAGACATGAGTCTGTGGTTCGAACTTCGAACCCCCAACTAGAGACCTCGAACAAAACGAAATATGATGAGAAATTTTTCTTGGACGACTTAAAATTGCCATGAAAAGCTTCTCAAAACTCTTTTTCCTGTAGGTCTCTCCATACTGATACGACAGTTCCCTCATTAATCGAGGTAACATTTTGTATATTTTCAATCATGATGACTTAAAGCCTAGACTTTCATTCAAACCACAATTCATAAAGAATGCAACGAAAAATATTTCAAAAGAAATAAATTCCTGTGTCAATAAAACTTGAACTTAAAACACCCTGTGCATTCGCTTAGATAACCTTTCTTTATGTGAAAGACATAGTTTTCGATGGCGCATCTATTGCTTAGAGACGTATGTATGTGTATGTGTGTGTTATTTTTAATTGGCATGTTTATTTCTTGTATTGCAACAACAGAAAGAAACAGCAAAACTGGCATTAGTAAACGGCTCACTGAATATTTCACTACATTGATGGCGATGTGAGACACATGAAAGAGACTCCATGTTACATTGACCAGTTGCTCCTTATAGGTTTGAGACAAACCGAACATCAAGTAAAGTAAAGTTATGCGTTTATTTAAAGTTAAATTGGTTAAATTGTGTCAAAGATATTCCCTGTAGGAGCATTGCAGTTTTAATTGTTAACAAATCATGTGTATATGTGGCAGGCTTTCGAACCTAAATACAATCGTTGTATCGAAAGAGCCCAGAGAACACAACTCGTTCGAAACTTTATAAGCTAATGATACTTCTCGCATTTATTAACATGTTTATATCGACTATCAAGTCGCCACAGTCTAGTAGGTAGATTGTTGATTTATTATACCCGCTCCCATGGATCAAACCCCAGCCCAGACATCTCGAACAAAACGAAATACGAAGAAATATTTATTCGGCAGCAAAAACTATGAAAGTAAATAAAATTGCCAAGACATGATAGACACAAAACTATCGCGAGTGCCAGCTCACCTATTAAGGATAAATTCCACAGTGTGATTTCTGGTCATTACGTTGATCTGAAATATATTACAGTGGCTGTAGTCTAGAAGGTAGTGTCAAAGACTATAAATATAGTCTTTGGTAGTGTGTTGCCTTATTAGACGTGAGTTTATAGTTTGCACCTCCAGCCTATGCATCTCAAGCAGTCTTTCGGCAAAAATTCCGAAAGTAAATAAAATTGCCATGAAAAGTTTCTCAAAAATATGTCGTACGAATTCGACTTTGAACTGCAGAGATGTAGCCACTCATGTATACAAATTAGCACCTACAATATCAGTGGTATGAGAAACTAGGTCGTAATCCTGACTACTGGGCTAGAGGACTATTAATATATGGAACTGCCCTCGACTCCTACTAGGTTTTGCACTAAAAGCAAACAAAAGCTACAAAAACAAAACAATGCAGTAAACAAAGCCGTTTACAAATTATCGAACTGCTTAATATAACAACAAAAATAACCAAACAACACTATAATAATAAACATAAACAACTATATTTACATTTATAGAGATTTCGAGAAGGCGAAGTCAAGAACACTCATCAGACTGTTTATTCTACCATATAAAAGGCAAGACAAAGCAGGCCAGTGAGTTAGTGGAGTTTATTCAGTATTGTGTGAAGACACGTTGCGTTTGAAGAGAGTAATCGTGGTTTGAAGATTTCCGTTACAAAGATCTGTCGAACAATTATCTAGTAATTGTTATTGTTTTGTAAAGGATATAAACAGAGGAATAACAAAGAAAAGCAATTGTTGTCGTTTACATACAGTTGTGAACAGTGGCACACAAAATTGTGCGAACGATAAAGAATTTTAATTAAAACTAAACACAAATTTATTTTTGTTTTATTTGCAATCTAAGAGTTTATATTTTAAACGTTTTTAAAATGTAAAAACCTAACAATATTTTCAATTATTTTAGGAATCGACTGTTTAATTAATTTTCTTTTTCTTTCTTTTCTTTGCAGGTAAGTTTTGTCTCTTCATATGATTTATAACTTTGTAACGACACGTTTCCGCTCGGGTGCTGGGGTAGGTCAGCGGCGTCCAGTGGTTACATAAAAAAAAACACTTAGTTTAAGTTTACAGCTATTTATTTACAATACTGCAATAACTTACACACTAAACTAAGTAAAACTAAATACAAAGCAAAAATAATTAAATTGGATATGAATTAAAATATCCTAGGCCGGCCTAACAACGGTTCGTCACGTCACAGTACCGAAGGCGTCAAGGGGGTTTGAGTCAGAACAACAGTCAAACGGCATGCGCCCAGGATGACTGCGGTCCTACTGGTCCTTGTTGTTGCCCCGGTTCGTCAGGTGACAGTGCCGAGTACGTCAAGTGACAGTGCCGAGTACGTCAAGGGGGTTTGGAGTCAGAAGAACAGTCAAACGGCATACGCACAGGATGACTGTAGTTTCTACTCGTCCTTTCGGTTACCCCGGCACAATCAGTCAAGTCAATCAAAGGAGGATGTCAGAGCAACAATCAAACGGCATACGCACAGGATGATTGCGGCTCCAAGATCTCCCTTTGTTCGTCTGGTCAGTCAAATTCTCCGGAGGAGGTTGTCGGAACGTAATCAAACGGCATACGCACAGGATGATTCTGAGGCCTCCGGAGTCCGTCCAGTCACAGTTGCTAATGTTTTGCCGGTTGTAAATAAATCACAAGTGGGGACGACCACACCACTTGGGATTTATCATATTTCCAGCACAGCCGATGTCTAGATCGACCTGCCTTGCCAGCAACTCATCACCAACTGCCCCCACTGCTGAAGTCACGCTCGCTTTTATACACAAAAGTAACGAGTAACGGATCAAACATGATCGAACATCAAACATGTTGTGTCCTACTCTACAACTTACCAATGTGAGAGCATCAATTCAATTCAGCAGAGAGGTCTTGTAGGTCAAATGTGAGTCGTACGAAAACCGTTATAAAGAATAACAATATTTCTAAAAATAGATTATAAGTGCTTAGCAAAATTACTTTAAATATTTTAGGCACAGTGGGGCCTGTTATAAAAAATAATTACAATAATGTTATTTACAATAATTCATACAGCCAACATATAAAAGAAAATAAACAATACATTAAATCCTAAATATTATCCAGTGATATGGTGTGGACAAAAACAAGGTCTCCGACTTTTGTCGTCACAACTTCAAGGTAGTAAGTTCTCAAATGATTAATGTGAACACCGATGTCTTTGTCATTATATTTATGCATACCACTGTATATATAAAGAAAATGTACCATTTCTTTTGATAATCACTGTATTTGTACGAGTAATATTTTTATTTTTTTTTTATTTTACAAATTTTTTGTGGCTTTTTGGCAGGGCTAAAGATTAACTAGAGCTGCTATAGCCAACAACATTTTACTGAAGTGTTAAAAAGGCAGGCGCGTTTAAAAGGCATGCAGTGGCATCAGGGACATTGAACACAGTGTTTAGCGTTGAAGCAGTGAAGGGAAATAAAAAAATGGTTTTTTTATTTTTGTTTTTTATGACTTTTTTTTAACATTTTCATTTGCGATGATTTTTCTGTTTTTATCTGCTGATTTTTTTGGAATTTTTTCTATTTTACGACCATAAACTGTAAACTGTTATGCAGTGTTCCATTAAGTTAGCGCTCTATTACTATGCATAATACCGCATGCCTGCACATCCACCTACTCTTGCCGTCAACAGTGTTACGGTGTATATAAGAAAAAAAATTTTTTTTTTGAGGTTTATGGTCTTGAGCAATGCATTTTACTTAGCAGGCTGTAAGCAGTAGCAACGGCAGCAGCATTACAATCACCACTGTGCATTGCTAAAATGTATACAATTTTTCTGTTTTCTGTTTTTATGGAGATTTTATTTACGGTGGTCTATTTCCTTTGCGCTACTTTTCAAAAGATTTCCTAGGAAGAGATTTCTTCACTTTTCCCTCCTCTCTTTAATGATGTATTTGGCATACATGTTGTCTCACACACAATATAGTTTCATATGCAATGTATGCATACATGCATGCATATGCTGTCGTATGTATGACTGTATTTGTATTTGTAGTTCTAAGTTGCATAAAAATTTATTCATTCATGGTTTTAGTTTGTTGATGCCACGTCAAAGCACGGGGTTGTCTAAGTGCAATGGAAATGCAAGCACATGACATTGAATCTTGCTGTTGCTGCTGCTGGCAACATCAACAAAATATTGAAAAAAAGAGACGATTTTTTTGTTGTTGTTTTTTAAGCAATAAACTGCACTTTAGTTTTGTTATACTTATTTTTATTCTTTTTTTTGGATCATACAAATTTTCTTTTTTCATTGTAAACTGCTTATAAATAAATAATGAGTCTGTCGTAACAAATTTCTTTGAACTCAAATCTAAAGGGAAACTAAATCTCTCTGCTAAAATATATAATGTATCATTTAATACATACATACATATACACATACATACACACATACATACCTACATATGTATGCATTTATGCCTTTGGCTTACTATTCTGTAGACATACTTACGATATACTTACGTTGCATAAGAGTATCATTTTATCAATAAAATGTGATTTTTTTTACTCGTTTATCTTTTATTTCAATTGTTTTTTTTTGTCATTTTTAAGTTGCAAATTTATCCCTTTCTTTCTTTATTTAGTTTGCTTATGTTTATTTATTTCGAACGATAATCATCTATCATTGGAAATTGATTTTTGAATATGTTTTTAAGGCAACATATGCAGTAGTTTATATGGAGTTTTTTTTTCTTTAAGAAGTTTCAACAATAAATAATATTGATAGCACCCTTTTCACATACACCCTTTTTCTCAAAAATCCTTTAAATAACGAAAAATTTATCAGGAAATAAAACCAGTCAACGCTTAATAACTTGTGTAACGTTCTGAAGCAAGAAAAAAAATTTAAATGCCGTTGTAGTAAAGATTTGTGGCATATGGCGTGGTCCAGGACTTTACAAATAATTTTTAAGCAGTAGCATATGAAGCAGCAATATTTCGAATTTTATTTACAACTAAATCTATTTGCATAGAGTGCAGAAGTCGTCAATATTAAAAAAAATATGAGTAGAATCGAATCATACTCATAATTTCTGATACTTATACGCATTCAGCCCTATGCTCCCTTGAGGAGTAAGAGGAACATATACTTATATATAAAGGGTGTTTTTTATAGAGGTATAGAACTTTAAGTTGCAATAAAACAACAATGGATTATTCGATTGACATGAATTTTATTTATCCGAAAGATAAGCTGGTGGCATTACATTTTAAATATGATTTCTGGCATATGACCGCCACGGCTGGCGCGGATGTAGTCCAATCTGGACGTCCAATTTTCGATGACTTTTTCCAACATTTGTGGCCGTATATCGGCAATAACACGGCGAATGTTGTCTTCCAAATGGTCAAGCGTTTGTGGCTTTACCGCATAGACCAATGACTTTACATAGCCCCACAGAAAGTAGTCTAGCGGTGTTAAATCACTAGATCTTGGAGGCCAATTCACAGGTCCAAAACGTGAAATTAGGCGGTCACCAAACGTGTCTTTCAATAAATCTACTGTGGCACGAGCTGTGTGACATGTTGCGCCGTCTTGTTGAAACCACATCTCCTAGGCATCATGGTTATTCAATTCAGGAATGAAAAAGTTAGTAATCATGGCTCTATAGCGATCACAATTGACAGTAACGTTCTGGCCACCATCGTTTTTGAAAAAGTACGGACCAATGATTGCACCAGCCCATAAAGCGCACCAAACAGTCAGTTTTTCTGGATGTAACGGTGTTTCCACATACACTTGAGGATTACCTTCACTCCAAATGCGGCAGTTTTGTTTGTTGACGTAGCCATTCAACCAGAAGTGCGCTTCATCACTACACAAAATTCGCTTATGAAAAGAACCATTATTTTCGGAATAAAATTGCACTATTTGCAAGCGTTGTTCAGGCGTGAGTCTATTCATGATGAATTGCCAAACCAAACTGAGAATAAATCACTTGACAGCTGTTAAATCGGTCGCTATCTTGAAAAGTAATGTCGACTTAAAGTTCTATACCTCTATAAAAAACACCCTTTACGTATTCATACTTATTTTAATATCATGGAACCTCTCTACTCATATTCAATGTTTGAAGTACTCATCATATTTATACTTAACGACAACACGTACGATGTTGTTGATTTCGACTCTGTATAACTCAACATATACACGAATCACTAAATACGTATGATTCGACTATGAACACTAGAATACTTACTAGAATGTTGTGTGTTTGCCTCTGCTTGCAGCTCTGTATGTCTTTTCTGCTCATGTGTCTTTTTTACAAATGCAACAACAACTAAGACTGTAAATTTTGATGAACGATTCGAGGAGTCACTCGAGGAGTTACTCGAATCATTTATATGTATTTTTCAAAATTTATGAATCTAAATG
This sequence comes from Sarcophaga rosellei, assembly GCA_930367235.1. Classification (NCBI taxonomy): domain Eukaryota; kingdom Metazoa; phylum Arthropoda; class Insecta; order Diptera; family Sarcophagidae; genus Sarcophaga; species Sarcophaga rosellei. The sequence continues at coordinate 7,946,489 of OV884017.1, read as the reverse complement.
AGTAGGCTTATGAAGCAAACATATTTTGAATGGTATGAGTTTGATATCAATTTGATGTACTTATTAATCAACGTTGTAGGTAGCATTGTAAAGACAGCCAATAAAATTGCCATGAAAAGTTTCCTAAAAATCTGTCGTTCGGAATCGACTTTAAACTGTAGGTCCCGCCACTCGTGAATAAAAACTAACACACATTACATGAGTGGTGAAAGAAGCTAGGTTGTGATCCTAACTAAAAGGGTGTAAAGACCGGTTTAGTATATACAGTAGCGAGCATAAAAAATGCAACGCTTAGCCGATTGATCTTTATGTGCGCCTCTTTCAAAAAAAAAAGTACGGAAATTAAAAACTTTTTTTTATTTTTATGCTCCACAAACTTGGTTAACAAATGCAGGTTACAATATCAAAATTTTTCTATCCACTTATTTTTATTTTAACATTTAAGAAAAAAAGTGCCAAATTCCAGCGAGCAAAAAAAATGCAACGCTATGTTATTCATAACTTTATTTAAATTAAATGTAAATTCTTACAAAATGTTGGTTAAAAATATACTTAAAATTAATAATTGGTTGCGTAGCCTTTATTTTCTATTACCGCTTGCAGTCTGGAGGGCATAGAATCCAGTAGGGGCACGATGGTGTGTAGGGGTATTTTTCCCCATTCTGAATTCAAAATTTTTTCTAATTCCGCCAAATTTGAAGGATTTTTCTTCTTAGCTTCCCGATCTAAAGTCTCCCATAGGTTTTCTAAGGGGAGATGGTGACGGCTAATCCAAAATTTGCACATCATGGTCGCTTAGGTAGTTACGAACCAAGCGACTAGAGTGCTTCAGGTCATTGTCTTGTTGGAATATGCTGTTTGGGGGCATTTTTTCCAGAAGATGTGGGAGCATATTTTCTTCTAGGATGTCACAGTATTTAGTGGCATTCAAAATACCATCGATTTTCACCAACGGACCAACTCCGTCATGAGAAAACGAACCTACCAATAAATTCCCTAAAATAAAGAATTTCGGTGAAAAACAAAAGTAACTTACCCCACACCATTAGTAGTGAAAGTAAATTTAATCTTTCTGGATCTGATGGGATAAAATATATTAGAAGACCACCTGAGCAGAGATATTCTCCCAGATATCAGCTACCAACAGTAAAACATGACTAATGGTGTGGAGTAAGTTACTTTTGTTTTTCACCGAAATTCTTTATTTTAAGGAATTTATTGGTAGGTTCGTTTTCTCATGACGGAGTTGGTCCGTTGGTGAAAATCGATGGTATTTTGAATGCCACTAAATACTGTAAGATCCTAGAAGAAAATATGCTCCCACATCTTCTGGAAAAAATGCCCCCAAACAGCATATTCCAACAAGACAATGACCTGAAGCACTCTAGTCGCTTGGTTCGTAACTACCTAAGCGACCATGATGTGCAAGTTTTGGATTAGCCGTCACAATCTCCCCTTAGAAAACCTACGGGAGACTTTAGATCGGGAAGCTAAGAGGAGAAATCCTTCAAATTTGGCGGAATTAGAAAAAATTATAAAGTCAGAATGGGAAAAAAATACTCCTACATACCATCGTGCCCCTACTGGATTCTATGCCCTCCAGACTGCAAGCGGTAATAGAAAATAAAGGCTACGCAACCAATTATTAATTTTAAGTATATTTTTAACCAACATTTTGTAAGAATTGACAATTAATTTAAATAAAGTTATGAATAACATAGCGTTGCATTTTTTTTGCTCGCTGAAATTTGGCACTTTTTTTCTTAAATGTTAAAATAAAAATAAGTGGATAGAAAAATTTTGATATTGTAACCTGCATTTGTTAACTAAGTTTGTGGAGCATAAAAATAAAAAAAAGTTTTTAATTTCCGTACTTTTTTTTTGAAAGAGGCGCACATAAAGATCAATCGGCTAAGCGTTGCATTTTTTATGCTCGCTACTGTACATTTTAGTGCTTTTTCGGATTCTATGTCTTGTACCCTGTTGATTTATTCCGTGAATAATATAATAATATAAAATTGTTATTCCTGGTGTTTTTACCGCTGAAAATGTAAAACCCTAGTGTTTTCATTTCGTTGAGTTTATAATTTAAAGCCTGTCATCAAGTACTAAATTGAACTGCGTATATCTTATCTTTACCTAATTTGGTTAGCGAATTATACGCTTGAATCTCAAATAGTGATGACTACTCCTACGACTTGATTATCTCTCGGACTGCAGTGGAAGCTGTTGAATTTTCTCTGAATAGCTTATAGTTATGTTATTTATGTTGAATTATGGTAAGTAAAGGATCTCCTCCTATTAGTATCCCTATCGTCTTTAACGCCTAAGCAGCAATCTGATCTCTTCCGAGTGCTTACTGCAACTAACAACGATTTGGAAACTACCGCGCTTCCTTTGAATAACGCTTGCAGCAGTTTTGTTTCAACCTCAAACGATTTACTAATTACATATACTTATATGTATATCAGCTTATTGTGTCGAGGATTAACTTGTTATATCAGATCAAATTCTTTATCAATAGTAATGCTTTTAGGATCTGGCTTCAGTTCCAGACTCAAATGGCCTATATTGGATAGAAAGCTTAACAATTTCTTTAAATCCAATGTAGACTTCTATGTCATAAGATCTACCTACTTTCACAGGTCATTAGTTAAAATGTGGGCATGAAGAGAGGGAATTCTATAATGTATTCGTGTATATACAAGCCATCATATAAAGCCTTCTGCAATTTCCCGGCTTTTCAAATAAACTATAATTTTATAGGACAAATCTCAATCTATAGAAACTTAGACTTGAATAGGACACAATATTATACTTCACTTACCTAATAATAAATTCCTTAAAAGATTGTAAATAGCTAAACAGGGCTTTATAATTTTTCTCATTCAATGAATTGATGGATTCGTCAAACTTTCAAGTCGAATTTCATCTTTATCTAAGGGAGTCAAGCTCTTAAGCGAGTTCTACTTTTGACTCACGAGTTCGAACATAATAGCCGCTATGAGTACTTTAGTAAGTTTAGTTTAAATAGTCAAAGACGGTAGATATCACTGCTCCGGAACTGTTTATTGAGATCATTATTGGTATTGCTAGTAGTAATGTAATGTTTGATGTAATGATGTAGCCAAGATAAATAAATTGCTTGATAACGTACATAAAAGTTATAGTTGTCGTCCATCACTTGGGATTCGATGCGCCGCATTTTCCTATTTGTCGACAACATATGCATCGTGTTCCTCCTATTTACGATAAGACCCTCATTCTAAGAGACTAAAGACAGCAATGAATTCATGCTTGATACGTCCAATAATGTCGATTTCTTCGGCGTACGCAATGAACTGGAGATTTTTGTAACAAATAGTGTTATTGCTATGAACGTTAGGTAAGACACTTATAAAGCCTTAGCTGAAGATTCTGGAAGGTCTTTTCCTATATTGACAGAGCTGCAAGATTTGCTGGACGTCATACAGCAAACCCTTATCAGCCTCCTAGTAATACCAACCCAGACATTACGTATAGGCTTTCAATTAAAAATTAAACTCTCTGTGAGTTCTACTTTAAATTTTTGCTTACAAAGCTTAAGTAGATGCCATGGGAATAAAAATATTACTCTTGACTATTACCTTTCTATCAAACGGCTATGAAAACTTTGATTTTTTTTAAATCGAAATTATGTTTTCCATGTTCTAACCGCTCTATCATTGTATTATTTATTCTCTGGCTGTTGCTATTTCATTTTGAACAAATAAAACAGAGAAAGCAAAAACTTTAACAAATATTTTGTACTTCTTTTGCATTTTGCTACTACAAAATTTGATTCGTTTTGTTGTTTTAAGTTGCAACAGAAACAGAAATCTCTGTTGCAACATTCAAGCCATGATTTTGGAAGGTTTTTTTCAGGAGATTTTTTTAAAACTTTTTTTTTCAATAAATTTTTTTTTATTTGAATTTTCTCTTTTGGAGGATTTTAATGTTGTTGTTTTTATTTATGGCAATATTAATGCAATCGCTTAGTTTTCACAAATTTTGTTTCTTTTTTTTATTCTCTTATTTTTTCCATTTTCTTTTTCTTCTCTGCCACAACTAACCCAGTTTCTGATGTTTAACTTATGCAATGGCAAAGGGAGAAGAAGGGTATAGAACCATACTTACTCCCTTTCAAATATGAAGGAACATAATGCAGAAAGAAAAACTTTCAGCTGCTCTCGAAATGGTCCAGATTTTAACCAGAGAGAGTATATCGAAGCATGAGAAATATATAAAGAACATGGAAATAAAGGAAAAATAAAAGAAAAACCAGCATAAAAGTGTTATGGCGTAAATTCAAGTATAAAGAAAGAAATCCATTATTGGTCGCTGATATATATGTATATACACATAGAAGCGAAAGGAAAAACTGAATGGAAAATAGAAGAAGAAAAACGAAAAAAAAGTTTTTCTCAACCATAGAAAACTACAAAATTTTTAGCTTTTCCTAAAGCAAGATTGAAAAAAATTGATTCAGTAGTACATTTATACTGACACACTCACTCACTCACTCACTCACTCAGTCATTCATTCATTCAGTCATGCATTCAGTAACTCAGTCATTCATTCATTCAAAGCATTTCCATTTGAGTTTTATGCTTAAAATCTACCATCAGTTCAATATGATTGAAGTAGTGGCAGTAGAAATGGAAGTGGATTTTGGTCGAATATTTCTTTTCTCTCTCTCTCTCTTATTCTGGTTGCTTTTTTCCTTATTTTTTTTTAAACACACCAAAGAACAATCTTTTCCCCTCCCTTCGTTTGCTTTATTTAACCACATTTGGTTGTTCGAATATTACCAAGTAAATCCATGTGATTTCAAGTGATGCGACTCGTGTTTCTTACAATAATTTTTTGTCCATAATTTTACATTCTTGCCAAGGGAATTACAACAAATAGGGGTGGGGGGAAGACACTCCCAGCCCATGATTCCATATATAAATAGCAATGATATTTTGGATAATCATGATATATTAGGCACTCGTGTAACCAAATCAGTTGTTGTTTAGACACACAGCTTCCCAGAGTTTTTTTCTTTCTTTCTTTCATTCTCTTTCTTCTTATATTCGTTGACATTTTTGCAAAGTTTGCAAAAACGAAAGAGGAGAAGGCAAAAAAAGGAAATGATATAAAATTGTATTTGTATTATTGATTTCAACTGCCTTTCTGTCCTTCTTTTCCTTTATCACTGAATCCCATCCATTTTGTTTACAATTTGAATTGAAGACCAAAAAACCCCACATTTTGTTTCCATTTTCATTGCCCCTCCCCCCGGGTTTCATATGGGTTCGTTAGCGTATTCATAAGATTATTTGCAACATTTAAATGCCATTATGGTTAAACAATTCCTAAGAAATTCTCAAATGCATGTATAGTATGTACGGTAATGGTCACGATAGTGATGCCATACTATTTACCTCTTCCTTCTGCATGGCTTGTGGTAATGTTCGAGAACTGGATTCTGTTCACCACAATCTGTATCTCTTACCCTGCTGTGGAATGCAGAAGATTCAAGAACGTCTTGTGAGGTTTTCTCAATAGCCCTGGAGAGTAAATATCTGCTAGAATAACTGTTATTCTGGTTGGCGTCTCCGGCTATAGCTGACTTGAGAGACTGATTGTGTTACATATAGTGGCCGTGGTCAAGTAGGTAGTGTGTTGCCTTATTAGGCATGAGGCCTCAGTTCAAACCCCAGGTCAGACATTAAAACGAAAATATGAAAAAAGTATTTCTTTGCCGATTTTCTCTCAGTAGATTTCTGGCAGAAAAAGTCTGAGAGTAAAATAATATTGCCATGAAAAGTCGCCGTGGTCTAGTAGGTAGCGTGTCGCCTTATTAGACGAAAGGCCCGAGTTCGAATCCCAGGTCAGACATCAGAACGAAAATATTTCTTCGGCGACTTCCTCTCAGCAGATTTCTGGCAAAAACTCTGAGAGTAAAAATTGCCTTGAAAAGCTTCTCAAAAAATCTGTCGTTCGGAGTCGACTTTAAACTGTAGGTCCTGCCACTCAATTATAAAATTAACGAACACAACATGAGTGGTTTTGAGAAGCTAGGCCGTAATCCTGACTGAAGGGTTGTAATGGCCAATTATGTATGTATGTATGAAAAGTTTCTCAAACTAAAAAAAAAAAACTGTCGTTTGGAGTCGACTTTAAACTGTAGGTATGTACATATAGGGTGGGCCATCTATCGGTTTTAATTTGAGCCATCGACTATTTCGAAGCTGGCAATACTTATGTCGGCAGTATGGTTGGTTATCATTCCATTTTGCTTCAAAATTCAGTATATTAACTCCACTGAACGTAATGAATCGTTGGTATTCTTTGAGGCAACGAGGAACTGCACGATGATTTCGATTTTGCCCCAAACAAAATCATCTTTTGGGATGAAACTCAATTTATCTTGGTGGGTACGTTAATAACCAAAATACCACATTTGAGGCTCAGAAAAACAACACGCAGTCTTACAAAAGCTAATGCATCCATTAGGAGTGATCGTTTAGTGCAACTTGTACAGCGGAGACATCATTGCTCCATATTTCTTTGGAAATGAGAACGGCGCAACCAATATGCTCTAGAGGCACCAATCGCACCACCATAACCGATTTTTTTTCTTCATGGCATTGATGTGAACGATGTTTGGTTTCAAGAGAATGCTGCAACCTGACACACATCTCATGCCACAATAGATTTACTACGCCAAACGTTTGATGGCCGTTTAATTAGCCGAAATGGTGATGTCAATTGGCTGCCAAGAAGGCGCAATATGACACCGTTGGACTATTTTCTGCGTCAAACTATTAAACACAAGTGTTATGCTGACAAACCACAGCCAATAAAGCATTTGAAGGCCAACATTCGTGACGCCATTGCCGAGATACGATACCATACATTCGAAAATGTGCCTTCAAAAGAAGTATTGGGAGGCCAGCCGTAGCAGCCATATGAATGAAATAATACACCATTTTCAATCGGGAACAATGGTACTCCACAATAGTAAAATAAAATTGAAAAAATTTAAAACCATTTTTGTTTTACAGCATTTTGAAATTTAAACTTATAAATGGCCCACCCTACACACTTGGTTATTACAACTCTTTGACCATACCACCCATGTTGTGTGCGTAAATTTTATGCATGAGTAGTGGCACCCACAGTATAATCTTTTATATCAATTTTATTTTTATCCTCAGAGTTTTAGCCAAAAACTCCTACACTTCTGTGCTTCATATCAATTCCTAGAATATGTCCTGCTTTCATGGTCCATTTGAATGATGATTGTTGAGAGAGCACGTGTTAAATTTCAAAATATTTCTTAGAATTTTTCATCTGGAGTCTGTAATTTTGTTTTGCTTCCTTTCATTAATTAATTTTGCAAGTTAAAAGAATTTTTAATAAATATTTCAAAAGAAAAAAGGAACAAAATAATTATGATTTTAAATACCAGGAGTTTCAAGATCAAAGGTCATAAATTCAGCCAATAATTTGAGATAAAAATTCCTTATAATTGTGCTGGTGATTCTTTTGTATGGCCATGTGAGGCAAAGGCATGCATACCACCACACAAATTACCACACAATTGTAATATTTTTTACCATTTTTTTTGCCACTTATTTAATATCTAATAATTCATACTCTACAGACTCTCACTCCTTTTCTCTTCACTTCATCTTGTTCTTCACTTTATTGGTTGCTACCTCGAGTAGATTTTTTCCTATTTTCGTAATTTTCTTAGAAGGTGAAGAAAAAACACCTGGAGAAAGTTAGACACTAGCAGTAGGCGTTTCAAAGGAAAATATTCAAAATTATTGAGTCCAGCTAGCCAAGAGTAGAAGTGGAAAGGGCAGGGCAGATAGGTTAATGTAAATCATTTATCATGGCATTTATGAACTTTCTTTCTTCATTTGCGGTGTGGTGATGCTGCTTTTGCTGTGTGCTTGTGATGCTGACGATGATGATGATGATGATGTGGTAGACTTGGTTGTGTAATAAATATAATTTTTTAAATTGCAACAACCACAACAACAACAAGAACAATAACAGTAATTCACTTGGCCATATGAAACATGGTCATGGAAATCTTTCTCTCTCTTTTTCGCTTGCTCCTTTGACTTTTTCCAAGTTAAAGAAAATTTATTGAACTTTTCCTCCAGAGAGCACAGCACCAAACATAGCTTCATCGTATTTAAGCATGACTTTTAAGCTTTTAATTTTACATTATTTTTCAAGTTGATTACAAATGATATAAAAAAGAAACAAAAACAACATTTAATGGAGTCTTTTTCAGTGGCTTTTAAACTTACCAGTCAAGTGTTGTTTAATTTGTTCTCTTTGTCTAAAACGGCAATCTTTAGTTAAACTTCTGTACTTGTGTGAGTGCAAATAATGCAAAAGAAAGGATGGGGAATAATAGGAAATTCTTTTTAGAAATTAAATTCAAGGTAAAACTTAATATAAAATAGTGCCTTCAAGGCTAATTTTTCTACAATTTAAAATAACACTCTGGTTAAGCATTCTCCCCAGAATGGATAAATTTAAAGGTATTTGAAAGCAAAAACTTCAAAAGAAGGCAGAAGATTTTGATTGTAACGCTCTAAGTTTAAAACGTGTTGTTGTATTGCAAGCAAATAAATGAAGACATCAAAATGGCCGTATTCTACAGATTTCCATTGAGTCTTTTTGTTTATTAAACAGCAACTCTTATCACAGTTTTTTATTTTTTTTTTTTTTATCAGTAAAACTCTCACGCTTAGATATTCCCATTTGCACCCCCTGGTCGTACATGCATACATGCATACATACATAATTGGTTATTATAACCCTTTAGTCAGGATTATGACCTAGCTTCTCACAGCACTTATGTTGCTTATGTTATTAATATTATACATGAGTGGCGGAACCTACATATAGCTTAAAGTCGATTCTGAAAGACAGATTTTTGAGAAAACTTTTATTGCAATTTTATTTACTCTTAGGGTTTGAGTCAGTAATCTGCTGAGGGAAAGCTGCCGATGAAATATTTTTTTATATTTTCCTTCTAATATCAGACCTCACGTCTCATAAGCCAACACACTACGTACTAGACCACAGTTTACCAGCGGGGAGTAAAAAGATTACAAAATCGCCGTAGCAAGACAATTCTTTTACGATGACGGAGAACTACTCCGCTTCCATATTTCTCTGGCATGCAGCTCAGGCATTCGAGGTTACTTATTTCTCTAAAATATTAGGTTAATAGAAAGTTAATTATAGGGAACTGGACCCTAGAATGTGTTGTTCTAAGCTCGCATATTTAAATTCTTTATTATTCGCACAATTTTGTGTACCATTGTTCACAACTTGAGGTAACCAACAACAACAATTGCTTTTCTTTTGTTATTCCACTGTTTACACGCTTTGCATAAACAATAACAATTACTAGACAATTGTTCGACAAATCTTTGTAACGGAGATCTTCACACAAGAATGACTGAACTTTACTAACTAACTCGCCTGCTTTGCCTTGCCTTTTACATATATGGCAGAGTAAACAGTCTGATGAATGGTCTTGAAGGCGAATGTTAATGAATTCGCCTTTTCAAAATGTCTATAAGTGTAAATATCGTTGTTTACATTTATTCTCGTAGTGTTGTTGGTATGTTTTTGTTTACTTGTTTATCATTTTTTATGCTGGTGTTTGTTGTTGCATTTTTGTAGCTTTTGTTTATAATTTTAATGTTAAGCGATGGAAAAGCAAAACACTAGCATCTATATTCTTCATTTTATTAACAATATCTTTCGTGGTTGTCGTATGAAGACTTCATCATTCTTTTAATAAACCAGCGTAATGTCAGTAATCGTAATTATCTCTGACTCTGTCTTATATTTTTGTTTGGTTTTATTTTCATTTAAATTTTTTTTTTTGAATTTTTTTCTGTTGTTGTTGTTTCAAACAATACAACGGATTAATTAAAATAAATTTTTGCAAAATGCCAGCAAAAGAAAAACAAGCAAAAATAAAAACGAAATTACCAATAAGTGTCATACCTGACGTATGAGTGATACGAAATTAATTTGATTCCATCAATAATACGTATACGCCACCAATGAAACCCAATGTACGAGTAAAATAATTGCCAATGAAGAGAAAAAAGCATTCTTAAATATGTATTTAATTTTAAAATTAATTTCATTTTAATTAATTTAATTTCGTTTTTGTTTTTGTTTTATGTTTTATTTTGCATGGAACAACAATTTGAAAACAAAACCAAAGAACTGAACTGAAAAACAAGAATTCGAAACCAGCAAATACGGTGAAGAATGCCAATAATAAGGGGGTAAGGGGTATGAAAAAATTTTATTTTTTGTTTTGTTATTTATTATACGGGAGAAAAATAAGTAGAAAAACAGAAAAATATTCTGAATACATACTTATGTATGTATGTATGTATGCACAAGCGTAATTATGTTAAATTTACACAAATTATTTGTCATTTACAATACAATAGATTGTATGGCATTAAACAACAACAACAACATCAACACACAACTACCACCAGTGGCATCACGAACAGCAGCAACAACAGCAACAGCAATAGTAGCAACAGCAACAACAGCAACAGCAATAATAACAACATTTGTTGATATGGGCAATATTCAGGCAATTATTTAAATTGTAATTAACTTGGCTCTGTTGTTGATGCAGCAGCAACAACAAAATGAAACAGAGGAGCTTGCCCGGCAGCCTAGGCAATAGCAATTGCAAATTAACAAAATTGAAATGAAATGAAACCAGAAAAAAGAATTACAACAACAAAAACGTAAAGCAAAAATATAAAATGAATTGAAATTGACAATAATAATTATAATAGATATGTATGTATGTAGTTCATTCATACAGCAGCAACAACTGTGACTGCCACAATGACAGTAACACAAAGACAAAAACTATAAAAATATCGACGGCTATGCAGTACAAGTGTATTCAAACAGGGTCGCTGGGGTAAGTGTTTGGATTTTAAACCGTTTTCTCTAAAATTCAGGGTAATATGCACACATCATTAAAACTTACCTTGTCCCGCCACTTTCATTGTGTGTTTTAATTTTTATACATGAGTTGCGAGACCTACACTTTACAAGTCGATTCCGAATGACAGATTTTTGAAAAATTTTTCCTGGGAACTTTGTTTAACTCTCAGACTTTTTGCCAGAAATCAGCTGAAAGCAAGTTACCGAAGAAATCTTTCTCTTCATATTTCCTTTTGTTGCAGATGTCTGACCTAAGGTTTCAACCAAGGCCTCATGTCTTATAAACCAACGCACTACCTACTTATATAGCCTCTAGTAACAAACTTTACAAATTTCAATTCAAATATTTTTTATTTCGAACACTAAACACAAACATAAATGACACTGTGTTGTCTATTTATATGTTAATAAATATTTTTTATGCGCTTATAACTTCGTTTATTTTCATGTCCGTTGACTGTATAAGTGCTTTACATAATTACACACACACACATAGTTTACACAAACTCTCTCTCTCTCTCTCTCTCTCTCTCTCGCACTCTTTCCAAACACACTTGTATTCTCCTTCTTCATTTAGGTTTGAAATTTGTACAACGCAAATGAATTCATAATAATTCGCACATAATTTCAACCGAAAATGGTTGCTTATTACGCCAATACATACGCTGTAATACATAAATGCACTTGTGCATCTATATAGGTATATGTGTATATGTGTTAGTAAGTAGCAAAATTTATATAAATGTTAGTATTTACGGGTGTATATGTGTATGTGTATGTATGTGATTGCATGCAATGATGTCAACCGCAAAACAATGCGGTAAACTTTTATTAAATTTTATATTCACTGCACAATTGCAACTCCAATGCATTTATACACGCACACATATACACACACACGCGCACACGCATGTACATATACTTACGTATTTTGTGAAAAACCAAAGTGGCATTTATTTGTAAAAAAAAAATACAAAGTGTTGTATATGTAAAATAATGCCCAAATGTACTATTTAGTACTTATTTATATAACATGTATATGGCAACTCTTTTTCTATTATAAATAAAATTAGACCACTCTCTAAAAGACATTACATGGTGTCAGAAGTGTTTGAGTCTGAAATAAAGAATTAGTAAAGAAAATATAATAAAAGTTAAAATAGAATGGCAACAAAAAATGAAGCAACACAAATAAAGGAGACAAGTGGTCAAGTTTTTGCTGCTACATTACCACAAATCAACTTGAAAGCGACCAATATGTCCCGTGAATGGAAAATGTGGTATACACAATTTAAAATTTTTGTCAGAGCATCTAATTTGGAAGATGCTTCGAATCAACGTAAAGTTGCTCTTTTACTCCACCACCTTGGTAGTGGAGCGTTGGATATTTTCCATTCTTTTAATGAAGATGTGGATTCAATAAAATATGAGGTTCTGGTATCCAAATTCGAGGCATATTTTATTCCAAAGATAAATATTGCCATGGAAAGACATGCATTTTTCACTTGTCAGCAACAGCCGGAACAGCCAATTGAAGAGTATGTGACTTTATTAAAAAACTTAAGTTTGAGCTGTGAATTTGGATCCCTTCGTGAAAGCTTGGTAAGAGACGTATTTACCTGCGGTTTGTCTGCCAAAATGAATAATATAAGGGAAAGGCTGCTTTCGGAAGGTGGTATTACTCTTGAAAAAGCAGTAGATATCGCAAAGAATATGGCAAAAGCCAGGGAAAATGCAAATATGCTGCAACAAATAGATGATGGGGAGCCTATTATTAATTATATTAAAAAAGACAATTATAAAGTGAAGCAGACAAATATGCCATGTACTAAGTGTGGCCAAAATCATCGTAATAAATGTCCTGCATTGAATGCAAAATGTCACCATTGTGGAAAAATAGGACATTTTGAGAAAAGGTGCTTTTTAAAGAAGAAATACATTAAATATGTAAGTGCTGATGAAAATGAAAACGAAATTGATGAAGAAGAAGAAAACCTGTTTATTGGCGCGCTTTCTAAAAAAACAACAACAGCGGCTGAGTGGAACATTGAGGTAACGGTAAACAACAACAAAATTGTATGTCAAGTGGACACAGGGTCACAGGCCAATATAATATCATTTGAAACAATGAGAATGTTAAATGTAAAACATTTGTTGAGAGAGACCAATATTAGAATATTTACATTCAGTGGTGAACTGTTAAAAGTTTTAGGTGCTGTTAATCTTACAGTGGGTTATGAAAACCAAAGTTATAATATTAAATTTTATGTTGTTAACATTGATTGTAAAAATATTATTGGTCTTGACTCTGCTATTAAATTGAAACTAGTTAAAATTATAAATTCAATAACTATGAATAAATTACTTGAAAACTATTCTAATGTATTTAATGGTCTTGGCCTTTTGCAAAGTAAATGTAATTTGAAAATACGTGAAGACGTTCCCCCTGTTGTGGATCCACCACGCAAAATACCATTTAAATTACTTGATAAATTGAAAATTGAATTGGAAAGAATGTGTAATTTAAATGTTATTAAGCAGGTCAGTGAACCAACAGAGTGGGTGAGTTCTATAGTTATCGTATCTAAGCCAAACGGGAATCTAAGAATTTGTTTAGATCCACGGAATCTGAACAAGGCCATCTTGCGTCCTCACTATCCTTTTCCTAATATTGAGGACTGTAAGTCTCAATTACATGGGTCTAATTATTTTTCCTCGCTAGATGCCAATAGTGGCTTTTGGATGATTTCACTAAATGAGAAATCTTCAAAATTGTGTACTTTCAATACACCTTTTGGTCGATATCGTTTTTTGAGGTTACCTTTTGGTATTAACGCAGCACCAGAAATATTTCACGCGGAGATGGTAAAATTATTTGGAGATATTTCAGGTTTAATTATTTATATCGACGATTTTTTAATTCATTCAAGTTCAAGAGAGGAACATTTTGAAATTCTTGAAAAGGTTTTTCGAAGAGCCAACGAGGTTGGATTGAAATTTAACAAATCCAAATGCAAATTGTTGCAAACTGAAATAAAGTTTTTAGGACACATTTTTGATAAAACTGGTATAAAACCCGATGGGGAGAAGATCAAATCGATCATTAATATGCCTAGACCTGGTAATGTTAAGGAATTACAACGTTTCTTAGGTATGATTACCTATCTCGGTTCTTTTATAGAAAACTTGTCATCAAAGAATAAACATTTGAGGGAGCTTTTAAAGAAGGAAATTCAGTGGCATTGGTCGTCTAAACACGAGGAGGAATTTGAGAATCTTAAACATGAAATTACTAAATCGCCTGTTCTAACATATTTTGATCCCAAAAGAGATTTAATTTTGTCAGTTGATGCATCGAAATTCGCTATGGGTGCTACAATTATGCATGACAAACACCCTATTGCATATGCATCAGTATCATTAACAGAAGCCCAACAAAAATATGCACAAATAGAAAAAGAACTATTTGCCATACTTTTTGGGTGCACAAGATTCCATCAATTTGTTTACGGTTCAAAAGTTATAGTCGAAACCGATCACAAGCCTCTCGTTAATTTATTTGACAAACCTCTTTATAAAATTCCGGCCAGGTTGCAGAGGTTTATGTTACGCTTGCAGTGTTATGATCTTTTAGTGGTTTTCAAACCGGGTAAAAATTTGAATATAGCAGATACTTTGTCCAGAGCTCCACTAAAGGGAACAACTTTTACGGAAATGGACAATGAGATTTCACTACACTGCAACTTCGTGGCTTCACATTTGGGAACCCCATTTTCAAATATAAGTGATGTAAGGGAACATTCTAACAATGATGAAACTTTTAGGAAGTTATTTAATTATCTGGAGAATGGATGGCCAATAAACAAGAAAAATGTTGATCAAGATGTTATGCCTTATTTTAAAATGAAGGACAATATTTCCACGTTGAATGGTGTTTTGTTGAAGGACAATCAGATCTTAATACCAAAGAGTTTGCGGAAATCTATTTTGGGTAAAATACATGAGGGTCATTTAGGTATGCAGCGATGCAAAGATTTAGCCCGTCAGTCAATTTATTGGCCAAATATTTATAACGACATTGAGAATATTGTCACAGATTGTGAGATTTGTATGCGACATCAGAACTCAAATCCGAAATCTGAATTGTCACCTCATAATATAATTGATATACCTTGGTTAAAATTAGGGTGTGATCTTTTTGAATTTAACAAAAATATGTATTTACTGGTAGTCGATTATTACTCCAAATACATTGAATTGGAATCATTGAGCTCTGGTTATAGCAGCTCACAAGTTATATCCAAACTTAAATCTATTTTTTCAAGACATGGTATTCCGCATATTTTGGTAACGGATAATGGGCCTCCATTTAATTCTAGAGATTTTAGAACATTCTGTCAAGATTGGGGAATTGACCTGAAAACGTCTAGTCCATATTTACCTAGATCCAATGGCTTGGCGGAGCGGTCGATTCAAACTATTAAAAAGTTATTATTGAAATCTTACGAAGGTAAATCGGACCCTTATATGGCATTACTGCATTATCGCACATCTCCTAAGGGCAACTTACCCAGTCCTGCGGAATTATTAATGTCGAGATCCCTTAGGACAAAAATTCCTTCCTTAACTCGAAATTTTCGACCAAAAGTCATCGACCACAATAAGTACAAAAGGGAATTAAATGCAAGCATTCAAAAGTATTGTGATAATTACAATAAAAATGCAAGGAAAATAGTTAGACCCATTGAAAAGGGTGATAAGGTGATGTTTAAAAAGACACCCACAGGCTGTTGGTTTCCAGGACGTATAATGGATAATTGCAAGGAGCCAAAATCATTTTTAATACAAGACGACAATGAAACTTTTTACAGGAGAAATCAGGAACACATAAAAACAACTTTAGACAACAAATTAATTGAAAATCCTAATGTAACTAAAACAACCGAAATTGAAGATAAAATTCTTAATAATGATGAAAATGTTAAAGTGCCTAATGAGGACGAAATTCCAAATGAGACAAGTATTGAAATTCCGTTTAATGTTCAAGAAAATAATAAAAATAGCTATGTTACAAGAAGTGGCAGAATTGTCAAAGAACCAAAAAAATTAAACTTGTAAATTGTATTATCAATCGTATTTGTAATTATATTTATATAATAATATAAAAATATAATAACAACATTGTAATTATTATTTAAGTACTAAAAATATATTTTTAAATTATTTATATAATAATATAAAAATATAATAACAACATTGTAATTATTATTTAAGTACTAAAAATATATTTGTAAATTTATTTTAAGAATTGTAATAATATCTGAAAAAGGGAGATGTTGTATATGTAAAATAATGCCCAAATGTACTATTTAGTACTTATTTATATAACATGTATATGGCAACTCTTTTTCTATTATAAATAAAATTAGACCACTCTCTAAAAGACATTACACAAAGAATATAATCAGTTGCATAAACAGTGTGTAACAAAAGTATTCTTATGTTTTTGAACGCAGAATTTGTTAAATTTTTTGAGCGTATTGTCTTGTGTCCCATTTTTTGATGACATAACTTAGGTTAGTATGTCTACTTGCTATAAAGACAAGTATCGAACCCGGAGGTCAAGTTGACCCATTGTAAAGCCTCTTCAAGCAGATTGAATATTATAGGATATAGGGGAAAGTTGAGGATAACGTATTGTTACGTTTTTATCTTTTAAAAATATGAGCTCGTAGATTGCATATAGAAATAAAAATAAATTTCTCTTTAGTTTTAATTAAAAATTTCTTATTATTCGAACAATTTTGTATGCCACTGTTCACGACTTGATATAAACAACAACAATTGCTTTGTTTATTATTCCTCTGTTTACAGCCTTTGCATAAACAATAACAATTACTAAACAATTATTCGACAGATCTTTGTAATGAAGTTCTTCAAACCACTACTACTCTCTTCAAACACACCGCGTCTTCACACAAGACTGACTGAACTTTTACTAACTCAGTTGCCAGCTTTGCCTTGCCTTTTATATGACAGGGTAAATAGTCTCATGAAAGTTCTTGAAGGCGAAGCCTTCTATAAATGTAAACATGGTTGTTTATATATTTTGTTTACATTTATTATTGTAGTGTTGTTGTTGTATTTTTGTTTACTTGTTTACCATTTTTTAATGCTGGTGTTTGTTGTTGTATTTTTTGTTGTTTATAATTTTAATGTTAAGCGATGTAAAAGCAAATCACCAGCATCTAAATGCTTAATTTTCGTAACAATATGTTAATTGAATAGCCATTAATAACAAGGTTTGAAGGTTCACCATATCCAACCCTGTATATTTGAGATAACAGCGTTTAAGTTGAGTTTTCCCAAGACTTCCTCTACTTGTAAGCCGCAGTAAGGTGGACAGTGCCAACTTGTAACACTAAATGCTCCCATAAAGTCATTTAGGTTGTATTGTAATAGTGGTTTAATCAAATTTATTATCATTTGATGTCGGTGTGCAGCTTGTTTCGAGCAACAGCTATCGTTAGTTAATCATTCTGTGCTAATCAAAGAAATTCATTTAATTTCTCTCTTTACTTGGTAGGAGCTTAAAATTCTCCTTTAACCAATACATTATTAACTTATAAAGAAAAAATATAATTCAAATGTCCATCAATTTTTATTTATTACTGTATACAAAACTACAGTTGTAAGCAGACATTTGTATGCATTTGAATGCTTAAGCATGCATGTATGGAATGTTGGTTACGTACGTTGTTATAAAACGACGACATTTGCCCTCAAACGATTCATGCGATTGACTGTTAGTTACTGTAGAAGCAGTAATAATTGTCGTTTTATAAACCCCAGTAGGCAGCCACATTAACAATGCACTATGGGCATGGAAACCATATTTTAGGCAAATAATTTTTAAAAAAAATAAAGAAAATGTAGGACAAGATTTTTGAGCAGCTACAAACATTGGCAATGATTGACAATTATTTTTCTGCAAAATTAAAACCGGGCCATAGTGCATTTGAGGAAAATAATATGTTGCAGGAAATTATAAAAAAAATCGTATTAGAGAATGAAAATTCGTAAAAAAATATTAACATTTTTTACATGTAAGAAAAACCATCCCATTGTGCATCGAAAACACTGTAAAACAGAATGCAATTCTTAAATATTTATGGCGCAAGAATTACAAAAAATTTAAACTTTACTTCAGTAACTATTAGAAGAGTTAAAATAATTCAAAAGGGTGTCCTCAAATGGTGGCAATGGGAGCATGTGTGATATTTTTTAAAATACCCTTTTCCAATGCACGGTGTTTGGATACATTTCTTACATGGAAAACGACCTTGTCCGTGACACATAGCACATCGTAATTCACTTACCGGATTTTATGGGATAGTCTGATAACTGTCTCAATCTCTCAAATAATTACTGCGTATGCTTCGGCTGAATCTACAGCTGATGCTTATTATATACAGCCGTCAAGAGATAAAGCTGTCCCGCATTAGTCACAGATAATCTGCAGCACGTAAGTAAATATAACAGCCGCTACCATTTGTTGCCTTGTATTGCTGATCTATATTCTACAACTGATCGATAAGCTTGATCGATGTCTCGCAGGCCTTTGTGTTGTACTTCTGGAATACGAATATGCTCACGCCTACTTTTCTTCATGGTATGCAGTACCATCTTTTTATTTTCCCTTGTGGTATATATGTTTTTCACAAGCCACCGCACGACCAACTTTTGACTCGGCTGTATCAAACCGAGAGTAAAATTCCACATGGTCTTCCTTTTTCATATCTTTCGCAGATTACATAGGGCATTGTTTCGTTTTATTTTTTCTCACGCTACTCGTAGCACAATAACCAAATTCGCATAAGTCTCGAAGCGGCGCATCGCTAGTGAAAAAGTTGTCGAAGTGAATGGTATGCATATATGGTACTGCATTTGCTTTATTCAATAAGACCTCAAATATCTTCGATCGTAACAACTCATTACTAGGTTTCCATCTGATTTGCTACAGAAAAATTTCGATAGCATAACAATAACCATCGACAGTTACAATCATTAAATTTTTGTGGTTTTCCTCTTATGAATTGGCGTAGCAGGATGACGTCATATCCCCTAAATGAAGACGAGTTATAAAAAAGAAATGGTGGCCATATAGTTGACATACGGACACATAGTGCTCTTAAGTTAGTTTATTTCGTTTTTTCTCAGTACACTATTCAAACAAACAACAACAAACAGAGAAAAAATGTAACATTCTACTACTATTACCACAATGTGGCTGCGGTTTAAATGCCTCATTGTTACTTGTTCCCTTATTGCCGTAGTTTTTTTGTTTTTTCTTATGTCATGTTGCACAAGCAGATAAAATACGCATAAAACCCAAATACAATATGATGTGTTAATGTTGCAACACGGCATAGGTATGCCAATATGATTCTTGAAACAGACATGCATTCGACATGTATGGAGTATGAGTATCATTAAGTGAGCATTGCTGGATATGTAAGTCGAGTCGAGTCGAGTTGAATATGTATTTTTTTTTTGGGCCCTGCTTTAACAATTTATTGTTACAGAACGTGCCACTGCAGAGATGCAAACAAACTAAAGTAACCGGTAGCGTAGAGGCCATGGTACACAGTATTATAGACAGACGCCAGTCGCCACTCGACAGTTGATATTTATCAGGGGGTTTTCTTTACATGTGAGCGACTGTGTTATGCATTCCTTCGTTCTTGTCATTTGTCCTTTAATTCATTTCTTCTTTATTGTTTGGTTTGTCTGTTTCACAATCATAATAATAAACTTTCTTCTCTGGTTAATGCAGCATTTTAACCGAACATTGTTGGCTATTGTTGTTTGTTGCCATAATAATTGCGTTAGTTCTTGGCAAGAGAGTGGGGTTCTTCATTTATTTGATTGATTTGTTGACAAAATGGTTTAACCGATGCATGATCCATTATAATCGCTTCCATTCTCTTTCCCTTCATTTAATTTTTTGTAATTAAAAAAGTACAGACAACCCAAATGTAAAGTTTCCTGAAAATATTAAATAACTGAGTCACATCTTGTTGCCTTTTTTCTGGCATTTGCTGCATTTGATCGGAAGAAGTTGTCAGCCTAATGCTTTGATGGTATCCTGAACTACTTTTGCCTTCTGTGCAGGTACATAGTTATGTTCTAGTGCCTTGTGGTCTATTCTGATCGTTTTTCGATCAATGCATGGCTCAATTTTATTATTTGTTGTGAGTAGCGATCTGTATTAATAGTTTGGTTTACAGTTTCACTACGAGCTATACATTTCTGGTCCCACTAGCCAAGTCGCCGTGGTCTAGTAGGTAGTGTGTTGGCGTATTAGACGAAAGGCCCGAGTTTGAATTCCAGGTCAGACATCAAAACGAAAATATGAAAATATTTCTTCGGCGACTTCCTCTCAGCAGATTTCTGGCAAAAACTCTGAGAGTAAAAATTGCCATGAAAAGCTTCTCAAATAATCTGTCGTTCGGAGTCGACTTTAAACTGTAGGTCCCGCCACTCACGAGTGGTGTGAGAAGCTAGGACGTTGTACAATGGGTCAATTCGACCACCGGGTACTGTACTTGTCACAGCTGACAAGTACGCGTCCTCTAACCTAACCTAACCTAGCCAAGTCTTGTTTTGCAGCCAAAGTTGATAGATGGTTGTGACGGATTAACTCATGATTTTGTCCGTTCGATGTTCTGAAAATAAATCCATTTTTTCTTACATACATGCACACATACATACATATGTACGTACTAAGTCAGTACAGCTATTCAGTCAGGATCACGGCCTAGCCTCTCGCATCCCTAATGTGGTGTGTGTTAATTTTATACCTGAATGATGGGAAGCCTGTATACTACCTAATAGACTACGGCGGTTTAGTTTTTCCCATTCAATGTTCTAAAACTGAATCTATTTTTTTTATCGCCAGTAATAATTCTTGTAAAACTGCTCTTTAACGTGTCTTTAAAGTAAAATTTTTTCATATATTTTCCATAGCGTTTTAACGGCCAGAAATTGTTTATTGTACACCACCTAACACTTCTGCCATTTGTTTTTGACTATAAAATTATCATTCTCATCCAATATTGTTTGCAATTTGGCGTCTTCAAAATTTTTTGCTGATCACCCCCATTCTTCATTCAAAATTGTTATCTCTGAACCGAGGAAACTAGCTTCAGCACCTGGCTTCTGATAGGGAATGATCACCATTTACCTTGACAAGCATTCAATGGAACTCTCATTAATTTTCTTCAAATAAAACAAAAAAATTAAATTGAAATATGTAGTAAACCAAAAACGGGCTCGCCCCACAGTACCTCATTCGATTGCAGCAATTTTCGTGCACTTTTTCGAGTGTATGAGATCGTATCTCAGCAATGGCATCACGAATGTTGTCCTTAAAATGCTCAATTATCTCTGGTTTGTTGTCATAACACTTTTCTTTAACGCCACCCCTCAGAAAATGGTCCAACGGCGGCAATTTTGCTTATTAATATACCCACCAACAGGAAAATGAACTTTATAATGAAAAGATGATTTTTTTTGTTGCAAAATCGATATCATCATTCAGTTTCTCGGTTGTCCTAATAAATTCCAACGTTGCTCAAGCATAAATCAATTCATAAAGTTCAGTGGAGATAATATATTAAATTTTGTGACAGAATAGAATATTATAAGTATTGTCAGATTCGAAATAACTGATGGTTTAAATTTAAACCGATAGTTGGCCCACCCACTTTCCGCCAATTATCATTTTTTGTAACAATATTCGCAATCTTTAATACGATGATAATGATGATGTTGTTTGTTCACTGATTTCATGTATACTGAATATGCTTGACAGATGTCATCACCAATAAAAATAAAAAAACAAATTCAAATCACAATAAATGTTTCCTGTAGAGACATTTGTATCTTTTCATTCACTTCATACCGGCTTCCCTGATTTTGTTTAGCAACGAACACCAAAACCTCACAATCCAAATATATTTTTAATATAAAAACAAATGTGTTGTCTTTACATTTCCACTGAATTTCTATTGACATTACTAGCAGGAGCACATTTGCAAAAATACAACGCTTCGAAAGCATAAAATTAAAGCTGTTTGATGTAAAATGATGTGAATTAATTTGTACATCTAATATTTTAATTCTATTAAATGTTACAATTCTTTTCAAATTAAAATATTTCCTCAAACTTAATTCAGTGTTGTTTTTTTAAATTCCAAAAATAATTTTTAAACTAACACACTAAAAATTTGTAAAATTAAGTGTATGTGGCGTATGATTTATTTGAAACTATAAATAAAACGTATACGTCACCTTGACTATTAATTTACTCTCGCGCAAAAAAAATTCTTCTTGTTTCTCAAACATTACTCGCACTAGAGTTTTATTACAGTGTGTACAACAGAGAGAGAGAGAAAAAAAACAAGAGAAACGCCAACAGTAATATTTATTTCAAATATACCGAAAAAAAAACAACACTACACAACAGCAATGTTACAGCATATGCGTAAGCATACATGTAAGTTTACATATATGTACAAAAAAAGACCAGAGTATTTGTGCAATATAAACACAAGTGCATGATGTGTAATCGAGATACAAACCACAATACAACAAACAAAACAGTCAAGCGAGCAAGCAAACAGGCAGGCAGGCCTATAAAATTGTTTTTGTAATTGTTAGTCAAATACAATGTGCCTGTTTTGGCTACATAAACATATTCGCACTCACGTACTCACACACACATACATACATGCATCCATATTTGCATATACACAAGTGGCCACTACACATATGGCAGTACAGTGAAGAGCGTGCGTGTGTGTGTTAGTGTTTTTATTTAAAATGCATAAACTAATGCCAACACTTGTGTGTAAACATACATGCCCTCTCACTCTCTCTGGTTTTGCCTCTCCCTTTATTACAAATACAATATGGGTCAAAGTTAAATGATGTTGTTTTTATTTTTGTTATTATGCACTCACTCTCTTTGTTTTGTTTTTTTTTTTTGTTTTGCTCTCTCTTGTTGTTTACTCTTATAGTTTCATTATTATTATTAGTTCTGCTCTCTAGTGTTTATTTTTCGAAAACAATTTTTCGTAAAAACAACAACAACAACAACCACTACTGCTGCTAAATACTTGCATGATTTTTAGTCGAAAATAATAAAAATCATAAGTAAACAGAGCAACAAATAGTAGAGCTTTAGAAAAAAGAGATGGCACGGCTGGCAAAAAAAAAACAGAAAAAAAGAGATCCACACAGAGGACAAAACAGAGTATCATTCATTGTGTGTCTATTTGTTTTCATTTTGCTAAGTTTTAGTAGTGATATCTCTCTCTCTCTCTGCCACTCAGTCTCTGTATTTCTATTGAAAAATTGTTTGTTTTTTTTTTCTTTTTGTTGGAGAAAAATTCTCAATTTTGTTTTCGCCGGTTATATTTGCTTTTGGAATTTTTGTAAATTATTTTGTTGCCACAATAATAATGTGGCATGTGCGTGCTTGTGTATGTGTATGTATGTACATATGTACATGTCAGTGTTGGGTTAATAAACAGTTTTTATTTGTTGTTTTCCTTTTATTTCTATTGCTTTGTGTTAGTTATTGTTGTTGTTATTGTTATTATTGTGTACAGTTATAGTTTGTTGTTCATTACTACTGTGCTGGTGCTGGAGAAAATTTAATTATTACAGGGCGTTAGAAGGAATTTTTACGAAATGGATTTTGTTTTTCTCGATTACTAAAATTAAATAACATGTTATACACTGGGTTATATGAAGGTCAAATGAATGAAAATGTTATCCATTTCATGGTTTTAAAAGTAATGTTAAATAAAACATACATAAGGCTGTGCTTTATATGACTGTGTCGTTTATATGACCACCTCTGGCTTAGTTAGAGTAGTCAACACTTTGAAGGTATTTTTCGAAAAATTATACGTACATTTCGGTTGGTATCCTAAACATATCTTAATGAATGTTCAATTATACATGAGGCATCTACAGTTTAAAAGTCAACTCTAAACGACAGATTTTTGAGAAACTTTTCATGACTTTTCCGAGTTTTGGTCAGAAATCTGCTGAGAGGAAGTCACCGTAGAACGTATTTTTTTCGTATTACGTTTTATTGGAGATGTCTGAGCTGGAGTTTGAACCATGGTCTCACATCTAATAAGCCAATACATTACCGATTAGACATTTCTATTACAGTTTTGGATATTAAGATGAAGATACTCGATGTTACATGATTTCACAAGTTTATCCTTTCAGATGTGCTGTGAACATTAAACGACGACGTATTATAAGAACTTAAAACGTCTTCTAAGTAAAGATTACTTAAACTTCAATTATTTTATTCGTCGCGCCATTGTTGCCACAGTTTTTAACAGAGATTTGAAACACAACCACGATGTGGTTTCACAATATGTAGGGTAAATATGAGACTACAAATCGAACCCGGATGGAATTTCAAATACTTAGGCATTGGTGATCAAACAAAAGCACATTTGAATACCAAGGAGAACGAAACCACTTGAAGGCACGTGAAATACTTAGTTAAATGGCCATTAACATCTTTCCAGATGCCTCTGCTTCTTGAGCGCCTTGACCAGTTGGTCATACAAATCGATGACAGATTTTTGCCGATTTTTGAAAAACCCTGCATCAAATATCCGTCTCACTGGCGCATCCTCATCCATTCGAACGACATGGCCGACCCAGCGCAGCCGCTGAATGTTAATACGCTACACATTCTCCAAATCGTTGAGAAGCTCATACAGCTCATTGTTGGACCGAATGCGGAAATTATCACCAACTCGCACAAGACCAAAGATCTTACATAGGACTTATCTCTTGAATACTCTCAAGACTACTGCTTTAGTGCTTAACAGCCTCCATGCTATTGAGCCAATAAAGCGGCACGGGGAGGACGAGTGCCTCGTTGAGTATAGGTTTTGTCATACGAGACAGATCTCTTTTACTTTACTGCCTATGGAGACCATGCTGTAGCAACTGTTAACATGTATTCCATCCTTATCATTACAACGAAAATAAAAATCTGAAAACCCACGATCGCTGGATACTCCACATAAAAATTGTTTGCTATGATTCGTTAAAAAAATCATCACTTCAGTTCATCAACTTATCATCATAATGACAGACGTTTACATACCTTCGTTTAAAATTGAATTCTTTGTATATTGTTAAGGGTAAAAACCTACCACACAAGAGCTTATCAAAATTACTTGTTTAAGTTGTTCACCAATAAACCACTGAAGTTCTACATATGTACATACTTGGCCATTACAACGCTTCAGTCAGGATTACGGCCTAGCTTCTCACATCACTCATGTTGTGTGCCTTAATTTTATACTTGAGTTTAACGTCGACTCCAAATGACAGATTTTGAGAAACTTTTTCAACTGAAGTTCTACCGGCCATGAAAATATACCTCAAGGCACATAATGACCCAAATTCTTTTGGTGCCAGAATTCTTATTTATTAGTGAATATGATTTACTTGTCAATATTAATTTCTAATTTTTTTTTCCAAAACTGTACACTAAACACCTGTTGTTTAAAAACAATTTGTTTTCACAAAAAATTCTTTCGACCTTCCATGCCACAGCGTGTGCCTGTAGTGCTTAGAAAATATTTCAATGGGTATTACCATATGTCATGTTTGACCTCAAAATATACCACAAAACACTACCAAAAATTTGTTCTGTCAAGAGCACATTCAGTGAGCATACATACATTTTTATTGTTGAGTCTAACAACAGCCAAAGGCTGCCTAAAATGTATTCGTATTCGTATTCGCATGGAAAAAAAAGCAATTTTTGAAATGTTTTTCAAAAAAAAAAATTTTTTTTTTTAAATTGAAAATTTTGAAAAACAAACAACACTTTAATAATTTATGGTTATTTTTTTTTTTTGTTCACTCTCGTTCACATTATCAACCCCCCTCCGCCAGCCCTCACCAAATGATGCTCTTAAAACTTTTCAATGGCTTGTCTATAACGATACGATGTTATTGATATTACGGCCACTTGTGTTGGATTTCATAGAGTTTTGTTTGTGTGTGAGTTTACCGTTATTTAATAAATATTAAAAACTCAAATAACATTGTGAAAACAGCAACAATAAAAACAACTTTTTTTTACTTTTAACAAAAAGTTAAAAGTATAAAGCAAGTAAATGTTTTTAACCCATAAACTCGCTCTCTTTCTCGTCTATTCCGAATACGCACAATCATAGCAAACAATCGCAGCTAAAGGACTCACACGCAACTCACACGCAACATTGCTGGCATGGCATAGCGTGGAGTCTATGGTTGCTGATGGCTGATGGACAGACAGACAGGATATCAGACAATCGATGGAACGGCCACGAACACGAATTGGCGATTTAATAAAAAACAGAATTAAAAATATAAACGAACACTGACTGTGTTTTTATCTTTAGAAATTAAATTTTTCAACAATTGCTGCCAATAAAATACATACACAGACACACACACACCCACACACAAAATATTTACTGTGATTGTTGCCAGGTATAAAAGGATATTAAAAAAACAAACACGTTAATTTAAACACCTACTCACACTCAAGTTTTATGTGTATGTGTATATGTATTTACAATGGAGAGCACGCACCGTTATTTTTATAAATTATTATAAATATTTGCGTTGTTGTGTTTTTTTTTATTTACAATGATAATGTTATTGTTGTTCTTGTTGCATTTAAAATTGTTAAATAAGAGCCATAAGTGATGGAGGTTTTATTAACAGGTTTTCGAAATTCCAATGACTGACAAAAGTAGCAAAGAATACAGGAATCAAATATGAATGCACAATCGCCCAGGATATACCAGTATTGTGTGTGGTTTAAACAAACTAGTTTGAAGGGAGTTTTCATATTATCAAGGTACCAAAGGAACTGAATCTTTAGGTGCAAGAGATCTGGGGATAAGAGCTATAATTTTTTGTACCACTTACATACATACATAATTGCTCATTACAACACTTTACTCAGTATTTCGACCTAGCTTCTCATACTACTGATGTTGTCAGTGTTGAAAAATTACAATAAATGGAGTTTTGAATCATGCATCAGACTATCACTAAATAACATAAGGTTTATAGCCGGTCTATTGAACAGGCATTGTGGACTCAAAAGGCACTCGTTCGTTCGAAATGAAAATATTCCTTTTCTACTTAATTGATCATTACAATCCTTTAGTAAGAATTATCCAGGAGTGGCAGGAGCACTCAACCACCAAAAGACAGAATTTTCAATTTTATTTACTCGCAGAATTTTTACCAGAAGTCTGCTGAGAGGAAGTCGCCGAAACAAATATTTTTTCAAATTGTTACGTTTTTAACTTTTAAAAAATGTTTAAAATACATGGCTCATAGATTGCAGATAAAATAGAAATAAATTTGTGTTTAGTTTTAATTATAATTCTTTAATATTCGCACAATACTATGTGCCACTGTTCACAACTTGATGTATACAACAACAATTGCTTTTATTTGTTATTCCTTTGTTTATACCCTTTGTATAAACAATAACAATTACTAGACAATTACTCGACAAATCTTTATAACGGGGATCTTCAAACCACGATTACTCTCTTCATACACAGCGGGTCTTCACACAAGACTGACTGAACTTCACTAACTCACTCGTTTGCTTTGCCTTGTGATTCGTAAGGTTGCCAATTTTAAATAAAATAATTCTCTTTAAACCACTGACACCATCCATAAAATATGTTGGAATCGCCTTTAGTTTTTCATCCCATTGAACTTGTTTTTAATGAATCATTCAAGCTTAAAAGCTTGTAATTAAATTTCGCTGCCATAAAAAATCATAAAAAAAGTTTATTGAAAAACTTTCATGGAATATAAAAATTCAAAATGAAAAGATTTTAATGTTGTTAACAAATGTTTTTCGCCACCACTATCTTGTTTTGGCTGTTAAAAAACGTTAATAAAAACTTCTCCCTTCATTTTTATTGAAAGCCCGTATAATTAAAATTGAATTTCAATATTTATTTTGATTGTCATTTCAAATTATTCAACGTGTTTTTGTTGTTGTTATTATTATTATTATTATTAACTGTCATAAATCATGCTGACAATTGTGTGGCATCTTTATTATGCCTCAGCTGTAAAACATGCAACACTATTTTATGCAATAAATATGCCTGTCAAGCTGACTTTGTTGCTTGTAATTTTTTTTTATTTTTTTTTTATTACAGAAACCCAACCATTTAAAAAAATTTAATACATCTCTATGCCGGCGTCTATACATATAATCATTTACAACATTTTGAGCGCAATAAAAAGGAGAGAATTTATAAGAAAGAAAAAAACCAAAAAAAAAAAAATAAAAACTTTATAAAATGAAGTATAGAAAAGGGCGCTACTAGTAAGAGAATAATAAATAAGTAAAAGCTGTCAGTGGTTTATTAAAAAAGAATTATTTTTTGTATCATTTTTATTTAGTATCCTTTACGAACATTGTTTTAAACGACTGGTTGCACTGGATAAAAACTAGAAGTACACCCTACAGATACTAGGATATATATGTATGTTGAAGCCTAAAACTAGACACAGAATTTTAATAAACTTTTACTCGGACTTAATAAATACTGTAGGAGAACTGATCTGGAGTAGAACATTTCCAAGTTCTACTAAATCTCTCTTCTCTGATAGCCAAAGTGTAAATTGATTGCTCACGAATGCGAGTTATTTGATCGCCTCAACCAACAATATTGAGTGAAACACAATCGCATCATCATAGAAATATCTAGCCACAGTTGTAAGTGATCTCATATATATGTTTTCGTAGGTATATAATCGAGTAGTCGATTAACTTGCTAGAGTAAGTCCACTTCTTTTGATTACAAATACCCACTGAGATCTACGCACACCTTTTACTTCCATTCGTCTAGCCATTAGGCAAAGGCCACCGACAACTCCATGTTACAATCCTAAGATCGTTAATCTGAATAACAAGCAAAACGACCGCTTTTCCTCTTTCTCCAATATCACATCCCAAATTTAAAAGATCGTCTTAAACTGGTATTTGGAGTGGTAGCTTTGATAGCAAAAGCTGACTTGAGCACGCAAAGCGACCCGTTGTGATGCCACAGGTGAACGCAGTCCCTGCACTGACCAAGTTCCTCCAAACGAGGGAAGGAGAAGAAGTTGGTCGGCGTAAGGGCTGCACATTTAAAGCACGAATACCCTAAGCTGCTAAACCAGCCCCAAAGTTTGACGAACGAAGTTATATCAATGGATCATCAAGGGATGATAGCTCTGTCAAACTGAAAAGGATTGGAGAGTCAAATAACCTCTATCTGCACCTCGCAAGAGATGGGCATTGACAAAGAAAGTGGATAACAGTCTCCTCTTCCTCAGCGAATCTGCACCCTAGGCGGAAGTCGTTAAATGGGAGCTGCATTCTTTCCGCGTGTCTTCCCATAACACAATGACCTGTAAGCATAGCCACATTGATTGAGGTGATGTTACGACAAGGTCCAAATGAATAGTTGGTGCGCCTTCTATCCATCAAGGGCCAAGTGTGTTTAGCGGTGGAGCAGGACTCCTCATTGACCCAGGATAGGTTGGCCTACCGAATTAATGGCTAACTTGACCGAGATAAGTGACATGCCCAAGTCGATTGAAGGGGATTCCGGAAGTAATGCAACAGACCTGGCGAGCTCATTGGCCCTACTGTTTCCCTGAATGCTACTGTGCCCAGTGACCCAGACAGAAGGTCGAGACAGCGGCGACATTCCCTAACGATCCTTGAGTTATTCCCAACGGTATTTGAATTGATTGAAATGAAATAAAATTTTAATTTTACACCACAAATATCATTGCAAAAACTCTTTTGTAGGGTGTCCTTTCGTTTATGCTTTACTCGTGTTTACATTTTCAATTTATCATTTCTTATTTAGTTCTTGCCATTGTATTAGCGCAATACATACATATGGTGGTATATGGTGGAATTATTTGCTTTTTTGCCATTTGTATTGTCCATATTTGTGAGAATTGGTTTTCAATGTATTTGTGTAAGTGTATGTGTGTGTGTGTTTCTCTGCTAGGCATCTTCTGTAAGAGAGTATCTATGATGTTTTCTATTCTCCATTTTGTTTGTTTTTTTTCGCTTTGTTTCATTTCCTGAGAGCTTTACGATATGGAGCAAGATATCTTAGGAATACATGGCATATAAACAATAGTTTATTTGCTTAAATAAACCAAACTGTAAGGAAAAACATCACGTCCTTAGAAAATCGTAACAGTATAGCAGCACTAAGAAGCATAAAAATGGCTATGATAGGAAAACAGAATTTTTCTTTTTCTTTTCTTAGTTTTGTTTTTGTTTTTCTTTCTATTTGAGAAATAATGGCCAATTCTTTTAAACTCAACAGAAAACTTTCGGTGAAGTAGTGGAAATGATTTTAAATTTTGTTTAAAACTGATGTTTCCTAGAGAGAGAGAGATATCCATGATATCATGTCCTTCCTAAGGTGAAATTGAAGTGTATATTGCTCTTATGGACCTCTCGATTGAACTCAAATTTTTCAGAGATCATATACAATCGACTTTTAGAGAAATGGTTTGTGAACTACGGCTATGAAAATACTGAATATTCCACATTTCGGTCTTAGTCTTTAACACATAGTACTGCCAAATGAAATTTATAAAGTTTACTACATGAAATGTTTGTACTAGGGGTCAGCAATGAATCGTTTTTTCGCTATTCATAAGCACTCATGAAATTTTGTATACGAGTCAACAATATTGAAATATAATTATATACTCTGATCCATTCATACTCACTACAACATTAACATCACAGAACGTTGACATCAAACTCATACCATTCGAAATATGTTTGATTCATAAGCCTACTCATTTAGATTCATAGCTTTAGAAAAATACTTATAATAAGTACTCATAAATGATTCGCGTGACTCGCGAAAGATATTTGAGAAACTTTTCATGCCAATTTTATTTACTGTCAGAGTTTGTGTCAGAAATCTGTTGAGAGGAAGTCGCCGAAAGAAATATTTTTTTATATTTTCGTTTTGTTTGAGATGTCTAACCTGAGTTTTGAACCGTGGCCTGTCGTCTAATAAGCCAACACACTACCTACTAGACTACGGCGAATAATTTATGATTATTCCACCTTGCGGCCTTAGTATTTCACATCCCCCTCAGAAATCCAGCTGATATCTAATGAGTAAGTGAATGAGTGTTGGAATGTCCAATAAGGATCCCAGTAACCAAGCACAGAATCAATGTATACCACCGCCCATAGGTAGTTACACAATGCTGCGATCAAATACCCAGCACTTCTGCTATCTCTCACAAACTCGATTTTTTATGAGTTCACAGGGATAGCAGACTGGGAAATTGGAACTGACAACTGCAACATCTATCGACTGAGACCTTAATCTATTAAGGGCCTTAGTCTTCTCCCTTCTGGGAACATTATAATGGTCTGAAAACCAAGAGAGACTTAAACGAACCGGGCCAAAGGTTCCTATAAAGTCCCTATAGTCACAAACCATTTCTTGCCTACACCAGACCAATTCTGTTGCCCTCAGGACCAAATGGAGTATTAACGGAAATCACGTAAAAGTGAGGATTATAGGATGCGAGGCACTACTTTAATAGCAAAACCCTCAAAACAGCTGATGTCATCCAGTCTATAATGTAGGACAAGTCCGATATCCGGTTTGGAATATATAATTGGTCTTTACAACCGTTTAATCAGAATTACAACCTAGCTTCTCACACCACTCATGTTGTGTATGTTAATTATATGTAGTATAGATGAGTGGCAGGACTTACAGTTTTGAAGCTGATGCCGAACGACAGATTTTTTGGGAAACTTTTCATGGCAATTTTATTTCGTCTCTCAGAGTTCTTGCAAGAAATCTGCTCAGAGGCAGTTGCCGTAGAAATATTTACTCGTACTTTATTTCGTTTTGATATCTAACCTGTGATTTGAACCGTGAACTCACGCCGAACTAGCCAACACACTACTTACTAGACTACGGCGACTTCAAGTTTGAAATATGCAGTAAAAATATAACGTCGGCAACCATACAGTCGATATTTCTGTCGAAAGTATACAGAGTCTTAAACACTTTGACATCATAATGGTTTGAACCAGGTTTTCACTGATAGATCCAGGTCATACAACGAAGTCGATTGTGTAATGTTTTCAGAACAACTGACAACAGATTCGGTATCAGAGTATATCGTATGAATACAGCAGCCATTAGATACCTAGAGGATGTATACATCAGCAAGAATGTCCGAATTTCAGAAGTGTCTCGAAGTCATCATTATGATGATGTTGCAACGGGAACTTATAGCACCCAAGTACGCTATGGTCATTGAGGCAGCTGCCAGATCGAAATATAAAAAAACTCTCTTAGAAAATTTTGTCATAAAAATAATCAGCAATAGTATCAAGTGATTCGTGATTGTATTTTAAGAGAAAAATAGCTTGAAATTACTAACAAAAATTCTTTGAGTTTAAAATACAATTCTCTTGGCCATCGCCTGACTAATCTTGCAATGCTACAGTGAAAAGGAAGCAAAACAAGTCGAAACTTGGAAGGAAATCTAATGCAAGTTAAAAGCAAAACCAACTAAATCAAATGAATTATTGAGTAAAAAATAAATCTGTACGCGTGAACAACATTCTGAATGTACGTACGTGTGTGTGTGTGTGTGTGTATGTGATTTGTGGCAGCAACACAATAACCGTTAACCAAAGAAATCGAGAAAATACTATACCAAGCACAACAACAATAAGAACAACTGCCATCATGTTCTTCTCTGTGCACAACATGAAATAAATTTCAAAATCCAATAAAAATTATTTCACAAGTCCACGAAGCGGACGGAGGGAAGAAGAAGTTTGTTTCATGTGAATAAGTCTTCTTACGAAATTCACATTAAGAATGCATCTCCTTCGTTTAAATCATGCAGTGCTTAACACTTGACGTAACCCTAGAAATAACTGTCACTGTCATAGCATATGACAGCCAGAGGCATATGCAGCCACTGCTTGTCATATGCAGTTGGGGCGCGCTTTGTTTAAAGTTTTTAATTGTGTTCACAAGTAACCGAATGCTTGTTGTTATGCATCAATAAATAAATCAATTAAAAATACTCATCATAATAATGATGATAATGATTAGCATGATCATTAAGATTATAATTACACTTGTAGAATTTTCTTTTGGGATCTTTTTTCTTTCGTTTATTTATTATTCTTTCGTTATTCAATAATGATGGGGTGTTTTATGATGGGATCAAGTGAGGCTGGCTGCCTTTAAAGTGTGGGGTAATGTTGGTCATTAACTACAAAGAATTATAATGATTATGAATAAACAAATAAACAATGCATATGTAGATGCGAGTAAATGAAATTTGTTTATTGGCAGCTATAAACAGTGGGTCGTAGAAGAAGAAATTTGTAATGATTTTGAGAAATATTGTTACTTTCATAGTAGTTGCTAGATTTCAAGCAAAGACAATGCTGTTAATATCATTAAATCGTTTAAAAATGTCTTCGTTACAGCAAAACAAATTTGAATACTTTTTGTATTATTCTACACACTTTCAGCGATGTAGTCTATATACGAGATCAGCAAGGAATCATTTCTGAGCTACTCATAAGCACTCATGAAATTCTGAGTGAGAGTCAACAGCATTGAAATTTATCTATGTACTCTGATTCATTCATAATCACTACAATATTGATTTATAAGTACAGATTGCAATGAGTATGCGTACAACGTTGACATCAAACTCATACCATTCGAAATACATATGTTTGATTCATAAGCCTCCTACTCATTTAGATTCATAACTTTAGAAAAATACTTATAATACCTACATATAAATGATTCGAGTGACTCGCAAATCACTCGTCCTTCAACAGTTTCTGAGAGAATTTTGGTTCAATATTAAGCCGATTTGCTTTAGATTTTGCTCTTACAAGTCTCGTATCTAGAAGTTACAAAATTTTGTCGTATTTTTCTACAAAACTAACTAACTATCTAAACGAATATCAAGTCCGTCTTGACCCTGACTTTCAGGGTTCTTTTCAACACTAGTGATTCGCGAAGTGGCAATCCTACGTATCTTACGTCGCTTCCTTGATATTCCTATACGTACATACATAATTGGTCATGACAACCCTTTAATCAGGTGCTCACTGTTTCGGGAGAAAGAATTCATAGAAAAGTGTTCCTACACACACATACATTGTTGACCTCTAATATCTTTAGGATTACGACCCAGCTTCCCTACAGCTTAATTTCGATTGTAAACGCCAAACGTAGCAGGTTCTGCCAAACGAAGATGATGTACAAAATATTTAGTTGTTCTAAAATATTGAAGATGAGTTTTGAACTCAAGACTCTCGTTTGGTAAAGCACCGCCCACTAGTTGTCGGCGAACTGTAGTAAAAAGTATTGAACTAAAATTAAGTGTGTAATAACAGCCGAAGTAGTTTAGAAAGTAGTGTGTTGGCTTATTAGACATGAGATCGTGGTGTAGAATGAAACGACATATGAAAAATATATCTTCTCGGCGTCACAAAACTTAGAGTGGAAAAAATACCGTGAAATGTTTCTCAAAAAAATCTGCAATTCGGAGTCGACTTTAAATTGTAGGTCCTGCCTCTCATGCAGAAAATTAAAACACATAGCATGTGTAATATGAAATGATGGGTTTTAAACCTGACTAAAGGGTTGTAATAATTATGTAAGCAAGTCAGACTAGCAGCAGTTCTACTATGAACTTAACCTAAACTAAAGCTGTAGATATTGATGTAAAGAAAAATGGAGATGCTACTGAGCACTATGTACGCTGAGTATGGAGGTCGTATTAACACTTTCAACAGAGTAGTAGTAGTCCACACCTTGATATACATATAAAGTATGCGACATATCAACAATGCTGAGAGGACGTACGGTCGTCTTGACGCCACTATACATTAGCATTACAGAAATGATGATGATTAGCAAATAGCTTTTAATAAATTATTTCCCTTTTATACCTCCTTTGCTCCACTGTGCCATTTGCTATAACAGCTGCAGTTAGCCAGGCACTGCAATAAGCGGCAAATTCGACTTAAAAATGATGAGTATTTAACGTAAATGTTTATATTCTTGTTCTTATTCACTTGTTGTTGTTGGTGTTTTTTTTTTTTTTTTTTTTTTTTTTTTTTAATTCAAAATGTAAACAAATAAAATATAAAATTTCAGAAACAAAAACAAGCAATAAAATTAACACATAAAAAAAAAAGAAACAAAACGAAATTCAATTAAACTTTGATGAACACTCACTCAGTGCACTCACTCGCTGTGTGCTGTAAATGGAACACATGGTGAACACATTTTGTTAAACGAGAATCAAATATGAATAGAAATATGAATTGTTATTGTATTTAGTGTATATACATACATATGTATGTATGTATTCATGTACTTTTATTGTAATTGTTATTATTATTGTAATGAACCAACAAGAACAACATTTATGATTCACTAGAAATTTATACGAAATTCTTTTTGGAAATTCTTTAAGAAATTTATTTAAACTTTCAGGGAAAAAGGAACGGGAGACAAATAGAGAAAGAAAAAATACGAGTAAAAAGTATGTCTCACAAATGTAATTGTTGACAAAACAAACAAATAATTAATAACACAGACATCAAAGCAGCAACAATTGCTGGGTGTTTCAATTCTTGAGCAAACATGAAACACTTTAAGATTCAACTCGCATGCAGCAAATAAATGTTTACATACTCATCATCGTCAGCGTCATCATCATTCATATTCCTTGCTACTTGCCATTGCTGCTGCCAACCACCCAATCATCCATCCATCTTCTGTACAAGGAAGAGTTTATTTAAACGTTTGACTTTTTGAATTCCTCATCTGTAGGAAATGGAAATGAAATGACGAAGAAGCCAGTAAAAGAATGGCAACAAAACGAAATGAAAGGCAACAACATTAAATTAAACATCATTATCATTTGTCATGTCATTAAAGATGACAAAAGGCCCCATGACTCATGTCATGACCCCCGAAAACAAATAAAACTACTACACAAACACAAACACTGACAAACATACATACACATGTACATACCATCATGTACCCGTGCATTTAGTCACCATTGAAAGACAACATTCCCTGGGATTTAAAGAAAAACTTCACTCATCATAATAAAACATAACAAGTGGATGTAAGAAGGACTGTGGGACTGACTGCAGCATTATTGAATTCATAATGCAGTTGACAGATGAAGTAAATGTAAGGAATTCAGGGAATATTTGCCAAAAGTACACGTTGAAAAATTTTTAAAAACACAAGGCAATTATTTAGAAATTTACAGTAGCATGGGATTGACCAAGATTTACCATTCATTGCGGTCAATATCAGGTAGAAGTGGTCTTTACAACCCTTTAGTGAGGATTACAATCTAGCTTCTCCTACCACCCATGTAGAGTGTGTTGATTTTATCCATGATTGAGCTACAATTTAAAATCGACTCCGAACGACAGATTTTGTTTGTGATTCAAAGGTGGACCTACTAAAGCCAACAAATTTTGGGCTTGGCGAGAAGAAAGCGAATATTTTTCATTTCATTTATAGACGCCGTAATCTAGGCAGTGTGTTGGCTTATTATACTATGTTCAAATATCCACTTTTATTGAGTCAATATTCGGTTTATGGAGTACAACATTTTAAGTGTTCAGACATAGCGATATACGCAGTTCAGCTGCTTATTCAATATTTATTTGACAGCTGGTAAACAAAACAGGTGGTTGTTTCAACAACTTCGTTTTTATTTTGTTTTTTTTTT
This sequence comes from Sarcophaga rosellei, assembly GCA_930367235.1. Lineage (NCBI taxonomy): Eukaryota > Metazoa > Arthropoda > Insecta > Diptera > Sarcophagidae > Sarcophaga > Sarcophaga rosellei. The sequence continues at coordinate 7,909,490 of OV884017.1, read as the reverse complement.
TTTGTTTATCGTTGTTGACATTTGAATTGTCAAATATCAACAGAACGTAACCTCAACTTGTTAGAGAATAATTGTAATATGCGCACTGAACATACTTATGACAGTGCAACATTTTAAGTTTTACTCAATATTATTACAATTTGCGTATTTATTGCGCAATAATTAATTGAAACTTTATATGAAATATTGAGCTCAATAAAGGCGCATATCTGAACACCGTATTAGATGTGACGCCACGGTTCAAAACCTGGGCCAGACCAAAACGAAATCGATTAAATTTGGAACCATCGGTAATTTCGAATTTGACAATACTTATGTCATTCTATTCTGTCACAAAATTCAGTATATTATCTCCACTGAGCGTAAAGTATCGATTTACGCTTGAGCAACTTTGTACTTTATTGGGCCAACGAGAAACTTCTTGATCATGTCAATCATCTCATCGGATGAAGCTCATTTTCTTCCCGTTGGGTTTGTTAATAAGCGAAATTGCCATATTTGGGGCTTAGAAAACAAACTCGTGGTCTTAGAGAAGCCAATGGTCTTTCAAAAAAAGTCATCGTTTTGGTTAAAAATCATTTTCATCTTGGTGGGTACGTTAATAAGGTGAATTGTCGTATTTGGGTCTCAAAAAACCTAAACGTGGCCTTACATTACGAGTGAAAGTTTGGTGTTCGCCCGTATTTCTTTGGAAATGAGAATGGCGCAAACATTACGGTCAATGGAGACACCTATCGCATCATGATAACCGATTTTTTTGGTACCCATTCTTCCTGGTATAGAAGTGAACGATAATTGGTTTGAACAGAATGCTGCAATTTGCCACACATCTCATGCCACAATCAATTTATTGCGTCAAACGTTTGATGGTCGTTTAATTAGCCAAACTGGTGACGTCAATTGGCCGCCAAGAAGCTGCGATTTGACACCGTAGGACGTATGCCGACAAACCAGAGACAATCGAACATTTGAAGGCCAACATTAATGGTGCCATTGCCGAGATACGATCCCATACACCGGAAAAAATTAACGAAAACTGGTGCGATCGAATTGAGGTATTATGAGGCCAGCAGCGGCAGCCATATATATGAAATAATATTACATTTTTAATGCATTTTTAAACTTTAATTTTTCAATTTCCCATGCTTTAATATGTATCATTATTTTGCTTTTGAAAATGTTTATTTTTCTCAGTGTTTTTCCATTGCATGGTACTTAAAGCAACCTGAAAAAGAATCCCAAACAACATATTCGCATTTTAATAAGTGAATGGTTAATATGCTGCGCTCTTCATCATTTGCAGAAAAAAAAACTGTTTAGCTTTGTTGATTTCCGTGCTTGCCTGCCTGCCTGCCTGCCAGCAGTTACTGTAGCAAGTAGCCAGAAGCCTGCTAAATGTGTGGCAATAAAATGTAAATTAAATTCAAGAAGAACTACAGAATGCAGTGTAATGGTAGCACATCCAGCATATGCAACAACATATGCAAAATATGAACAACAACAACAGCAACAGTAAACACAGAAAACTTTTCAATATGAAATAATAAACATGAGAAAGTAAAGGAAAATGAATCATAGAATGGCAGACGGACGCCCAAAACCCAAAAAAATTAAAAAAAAAATTTTTTTTTTTAATTCCCAAAAAATATTTACGAACAATGCATACGTATGCATATGTATGTATAGTGAGTGGGTGGATGCTTGCAAGCAAATGTTAACAAACAAACAAACAACAAAAAAAATTGAAAACTTTTGCAGCAAAAAGTAAAAGATGCCATGGTAGTTTTCTTTGCTCCCTTTTTTATTCGAAAGTAAATTTTTCATAACCTATGTATGTAGGGATGGATGGTGATGGTAGAAAGTAATATTATTGAGGCGCCTCTTAATGAAGCGTATGTAATTAAGTGGCAAATATTATATGCCAAACAAAACTTTGGTTATTGGCTCAGCAACTGTTATTATTAAATTTAATATTTTCATGGAATTGAACATTTTTTTTTCTGCTAAAAAAGCTAAAAATTTTAATTGTTATGTTAGGGTGCCTTTTGGAGTGCATTCGTTAATTGTGTACCATGTTTTCTTTATTGGGAAGAGAACATGAATTTTATTTGCAGCAATTAAAAATGACAACCGAAATCATTTTAAATCATCTTGATTAGCAAGTTTGACATGTTAAGCAATTAAAGGGTTGTTGATGAGCTAGGCCGTAATCCTGACTGAAGGGTTGTAATGGTCAATTATGTATGTATGTATGTATGTAAAGGGTCACCCACAAAGATACATTGAAATTCCCACAGGAAATAAATAAAATTCTTTACAGCACATAAGTTTTACAATGGAGTTTTTCTTTAAAACATAGGCAACACTCAGTGGAATATCCATATGCCTGTAGCATTTCATTGGAACCAAAAAAATCGGCAAATATTTTTACAAGGATTCATGATTTTATGATGAATGCTTAGCTGTGGACTATTTACATCGATGTTTTAAAAATATATCGATTTTTTTTATACATCAAGATCGATAAAACATCGATGTTTATTATTCGATGCATCGCAGTTCAATAAATACGTTTTCGAAAACAGCTTAGGTAGAGTTGGGTAAGATATAGACGCGAGCTTGTGTTAGTATAATCATGGCAATGACAGCTCTGACCAGCCAGTCAGTACTACAACCTAGCTTCCACCACCACTGATGTTGTGTGTGTTAATTTTATATATGAGTGACGGGATTTTATTTACTCTCAGAGTTCTGCAAACAAATCTAAGACGACATTAATCAAGGGGCATCGCCACCTGGCAAATCGAAAGTCTGACAGTTCCTTCCAGGACTGTGCCCAAAATAGTACCAGTAAACTCTATGATTTTGAGAAATGCATCGCAGTATAAACCAGTAGTAAATATGAAAGGAAAGTAAGTTGCTATAGTCTAGTAGGCATAGTGTTGGCTTGGTTTGTCTCCAGGTCAGACATCTCCAACAAAACGAAATTTAGAAAAATATTTCTTCGACGACTTCTTCTCTGAGAGTCGATTTCTTGCAAAAACTCTGAGAGAGTAAAAATAAAATTGCCATGAAAAGTTACCAAAAAAAAAAAATCTGTCGTTCGGAGTCGCCTTTAAAATGTAGATGCCGCCACTCATGTATAAAATTAACACACACAACATAGGTGGTGTGAGGAGCTAGGTTGTAATCCTGACTAAAGAGTTGTAATGCTAAATTATGTATGTATGTAAAGGTTAAAGAAATATAAGAATATTCTATGATATATTAAAGAGTCAGCGACATATAGTCGAACAGTCTCCGTTTGATATTCATAGCAGTAGGGGAAAATCTCGAGGTGCCTTCAAGAGTATCTTTTTTCTTTTACATTACTCCTCTTGGAAGCATATGGCTTTCATAAAGCATTTCTGCCCTGTTTCCGTTGCGTTAATCTTTTGTTATACCAGCTAAACAGGCAATAGGTTTGCTATAGAAGGACCTAGAATAGTGGGGTAGTCATCTATCGTTGCCTAAAACCAACACCCTCCAAGTATGTTGATATGGTGGTTGAAATCGTTGATTCCTACCTTTTTTCTAAGAAAGAAGAAGGTAGAGCATGAATTCCTGTGATGTCATTCTTTTTCCATTTCCAGAGGAAGAGGAGACTTCTTATATGGATTGTATTGGCGGGGGGAGGTGTTGAAACCACTTCATTTAAAATTTGAAGAACGAATTTTTTTTTCTAAAGTGGAATGAAGGCATAATTTACGCCACAGAAGACTGTGTTCAAATCAATTTGATCAGGAAGTATATAGAACGGGACAGTAAGTACTACCTGATAGTTAGACTGCTCTCGGCGTACTCATCTTCTATTAGATAGATAGATAGATAAACTCCTGATTAGTCGGTCAGCCAAGTAGAAAATCACAGCAATAAGCAGGCAGATTACCATGCAAAAAGAGTATCTCGATTCCCCGTTGCTGATGAGGCCAGATCTGCGCAGTAGGAAGCGGATAGTGGGTGAGCGGAAGGGTATAGTGAATGAATGGAAAGATGAAAAAAAGGTGGACAATCTTCTCAACTCAAACGAATGTGAGACAATCTTAACTTTTAGTAGACATAGAGACACAAAGAACTTTTGAGTAGAATGGGGATGATTGCAAGCTTAATATGCAAACACCGTGATGAACAGAACGAATTATCGAACACATACTTCGAGTCTATCTGACTTAAATGCATCTCAGAAGGAAACACCTGGTATTCCAACGAGTAATCCGAAGCAGTCCATAATTTTTCTTCCGTTGTAATCAGATTATATACAATCAATTCTTTTGTTTCGACTATGGTCTCTGATACATACATACATACATAATTGGCCATTATAACCCTTCATTCAGGATTACGGCCTAACTTCTCACACCACTCATGTTGTGTGCTTTAATTTTATGCGTGAGTGGCGTGACCGACAATTTAACGTCGACTCCGAACAACAGATTTTTTAAAAACTTTTCAATGCAATTTTATTTACTCTCAGAGTTTTTGACAGATATCTCCTGAGTGAGAGGAAGTCGCCGAAGAAATAAAAATTTTTTTTTTGTTATATTTCGTTTTGATGTCTGACCTGGGGTTTGAACTCGGGGCGTACGTCTAATAAGCCAACACACTACCTACTAGACTACAACGACTTCAATCTGATATCTTATATCTCTCTGCTATCTTATCCAAAAACAACGAGACCTATAGCTTAACATCGACTACGAACGATAAAGAAACTACATTCAGAGCCTTTGTCGAAAGGTTCACTGATAGAAGACTCTTAAAAGACTTTTTTTTAAATACATTTTTCCGGATGTCAGAGTTTAGAATTTAAGTAGGAGCTGTTGCCTAGCGAACTCATACATTACCGTGTACATGGAAAGTGGAATGATTCTTCAATCTAAGCATTGGATATGATAAAAGAGATCAGATGTCCTCTATGTTATGGCTCATTAAGTAAATGACTTCAATACATTAAAAAAAAATATTCCTGATACCATCTTTACAAAGCTATTTTTAAAAGTACTGCACGCAAAAGCTTGTTTGCGATAACAATTTAACCATGAAACAAATGTTATCGGAAACATATTTTTTGTTTTCTTATTATTTTTCTTTGTAAAACGCAAATTAAAATATTTTTTTAAAATAAATTGTTGTTGCATTCGCTGATATATGCGTTGAAATGAAATAAATTTTCAAATAAAACACGAACAGTAACAAGAAAAATAAATCGAAAAAATCGTACACACATAAAATCGATAACATTTGATAGCATGTGCGTGTATAAAATTTATCTACAAACTGATTGAATAAGAATTCTGTTATCGAAAAAAAATTGGGAATAAATGTTCACCATTGAAAAGGAAACCAGCAAATGAACGGGTATAAATCAAGTGCAAGGGACAGAAAGGAGAGGCGAGAATAAAGGGAGAGACAGATGCTTGGGCTTTATAATGCTGGCCAGAGGTGATGACACCATTCTTTAGCAGTGTTATTTAAATTAAAATGTATGACTATTTTTTTCATAACAATTTCATTTAAATTTTTAAAAATTTTTTTCTTTCGTTCACCATTAGCAAACGACAAGGGTCAGTATTACTGCCACCAGCAGGACCAGTTACGCATTTCTGTTTGGTCATATAAATTTAAATTTTTTTCTCCTTATTTCTGGCTCATATTTTTCTATTTTTTTTTTTTGCTCTCGTTGTTGTTGTTGTTGTAGTTGTTGTTGGATTTTTATCCATTTTCCATTTAACTGTGAAACTCATGTCTGTAAGCTGATTCATGCTTATGGCAGCAGCAGCAGCAGCAGCCAACAGTTTTTGCCATTTGCTAGCGGTAGTACATGGGGGGAGCAGGGTTCAGTTACACTACACTACAGTATAATGGTGTTTGGTGTTGATTATGGCAGCAAAAGCAACTGCAAAAAAATTAAAAAAAAAAAAATTCTTCCATTTTTTTGTTGTTGAATAAAAAGGTCTGTTGCCATAAATAAAAATGTATTTAAATTTAATTGTCAGCTTCAATTAAAATTGATTTTCAATGCTGTAGATATGAGAGGATGGCTGGCTACCCCATGGCCCCATGGCCGTTACCCATTGCCGCAGTGCGTATAAGTGAGTTTCATAAAAATGTGGCGCCTCTTTTATAAAATAAATTAACGTGCTTTTCTCTCTTTTTATTATTTTTTTCCGTTTTGTTTTATTTTCATTAAACTGTTGGCTTTAAAAAAAAAAAATTATTCGTTTCTTTTTTATTTCAATTCATTTTGCTTCTTAACATCACTCAAAATATCCACTTTACAACAAGAAAGTAAAGCATCTGCATCTTCTTCAGAAATGCTGGTTTTCGCTTAATTCAATAGGTCTTGGCCCATTTATGGCCTTCAGCTATTTTGATTTTTTAATAGGGATTGTGAATATTTTTTACGTCTTCTTCTTTGAATGGATTTTTTTTTAATTTCAATTTATTTACTTGAAATTCATTTTCATACTGAAGCATCTTTTAAGTGTGACATGGTTGCTCCATAGTCATCTTGATTTTTTAAATTTTTTCCTTTGCCTGCTTCCTAGCCATTATGATGTTTTCAAAAGCACTTCTCTTAAAGCATTTTGTCTTAAACCATAGGTTTTTGCTTATTATACCCTACAGCTGTGGCTGTCATCATTAATTGTTTTAAAACTTTAACAATGAATTATTGTGTGAAAGGCAAACACCATTTGTGACAGTTGAAATGGTAGGAATTTTAAAAAAAGGTACCTAAATTTTAGTACCTTGAAGAAAATGGTTTGAAATTTTTTGCTAAGATGTCAAGTAAACACTCGGCAATAATAGCACATGGAGAAGGGGTTTAGAAATCTTCTGTATACAATAGAGAGTATTCAATGAGTATTCAAAAAGATGAGTAGAATTGAATCATACACATAATTTTTGATACTTAGGCGCATCCATAATTATTTAAATATCATGGAACCTCTACTCATATTAAAAGTTTGAAGTACTTATCATATGCATACTTAACAACACTTATGATGTTGTTGATTTCGACTCTCCATAACTCAACATATATACGAATCACAAAATAAGTATGAGTCGCCTACGGACACTAAAGTACTCACTAGAAGGTATTTGCTCTGCTTGCTGCTCTCTTTGTTTTGCTTATGTGTCTCTATTTTCTGATTCGCGAGTCACTCGAATCATTTATGAGTAAGTACTATAAGTATTTTTCTAAAGTTATGAATCTAAATGAGTAGGGTTATGAATCAAACATATTTCGAATTGTATGAGTTTGATGTCAACGTTGTACGCATATTTATTGCAACCTGTACTTAAAAATCAACTTTGTAGTGTGTATGAATAAATCAGAGTAAATACTCCGTTACTACTCTGTACGAATGAATTGGAGTACTCACTACAGACTACTCAGACTACAGAGTAGGAACAGATTAGTCATCAGAGTAACTACAGAGTAGTAACAGGGTAGATACTCTGATTCATTCGTATTCACACACAATTTCAATATTGTTGACTCATTTATATTCAAAACTTTATGAGTGCCTATCAGTAGTGAAAGAACGATTCATTGCTAATCTCTGGTCTCAAATGATAGATGTTACAGTTGTTACTTCCAATTTTCCAGTCTGCTATATTTGTGAACTCATAAAGAGTCGAGTTTGTGAGAGATAGCAGAAATGCTGGGTATTTGGTCGGAATATTGTATAACACCTATAGGCGATGGTATGTACTGATTTTCTGTTTGATTTCTCTGATCCTCATTGAAAATTCCAACACTCAATCTCTGACAAGAACCTGGGACAGATATCAGACGGATTTTTGAAGTGAATGTGGAATACATACTAATACTTACTTTTTTGAGAAACAATTTAATTTACTCTCAGAGCTTTTGTCAGAAATCTGCTGAGAGAAAATCGTCGAAATCGTTTTTTTATATTTTCATTTTGATGTTTGACCTGGGGTATCAGGGTCTCTCAGGTAGCATTATTCATTGTACTCTTCCACTGATTCATTTCGTTTTTCGTTTATTTTTATTTATTAAATTTTTACAATCATTCTCCTCATTAAGATGAAAATTAATTAAACTTGTAAAGCTTGTATTCAATAATGTATTTCCAAAATCAATTAAGTAACAAAGTTCATTTTGTTTACTCTGTTTTCTTTAAACAATATGAAGAAAAAGAATTTTTTTCATTTATTCAATATGCGCGCAAAATACTTCAATTAAAGCAAAAAAAAAAGAAATTCGGAAAATAAAAAAATTTTGAAACAAGTGCTTTAGAAATAATATTAAGGGGTTTCATAGTCTATTGATAAATAAAAACTCAATTAAAAAGTTTTTTTTTATTTTTCGGAAATTTTTTATAAATGATTTGAAATTAAAATAATTTTTTATAGAAAATATTTAAAAAAAATTTTCTATTAAAAAGAAAATATTTCGTTTAAAAAATAAAAAAAAATTATAATAAATAAACAATTCATTTTCTAATGTAAATATTTTTCTTATTTTTTCTCTCTTTTTATAACAATTTCTGGGCAATTTACTCTACAAAATGTGGTTATTCTACTGTAAAATAGGTAAGTTTTTTTTGTAAATAAAAAATTTGAAAACTTTTTTAATCTTTTATGAACTCATTTCAATAGAATTAATTTTCAAAAAACTTCAAAAATAATTTTCCAAACAGATATAATTCAAATGGTTCTTTTAGTTTTTAAAATTTAAAACGACTTTTAAAACGCGTTTATCCACGATGTACTCAGAATACCTTTATGGGTACAGAGCTTGCACCATACCCGGTAAAAAAAACTTCTTTTGAAATTGTGGAAAATCAATCGACTAGTGCTTAAATTCTCTATTATTCCTCCTGCTAGCCCCGTACTAAATAACGGTATGTGGGTAGAATTATTTTTTATTTTTGGTAGTCGGTTTAGAAATTTTACCACCATAATATGCCTATACACTGAACATAATTCATACGTGTGCAGCATTGTAAAACAGAGTATAAGACATTGAATAAGAAACTTTCAAACATACATATGTATGCTATCTGCAATAAAAAATTGGATGATTCACACAAGCCCTTGTATTGTTGGACGAATATACAACAATGTATGCTTGTCGTGGATAATTTTCATATAAAAATCCGATACATCCATACAATTTTTTTTTAAATGTTTTTGGAAGTTGTTGTTGAAGTTGTCACTCGTAATGGGTGAACATTGGCTTCTGTAAGACTACTTGTAGGTTTTCTGAGCCATAAATATGGCAATTTTGCTTACTAAATTACCCAGCACGATGGAAATGAGCTTAATCCTGAAAGATTATGACATCATCGTGCAATAAATTCTAATAGTGTTTTCACACCAAAAGTTAAAACCTGATTTTAACATTAAAACCATAATCAGCTGATTTTGCGTTCACACTGCAAATTTTCTTAAATCAGGTTTTAACTTTCATACATTCATGACGGAACAGAAATATTTTTGTTTAAGAAAAAACAAAAATATGAAAAATTAAGCAATAATATTAATATTATTAATATTATTGTTAAAATATTGTTATTTATTATTGTTGTAGCATTCATTATTTGAAATTTTTCATTTTTATACAACCGGCTTTCTATATTTTTACATTTGTTTTGTTTTTATTTTATTTTTATTTAATTTGTATCAGCTGTTTTTACCATTTCAGAGCTGGTAGCTCTGATTTAGTACATAAAACAAGGTTGTATTTCATAAAATCAACTTAAAACCAATTCAAAAAAGGTTTTAAGTTGATTTTAACACAATAATTTTGTATGGTAAAAGCTGGTTTTATTTTTGATTTTAACGTTAAAACCAACTTTTGCGTTAAAACCACTCGGTGTGAAAACACTATAACGTTGCTCAAGCCTAAATCGATTCATTACGTTCAGTAGAGATAATATTGTTACAAAAATGAAAAATCTAAGTACTGGTGTTTTGCTTTGACATCGCTTAACATTAAAATTGTAAACAAAAGCTACAAAAACAAAACAATGCAGTAAACAACTTTTATGTTTACAAATGATCGTACTGCTTAAGGTAACAACAAACACCAGCATTAAAAAATGGTAAAAAAAATACAACAACAAACACTACAAGAATAAATGTAAACAAAATATGCAAACAATAATTATGAATCTAAACAACAATGTTTACATTTATAGAAATTTTGAGAAAACATTCGCCTTCAAGAACATTCATCAGACTGTTTACTCTATCATATAAAAGGCAAAACCAAGAAGGCGAGTAAGTCAGTGTTCAGTTCAGTTAGTCTTGTGTGAAGACACAGTGCGTTTGAAGAGAGTAATCGTTGTTTAAAGGTCTCCGTTATAAAGATCTGTCGAATAATTGTCTAGTAATTGTTGTTGGTTATGCAAAGGGTATAAACAGAGGAATAACAAAAGAAAGCAATTGTTGTTGTTTACATCCAGTTGTGAACAGTGGCACACAGAATTGTGCGAATAATAAAGAATGTAATTAAAACTAAGCGCAAATTTATTTTTATTTTATTTGCAATCTACGAACTCATATTTTAAACGTTTTTAAAAGGTAAAAATGTAACAATATACTGAATTTTGTGACAGAATAGAATGACATACATAAGTATTGCCAGATTCGAAATAACCGATGGTTTCAAATTAAATCGATAGATGGGTCGATCCGATATACATATGTATACTGCTCTATAGAGACACTCTCTTTAAGTATTAAGGAGATCGTATTAAACAATTCAAATGTACCCAGAGATGCTTGATAATTTAATGGCGTTAAACGAAATGCTGTTCAATTTACTCAACAAATTTCCCATGTTGATGAGATTGAATCATAAAAAAAATTTTTATTTTCTGGCAAGAAATTATTTTCAAATCGTTACAAATGAATGCTTTTAAAAGTAATTAAATTTGAATGTTTTTTTTTTGAATATGATTTCTAAATTTTATTTTTAAATGCAAATTAAAATCAAAAAAATAAAAGAAAAATTAAATAGAAAAACTAAATATTTCGGTGACATATCATTTGTTTTGTCATGTTAAGCTATATGTACATATGTATGTATGTATGTAAATGCAACATGCTTTTCTAATTAGTGGCATAATATTACTGCTCTAAGGCATGTTTTCTGTTTTTGTTTTCTTTCTTCAAATTTCATGTGAAAACCACTCAAAAAGCATACATACATACATACATAATATTTTATTTTGCTTTTAAAAATAAAAAATTAAAAATGAAAACAGAAAAAAAACCAGAGAATCTATTTTAAATGCAATGAAAAACTATTTTTATCAAATCGAAGAAAACTAGTGTGTTACTACTACTACCGAGTGCAGCTATTTTTATTCGTCAGAAAGAAAATGAAATTTACCCATATGTTGCTGCCACAAATTGGGGTGAATAACATTTTGAAATGCATGCATGCCGCTTATAAATGCTTCTTGCACTTGCTTTGCTTTTTCGAGTATTTCGTACATGATAAACACAATGTGACGTCAAAGCGACAACAACAATGTCAACAAAGTTTATGTCATAGTAAAAGTGAGAAAATACGTGAAGGCAAGGGGGAAAAAGAAACCAAAAATACTATGTGAACCAAATATTGTTGGAGTATCTTTGAAAGCAAGAAAAAAACAATTTTTTTTTGTTGTTTTTAATTTAATTATAATGTTTAAAGAAAATATTGCGTAAAGTTTACATATGTATATAAGTATATGTGTGTGTGTGTTTGAAAAATTGACAAAATGCCAAATAATTTAATTTCTTTACATTTCATAGCATAACGTATACGAATGAATGTCTTTGTTATACAAGCCCTCGAAAGAAATTATTTCAAGAGGTTTTTTTTTATTTCATTTTCTACTGGGGTCACAAAAGTTAAATATTTTTATTTAAAAATACATGCTTAAGATCCAAGCAATAGTACATCCCTCTTGATTTTATAGTTAGCGATGAGATGCGGCACCAAATTCTTCTGTACAAACGTAAAATCACCAAGTGACACATGAGGAAAAACCTCTGATGGGAAGTTTTTTTTAATTTTTTTTTTTTTTTGTTCTGAAAAAAAATTTTTAAAAATAGAATAACACGAAATATTTTATATTTTTTAGTTATGATTTGAAATATTTATTTTCTATTGGCATGTTCTGTTCTGTTTATTTTTAAATGATTTGTTAAGATTTATAAGGGCTTTTATGTTTCTTAATTATTTTATTTCCATTTTAAAAATAATTTACACTTTGAAACATAATAAATTGAAAATGTATTCTTTGGAATAAAAACAAAGAAAAAAGAAAATAAAAAATATTTTTAATTAAGTTTAGAAAAAAATAGAAAATATAGTCGCCGTAGTCTAGTAGGTATTGTGTTGGCTTATTAGACGAAAGGCCGCGGTTCAAAACCTAGGTCAGACATCCAAACGAAAATATGAAAAAATATTTCTTCGGCGACTTCCGGTGTTAGAAAATCCTGTTCTCACTGCCAACACGTAAACCCTTGTAGGCTTATAGGCTGTCTGTTTGTATCAACACAACCGAAACCTAGTTTGATCTACGATATCTCATAATTAGGCGAGAATAAAATGGAGTATTTCCCTGCTAAAATCTGGAAAATTTATAAATTTCCGGAAAAAAGGAATATTTTTGATTTTAACTTCTATTTCTAGTTTTTGTTAACTATCTACTCCATACATATGTATGTACATGTTAGAGATCAGCATTGAGTATTCAAAAAGATGAGTAGATTCGAATCATACTCATAATTTCTGATACTCACACGCATTCATATTTATTTTAATATCATACTAATACTACTCATATCCAAAGTTCAAGGTACTTATCGTACTTATACTTAACAATACGCATGATGTTGTTGATTTCGACTCTCTTTTACTCAACATTTAAAAGAATTACAAAATAAGTATGATTCGCGTACGAACACTACAATACTCACTAGAAGATTGTGTGTTTGCTGTCTTTGTCTTTTTCTTTCTTTCTTTTTCTTGTAAATGCAACAACAACTAAGACTGTACATTTTGATGAATGATTCGAATCACAGCAGGGTATCCAACATGTGGCTGTTTTATCGCTACTTTAGCGGAATTTGCTCGAGGAATAAAAAAGAACTTTTTCCCACGTATGTATATCCGTCTGTCATGCAGAGCCTATCCCTTGGTAATAGATTGGCTCGTATACCTCACAGTACTGAATTCTTTCTTTAGCCATATTATCTGTATGTAGAACTCGTTTTCTGCAAAAGTTGTTGGTATGCTTTATAATATAAACAGACTCAAAACTAATATCCATATTCTGTCGCGTTCCTTTCCGTCATATACTATTTTCCTAACTCCAACTCTGGCACAGTACTAACAGAGGCTGTCCCATGCTCGCGAATAATGTCCCATGCTCGCGAATAATAGAAAAAATGTTGCCACCAGTCGCTGACTGTTTCTCCTTGCTGTTGTTAAATTGCTTGCTACGGAGTTATTTTTATTAATTTTGCAAAGAGAAAGTAATTGGAGAAAATTAAAATTTGATATTTAAAGTGCGCCGAAAACCATATTCGATCTTCACATTCCTGCAAACTGATGCGCCATTATTTTCGCCAACAGTGGTCATCTTTCTTTTTTATTTCAAGGCATATTACATGCCTTGTTTACAATTTTTTCGCCTAGCATAGCAAATACCCGAACATAAGGTCTTAAAAACACAACCATCGATTAGTTTTCCCAATGAAATGTATTGCTATGATTGTTATTTTGTCTTAGATTTCCTAGCCAATATTTATCAATCGGTTTAAGAATAATTTCATTTCGTTTTAGCAACTTCTAGAACGTCTTTGTTGATTTTTTGTTGTTATTATTGTGTTTTCTATAACTTTCGTAGTAGTTTTGTTATTGTAATTTGAATTGGTTTTTGAAATTTTCGAAAATGCTGTTAACAATTCAAACAAAATGTGGAAGCAATGTAGAAAATTTGATTTCTGCTTATGCTCATTTTGTCAGGGTATACCTATTGTTCTTTTGCTAAAATGGAAGTTTGACTGCTTATGTTGTAATTCTATGAAATTGTATATAATATTGTCTAAGTGATGAGTGCTCTGGGATGTAAAGCTAGTGTCCTCACTTATTTTTTATTACATTTGAAATTGTTCCCTCTCGTAATGATTTACTGTGGCACTGTCATTAGTGCTGTAATGACAAAATAATGGGCACAAGTATACATTTGTCAAATTTGAATTCTTTGCTTTATTTCGTTTTTTGGCAAACAATTTTTAACGCATTATGTTTAGCAATTGCTAATGACAATTTGTCATCGTGTATTTTGCAATAAAAGACAAACGAGTGTACCAGCCAAGGAATAAAAACAAAAATTATTATTTTTCAATTGCTCTAAGACAAGTCGTTTTTTTATTGCATAAAATAGTTGAAAAAAATATATGAAAAATGAATTGCTTTTTTAAATCTTTGCATATTTTTAGGTTTGTTTTAATTTAATGAAAATAAATTTTGTTGCATATCTAAAAGGCGTTTAAAAATAAAATGAAAAAGGCCTTTATCTTAAGAGAGAGAAATGTTTTAAAAACACAATTCTAAATGATTTATAAACATTCAAAAAAGGAAAACAATTTCCTGGAAAAATTCTTAAGAGTAACGAGTTTCATATAAACAAAAATTAATTTTGTTGCATACTTTAAGGAGAACATAATATAAAAAAGATGTTGCACACTTTAAGGCGGTTTTAATAATTAAGAAAACAATTTATTGTCGGTGCTTTAAATAAATAACAAATGAAATTAAATATTTATCGTATCATTAACGGAACACTGATTCATAGGAATTTTTCTATAAAGAGTAAACGCCTACCATTCCTTGCTTTATTAATATGAAACGTCACGAAGGACATCATGACAATGAAATCTAACGTTAAGCACTTTAAAATTTATTAAATCATGACCTAAAAATGTATACTTAATAGAAACCTGCCTCTTCACACACACACACATACTCGTATGAATTCATTTATCAACAGCAATTTCTTTTGTGGAATGCGAAAAATAGAAAAGAAGGAAATAAGGAAAGAAAGAACATGAAGACTTTAAAATCATTTAAAGTCTTAGGAAAACTTGATGAGAATATCTCAATTATGATTATGGTATGCACGTTTTCTTCAATTTGTTTCTTTTTTATATTTGGGCGCCAAATTATACTTCCTGACACGTACACAAACCAAAAATACAATGAAAATTATATAAGTACATACAAAATAATACAATACAATAGCAAATACTACTGCAAGAGATACAAGACAACTCCTCCTCGAGAAGCTGTAGCTGTGACAGTAACTGTTATTGTTAACAGAGCACTTGCCAAGTACAGTAAGTGAGTAAAATACCACTTCGCAATGATAATGGACTTTTAAGTCAATGTATTCATTCATTCATTCGTTCATTCATTCAGTTTTCACTTGCCAGTTACCCTGCTATTACCCTGATGCTGCTGATGGTGTTGCTGTTAGTTTGGTTTGGCATGTGATGTACAGTTCTATGGTATGCCATGGAATTCTATTTCTTGTTTCAGATTTTTTCTTTCTTCTTCTTCTTCTATTCTATTTAAAGGCTGACTCTGTATTTGTTGCTAATGCCAACAATAGCATTTCATTGTTAACTGAAATTATTGTGAATGAAAAGACGATGCAACAACAACAACAATTTCTTTTTATAGCAAATTGTTATCATAAATAAAAGCAAAATAGTCCATGAAAAATAAATATTTTTTGGAAAAAAAAATCCAAAAAAAAATAATTTTTTAAATTGATTTTTGAAAGCCAAATGGGGTTGGGTAGACCATAATAATAAAAGTTTAAAAACTAAAATAAAAAATAAAAATCTTATGAAACTCGTAATGACTTAATATTTAGACTTCTTAATGAAAAATAAATACTTTTTCTTATAATTCTCAATACTGAGGCTTTCCTTTAATATTGTTACGAAAATGAAAAATCCAGATACTGGCGTTTTGTTTTTACATCGCTTAACATTAAATTTATAAACAAAAGCTACAAAAACAAAACAATTCAATAAACAAACCTGTTTACAAATAATCGTACTGCTTAATATAACAACAAACACCAGCATGAGTAACACCACCATGGTAAACAAGTAAACAAAAATATACCAATAAATACCGGCAAAAAAAATACAACAACAAAAAGGCGAAGTAATGAACATTTGCCAAAGCAAAGCAGGCGACAGAGTTAGTGAAGTTCAGACAGTCTTATGTGAAGATGCGATGTGTTTGAAGAGAGTAATCGTGCAAAGTGTATAAACAGAGGAATAACAAACAAAACAATTGTTGTTGTTTACATCAAGTTGTGAACAGTGACACACAAAATTGTGCGAATAATAAAGAATTTTTAATTAAAACTAAGCATAAATTTATTTTTATTTTATTTACAGTCTACGAGCTCCTATTTTAAACGTTTTTAAAATGTAAAAACTTAACGATATTTTTATAACGAAAATAGTTACCATTTTATTGCAGTCATGCTATTGCGACTAAGTGTAATAAAATCTTCTTAATCTTAAATAGAGTACCTTACACCTTAGTTATTACATAAAAAAGTACTTAAGCCTTGAGTTTTAAAAACCTCTTCAGGGCTGTGTAGCTCACTGTAAAGGTAAAAAAATTGAAGTTGTTGATTCATTATTATCGACAAGAATTTTTAAAAAATAGAAAAAGAAAACAAAAAAAGTGGCACTATTATCAAATATCACATTCTTCCTTAACGTAAAAAATGAACACCAGATTCTTTAAGTGCATACATACCTACAGAATTGGTCCCTGAAGTCAGGCTCACGACCTAGCCACTGACTTATGTTGTGTGCGTTAAAGTCGACTCTTACTTACTCTTGGACTTTTGCCACAAGTCAGCTGAGAGGCAGTCGCCGAAGAAATATATTTTCATATTTCGTTTTTGATGTCTGACCTGGGGTTTGAATCGTGGCATCACTTCTAGTAAGCCAACACACTACCTATTAGACTACGACGACTTCCTTAGACCCACTAAGACTTCAGTTGCGAAGAATAATTACCTTGATTGCCAATCTCTAAGAATCTCTATTCGTATATTTGTCAATATAAGGAAGATAACAAATTCATGATTTTCTCTTCTTTCACGTCGCTTTGGGGGTAATGAGAGAGACTGGGTACAGATTTATTTGGTCTCTATACTACTATACCATTTGTTTCCTGAGAATATAACAGATATTCCTCTACTGAGAAATGTCAATATCACGTATGAATTCCTGATTTAATTCTTAGAAATGTGTACAATACTCTCTTTTGCTTAGGACACAGTAGATTATCTGAAACTAAGTAGAAAAGCCTGATTCTTATCAGTTTGCTGCATTAGTTCTTTACGACAAAATTTAAAGAACATACCACATAAAGTAATTTCAATTAAAATAAATCTTACTCCTCTTCCTTAACCGATACTTTCCCCTGCCAATGTGATTTTAAATCTGTTTAAATAAAACATGAAATAAAAACTATTTCACACCCCTTTGGCGCTGTAATACGCATACATATGTATATGTGGGTGTACAAGATGCAACAGTTTTTAGTCCAATAAAAAAGGAAGGAAAAAAGTAACAGAAGAAGAGAATCTCCACTTTCATATGTCAAGTAAACATTATAACAAGTGAACATGACAGTTTTCGGTACTTTCTTGCTGGCCTTCGTTCGTTTTCACATGCGGGCTGGTTTGTCTTTACAAAAAAAAAACCTAGTAAAGGGAGAGTCTCTTTAGCAAAGAAAAACCACTTACCGTGCTATGACTTTTTAAATTTTTCTTACAAAAAATCTACAACAGAAAAAACAACAAAAAGGAATTATATTTGATTTATGAAGTTCTTAAGAAAGTCAGCAGCAGAAAAAAACAACAACAATTGCTTTCCAAAAAAGAACAAAAAAAAACGCACTTAAACTGGAAGAGCTATGCATACACAGTGAATGAATGCATTGCTTTGTCTTTCATTTTTTTCTCTTTAATCTCGCCATGTTCCTTTTTTTTATCATGTTGGCTTTTTTCTTTCCTGTTTTTAGTTGAAATGTTTTAAAATGTTTTTCCTTCTTTTCGCTTCCTTTAGTCTTTTTTAGTCTTTGTGTCCTCCTACTCCGCCTGCAAGTGCTAGAAATAAAATACTCGTCAATAATTTTTAAAGAGAAAAGAAAGCAATTGTATTCCCTTTTTCTATTCTATGTTTCCTTGTAAATATTTTATTTATTTTTTTTTTATATTTTTTTCTGTTATTATATTCCACTAAAGTTTTAAAACATAAGTATGGGGTATAGGAAATGCTACAGAGTTAGAGAATTTTATGATTTTTATTTTACTTAATCGCTTAAAATGTAAGTACATTTTCATGATTTTTTTTTGGTTTCATAAAATTGGTTACTACGACTAACGTTAATCGTTTGAACATGAATTGTTGTTCAAAGCAAGATTGATTGATTGACAAATACTTTTATTTTTGAATTTTAAACAGTTCTGTATGGAAAATAAATCAAGAAAAAAATATTCTAATGATCTGAATTTATTAAAAATTTTTAAAATTTTCTAAGCGAAATTTTTCGATAACAATAATTTCCTATACCAAATTTTTCGATAACAATAATTTTCTATACGAAATTTTTCGATAGCAATAATTTTGCATAGAAAATTTTCGAGAACAATAACTTTGCATAGAAAATATTTGATAACAATCATTTCCTATATAAATTTTTTTAAAACGATCATTTCCCATAGAAAGTTTTTCGACATCAAAACTGCAAAAATTTTCTAAATCAAAAATTTTCTTTAGAAAATTGTTCGATAACAATAATTTCCTATAGAAAATGTTTCGTTAACAATAGTTTCATATAGAAAGTGTTTCGATAACAATCATTTTCTATAGAAAAAGTTTCGACAACAATAATTTTCTGTAGAAAATTTGTCGATAACAATAATTATAATAATAGAAAATGTTTTGATAACAATAGTTTCATACAGAAAAATTTTCGATAATAATAATTTCCTATAGAAAATGTTTCAATAACAATTATTCCCTATATAAAATGTTTCGATAGTATTTATTTTCTATAGAATATGTTTCGATAACAATTATTCCATATAGAACATTTTTCGATTGCAATAATTTTCTATAGCAATATAATTACGATAAAAATATTTTCGATATTAATTATTTTCTATATAAAATTTTCCGATAAGTTTTCTATAATAATAATTTCGATAACAAAAATTTTCTACATAAAATTGTTCGCAAAAGTATTGTTACTTATTTTCATTGGAAAATTGTTAGATAACAATACTTTTCTGTAGAAAATTGTTCGATAACAATAATTTCCTGTAGAAAAATTGCTCGATGACAATGATTTATAGAAATATAGAAATATAGAAAATATAGAAAACGTTTAGATAATATAGAAAACGTTTCGACAACAATAATTTCCTGTTTCGACAATAATTATTCCCTATAGAAAATTTTTACATAACCATAATTTCCTATAGAAAATGTTTCGTTAACAATAGTTTCATATAGAAAATGTTTCGATAACAATTATTCCCTATAGAAAATTTTTCGATAGTAATAATTTTTCGATAGTAATAATTTTCTATAGCAATGACTTTCTATAATAGTAATTACGATAACAATAATTTTCTATAACAATAATTTCGATCGCAAGAATTTTTTATAACAACAATTTCGATAACAATAATTTCGATAGCATTAATTTTCTATAGCAATAATTTCGACAATATTTTTCAATACACATTTTCCGATAAGTTTTCACTATGTAACACCTTACATTGCTTTTCATTGCAATTTTATTTACACTAAGTGTTTTTCGCAGAATACTGCTGCGAAAAAGTCGCCAAAGGACTACTTATTCATATTTCGTTTCTGTTCGAGCTACTTAGCTGGGTTTTGAATCATGGGCTCGAGTCTAATACATGAACACACTTCATTCTTCATTACATTCAAATTAAAAAACGATAAAAAAAAACAATTGGAACTGTATTTTAATTGGATTGTATGAGATTTGTGGGAGAGGAGTATCACACGCCTTATCGTGAACGGAATATACGATTAAATGAAAAGTGTTTAAATAAGCCCAGGCCACTTACGAATTTTGATGTGAGAAAATAAAATTTGCTTCTTAAATAACAATACGTCATATTTGCATTTCTCCTGAGTCCGTAGTGAGAAACTTGTAATACATCCCCAGATGAATGAAGGTTTTAAATATTAAATCCTCAGTTTTTAATGATCACAAGATATCGATTATGTAAATCGTTTCTCTTTTTTATCTCTTACAGGGTATTTTTCACGATTTAAAAAATATATTTTTTTTTTTTTTAAAGTAAGTAAGTTATCTGAAAAATATGTACAGAATATGCACAGAATATTTTTATGTTTCAATGGAAACAAGGAATGTAGAAAAAAGCAGAATTCCAAATAGAAAAATCTGAAATTAATACCACAATCATAACGAATTGCATATTCAATGGGAAACAGCAGCAGCAGCAGTTTAAATGGCAAACTCTCAGAGAAAATCTAGAAAAACATAAAATGCATGAGTATGTGTGAGAGAATACATTGAAACAGCATTGCTTGTGTTTCCTGTTGGCAAAATGTCTGTGTATGGATTTCAAATTTAATTTGAGAATTTAAAATTTTATAGCAAAGGGCAAGCCATTGGGAGTTTCTGACGATGAGAAATATGAAAAATTGGATATTGAGTGACAGAAAGACAAAAGTTTAGTAACCATTAACAAATATACACCTAAAAATTTAAAATTTTTAGTAAAATATTTAAAAAATTTTTATTTATTTCATGTCAATGTGAAATGCACCATATGTTCTCGTACAATGTATGTATATGCATCGGAAATCTGTTTGTGCATGTCTTCTGGTTTACTTTCTAATATTACTGGACCATGAAAGATGTATAAAATTATGACAGTGTCAGTAAAAAAATTGAAAAATAAATAGAGCGAGCGAAACAGAGAGAGTGTGAGAGAGAGATAGAAGAAGTCAGAGCAAAAGGAAAGGGAAGTGCAAAAGAGAAATTGAATTTTGTTGCCATTCCCTAACATTAACCCGGAAAAGTGCAAGTTTCCGGCATTTATATGAGTTTAGGCATGAAGTTTTTTTTCTCTTCTCGGTTTCTTTTTTTTTTGCCTTAATTTGTCGTAATTGGATTTAAATTTGAATTTAATTTTTTCGTTAATTGTTGCAATGTATAAGGGGATTGGGAAACATTAGGTTTTGAAATTATTATCATCATTAGGGGAAGAGAGTGTGAAAAATTGTGAATCAATTGAAAGGCATATCGGAATAGAGGAGAGCAGTAGGTGCTTATTTTTATGCTTATCGTATAATCTTAATGTCTCGTTAATTAGTCACACAGTTCAGGCGCTACTTAACGAGCTTGGTTCCTTACTCAGTGGTCGTAGTGGTACTTTTTTATATATATATATTTAATATACGGCTGTTTCCTTTTTTTCAATTAAAAATACCCATGGAGGCAGCGACTTACAACGACGGGAGAAACGAGCTGTAGTTTCGTAGCGTAAGTCATTAAGCCTGTTTACTATTTATAATTTCTTGTGATCATTTTTTAATCCTCTAAGCAATGCAGTGCTTGTCGGAAAGCAACTCCTCCATGGTTTTACTATTTTTTCGCCTTTTTTCCGTTTCATTATTAAAATCGTATAAAATTAAGTAGGTGATCAGGTCTGCTGTAGCAGGTTCTACTACAACTTAATTGGTTGTTGCAACTCTTCAGTTAGGATTACAACCTAGCCTCTCACATAACTCTGTAGGTCTTAGAATTTTTGAGAAACTTTTCGTGGCAAATTTTATTTTTCTTTCAGAGATTTTGCCACAAGACTGCTGAGGGGAAATCGATGAAAGACATTTTTTTTATGTTTCGATACGTTCGTGATGTCTGATCCCGGAGTTGAATTACGGCCTCATGTCCAATATGGCTAAGCACAGTCACTGCCAAGAAGAAATGCTTTGTTTGAATTTGTATTGTGTATAATTACAAGGAACCTTGCGAATTGAGTGTGTGAATTCCTTGATGCATTTACTCTGTCTTCTCCAAGGAAGAACTGGAAAGTCCTTTGGCTTATCGTATTGAATTTTCACCACATCACGCCTCTTCTCCTTAGGATTTCGTAGATGGCATCGTTTTCTTTACAGAAAAACGGAGAAGAGCTTTAAAACAGAGTAACATTAGCACGGATTGTATATGCAATATGTAGTCTAGTAGATAATGTGTTCGCTTATTAGACGTAAAGCCCGGGTTCAAATCCCAGGTCAGACATCAAAACGTAATATGAAAAAAAAAAATATTTCCTCGGCGACTTCCACTCAGCAGATTTCTGAGATTAAATAAACCTGCCATGGAAAAGTTTCTCAAACATTTTAAGGCCTACAGGGTGATGTGAGAGGCTATGTTGTAATCCTGAATTCGGAGTCGACGTTAAACTGTAGGTCCCGCCACTCACGTATAAAATTAACGCACAGAACATAAGTGAGAAGCTAGGCCATAATCTTGACTGATGGGTTGTAATGGCCACTTATGTATGTATGTATGCAGATGTTAAAAGAGCTCAAGAGTATCTGCAGTTGTTTAGCAGAAATATTGTAAAAAGAGAGAGAGTCCTAGGACCAAGTGTTATGACTATGAGCGGAGATTAATTAATTTTAACTTAATTATTCATAATAATCCTTTAGTCAGGATTAGAACCTAGATTCTTACACCACCCATGTTGTATGTGTAAATTTTATCCATGAGTGGTGGGATCTACAGTGTAAAGTCGACTTCGAACGACTGATTTTTTGTTTAATTCTCAGAATTTTTGCCAGAAGAAGCAATATTTTTGCCATTAGGCTATGCCATCTATGAAACAAACCTTTCCTAACTATCGTATCGGAAACATATATTATTGGTTGAGAATGTAACATAGCCAGGCAAGACAAACGTAGTATAAGCTTTCTGTCATGTAGTATGCAACCTTCAAGCCGAAATTTCCTTCTATTTTTGTGCAGCAGCAATTTATTTTAAAGGAAACCATATTGCCAGCAGTAGTTTAAGTAGGAATCGCGCTCGTACTCGCACTCGCATTCATATTTTCTTTTAATATGGCAGGCAAGCAGGAGTTAGTAAAAATATGAGAGAGAAAGAGCGTAAAAGAAAAAAGAAATGAAAGTGAAAATGGAACATTTATTACGAAAATAATAATAAACTTTAGACTCGTCGTCGTAAATGGAAATAAAATAAATGGAAATAAATTTAATTAAATATATGAGCACATACCAGATATACATACATATGTAAGTGTACGTATGTATGTATGTATGTGTGTATTTAAATGTATAAAAATAAAGCAAAGGACAAAAATAAACTCTCGCATGCATGTTTGCATTTGTCTAAAAATGTTCTTTGGGACTGTCGAAATGTGTTATGTGTTGTTGGCAGGCAAAATGTTGCTGCTGCTGTTGCTGTTGCTGTAGTTGTTAAAAAAACTTAAATACATGAAAATATGTATGGAAGTATGGATGGAAAATATTTCTATCCATATTATATAGGAGTAGCTATTCTATGCCTGTTTTAAGAGACGAAACAGAGACGGACAGATAAAAGTATGTTAATAGTGTAGGCAACGTATGTTGCCCGTAAAAGCAACAACGTTTTTTTGGTGTTCAACCGTATTTAGGAATGGGAAATAGAATTTATGAGAAGAGAAAAATCCATGAAGGTAAAATATGAAAATTTAATTATTTTTTCCTTTCCTGGTTTTATTTCTGTAATTTAATAAAAATCTAGGTAAAGATAATATTAAACATTTTTTGGTAAAAGAATTCTGTTCTAATTTAAAAACATAGAGGTGCACTGAAATAATATTCTGAAAACAAAATGTATACGTAGTTTTAATGCTCAACAGCAATAGTGTGATTGGTACTGGAGTCAGTATGAAGAAACCATTCTTTAGGGAGTGTAAGTAGTTAAATGTGACATCATAAGGGACATAAATGCTTGCCTAACCTAAGCTGGCTTAGTGTTTCCAAAGCACTGGAAGCCCATTGGGAATGGCCAGCCATCATTAAACGTTGTATGATTTTGATTTTCTATGAATAAAAGTACATATTCAAATACAAAATACGCTTCAATGAGTCACCTTATTGATTTATTTATAGAAATCGTCAGGGAATTGACAAATTCAGATTTTCCAAAAATTCACAAAAATCTATCTTTTGGAGTTGACTTTAGAATATACTTAGGCCGCGTCACTTATGGTTTAAATTAACACACACCGCATGGGTGGGGTTAAAAGCTCGGTCGTAGTGCTGACTAGTAAGATTCTTCTAAAGTCTTATAAGAAATAATTCAGCTAAATGACACCTCCAAACAGTTACTTTTTCCAAAAGCAATGTCTTTTAAACAATCATTTCTGTGCAACTTAAGCATCAATAGAAAAATGAGCTTCATTCCTGCAGAAAATTTTATTCGAAAAACCATCTAGGAAAGCTCGTTGCCGTAGCAGCGAATTGGCATAGTTATGCGGCCATAAAAAATGCATAACTTGGCGTTTATAAGAAAAAAGTACAATTTCAAATGCAAAATACGCTGCAATGATGGTTAAATTATTGTGAAAGCCAGGAAATAGACAAATTTCGAATTTCCACAACACCTATCTTCATTCAAACATTGTGAAAATACACGTGCGTTACCGTATCTCCAAATTCTATAATTTCTTAAATTGTCTTTATAATTTTGCCAATTTCCTGTACACAAGAGATTGATTGGCGCGACCATATTCTCTCCGTAATACTCAGAATGTTACATCATTTCGGTCACCACTGTTGTAGCAAGTTTCGTAAATGGTAGGCCTTCCTCTAAATAAAAGAGATTTCAAATAAAATCCGTTTTACCTTTAAAATGATATCCCGATGCACTTCTCTCCTTACGTCGCATGGCCATACATCGCATAATAGCGACTCTTACAGGCCACTGTTCCAGTGATAGGCTTGCCAAAAAACTTGGCTATCACACAAATGACTTCTGCAGTAGCTGTGGGTCTGAGGAGAAGCCTTTCATCTCATGTGCCAATGCCTCGCGGTTGTCAAAAAGAGACGAAGGTTTATCACGTTTCACTATCTAGCATTTTTGGCTGATCTCTCCAATATAAGCAATGCCGCAATTGTAAGATTTATTTTAGGCTCGGGATGGTTTCCTGTAAGGAATGTTTTGATATCTGTATGTAATTGTTTGTGTTATCACAATGGGCCTAAATGCCGGCAAAAGTGGAACCTCTTCCTTCAAGGGGGTCCGCCACTTTACCTAATCTAAACAAACCACACCACTTTGTTTGTGTGTTTGGTGATACACATACATAATCGGTCATTATAATACTTCAGTCATGATTATGACCTGGCTTCTCACACCACTTATGTTGTGTGTAACGAGACTTCCAAACGACAGATTTTTGAAAAACATTTCATGGCAATTTTATTTTCACTCTCAGAATTTTTGCCAGAAATCTGATGAGAGGAAGTCGCCTGAGAAATATTTCTCTTCATATTTGGTTTTGTTGAAGATGTCTGACCTGGGGTTTGAACTACGGCCTCACATCTAATAAACCAATACACTACCTAGTAGATCACGGCGACTTCCCGACACTCTTATGCGATAGTAAGATTTATTTTAGACTCTAGATGGTTTCCTCTAGGAAGTGTTTTGATCCCCAGATAGAATTGATTGATGGCCAAAATTGCTAACCAAAATTGGAATCTCTGCTTTTAAGGGGGGTTTGTCACCTTATCTAAACTATCAGCACTTGATGTTTTGGCATTTTATTTTTGGTGATGGCTTTACTAAATCTGCGTCCAACCTATGCTGAACTAAGAAAACACAATGTCGCAAAAGGAAGAACGAATTTTTAAAGCCACGTAGGACAACTCAGTAGTTCAGTGATTGATTAGATTACTAGTAAAAATCGTTTTTATATACACTAGGCACTGAAGTATATTAAATTGAAAATATATTGGTTTTCTTTAATTCTTAGAGTCTTTACATTTGCTTTTGATATCATGTAACATCATCTGATTAGCTGTTCTAATTAAATTTCACTGGATAGTGACTTAATTATGAGCATTTTTACGAACTTACTTGGTTGTATGAAGAAAGTTTCCTATAAAATCTCCCTCTCTCTCTCTCACTCTCGGTCTCTATGAAATGTTGAAATGCTTTTAATTTTTAATTGAATCTTATCTTAACGCATATCTTTAACATTTAAAAAGTTCTTGATTTTATTATTAAATCGAATATTCTCCTCTTTGCCTCTACTCCGCTGGCTTTAATTATTTTCATTTCACACTTTACACACACACAGCAATGTTGCAAGCAACTTGCAATTACTTTGACTCAATTTAAGTGGCATAAAATCTGATTTTCTTTCTTTCACCTCGCTCACTCTTCCTTTCTTTCCATTTGCGCTAAACAAATTTACTGTTAAAATGAATAAAAATGTTAAGAAATAGTAAGAGAAACAACACAATAAAAACCGGTGTTAATTGCACACACCTAAGCAGAAGATGCATAAACAAACACAAGCAAAATTTCATTTGTGGCACGTTTATTTTTTTGGGGAATCTTTTTCATGTGATTGTTGTTGTTGTATTTTGTGTTGCCAACGTCTTGTGTGGAAAACTTTCCTTCCGGTAAGGAATTGTGGCAAAGATGAGGTGCCACACACACACACATACACAAGACAACAAAATTTTATACAGAAGCCATACCACCAAGCGAAACGGAAATGATTGTTTGCATACACTTGCCACACACACAGAGAGAGAGAGAGAGTGACGGAGGCAGATGGGTAAATGGAAAAATATAACAGGATATGAAGTGTTATTGTATAAGTGAAATTTTATGTACAACTATGTGTGTGTGTGTGTGTATGAGTCTGTGGCAACCAAATAAACTTTTGTGCTGATTGTGTGCATCGAATCATTCACAAGCAAACTAAAAAAGGCTTTCTTATTCACCCCAAAAAAAAATAACAACGAATTTGTCATAAAAATATTAGGGCACAACAAATTGCTGTACATTTTTATTATCGTACAATATAGTGAAGAAATTAAATTCAAGTTTTTATGAAGAAACATAAGCATTTACAGCCTTAGTAATGTGTAACGTTATGCATATCATGGCGTTTTACAAACTCCTAAAAGTGTTGATAGCCAAAAATAGAAATTTTTTGGCAACACACACACCATCTCACTTATACACGTACACATGCACATGCACAAAAACCAGAAATTTTCTTCAAAACATCTTAACATTCCATGGAAATGCAAAAAAGTAACGTCGTGTCGCGTACAGCAAAAAAAAAAAAAAAGAAAAGAAAAATTATAATAAAGAAAGCGTAACTAAGTATGGCAAAGAGTATATTTTCTTACATAAAGTTTCTCTTTCTCTCTCATTGTCTCTCTCCCCTATTCTTTACCTTTGGAAAAATACTCCTTCTTTTGTAATACTTTGCTAGTTTTTTTTACGTTTCGCTGTTGCACAAATTTGTAATGGTAATGGAGACGTTGATGTTCAGTTATAAGATGACGGCAGCAGGTACTTAAATAACATTTCAAATGTTACAAAAATAGGAAACTATGAAATGAGCAAAAAACTCAGAACAAAAAAAAGGAACTAAAAAAGTGGAAAGGATTTTGTGTGCACTTAGCTGCCAACGTAAAAAGAGAGCCATGAATACATATTTCGAATCACTAGAACAGGTACTTAAGGTGATATTTATTTTATGTGAGTGAGTATGGTTTCGAATTAGAATATTAAAATGATTGTTAGATTTTAATTAATAGAACGTAAATAGTAAGTAGAAGGGTTAATGGGAATGCGTTGTTTAAATCGCCGTAGGTATTACGTTGGCTTATTAGACGTGAGGCCTTGGTTCAAACGATGTATAAAAAATATTTTTTCGCGACTGCCACTCAACAATCTTCTAACAAACACTATGAGAGTAAATAAAAATTGACATGAAAAGTTTCTCAAAAATCCGTCGTTCAGAATGGACTTTAAACTTTAAATTTGGAATCATTTAAAGGTAACTCATATTTATCTTCCCCGACATAGCATTATGTGGAAACTGCACTTATGGACAGGCTGCTACAAAGCTCACAATCTCTGAAATGTTATAGGAAATAAACATTCCGATTGCCTTCATTCGTTTGTTTTACAACGAGAGGCAACATCATTGGCAGTGCTAGATTGTGCTGGACTGATGTAGTTATAAAAGTCAGACGTCTTCTTTGCTGCTTAAATCGCTTGGGTAAAGTACTTCTATGCTTTTGTGACGTTTAGTCCCATTGCTGTGTTGTTCGTAAATTGTTGTTTCACCGATGTAAGTAGGCAATACTTCCGAAGATGTCATTGTAAGAGCTCTTTTCGTCTTGATAACCAAGCCGAGGCCAACTTGAATACATACATACATGCAATGCTTTACCGGCAACTACATACTGTCAGTCAGGATTTTAGTATTGACTTCCTTTCTTCTTTTTGCCAAAAGACTCTAGGAAACCTAAGTGATAACCTAAATTAGAGCTTTAAGGGAGTAAAATGCCATTCATAATTGTCGAGTTATTTACACAGGTTGTAAATCCCTTTAGTCAGGTGTATTTTTGTTTACCATCTCTTTATGCTGGTATTTGTTGTTGTATTAAGCAGTACGACAATTTGTAAACAGGTTTGTTTACTGCACTGTTTTTTTTTTTGTAGCTTTTGTTTATAATTTTAATGTTAAGCAATGTAAAAGCAAAACACCAGTATCAAGATATTTCATTTTCGTAACAATCTATATCGGGGGACTTTAGATATACCATGCCTAATTAGTGTCTTTTACAGCCTCGTAGTGTCTTTCACATTGCTTTATGATCATTATGACTTTCATTTGAACATCAGGTAAATACTTTATCAACGAGCCGATCAGCATTGTTAGGCGTACGTATATAAATCTTTTACCCAACATTTTACATGAGGCCCCTAAATTAAAAAAAAAAAATTAAAAATTTTCATCCGTACTTTTACTGTTCATCACAGTAAAAATTCCCATTTAAATGCAATTTGCGGATTTATAATTTATTTTATCGCAATGAAAAATATTTTTATTTCAACGAAATATTGTGTAATAACAAGTAATACAAGATAAATATGAATTATTTTTGTTATAAAATAAAATTTAACAACAACAACA
Source organism: Sarcophaga rosellei (assembly GCA_930367235.1). Taxonomy (NCBI): domain Eukaryota; kingdom Metazoa; phylum Arthropoda; class Insecta; order Diptera; family Sarcophagidae; genus Sarcophaga; species Sarcophaga rosellei. The sequence goes on along the minus strand of OV884017.1, from coordinate 7,880,109 downwards.
ACAACAACATTCACTTGATTATAATAATTCCGGTAAAATACTGTGATTTTATTTAAAACAATTATTTTTTTATTTTATGGTTAAACATGATAAACTTTTTAACTGAAAACCTGGTAAATGTTCGCTTAAGCCATGTTTAAACGAAGGCATTTACAGCGAAACAACAGAAAAAAAAATTATTTTTTTATTTTATTTTTTATATTTTTGGTACGAATGATTATTAAAATAAATAATAAAAAAAAACAAAAAAAACGTAAAAAAAGAAAAGCGAAGAACGATAGGAAAATGCATAATAAAACACACAACAATACGAATGGCCAAAGTGACAATGGCGATTATATGGAAAATAATCACACATACACTTGCACATCTGAAAGCTTACCAGCCATACTGTGTATATGAGGGTGGTTACGAAATTAAACGGACATGGTATGTAGATGACGAAATGCGGCAGCATATTTACTTCCTTACTTTCTTAACTGTCTATCTCTGCCTTAACATAATTTTCCAGGCGCCTCTGCTCCTTGCGCTCTTACACTAGTTGGTCACATCTATTGATGACAGGGCTTCCTCGATTTGGTTCTTCCAACAAGGTCGTCCTCTTCGCCGACTTCTGCAAATCTCCGCCTCAAACACCCGTCTAGCCGGAGCATCCTAGCGCAGCTGCTGGATGTTAATGCGCTGCACAACGCCGAAATCACTGCGCCTAAACCAAAACCCTTAAACCTGATAGTTGTAGATGTAAGCATGACCGTACTTTCTATACTTTTAGGATTATCATAAAATGATATTTTTGCGGCCCTATGCTACCTAGAGGAGTAGGAGGAACATATATGAGATGATTTTAATAGACTATCAGAGAACTTAAATTTGATGAAAAACATTTTCACAGTCCCACTATCATTGTTTCTTGTGGACAGAACGTACGTCATCAGTAAGAATAATATTTCAAGCTTTCCATAGAAGAATATCGAGTGATAATCGTTTTTTCCTCAGTTCTAAATGTTTCCATCCTGAAATTACTTTCGAATCTTTACTTAAGAATTATTTCCCATGTCCTTTGCCATGTTTCTTCGTATTGATCTCATCCCTCGTCTGCTATCAATACATACATACATACATGATTAGCCATTGCAGCCTTTTATGAGTAGCGAAAGGAAAGCTTTAATCAGGATTATGGCGGGAGAAACCACTTATGTTGTGTGTGTCAATTTTATCCATAAGTAGCGCAACCACATTTTAAAATCGACGCCTAATAGCAGATTTTGAGAAACTTTTCACGGCGACGGCGAGACGACTCAGAGGAAATCGCCAACGAAATATTTGTTCATACTTCGTTCGGTTCGATACGTCTGAGCAATAGATTGAACCACTGTTGCACATCTAATAATCCAACACACTGGCTATTAGACTAGGGCGACTTCGCGTAGGAAATATTTTTTTTTTCAAAATATGAGATTTGAGGCTTGCACTTACAGGTCTGCAATAGTAAGCCGGTGACTAATAAATGCAATCATTACAATTAGTCGAATCATAATCTCCAATACTGTACATTATTCAGACTACAAGCACTTGAATTAAAGTTTGATTCATGGCTGATTACACACCTTATTTTCGGCGTTTAGTTCACTCCGAATTATCATCAATTCCCAAAATGAAGAAATTGTTGAATTTTAAAATGTTTGCCGTTAATCAGCATGAAGGAACTGCAGTTGATAGCCGATTTCCAAGTTTGTAAACTTATAATACACTGAGTGTCGAAGCTAAGGATCCAAAATGATCCAAAAGGAATCGAGAAGCTTAAGAAAGAATTAAAATTTTTTGCGTCGCCCCTCGTAACACCGCCCATAATATAAGCATATTTACAACCAGCGTTTATGGTTTATTACAAGAGATAAAGAGCACAAGAGAGAGAGAGCGCAAGAGAGTGAGGGAGAGAGTGAGTGAGAGAAAATGTAAAATAAATAAAATTCACTCTGGCACATACTACACCCACATATAACTTCCGCTTTCGCGCGTTTGTATAACACAATAAAAAAAAGGAATGAAAAAAAATCGTTTTTAATTTCTGTTCTTTTATTGCGTTGAGTTTGTAATAAAAAAAATACTTTTTTTCTTCCTTCGGCCAACAATACAAATGCACATGAAAGTTTACGATTTTTTTTTTTTTTTTTTGAGAGAGAGTTTCATTTGAAAGAAAAAGAAAAAAAACTGTTCCTGTGCTTTATATACCCCCAGAGTATTTTGTGAATTTTTCTGTACTTCTGTGGATTTTATGCTGCTGCTGTTGTGTTTTGGGGTTTTTATTTTTTAAATTAAAACAACTTTTGTAAGCCGGTTTTAATGTAAATGGTGGCCAATTGTTTATGAATCAGGTCTACTTCTACAATTTGCAATTAAGGCACCAACAACACACACATAATCTCTCACACATACTCCCATACACACACACACAAGAGCATATTTTTTTCCAATGTTTTCTCTGCACTTAGTACACTAAAAAGGATGTTCGCCCAAAAAAAAAAAAAACTGCTCAAAATGTGGGGATGCTTTTTAACTTCTCTTTGCTTTGTTGCAGGCTCACTGTACATACATACATATGTATATTGTTGTATGCTGGTATTTGTTTAATATTTAAACAAAAAAAAAATCCATTTATTTTGTATATAATAAATGTTTACGTATGTATGTTTGTATGCATATATGTATGTGTGTATCTTGTTTTTTAATGCCTCTGAACTGACCCATATTTTAAGATTAATACCAATTTGTTTTGTTGTTGGTTTTTTTTCTACTACTTTTTTCTGTATTCTTGGTGTGTGTGTCTGTGTGTGCATGATAGTATAGCTGTGAGTTTAATATCTGGCTGGTTTTGTGCATAATTTCCAACATTTGCTTTGTACACTGTTTGACCATATAAATAGATACGGGAGAAAGTAAATTAAGGAACTTAGAGAAATTTGGAAAAAAGGAAAAGATGACAGTTTTTGCTTAATAGACCTCTAATAATAGAAGTCGGCTTAGTCGAGTACACTACCACTTACTAAACTACGGTACACTGCCTATTAGACTACGGCAGGAAGTTGCACTCTTTCCGCTTTTATGTAATTAGTTGCTATACTCAGTGTATTATTCAGTCAGTCTTGTGTGAAAACCCGTTGCGTGTGAAGAGAACAATCGTGGTTTGAAGATCTCCGTTATAAAGATCTGCCGAACAATTGTTAGTACTTACGCAAAAGAATAACAAACAAAATAGATTGTTGTTGTTTACATCAAGTTGTGAACAGTGGCACACAAAATTGTGCGAACAATAATAAATTTTAATTAAAAACTAAACACAAATTTATTTCATTTTATTTGCGATCTACGAACTCTTATTTTAAACGTTTTTAAAAGGACAAAAACGTAACTCCTACAATCGACTATCAACTGCCGGCTCTGTTTGCTGATTTGAAAATAATTCTAAGCAAACTAAATATCGCAAATAAATCATGTAATCAGGCACGAACCAAACTTTAATTCATTGATTTTGATCATCGCAAAAGAGCTTGACGTCTGAATAGTGCCAAGAATTGAGGATTATGATTTGACTACCGATAGTAAAGACAATTATAGCATATATCAGTCATCTGCTTACTATTTCATAGCTGCAAGCCTCAATTCTAACGTATGTACTCTGGATTATCATCATATGTTGTAGGAGTATAACTCAATGAGTGTCTTACTATTACACCAAATATATGTTCGCAGGAATGCTGTTGTTTGAAGTGTCCGTAGTATAATAGGTAGTATGTTGGCTTGTTAGATGTGAGGCAGTGAGTTAAACTCCAGCTCAGATATATGGAAAAATATTTCTTCGGCTTCTGGAAAATATTTTGAAAGTCAAAAATCATTTGTTCAGAGTCGACTTTAAGCTGCAGGTCTCGCCACTCATGTATAAAATTTGTAATTTTGATGGAAATCAGCTCATTTTTCGAACATAGAATGAGAGGAAGTGAGAGGAATAAATATTTCTCTTCATATTTTCGTTTAGTTGGAAATGTCTGGCCTGGCATTTGAACCGTGGCCACACATCTAATTCGCCCAACTTACTACCTACTAGAGCTAACAGCACAAAACAATTCGATTAAGAGAAGCTTTGTGGAATCGTTTGTAGAGTCTGTAGTACCATGCATGTGCGGAAATCCACTGTATGTAACAGATAATACGGTTTCAGCTAGAGTATCCTGAGCCTAAAAGAAAGTATCCAATGAAGTGTTTGCTCCAGAGAAAATACTGATAGGTATTCATGGGAAAGTGCTTAGCTCCGTTACAGTAATAGAAGTCATAATAAGTATGGTGTAGGCAGCTGCAGTATATGCATTATTATGCTGGCAACTATCCAAGTAGCAGGTCTAGTGAATTTTTCAATGCTCAACTTAGTTTCATTTAATCCAATACATCGACCAGCAGATCATTCATCAAAAAGGTCTACTTTTTAATAGTTATTCGAAACGAAAACTGTGCTCCTACTTAAGTAACATCCTAGGCAAAGTTCGGGCTTGATTTCATTGTCTTTAGACTTTAAATTGCCAAAGCCTTGAACTTTTAAATGTAAAAAGTTTCTTCAAAAAAAAAAAAATGCAATTGAAACCGAAGCTCATCAACCGGTTCCTATTTATATTGCCACACACTGTTGATACTGAAATCAACGGCAAAATGGCCTCTCAGTTTTTGTTCGTTCGTTTGTTTGTTTTAGTCATTGTATGCCAAAGAAGTGCGTACATAAGTGGACGACAAAAAAAATTTCAACACACAGGCATACAGATTCAAATGCAGAATGCAATGCATGTATGCATACATATACAATATGTATGCATGTATGCTTGTAAGTGTCAATGTATAATATTTGCAGGCATTTATTTATTTAAATTATTATTGTTGGTGTTGCTGTTTTATTTTATATATTTTTCTTCACATTTTTTTTGTTAAGTTTTGTTGCATTGTTCACTTGAATAATAAAAAAAAATTCTTCTGGTTTTTTTTGTTGCACGTTTTAAATATCTCTTGTGCATATATTTTCGACGACAGCAATGTCGTTTGTTATTTAATTGTTTATTGTTGTTCGTGTTGTTGTTGTTTTCTTACCACTTTAGATTTATTCGTATTTGTTTTTAACGCTTTTTTTTTGTTATCATTGCTATTGTTATTGTATTATCATTGCCATTATTGGCAATAGCGTTTTTGTATTTCAGGCTTTAACTTTTGTACACTCATACGGCAGAAAAAAAATTATTAATTGGCTTGGCTTGACTAGAGAAGAGAGCAAAAAAAAAACTAAATATACAATGAATTGAAAACATTTTGTTACTGCAAATTAGCATGCTCGTTAGCAATTTAAATTAGAAGCCATTAATTAGTGAATTTTATTTGAAGGTGGGAGGGGGGTTGTATGTTCCACAAATCATAGAGTTTTAGTTACAAAAAAAAGAAAATGAATTTTCATATAAAATTTTATGAAATTCTGGGCAATGTTTCATAATAGATAATTCAATAAATGATTGAAATTATTAGCAACCAACCATACTGCCTATAATTATCAAAAGCCGTTTTTAATAATTTTATGATTTAATCCAATCAAATAATATGTGATTATTATTCATTATTTACGGAAAATGTTATTAAAATTGATGAGAATGAAATCTTTAACGAGAATTCAAAAGGCCTTTTTTCTATGAATGCAAACTAAATATAATCGAATTTGCTGACGATAATGTTGCGTTAACAATAGAAATTGTTACAAAAGCTTCATTTTAAATTTTATGTGAAAAGAACAAATTTGAAATATTTATTAACGTATTCATTATTCTCACATAGGAGGGGGCCATCTATCGGCATAAATTTGAACCATCAATATACTTATTTCATTCTATTCTATCACAAAATTCAGTATGTTTTCAAATATTCACTTTTATTGAGTCAATATTCGGTTTATTGAGCACAATATTTTAAGTGTTCAGACATAATAATATACGTAGCTCAGCCGCTTATTCAATATTCATTTGACAGCTGGTAAACGAAACAGCTGGTTGTTTCAACAACATTGTTTTTATTTTGTTTTTTTGGTTTGACGTTGTAGACATTTGAGTTGTCAAATATCAACAGAAAGTATTCGGAAAATTGTAATATGCTCACTGAACGTACTTATGGCATTGCTATATTTTAAGTTTTACTCAATATAATAACAATTTGCGTATTTTTTGTGTAATAATTAATTGTAACTTTATATGAAATATTGTGCTCAATACATACATACATAATTGGCCATTACAACCCTTCAGTCAGGATTACGGCCTAGCTGCTCAATAATGGCGTTTATTGCGATTTACGCAATAAAGGTGCATATCTGACCGTATAATGAATTGATTTACGCTTGAGCAACGTTGGAATTTATTAGGCCAACGAGAAACTGCATGATAATGTCGATTTTGCCAAAAAAAAAAAATTATCTTTTGGGATGAAGCTCATTTTCATCTTGGTGCGTACATTAATAAGCAAAATTGCCGTATTTGGGGCTCAGAAAAATCACACGTAGTCTTACAGAAGCCAATGCTCCCAGTACGAGTGACTGTTTAGTGCGACTTATGGAGCGGAGGCAGCATTGGCTCATATTTCTTTGAAAATGAGGACGGAGCAGCCGGTACGCCCTATGAAGACACCTATAGCACCATGATAACCGATTTTTTGTACCCGCTCTTCAAAGTATTGATGTGAACGATGTTTGGTTTCAACAGAATGCTGCTACTTGCCACACATCTCATGCCACAATCGATTTATTGCGTCAAACATTTGATGGCCATTTAATTAGCCGAAAATTGTTACGCATCGGCAAACATACACCGTTCAAGAGGTCCCTTTGTTTGAAATCGCTGCCCTAACAGTTATTAGAATATGTGCTTCGGGTATTAATTAAAAGAGATACTGCAGAATACTTGAAAGAACCGCCAAATATTTGTCAATTGTTGTTTTTTTTTTTTCAAAGGGAAGACCTTTTTGATCACCATTATAATAAGGTTTCTGAGCAGACTAGCCAATGTTGCAGATATTTTTTGATTAGAAACTGATCAGCGCCAACGTATATCATGTAGTCATGCCAACCACGCCTTCTACTTTTGTCCTAGTAGGGTCAAATAAGATCACCCACCAACCATATTACAACCCAAAATTTAATCACTTTCAATTAAATGTTTGCTTGGGTAAGTAAGTTTTTCCTTAGCACTTCCTTTTTAACTTCAACTATGCCCCCTATCTCCTTATTTCTTCCTCTTTGTTCTCTTTAGTGTGTGCATCACAAATTGTTGAAATCTGAGAAATTTGTTCAAAATTTATTGTCGCCAGCAAAATAGCAAACAAACTCATACATAAATACCTACGATAACAACATACATACAAAATTTCTATGTATGTATTCAATGCATAAGCATTAACAACAACACCAACAATGAAAGGAAGGAGGGGAATAAAAATTGACACACAAATGCTCAAAAAAATAAATAATTGTTTATGAAAGAGTGTGTGAAGCTGAGTGTAGTCATATACATGAATATGAAATGCCTGAATGAGCATAAACCGACAACAACAATAACTGCTAATAATAAATATGTACATATAAAAGCAGTGAAATTTGAATACTGACAGCATGCGTTGTTGTATGCCGTTTTGTTGTTATTATTGTTCGTTGATCATTTTTAGTTTCCATATCTCTTTTTTTTTGTCGGGTTTTTGATTTCTATTTGTACCTACAATGGCCAACATACATACACCCGCATACTCATTCTCTTGAAAATGCTTACAAAGCTAATAAATACACAGACAACCACACACACACATACGCCATTTATTTATTTCCATTTTAACAATGTTGACAACAATTTGCAAATAAAACCAGGAGAGCGAAAGAGAGTATTTTCCGATTTTAATGGCCGCTCTCTCTCTCTATATTGCTTTTGCATGTGCATGTGTATAAGCATCAGAAGATTGTTTTTTTTTCCTAGCAATTGTAGGGTGTGAGGGAGAGAGTAAGTAAGAATGTGTGTAAAAATGCCGCCTGTGCATTTGTGTATACGAATTTGTTATTTTTATTATTAATGAACGAACGGATGCGGAAGTTTATTTTTTTCTTGATTTTTTATTTGATTTCTTTAATATTTTTTTGTATTTTTATGTTGTATTTTATATTGTATTTATTTTTATGATTTTATTAATTGTAAAAACATTTTAATTCTTTGTATTTTTTTTTTCGGTCGGTTTTCGTTTAAATGCTGTTGGTTTTCACAAAAAAATTTTTTTTTTTTGTTTTTTTTTGTATGAACGACTGTGAATATTTTATGGTAAATTTATCTTTAATTGTGGTTCTATTTATTATTTTTATGTTTAATTTGTTGTTTGTTTTTTAGTATTTGTTGTTTATTTTATTTATTGTTTATTAACATTATTGCTAACAACTATAGTTGGATTATGTGCGCAGTGGTGGATGTTCTTTAAGCGGTGAAGAAGTTATGAATCTGATCTGTATTGTTTGTATTTTTCTAAATATCAAGTACATACATACATACGTACATAATTGGATATTCTACAGTCTAAAGTCGACACTGAACGTCAGATTTTTGAGCAACTTTTTCATGGCACTTTTACTTATAGTCAGAGTTTTTGACAGAAATCTGCTGAGAGGCAGATTGTGAATTAGAAAATGAACACAAGACTGCAGAGATCCATTTTTGTTAACTTAGAAATGCTCTACTGTATGATGGCTTAGCATTATAGACCATAAAGTCTTATGGTGAATTACCTACCAAGAGAGTATCAACGCTGAAATAAGTTATAAGAAATATGTTGTCTCACTATTTGGTAGCCAGGACAGGAAGTTCTTCCCAGTTTGTCTTCAATTTTCTAGGCAACAAACTAATGCCTGTACTTTTGTACCAGAGAAAATTAAAAAAACTATTAAAAACTGAGATAGAATCGTGAGTTCCATAATGGCCCAGTCTTGATATGTCAATACAGAAATATGACAGAACAACTATTTGTTAAAGTTTTATCCAACTATTGGGTGATTTTTTAAGAGCTATAGGAAAATTTTAAAAAATAAACACATAAAATTCAGAAAAATGCATGAAATCTTTATTTGAATCGATAGTACGGTCCATATAATTTAATGTTTGAAGATTATTTCATGCAAATGTTGACCGCGACTGCGCCTCAAATGGTCCATCCGCTTAGTCCAATTTTGGCATACTCTTTCCAACATTTCGGCCGGTATCCCACGAATAAATGCTTCAATGTTGTCTTCCAATGCGTCAATTGAAGCGGGCTTGTCTGCATAGACATGAGCTTTAACATAGCCCCACAGAAAATAGTCTAAAGGCGTTAAATCGCATGATCTAGGCGGCCAATTGATCGGTCTCGAAAAGTCCATTGTTACGCGTGCTGTGTGGCATGTGGCACCGTCTTGTTGAAACCACATGTCATGCAAGTCAAGCTCTTGCATTTTGGGCAAAAAAAGTTGGATATCATCTCACGATAGCGTTCACCATTCACAGTTACGTTGCGATTTGCAGTATCTTTGAACAAGTACGGTCCAATGATGCCACCAGCCCATAAACAGCACCAACCTGTGACTTTTGCAATGCTTCTGATTGATCTTCACTCCAAAATCGACAATTCTGCTTATTTACGTATCCATTGAGCCAAAAATGAGCTTCGTCGCTGAACACAATTTTTCGATAAAGAAGTGGATCTTCGGGCAACTTTCTAAGAGCCCATTTTGATAATAAAATTCAATGATTTGCAAGCGTTGTTCGTTTGTAAGACGATTCATGGTTAAATTATAGACCAAACTGAAGATGTTTAACAGTGAAACAAAACACGAAACGTGCGTGAGCTGTTTAAACCAGTGTTGCCAAAAAGATAATAGCTAAAAAATCACCCGATATTTTATATTATTTGTTATATATGTTATTTTATATGTTATTTTATATTATATTTGTTGATTACGTCACTACATAATCAGTCATATTTCTTTGTCAAGAAATACTAAGAATCTACAGACCATATTCTGTTTCGCTGAGCGGCTCTTAAATAAAACATTTATAAATACGTTTTAAATCATTGCTTTCAAGATCTTTGATGCATTGAGTTGGATTTGTGCGAGCAATTCAGATACAAACGGTCGCAAGGTTGGAGAAATTTGGAGAATTTAAAGAAGCAAAAATTTTCAATTCCCTTAAAAATAATTTATCCTTGTAGTTATCTGGTTTCTAACTTGTCAGATAAGATAACATCTATAACATCATCATAGTATTGTTAAGGGGAAGAGTGTAAATCAATCAGTTTTTTAGTATTACACCAAAAACATGTTCACAGGAACCCGCAGTTTGAAGTCACCGTAGTCAAATAGTAGTCGCCGTAGTCTAGTAGGTAGTGCGTTCGCATATTAGGCGTAAAAGCCAGGGTTCGTATCCCAGGTCAGACATCAAAAAAAAAGAAATATGAAAAAAAAATATTTCTTCGGCGACTACCTCTCAGCAGATTTCTGGCAAAAACTCTGAGAGAAATAAACCTGCCATGAAAAAGTTTCTCAAAAATCTGTCGTTCGGAGTCGACGTTAAACTGTAGGTCCTGCCACCCAAGTATAAAATTAAGGCACACAACTTGAGTGGGATGAGAAGCTAAGCCGTAATCCTGACTGAAGGGTTGTAATGGCCAATTATGTATGTATGTATGTATGTAGTCAAATAGGGAGCGTCTGATCAGACGTCTCTAATATAATGAAATTTCAATAATATTTTCACTCAATAAACTTCTGGCAAAACTTCTGAGAGTATAATAAAATTGCCATGAAAATTCCTCAACAATCTCAGTTCATAGTCGACTTTAAATAGTAGGTCCTATACAAACTTAGCATGAGTGGTGTATGATATTAGGTTGTAAACTTGTCTAGAGGGTTTTAATGACCAATTACGTAAGAAAGACCTCTGATTCCTATGCCCCTAATAGGATAACATAAACATCATCATTATAAGAATATCAAGAGAAATTTCTCATCCTTAAGCCAAATATACGAGTACAATCATTAATCCTAGGCAATTTTATATTTTTTTTTTATATAAAAATTTTAATATTTGCTGCTATTATTTTGCATAAAAATATTATTTAAAATCCTCTGTGTGTGTATATGTGTGTGTGTCTGTTTTTTTTATTCTTGTAATCCACTTGTCAACGAAGGAATTTTTTTTTTTGGTTTTTTCTGAGCCTTCGGTTATTGCGGTTGATGTGATGAGAGATGTAATTTTCATGTAATTATTACGTAAATTTTACAACACATTGCCTTTTTCTGTTGTTGTTGTGTATTTATTTTTTATAATTTTTTTTTTCTGTGAACAACAGTTTTAGCCAGGCCATTGGGTTCAGTCACGTTCGCTGATGACTTTTGTTTTCATGTTAATTTGACTGAAAATTTTATTTGCAAAACAACCCCGAAAGTCAAAAAAGTGTGAACAACACATACTCATTATCAGATAAAAACAAATTTAAACGAAAATAATTGGAATTTTAAGCAACAAACAACACTACTAAAAGGCGAATTAAATTTGTAATAATTTTGGTATTATAATGCCTAAAAATAGAAGGAAATTTTGAGAACTTATTTGTTAATGTTTCAAACCCGTACAGGATATCTTTGTGGAACTAAAAGTTCATTTGATTAGATTACAGTTTATAAAAAAATATAACTCGACTGTTAAACTCTTTTAATAATAACTACGATAATTTTTGTCCGATTTGATCAAACGAAGTGTCGATCTCTTCACAAGATAATACACTTTTAGAATATCATCACTTATTTCATAATTTTTAATTAAAGTTTGCTACCATGAACGGACATACATACTTGAAAAAAATATGAAAAAAATTCATATTTGTCAAGTTTAGCTCATCAAACCTCATAGTATATTAAGTCAAATAATATATGTATGTATATCATTTTAAAGTCCAATCGCTCTACTTTCTAATAAGGTTTAAATTATGGACATCGGCTAAGAAATGTTTGTTTTAACAAGAAATTTGTGCGTAAAGTCCGAAAAAACAGTTTCTGTCAAATAAAATAAATTTGAAAGATTCAAGAAATATAAAAAGAAAATATTTTTCAGTTCTACTCAACAAAATAACACAACTTACATTTGATTTAATGATTGGAGTGACTTTAAGGCCCCTTGGGCTTAACCTTATACTTCCGAAATAATTTTCTCATTTGATCATAGGAAAACAATCGTACTTGGCTCACAAGCAGATCAATAATTACATCTGGTACTGCGTTTAGGACTCTCCGTCTCGTAACTGAGTTGGTGGCCACAAGTTAAACGGTATAACCGACAGCTTATGTACATCATTTCAAAATCTTCTGTCAATAGTTGATGATTGATGCGTAGCCGATTTGATTTAATGATTGGGCTCGACCTTATACATCCGAAATGATTTTCTCATTTAGTCGAAGGAATTTAATGGTACTTGGCTCGCAGCAGAACAATGCTTACCTCTGGTGCTGGAGTTTAAACTCTCTATCTAGTAACTTAATTTGTGTTAGCTTTTGATTAAGAATTTTTCCTTTTCTGTGTCAGGGGGACATCTCCGTATCCGGTTTTGATTTGCTGGAAGCCTTAGTATTCTAGAGAATAAACACATTGTCTTTCTTTGATTAACCAACTCAGCTTATGAAAATATTGTGGCCGCTATCCGTCAGACTTGCAGAAGCTAGTACCATTCCTTCTCAAACTGTGGTGAAAGGGGGATCTCTATCAACTTCCTTTCCTATCTATGATCTGCGAACACTTTAGTTAGAAGGGAGACATCCTCCACTATAACGAATTTCCAAGTGCAATAATTTATGTGCAACACTTACTTACTTACTTACTTACTTAATTGGCCATTAACAAACCGATTAACGGATTTCGGCCCGCCGCAACATATCCTTCCAGGCGCCTCTGCTTCTTACGCACCTACGCTAGCTGATCACACCAATCGAACGCAGGGGTTTTTGGTCCTTCCAACGCAGGCCGACTTCTGCAAATCTCCGCATCAAATACCCTTCTCGCCGGAGCATTCTCCTCCATTCGAACGACATGGCCGAGCCAGCGCAGCCGCTGGATGTTACTATGCTGCACAACGTCCATGTCGTTGAGGAGTTCATATAGCTTACTGTTGGATCGGATATGAAAATCTTCGCCAACTCGCACTGTGTCGAAGATCTTAGTAAGACTTTTCTCTCGAATACTCTCAAGGCTGCTGCATCAGTGCTTAATAGAGTCCATGCCCTTGCGCCATAAAGAAGCACGGGGAGAATGAGCATCTTGTAGAGTATTAGTTTTGTCGTACGAGAGGTTTCTACTACTCAATTGCCTATTGAGACCATAGTAGCAAGTGTTGGCAAGAGTGATCCTGCGGTGTTGACTTTAAATTGTAGGTCCCGCCTCTTTTGTATAGAATTAAGACAGACAACATGAGTGGTGTAAGAAACTAGGTTGTAATCCTGACTAAAAGGAGTGTAATGACCAATTAAGTAAGAATTTACGAGACTAACAAAGCATACCGGGTGTTTATTATAAACTTCTTAAAAAACGAAACGAATTCGTTTTTATTTATTTCACTTCCATTACGCTAATAACACTACATCACAGCACAGCGCAGTATAGCTTAGTGCAGTAAATAGGCCACATGTTAAAAAGCTGTTCTAAAACAAAAACTCACGTAAAGCATAAAAATGTCTTTTTTTTTTTGTTGGAGAAAAAGTACTTCAATTTTTTCTGTTTGTTTGTTTTTGTTTTAATGGATTATTATTCTTGAATAAATATTTCGTTTTACACAGTTGTATTGCTGCACACTGGCATTAGTCTAATAATATGAAAGTAATAAAATAAAAACAAAAACAACAAAACATTTATATTTTTTGGCTAAAGCTTGTGTAGAATATATTGTCGTTATAAATGGAAGTTTTTGAGTTGGGCTTCGTTTAATGTTTTATGCAAAAAAAAATTTGTTAATTTATGACAGTATTTCGGGGTATATTTAGCTCCTATAAATGGAGTTGTTGTTTTTTTTTTGCTAACTTTTCTTATGTTTTTTATTTATATTTTATTTAGAAACGTGTCTATAAATTTTCTAAACTTTTATTTAAAACTTTTATTTACAAACACACACACACACACACATAAAAGTTCCCTTTTCCTTTCTCCCTTTGTAAAAGCCTTTTTATAACGTACATGGCTTTCTGCACTCATTGCTTCTTATAAAATATGGCACGTATTTGCATAATTTAATATGTGTGCGTGCGTGTGTTTAAATACTCTGTTGTCCCCCCCCCATTTCTCTATGCTTTCTTCTATTCGTATTTGTATTTCTATTTGCAGTTGCGTATGTATGTGTGTTTGTGTTGTAAGAATTCTAAACTCATTATCCTGTGTTCCTTTTTTCATGCTTTTTTAAGCCAAAAGAAAAAGAGTCTCAACAAACAAAAAACGGAAAAAAATTCTTCCTTTTTTATGGTAAATTACTGACAATTGCGTAAATAAATATTGAATGTTTCATTTTTCTATTTTTCTTTCTCTTGTTGCTTTTCTGTCTTATACAAATTAAATTTGTTATAACAGTTTTGTATAACACTTAACAAAGCATATGAACGGATGAAGAAACAAGGAAAAAAAATCCTTCTTTTTTAAAGTAAATAAAACCAAATTATGTTTGTTTTTAAAGCAAAAACGATAAAGATGATAATGGAAGAAAGAGGATAAATTAAAAATCCATATGGTAAAGGGTTTTCCAATGAGAGTACACATTATTCCAATGAGAGCAACCACTATTCTTTTAAGAACGTTTAAAATACAAGCTCGTAGATCGCAAATAAAATAAAAAAAATTTGTGTGCCACTATTCACAACTTGATGTAAAGAACAACAATTGCTTTTCTTTGTTATTCCTCTGTTTATACCTTATACCCCTTGCATAAACAATAACAATTACTAGACAATTATTCGACAGATCTTTGTAACGGATATCTTCAAACCAAGATTACCCTCTTCAAACACACTGCGTCTTCACACAAGAGTGACTGAATTCCACTAACTCCGTTGTCTGCTTTGCCTTACCTTTTATATGGCAAAGTTAACAGTCTGATGAATGTTCTTGAAAGTTCATGATTTCACCTTCTTGAAAACTCTATAAACGTAAACATCGTTGTTTACATTTATTATTGCAGTGTTGTTGTTGTAGTTTTGTTTACTTGTTTACCAATTTTTATACTGGTGTTTGTTGTTGTATTTTTGTTTACTTATTTGGCATTTTTTTATGCTGGTGTTTGTTGTTATATTAAGCAGTACGATAATTTGTAAACAGGTTTGTTTACTCCATTGTTTTGTTTTTGTAGGTTTTGTTTATAATTTTAATGTTAAGCGATGTAAAAGCAAAACACCCGTCTCTAGACAGCGTATCACTCCCTAAATTTAAAATAATTCACTACTTAATGGAAATCTCTGTATCTAGCCACTTGCATATGAGATCATGTGCACGTTTCTATTTAAGTTGCACAAGTCAAATGTTTTAATTGTATTCACATTTCTTTGTTTCTCTTTTATATTTAATTTTTATTTTTCTTTCTTGCTGTCTGCCTTCCTCCTTCTCTCTTTACTTTTATTCTATTTTTATTTCTTTGTTTCTTTAACTTTAAAGAATAATTGTTTTAAAGCTTTTTGTGGAATCTACGGACGGATTTTTCTTAGGGATTTATGATAACAAGATAGACAATTAATAATTCACCCAAGTGGTTATCGGACTTTACTAGCATATGAGGAGGCAATCCCGATAGGATCAGCAAATTGGCAGAAATAATGGCCTGCTCGTTGATAGACTATAAACGGAAACTTCTTAAGAAAACTTTGGTAAGTTATTGACTTATTGGCCTCACGGACGAAAATTTATTATTGTGAGAAATATAGTTCTCAGATTTGTTCACAATTTACAATTAAAATCCCCGATTTCATTACACTTATATACTCTCTTCCTTGTCATTGAAGTTTGTGGAGAACTCGATGTGAGGTCTTCCTAGCCTCTGTTCGTGTATAACAGTTATTCGCAAAATGGATTCTGGTTTGGTTTAAATCCAAAGCCAAGAGGCTTGGAGTCTTAGCTTTGATATCAAAACCTTGCTTGAATACGCATGGCGCAGTCCCTGTACTGACCGAGTTCTACCAAACCGGGGAAGAAGAAGTTGTTCACCGCAAGGGCTGCACATTACCGAAGCCAAGATGTCTGTTCTGCTTTTGTTCATATACATACAACATGAAGATCCCAATTTGGCCGTGACTCTCTTTTCATAATTCTGTCATTAAACTCGTGAAACTGTGTGCATCATGATGGTAATGCAAAAGCGTCATAGCGTCCCGAAACAATTGGAGCCGAGTTGGTATGATCAGAAATACTTTTAATACTGTGCCTGAAATCAAGGATTAGGATCATAAAGATAGTGACATAAGAACCGAAGTAGGTTCGCGAGACTCCAGTAATGCGAGTAAAACTGAGTTAAACTCGTGAAACTGTGTGCATCATGATGGTAATGCAATAGCGTCATAGCGTCCCGAAACAATTGGAGCCGAGTTGGTATGATCAGAAATACTTTTAATACTGTGCCTGAAATCAAGGATTAGGATCATAAAGATAGTGACATAAGAACCGAAGTAGGTTCGCGAGACTCCAGTAATGCGAGTAAAACTGAGCAATTACATTCAAGTCCAAATGCTCTTGATAACATGAAATAAACATTTTTCACTTAAACTACTGATGAATCTCGCCACTTTTAAAATGTTTAACAGCATTTGGCTTTTCCAGCTATTTTATGTTGTGTTGCCCTCACATAAGTTTTTATTGCTGGAAAACTGACTGTCTGGCTACTGTATCTCTTTGGCTTTTGCCTTCCGTCTTCATTCTTTCTTCTTTTTTTTGAATTTTAACTGCCAAGATATTATTGTAGACTGTATACAGACAAATTGTATGGGTTAAAGGATAACCAACATACTTACACATATCCGCACACATATGTATGCCGTACAGATACACTAATGCATCTGTAAGCATGTTTGTTTGTTTGTTTGTTTGTATATGTATTTTAAAAGAGATAAAGAGTAGTGTAGAGAGTATAAAAGCTGACCCTAATGTAGATTTTCGCACTTTTTAACTTTCATTACGTTTAACTTTTTTAACAACTGACATCCTTTTTCACTTCTTTTGGCTCCAAAAAATAAAAATTAAACAGGCACAGACGTAATATTGTTTGGAAAGTGAGTAAAAGGAAGGAGTAGGGGGTTAAAGATGTGTAAATAACATAAAAAGCAACACACATTAATAACAAAGAATATTTCTCCTTTCCTTTCTGTTTTAGAGCATATGTATGTATTAGTACCACACACGTTTTTTTTTAATTTTTATTCCAAAGACCATTACATGCACACATGTAGTTTCCTGTAGAGAGGCACTTGCCGGTATAGGGTGGTGCAACAAAAATTTAAATAAAGTATTGGCGAGATCTTAAGCGACTATACAGCAATAGAAGTGTAGCATACATAATCTTAGTTACTTACCTAAGTGGTCAATATTGTTACGAAAATGAAAAGTCTAGTTACTAGTGTTTTGCTTTTGCATCGCTTAACATTAAAATTATAAACAAAAGCTAGAAAAACAAAACAATGCAGCGAACAAACCTGCTTACAAATTATCGTACTGCTTAATATAACAACAAACACCAGCATAAAAAATTGTAAACAAGTAAACAAAATACACAAACAACACTACAATAATAAATGTAAACAACGATGTTTGAAGTCGCCGTAGTCTAGTATGTAGTGTGTTGGCTTTATTAGACGAAAGGCCACGGTTCAAACCACAGGTCAGACATCAAAGCGAAATATGTAAAAATATTTCTATGTCGATTTCCTCTCAGCAGATTTCTGGCAAAAAATCAGAGAGTCAAACTTAAAAATCTGTCGTTCGGAGTCGACTTTAAACTGTAGGTCCCGCAACTCATGTATAAAATTAACGCACACAATATAAGTGGTGTGAGAAGCTATATGTAACGACGTTTACATTTATAGCGATTTCGTGAAGGTGAAGTCGAGAACGTTGGCCTTTAAGAACATTCATCAGACTATTTACTCTGCCATATAAAAGGCAAAGCAAAGCAGGCGACTCAGTCAGTGAAGTTCAGTCACTCTTGTGTGAAGACGCGGTGTGTTTGAAGAGAGTAATCTTGGTTTGAAGATATCCGTTACAAAGATCTGTCGAATAATTGTCTAGTAATTGTTAGTGTTTATGCAAAGGGTATAAACACAGGAATAACAAAGAAAAGCAATTGTTGTGGTTTACATCAAGTTGTGAACAGTGGCACACAGTATTGTGTGAATAATAAAGAATTTTAATTAAAGCTGAACACAAATTTATAATCGTCTAGCAATTGTTATTGTTTATTGAAAGACTATAAACAGAGGTATAACAAAGGACAGCAATTGGCATTTGTTGTTGTTTACATCAAGTTGTGAACATTTGCTCACAGAATTGTGTGAATAAGAAAGAGTTTTAATTAATCCTAAATACCGTTTAATTTTAATTTTATTTGCAATCTACGAGCTCATATTTTAACAGTTTTTAAAGTTAAAAAACATAACAGTATGTATGTAGGGACTCAGAGGATAATAATAATTTTGATTTTAAGCTGACTTTGTAAAATGCCCAAAAAAAAAAATTGCTCTTACACCTTAGACAAGTTGATGTGTGAAAAAGATGTACCATTATTGAAAAAATTGATAAAAGAATTCCTTTCAAATACATTTTTTAATAAAATGTAATGAAATATCTATCATGTCTTTATATAAACGGCTGCACCCTGTATATTATCTGTTAAAATAGGTGTATGTGTGTGGGGTAGTATTTAATAATGCATTAATATGCTTGTATGTGTCTAAAATTGAAACCACAAAGTTTGTTTGTTGCAATTTGTTTCTAAAGAGTATACAACTTTGTACGCTCTTATTTACATATACATACACACATTGACTGAGGCTCTTCTCTCTCTCCAGCACATTGTGTAGACTTGAAAAGTTTTTCGGTTTTAACTTCCATTTAAAATTCTCTCTTATGTTTCTGTTTATAATGATGCTAGTAAGTGAGTAAGTAAGTAAGCAAGGATGTGTGTGTGTATGCATTAACATAAACATTTTTAGAAATTCGTTATGCTCTCTCTCTCTAACTCTCTCTCTTGTATGTGTTCGTTTATCTGTTCGTTCGTTCGCTTAGGTAAGTTGCCAATGTATTCGTAACCAAATAGGTTTTTAAGTGTTTCGCTATACGGTTTTCTCATTAAGTCCTGCGAAATACTATTTAGACTTGCACACGCATACAAAGTTATGTATTTACATCTTAAATATATTTCTATTAATATTTATGTATGTATGTATGTCGCTGTATGTAAGTGTATATTTAAATGTATTTAATATTGTCAGTCTATTTGCAAAGTGTATTATGAGTACTTAAAATCCATTCTATTTAACTGGTATTGTTTAGTTAAAGTACATTAACATTTTTCCATTTCATTCCATTCCATTCCGTTTCCTTTCGTTTCATTTCATTATATTCACTTTGGTTTCTTTCTTTCTTTTTTGCTTTCTTCTTCTGTTTTCATTTTGCCACGCTATTGTTGCTGCTGTTGCCTGTACATAATTCCAGCACAATTTGAGTACATGTGTTGTGTTTATGTGTGTGTGTGTGTGTGTTATTATGCATGTTTCTTGAATAAATTAAAATGTTCTCAAAAGGATAATAAAATTTAACATATAAAGTGTTTACAAATTAAAAAAAAAAACAGAAAAGGAAAATGCACTAAAACCCATAAAGAGAGAGAAAGAAAGAGAGAGAGGGAGAGCAAAGTACTTCCACCATTATTAGTTGGGAAAATAGCACTCAACTTCCTTTTTCTTTTTTTTTTTTTTTTTAAAGACTTGCCTTTATAAACAAGCAAATTATAACAGCAATAAGACTTTACAACTGCAATTCTCTGTGTATTTTCTTTTTGTTGCTTGCAACATTGCTACGTGTATTATTATTATTAATACATTCCTATTTTATTTGTCTAGTCTAGATGTTGGCTTGGGCGAGAAAAACTATGTAAAATGGTGTTGCCATAATGAATATGAAGTTTTTCTTTTTTTTTTTTCTAATAAAAAATGCCTTAAAAGGAGACACAAAGTTTTTCTATACAGCAATGGCCTATATCTGTAGTTATTATTGTAAATATTGTTTTGTAGTCCTTCGTATTTGTATGGCTTTTCAGTGGTTTGTATTCAATTATCATTTATGGCACGTACTTAATTTTTTAAATAAATGTGCACTCGTTTCGCTTTTTTTTCAATTAAGATTCATAAAAGCTTTCAAAGTAGTTTAAGTGGTAAGCCATTGTGGTATACGAAAGGAAGTCAAGCGTTATTAATTAAACCAAGCCAGCATAGCCTAGAAGGTAGTATGTTGTCATATTGGAAATCAGGCAGTAACTACTTGCTCTCAACAGATTTCTGGTAAAAACTATGAGGATAAAATAAAATGCCAATTAAAAGCTTCTGGAGAAGACTTTAAACTGTAAGTCTAGCCACTCATGGATAAAAAATTAAAACACACAACATGGTAGTGGTATAAGAAGCTAGGTCGCTAACCCGATTAAAGGTTTACATTGACCAGTTAAGACAGTCGCCGTAGTCGAGTAGGTATTGTGTTATTTCAAACCCCTGGTCAGACATCTCCAACAAAAAGAAAATATGAAGAGAAATATTTCTTTGGCGACTTCCTCTCCGCAGAATTCTGCTTGCTAAAAACTCTGAGTATAATAATAAAATTGAAATGATAAGTCACTCAAAAGAATCTGTTGTTCGGAGTCGACTTTAAACTGTAGATCCTGCAACTCATGTATAAAATTAATACATACACGCAACATGCGCGATGCGTGAAGCTAGGTTGTAGTCCTGACCTTTAGGTTGTAATGACCAATTAATCATCAACTTCGCCATTTAGATAGGATAACTGTCTTGTTAATTTGCCAGCTGTTAACCTTTGTATAGTTGGGGAGATGGATTATGTGCTATAGACAGTGCTAGAACAGGTCTGCAGCTGGGTTTAGATAAGGTCATCCTGATGTTAATTATTGATTTTATTACAGGACACTGCGAGTATAGATGGCTGATAAGGATCTGAAACAGATGCTAGCAGAATTTTTGCAGGGTATGTTGCGATGAGAAGGTGTAGAGGAAACTATTGAACATCTATCTGCAGCTCGCCAGCCCTTAGTATGTTGAGGTTGGACTCTCTGTCGAGAGCGGACATTAGGACTCTCCATACATTAATAAATACGTTAAGCTGGTTAAGAAATGTTGGGCATCAAGATTGAAGTTGCACACTCTTACATGTTTATTGTCCATCTTTTTTCTCCGTCTATTATATCCTTCCTTTCATACTTTTCCTCATCTTCCAATTTCCCTATCTCTATCACTATTTTCTCTGTTTCTCTCTCTCTCTTTTCTAGGATGAATTTACAGTGGTTGATTTTGACCTCTGGGTATTGTACTTGTCCTAATCAGAAGTACAGGTCCTCAAACCTAACCTAACCTAACATTTATATATAGGCCGGCAGTAGAATTGTTCCATCATCTCTTTTGACAATTTTACATAGATTGTCTGTCTTTTTTCGGTATGTCTGAACACAATCCTTTGAATATAACCGTTGAGTTAATCAAATCAAATCTTAATGCTATTTTTATAGCCTTCATTGCCCTCCATATATTTATCTTTTCAAAGTTAAACATTTAAACTCTTACTTGTCTGTCAGTTATTTTCATGCTAGTGCTCATCATCATCAGCATCAACAACATTATCTTCTCTTCATACCTGTTGTGTTGTTCGGTTGCGTCTTTAAACTGCTGGCAGTTGCCATTGTTTCCTTTGGATTTTAAGTTCTACAAGAATTATTTCTTCTTCTATTTCTTGCTTTTTGTGCTTGTGTTATTGTTGTAATTCAATTGTAGCTCAAAACTTTATCCTGCACTTAGTTGAGTTGCTCCGAAGGCAAAAAGTTAACGAGCTATTTGAGTAGAGTAGAGCAGAGTAGTGTTGAGTTGAGTTGAGTTTATTAATTGTATTTACATCTTACACCCTGGACTTTAGTATCATTTAAGCTTGGTTTAAGGCAGTAAACTTAGTAGACACACACACACACACAACTAAAGTGATTGTTTTAATTTAATTCTGCTGTTAACACCTTCTAATTGAAAGGAAAGAATTTCATTTTGAAAATTCAAAATGCAAAAGAAATATTATTTGATGAGAAAGAAGATACAGATTGTTGGATGGAAAATAATTTTGTTTTGCAAACTTACACCAGCTAAATATTGTTCAATGCCTTTACAGTATTTTCATAAATAAGAATTGTTGTGGTCATCAAAATAGATTTGCTTTTTAGTGAGAATATATCATTATTAGAACCAATTTTTCTGCTGAACAATTTCTTTAGACTGAAATAGTTGCTGCAGGTTAATTCCATATATAACAGCAGATGAGCAAGTTGCTCTGCTAACCACACCGGATTGCTTAATGGATCCTCATCAACTACGCTCCTTTCACCCTATCAATCTTCTCTGATAGCCAGGCTGCTATAAGAATACTATCGAGCGTTATGATTAACTCCAGGATCGTTAGGTAGTATCGACGCTATCCCGACCTTCTTTCTGATCGCTTTAGTGCCTCAGTTGTCTGGGTCCCTTGTGAACAGTTCCATTCCGGGAAACTGCAGGCCCAACGAGTTCGCCAGAGCTGGTGTACTGCTTCCGGAATCCTCATCAATCGACTTGGATATGCCACTTACCTCAGTTAAATTGGCCATGTGCGAAAATTCTTTCGCGACGCCCACCTATCCTGGGTCAATGAGGAGTCCCACTTCACTGCTAAACTCCCTTGGCTCTCAATGTATAGAAGACGCACCAACCACTTACTCGGATTTTATCGTTTCCATGCTTACAGGTCATTGTGTTATAGGAAAACAGCCGAAATTTTGCAGGGTGTGTTTTGATGACTAGGAGTAGAGGAAACTATTGAACAACTCCTCTGCAAGCGTCCAGTCCTTAGTATGTTGAGATTGGACTCTCTGTCGATAGCCGACATTAGGGCTCTCCATAGATTCATTAATAGATTGAGCTGGTTGAGAAGTGTTAGGGCATCAAGGTTGTGGTTGCGCTCTTTGGTGTGTTTGTGGTCCATTTTTTCCCGTCTTTTATATCCCCCCGGAAATGTGTTATGGAAATACAGCTTCCATTTAACAACTTCTGACGTGCATGCAGATTTGCAGAGGAATAGAAGACTGTTGTCCATTTTCTTTGTCAATGCCTAACTCTTGCGGGGTGCAGATATAGATTATTTGGCTCTCCAATCCTTTTCAGCTTGACGGAGGTATCACCCGTTTGTTGAACTTTCGGACTGGTTTTCTAGCGTAGGATAGTCGCATACAGCCCTTGCGCTAACCAACTTCTTCCCTAGTGGGCTTGGATTCGGTCAGTAAAGGGACTACGCTTATCTGTGCCCGTCACAACGGTCCACTATGCATGCTCAAGAGAACTTTCGGTATCAAAGCTACCACTCCAACCTACCCACCTGCCACACATGTATGCATCCTGCTGCAGTATTCAACTTTTTCTTGGCCAAATGTGTGCTGTGTGGCGTAAGACTTTCAGACGAATTTCAAATTCGTTTCCATTTCCTAAAAAAGTTTTTCAAATTTCATTTTCTTTTAATGCACGTGTGCGTAAGTATGCCATTTGCCTTCTATTAATTTATTTTCACTTTTTTTTGTGCTCCAAAAATAAAAACAAAAATACTTTAAGCAGCCCTCTTAGGGAACTGAGAGCCAGGGGTGAGGCTACTGTTGTAGTGTTAAATGTGTCTCTTTCATATTCTCTTCTGGTCTATTTATACGGCGCATTTCATTTGAAATTATGTTTCTATAGTTTGAGTTTCTTAATTGAATACTTCGTTCTGTTAGTTTGTTTTCTTTTTCTTTTTTCTTTCTTCTTTCATTGCATTTCATTTCGTTTGTTGATTATGGTCTTTTGAAGTTCCTTTTCTTTCTTTTTTCTTTATTTTTTTTGGTGTTTCGGTCTTTTATTTCAATTTGAGGGATGTTGAATACAAAATAATTTTTCATACAGAATGAGAAGAAACATTGGCAACAACAACAACCAACTGAAAGCAATAAATGTATCACACCGTCACCGGCGGACAGACAGACTGGCAGGCAGGCAGGCAAGCAGATATTCACTTTCATAGAAAAACTATAAAATCCACTTTGTAACACCAAAAAACTAAGAGAGAAAGATGGAGATACAAATTATGCTACAAAATACATACAAACTATACTTGTGTAGAACACTTAAATACGAGGGTTGTGTGTTAAGTTAACTAGTAAATCGGGTATTGCAAATGATCGAATTTAAAAACATTCTGGGGGCAATACATGTGCCTATACTCTCCCTACTTATCGAGACTTGTTAATGAAAAGTTATCTTGGTAATCTACTATACTCAGTAGAGCTAGAAAGAATTTCATTGCCTTTAGGAAAGTGCTGTCAAGGAAATGGAATTTTTAAACCAGACTAACTAACTGGATCTACATAGCCGTGACCAGACCGATTGTGATTTACGAATGTTTTCAATGATTTAAATCGCTTAACAAGACAATAAACCTTTACCCATCCAGCGGATATTTACCGTAGGAACACAGCAGCTAATGTGCACGAGGCTTCTAATCGACTAGACCTTGAAGATCAAAAATTGCCAATGAAAAGTTTCTCAAAAATCTGAAGTTGTGTAAACACACAACATAAGTAGTGTGAGAAACTAGGTTGTAATCTTGGCTAAAGCGTTGTAATGACCAATTATGTATGTTATGTGCGTCTAGGGTTGTAGGTAGTGTGTTGGCATATTAGACCTAGCGTCCAGGGTTCAAATCCCTACTAAAACGTCTCGAACAAATCGAATTATGAAAGTATATTTCTGTCGGCGACTTCGTCACAGCAGTCTTCTGGTAAAAACTCTTAGAGTATAACAAAATTGCTACGAAATGTTTCTCAAATCTATCGTTCAGAGTCGGCTCTAAGCTGTAGGTCCTTCAACTCATATATAAAATTTGCATACACTATATGCATGGTGTAAGAAGCTAGGTTGTAATCCTGGCTAAATGCCAGCTAATGGCCATCTAAGTAAGAGGTCTCTTGATAGCTTGAACATAGATAGACATGCGGTTTGAGGTACCTATTCATAATCACTCGTTCAGTCGATAAGGTTTTGCTGATCATTACAACGGCTTTCAGGCGATGATATCGGACTCCTGAAAAGCTGTGATGATTACTTGAAAAAACAAAACATACAAATTGAACATTCGTATACTTCTTGATATCCAGGCGACTGTAAAATCTCGGACAACTAGGCTTTAGGTTCTCTGAACGAGATGATTGAATAGCACAATATTCATATCATATGGGTGGTAGATATGATACCAAAAACTCACTTGAGCACGCATAGCGCCCCGTTGTGACATACGGGTGGTGAATGAACTGAAATGAACTTTGTTGGTGTACTCTAAGGTTGGGATTTTTAACGTAATAAAACGTAACGGTTACGTCGGTAACGGTTGTGCCGTAATCACTTTCGAAAATTTGCTACTCATTTATGCTTCCAGAACTTAATTCAAACCAAAGCAGCCCCTGTGCTATATGCAATGGCTTTTCTGCAGTAAGTTCTGGGCTCTTCGAGATGCATTTGTGATTATTTTGATGACCACAATCATCTCCTAATGCTCGAAGCTTGGGCATGAATATGGACAGAATGAAGTCCCTGTAGGCCACGGTTCAAACCTTACGACAGACACCTTCAACAAAACGACATACGAAGAAATATTTCTTCGACGACTTTCTCTCATTAGATTTCTGTCAAGAATTTAAAAAATCTCAAAAATCTGCGTTCGAAATCGACTTTAAATTGTGGCTCCTGGCACTCATGTATAAAATGAACACACAGCTTAGCTGGTGTGAGAATCTAGGTCCTAATCCTCACTGAAGGATCTAATAATTGTATGGTATGTGCAGAAAAATTGCAATTTTTTTCTTTCTCGAAATTATGCCACAAACCTCGTATATTCAATTTCAAATGCAAATATATTTTGAAGAGAAATAAAATGAATGAATCCAACTTACCCTTCTATTCAGTTTCGGTTTTAATTCATACTCGTCGTGTACAATTTAAGCCAGCAATAGCAGCAGGTATTCATCATTGCAGCTGTCAACATGGCGTGAAGCACTGTTGCATGCCACTGGCATTGATAGAATGTACGTACGTACGTACATATGTACGTATGTGTCAGTATGTGTGTGCGATGGTGAAAGCAAACATTTGCTATTTGGAGTGTGTGTGTGTCATTTAAATTTTTAGTGTTTCTTTTTCGGTCTCTCTCTCGCCCTCTCGCTCTCTCTCACTCTCTGCCTCTATTTTAATTCCTATTAAAATTTTTAAAATAATAAAATATGGAAATTTGACTTTTAGTATGAATGAATGAATGAATGAATGGATGAATGAATGGGCGGCTGAATGGGTACATATGTATGCATGAACGTTTGGTAAAGCGCATGGATGATGATGATGATGATTGTATGTGTTCGTTGATTATTTGCTTTGAGTGTATGCGTGTGCTTTATGTTAAATTTTATTATTTCCTAACCTGGCCTTCCCTCCATCATGCGACCTTTACAAACGCAGGACCAGATAACGAAATGAGGCAGGAATGAATGAATGAGACGCTAAAATCGAATTAATTTTCAAGCATAAATCATTAAAAACGTACACATTTTATATGAGATGTTGTTTTCCATGTTTTTCTATGTTTTTCATGTTTTTTCGTATTTTTAATTTTCCATTTTCTATTTTTTGTTTTTTCTTTAGTAGTTGTTGCTGTGTGTGTTTTATACCGAAATAATAAATTTTTAATTGAAATAAATATTAACCTTTGGATATTTGCTGTTTCAGAGTTCGTTCGTGTGTACAATGGCTTCGAAATAAAATAAAATTTTCTACCTCTTAATTGTGTTTTTATGGAAAATCAAATTTAGAAAACTTTTTCATGAATTATGTTATCATGTGAAACGAGATGAATGAATTGTAGATAAACAAAATCATTTCATAAATACGTAAATACATATTCACTACATAGAGAATTTCATTATCTGACAACAAAATATAATGAAGTATTGAATTTTAATATTCGAGAAAATTAGAAAACATTTTTGGGTATTAAAGCGATATGGATGGGGGCTCACCAAATATTTTTTTCAATTAGAAAATAAAATATTGCAACAGTTTCCAAAATATGCATTTTAAATATTTTTTAATCGTAGGAAATTTTTTTTATTTTTAAACAATTGCTTTCAAGCCAGTCTAATTACGTAATAGTAGCTTTTCTGAATTGAATTGAATCTGTGAAACTCCTCTACCAAAATTTCTATTTGGAGTTCTCAGTCAATTCTAAAAATTGCGAAAGAGTTTCAACTAGTCAATATTACATACATACAGTAGGCATCAAAAGAAACGTACACTAAGTATAAAATTGCAGCAATCACCGCACTCAACTTTTAGCCAATTAAGGAGAGTGGCCGAAGAAATTGGATAATATTTCGAAATTTTTTGTATTAATTTTAAAAACTGGCAATGAAATAATTTTTTTTGCACAGTTTCTTTTGACGCTCACTGTACATACATAACTGGACATTGCAACCCTTCAGTTAGGATTACGACTAAGTTTATGACACCAATTACGTTGTGTGTGATAATTTTATACGCAAATGGCGCGACCTACAGTTTAAAGTCGACTCCGAACGATACATTTTGGAGAAACTTTTCATGACAATTTTACTCTCAGAGCATCTGCCAGAAATCTGCTGAGAGGAAGTTGCCGAAGTAATATTCTTTCATATTTTCGTTTTGTGGGAGATATTTGAACTGGGGTTTGAATGAACTTGAGGTATCAATTCACATGAGATCTAAAAACGTTCAATGCTTTCCCAAAAAGTCAATATTTGGTGAGGATTTTGGGCCGATTGAAGTCACCGTTGTCTATTAGGTAGTGTGTTGGCTTATTTTACGTAAGGCCACGGTTCAAACCACATGTCAGATATTTATTCGGCGACTTCCTCTCAGCAGATTTCTGACAAAAGCTCTGAGGGAAAAATAATATTGCCATGAAAAAGTTTCTCAGGAATCTGTATGTAAAATTAACATACACAACATAAGTGGTATGAGAAGCTAGGTCGTAATCCTGTCTGAAGGGTGGCAATGACCAATTATGAATGTGTTTGGGCCGAAGTTTCCGATCCATACCAGGCCTTTGCTATTAACGGCGAGCACTATAAGTTGATGATTACTTACCAACTTATATTGACGTGAGTTTGATGATGTGGTCATCAAATACAGCAGGACAGTGCTACGTGTGACACAGCTCATGCCACATTAGATTTTCTGTACGAACGATTTGAGGTCATGGTCATATCACATGGAGGTGAAGTGAGCTGCCCACCGATGTCATTTGATTGATCCAGTTTGAAGTTTTCTTAAGCCTTAGGCTTATACTAATAAGCCATTCAAAGCCAACATAATCTATGCCAGCCATCAAATTTCGCTTGAGATATGCTCCAGATTCATTGAAAATTGTACATTTCGAATGTCGTATCCCCATGAAGTCGTATCATGAAGAACATTTGAATTCCACACATAATAGCCGCTGTAGTCTAGTAGGTAGTGTGTTGGCTTATTAGACGTAAAGCTGGGGTTCGTATCCCAGGTCAGACATCAAAAGAAATATGAAAAAATATTTCTTCTGCGACATCCTCTTTGTGCCAAAAACTGTGAGAGTAAATAAACCTGCCATGAAAAAGTTACTCAAAAATCTGTCGTTCGAAGTCGACTTTAAACTGTAGGTCCCTCCACTCAAGTATAAAATTAAGGCACACAACATGAGTGGTGTGAGAAACTAGGCCGTAATCCTGATTGAAGGATTGTAATGGCCAATTATGTTTGTATGTATGTATGTACATAAGAAACCCTATATAATGGAAAGCTGTGAAATTGATAAAATTGTGTCCTGTTTTCAAGGGTACACCTAACTTCTAATGCCCTTAGTAGATCGCTAACGCTGAAGCCCATGCCCTTTAAGGGGTTCACTTCAAAGTTTTTCCAATCCAATGCTTTTGTGCCAAGCCTTTGATACTATTTTCAGTAAAGTTTATAATTTCTCTTTTTGGTTTTAAGTCACATGCTTAGAAGCTCATAAAACTGTGCATGCAGGAATCCTTAGCTGCAGTTTTATTATGGCAAACGTGTCTTTAGCCGTTTAGTTAATAAATTAAGAGACTGAAATCCCAACCAATAAAAACTACACTTTTTAAACAACCATTAAATATAAGAAAACAAAAAAGGAAAAAGAGAAGAAATTAGAACAAAAAGAGAGAGAGAGAGAGAGAAGGAGAGAGTATAACAGCTTATAGAGAAAATCCTTTTTGGCAAATGATAAATAGACAAATAATTTGTCTACTTGAATGGAAACCAGCAAAGGCAAGTGGAAGTGGAAGTTTTTTTGAGTTTAAGTGTTGGCCAGAAGTGGCAACAAAAAATGTGGTTGTTGTTGTTGGTATTGCTGGTGTTGCTGCATATAAAATCCAAGTCATAAAAGTTATTCACACCTAATCCCTACAAATGTGTTGCAATTGTCGTTTACTTTCATTGCATGTCCGTCCAGCCATTTGCCAATATACACACCCGCTCTTTTTATGGTTACTGCCCTGTTCTACAAATGCGCTTTATAAGGTTGTAAATGCTGTAGGTTTAGCAAAACATATGACAGTTTAAAAGTGTTGCTTTTTATTTGCACTCTCTCCTTCTCTCTCTTTCTTTCACTACTTCTCTTTCATTTTGTTTTCTTCTTTAAGCAGCCACAATATGTGTGATGCGGATGGTGTGAGTGTGTGTGTACGTCTGTCTGTGTTTAATTTTATTTTCATTCACTCTCTCCGTCACTTTCTCTATCTCTCTCTCTTTCATTTTGTTTTCGTCTTTAAGCAGCTACAATAGGTGTGTGATATTGGATGGTGTTAGTGTATGACTGTGTTGCACCTAAAAGTATGCAATTTATTTTTATTTGTTTCAACAGTTTAATCCTGTTGAAGTCGTTGGTTTGTAGCATTTTTTTTCCTTTGATTTGTTTTGTTTTTGCCCTTGCCGTCGTTGAGTATATTCTTGTGAGTGTTTGGAAATATTAATCGAGTAAATTTATTGTTTTTAATTCTCCGGATAATAATAAATTATTTAATTTTCTTAATTATTTAAAATTAATTTCATTTGAGTTTCAAAATTTTCGTTGAAATTCAATTTATTATCAATCATTATTACTGTCATTGTGTATTCTATTTTAGTTTTTTTTTTTGAAAATTCTAATTAATTAATCATTTAATTTTTTGTTTTTTCTAATTTCATTAAAAGGGAATTTCTATTATTAGCCATCAAGCTATTCAATTATAAAATATTCATTAAGTTTCCCTTAATAGCCATGGCGTTGACAAAGTCGCTCATTTGTGGAGTTTGTTTCATTAAATAATGCTTCCGCGGTTGTCAGTAATGACAGCCAGTAATTAATGTGTTACAAAAATTTAATAAAAAAACCACAATTACAAAATTTATTAGAAGATAAATGAAGGTCTGTGGTGATGTAGTAGCACTAGAGAGACTGAAATCCACAAGATTTTGGACATTTAGAAGGTATGGTCATGTGAAAGTCATATTTGTAGTTGATTTGAGTGTGCCTATTGACTACATAACTGTTTTTATAAATCCTGTATTGGAAATGCTTTACGTCTCCCTGTTGGATTCAGAACAGGGGACAAAGTTGTATATAATATTCATCGAAACAGTAGCAAGTTAGGTATCTGCAACCAAACGTAATATGAAAAAAATATTTCTTCGACGACTTCCTACCTAAGCCATCATGTATCTTGTACAGGGTCCGACAAATAATTTTTTTTTTTTTGAAAATGCTTTAAAAAAAACTACTGAATATTTTCTCAAATTTCTTTTTTTATTTGAAAGTACAATCCTTCCGGTTAATAATGGAAAATCATTTCATTCAAATGGCTGCCTCGGCTGGCCATGCAGTAGCCTACACGATCGGTCCAATTTTTAAGCACATTATCGATTGTATGCAGCTGTATTTCATCAATGGCTTCACGAATATTGTCCTTTAAAGCGTCAATTGTCTCTGGCTTGTCGGCGTAACACTGATCTTTGACGGCACTCCACAAATAATAGTCCAACGGTGTCAAATCGCAGCTCCGAGGTGGCCAAATGGCATCAGCTCTGCGGCTGATAATGCGATCTTCAAAAACAAGGCGCAAAACATCGAGTGTAGCTTCGGCTGTGTGGCACGTAGCGCCGTCCTGTTGAAACCAAATGTTGCCAATATCCTCCTCTTGAATTTTTGTGTACAAAAATTCGTTCAACATGGCTCGATAACGATCGCCATTGACTGTAACGGCCTCTCCTTGCTCATTTTCGACGAAAAATGGCCCAATTATGCCTCTGGACCCAAAATCCGCACCAAACCGTGACTCGTTTTGGGTGCGTCGGCTTTTCAATGTATGCGTGCGGGTTTTCTGTGCCCCAAATGCGACAATTTTGCTTGTTTACATACCCGC
Source organism: Sarcophaga rosellei (assembly GCA_930367235.1). Lineage (NCBI taxonomy): Eukaryota > Metazoa > Arthropoda > Insecta > Diptera > Sarcophagidae > Sarcophaga > Sarcophaga rosellei. The sequence continues at coordinate 7,848,225 of OV884017.1, read as the reverse complement.
CAAGATCAAAATGAGCTTCATGGGAAAATATGATTTTTTTGCCAAAATCGGCATCTTCTGTAAGTCGATCGTAAGTCGATTTCCCAGCGTTGTTCAAGCGTATTCACAACCATATTCGTTCAGCGGAAGGATAAAACTAATTATCTGTCAAATCAGACATGAGCTATGTGTTACCATTCACGAAATAAGCACTAGTTGAAAAAAAACGTTAGATGGCGGACCCAATAGAAACTTCTTTAACTTTTTCAGTTCATTTGTCTGGGACGAGTTATACCTGGTATAGTATCATCCCTGAGCAAAGAGCATCAGCTGGGCAATGACACAAAAGATGTTCCATCTATTCAATGTCTTCACCGCAGGCCCTGCATTCATTATTTTCCACTACGCCAATACGGCGCAGATGTAAATGTAAGGCGGAGGGTCCCGTGAGTATGCTCATTACCGCCTATAAAGACATAGTTTGTCATTACAACCGTTCGGTCAAGATTACGGCCTAACTTTTCACACCACATATATTGGTGTGTGTTAATTTTATATGTACATGAGTGGCTGGAACTAAAATTTAAAGTCAATTCCGAATGACAGATTTTGTGAGAAACTTATCAACGTACAACGTTGACATCAAACTCATACCATTGGAAATATGTTTGATTCATAAGCCTACTCATTTAGATTCATAACTTTAGAAAAATACTTATAAATGATTCGAGTTACAGTCTTGGTTGTTGTTGCGTTTACAACAAAAGAAAAAAGACATATAAGTACAAAAGACAGACAGAGCAGCAAACACGCGACTCATACTTATTTTGTGAGTGATTTGTGTATATGTCACTTATGGATGGTCGAAGTCAACAACATCATACATGTTGTTAAGTATGAATATGAGGGGTACTTCAAACTTTGAATATGAGTAGAGATTCCATGATATTAAAATAATTATGGATGCGTCTAAGTATCAGAAATTATGAGTATGATTCCATTGTACTCTTCTTTTTGAATACTCATTGCTGATCTCTGGTTCAAACCGTAGTTCAGGCATCTCCAACAAAAGGAAATATGGAAAAATATCTGTTCGTCGACTTCCCCTCAGCAGATTTTTGGTAAAAACTCTGAGTGTAAAAATAAAATTGCCATGAAAAACTTTTCAAAAATACGTCGTTCGGAGTCGACTTTAAACTGTAGTGTTCGCCATTCATGTATAAAATTAAAACACACAATATAAGTGGTGTGAAAAACTAGGTTGTAATCCTGACTAAAGGGTTGTAATGACCAGTTATGTATGTATCTACTGTTAACCAGGGTTATAAAGGAAAATTTCAGTTTAATCATCAAATTAAAATAATTCTGGTTTACCAAACATGAGCTCGTGTGATTAATTTTCCAAAACCTTTAACGAGCCCAATTCCATAGACATTGCAATCAAAAATTCCTTTTAATTTCTGTCATACGATTTAATCGAGAATTAATTTCAAAGAGAATGAAGGAAATCAATATAATTGGCACAAACCAGGCAAACAAAGCTACTCCTCAATGTTTGATTTAGAAAGAGATTTCCAAAATATTCTGTCCAAATAAAAGAGGATTTTGAACTTGAGAGTTGTTTTAAAAAACACCAGCAATAACCCCTTATGCATTAGCGTCGCAAACAATACAAATGCTCACTGGCAAGGAATTGTCACAAAATTGTATGACCCCGAAGTAGATTTAGTTTGCAATGCTTTTATGTGTATTACGTTCCTAAATCTCGGAAAATGCTTTTTGTTTTCATTTTTTTTTTTTCAAAATATTTTTTTCTTTCATTTCGAGTAAAACAATTCCATTTTAAGGTAGAATTGCTGTTTGTCGTTTTACTCTCAAGTAATGGAAGAGAGCAACAGTGGGGAAAAAACATGTGAAACTGAAAGAATAATATGGTGGAGGAAAAAAGGAGGACTGACTGTTGCTTCATTAGGATAATGAAGAAATAAGAACAACAGAACAGAAACACTGACACAGGATTTATAGAAACAGACACCAGGACAAAACCAACACAATGTTTTTCACAAATCCAAAAGAAGACGGAAAAAAGCAGCAGCAGCAGCAACCTTTTAAATCAAATCAAAAAAAAAAAAGAAAAAATCAGAGGAAACAAAGTGGAGCATAAAAGCATATCGAAGGACGACATGTTTAATTTAAAGTTAAAAGTTCGCCTTGCCAGGAAAAAAACAACAAGTGATGGCATTAGAAGTGAAGAGAGAGAGAGAGAGATATATAAGAGGGGACTAGGAAAAACTTGTTACTGTTGTTTGTATTCGAGTTGCTGTATTGTATTTTAGAAAACTGCATTTAAATACCAACTCAATTAGCAAATTAAATAAAGCTTTACGTTCTCTTTCTCTCTCTCTCTTTCTCTCTCTCTCTCTCTCTCTCTCTCTGTCAGCTCATCTCGCTCTGTCTCTGTTGCAAACGTATTTTTAAATTGTCCATGCAAATGTTGTTCAGAATAGTTTATAATTTTATTTCTTATTTTTTTCTCTCTCATTTTTTGAAGTGATTTTTTTCTCTTTAATTTGTAGTGGCAAGTGACAGTTACTGAGAGAATTTATTTTTGTTTTTGTTTGGTCGCTGAGATTTATTTCATTTAAATGTTTAAGGCAGCTAACAGTGCATACTATCAGGCGCTTATACCCTTGCATTGTACTTTAAAGCTTTGCAAATGTGATTAAATTAAATCAGGTGAATAGTTCGTAATACGGGAACAGTAATCTTATTACTACAGTTTAAATAGAATATAAAATGGAGTTTTACTGTGTGTTTTTGTTTTGTTTTTTATTTTAAATTAATTTTCTAAACAATTTGCAAAGAGAATTAAATAAAAATTAATTCAAATGCTACTGTATTCAATGGTAATATCCTGCTTTAGAAACTTAAATTGCAGGAAAATAAATAATGGTCAGGTGGAAAGAATTAAGCGAAATAAGTTTGGATTCTGATGGTAATTTCCAATAGCAAATGGTTATCCATTTCGATGGAATTTTTATTTCATGCTTGATTAAATGAATAGACCATATGCTAAGGCCGATAAGGGACGGAATGAAGAGGTTAAGTTCCTATAAAAATGTCTCACCTCTCACATGGATAACTACTATTCATAGTGTCTTGAGGATATTGTTACGCTTTTACCTTTTTAAAAATAAAATAAATAAATTTACGTTTAGTTTTAATTAAAATTCTTAATTATTCACACTATTTTTATGTGCCACTGTACACAACTTGATGGATCCAACAATTATTTGCTTTATTCGTTATTTTTCCCTGCTCACACCCTTTGCGTAAACAACAACACTTGTATGCTAGATCTGTATAGCGGAGATCCTCAAACCACTACTGCTTACTTCGCACGCAACGTGTCTTCACACAAGACTGACTGAATTCTTCCTCGTTGCCTGCTTCGTCTTGGCTTTTTATATGCACACGCAAACAGTCTGATGAATGTTCTTGAAGTAGAACGTTCGCGGTTTCGTCATCTCGCGAACTCCATCGCGATTTCATTGTTGTTTGTGTATTTTCTGACATTGATTGTTGTTGCGTTCTCGCTTACTTGTCTATCCTCCTTTATTTTCACACTGATGTTGTTGGTTTACTTGCAACAAGTTCGTTGTATTTGATAGTGTAGCATTGTAATGTTAAACGATGGTACACCGTTTCCCTTTTCGTAACAATATTATAAGCTACGAACGTCTTACTAATACTTCTCTGAGCGGTAAAAGAAAAGAAGTGGAAAAGAAGTTGCCACAGTCTATTAGGGCACGATTCAAACCCCAGTGCAGAACGAAATATGAAAAATAATTTCTTCGGCGTCTTATTCGCAGAAGTCTTCCGACAAAAACTTTAAAAGTAAAATAAAGATTGCCATGAAAAGTTTCTCAAAAAAAAAAAAAACTCTCCTTCGGAATCGACATCAAATAGTAGGTTCCACCTCACATGGATAAAATTAACACTCACAACATGGATGGTTTGCGAAGCTACATAAGTTGTAATCCTAACAAAAGCTGGGATGGACCTTATTAAATAATCAGAAGATTAAACGAAGTCGTGTAAAGCTAACAGCCCTTAAGCACAAATGAAGGTCATACATATAGAGCGACTGGCGAAATACGGCTTGCCTTTTATATGGCAGGGTAAACAGTATTGAAGACGAATGTTCATGACTTCGCATTATCGAAATCTCTATAAATGTAAACATCGTCGTTTACATTCGTTATTGTTGTTTGTGTATTTTGTTTACATTTATTCGTGCAGTGTTTTTGTTGTATTTTTGTTTACTTGTTTACAATTTTTTATGCTGGTGTTTGGTGTACATATTAAGCAGTATGATAATTTGTAAACAGGTTTGTTTACTGCGTTGTTTTGTTTTTGTAGCTTTTGTTTATAATTTTAATGGTAAGCGATGTAAAAGCAAAACACCAGTATGCATTTAAATTCTTCATTTTCCTAACAATATTTAGTCTTAAAAGTAAACCATTAATTGGTAAGAGCCAGAGCTTTGGATTTAAAATTGTTTAAAACTGTTGCGATATTTCGCAATATCCAGCGATATTGTCAATAACGGGAAATAATAAAAATTCATTGAATTGTGTTTGCGTTTCACATTTTCTTAAGAAATCTCTTCAACACTCTGTTATGGTGTATGTTGTGTACTTCAGCTCGTTCAGTTAAGTGCCTGATATATAGTAGACACAATAATCATTATAAATTCCCAGTAATAAAAAAAGAAGAGAAAAAAAAATTAAGGAAAAGCGAACTCCTATCAACGCCATTAATAGAAAGAGAGAGAGAGATAGAGAGAGAGAGGCAGCATAAAAGCGAATATGAACACGGGTAACAGCGCAACCAGCAACAGCGTTTTTATTAAAATGTAATAAAAACTGACATCATCTTTTTAAAACAAAATTGAAACGGAAGAGAAATTAAACATCCGATTCATCAGTAGGAAACAAAATACAAAAAAAAAGTGAAAAAAACGAAGAGAAAATAATAAAAGAAAAGAAAGAAAGAAAGGGAATAGCGTAACAGCTCTAGGATACAATACCAGAAAAAATGAGAAAATGATGGAAAATTAAAAAAAATCACAAGAAAAAAACGTTGAAAATGAGATTTCATAGGGAAATTTAAAACCATAACGAATATTAAATACCCTTTAAAGAAATGTTACTCCCCAAAGGGATATAAAATTCAATTTCAATATAAAATTCAATTTTAACAGATCTTTTGTTGAAATTCAATATTTTTGGAATCCAATTTTCTGGTTTCAGTATATTTTTTTCTCAAGTATTTCATACTGCAGGCATGCGCGTGCTTCTCTACTTTCACTATTCAAGTTAAATTGAATTGAATTTTTTTTATTTGCCCAATTGGCCAATACATATGTACGTAACATACATTCATAATTGGTCATTAAAACCCTTTAATCAGGGTTACAACATAGCTTCTCGTACCACCATTATGTTGTGTGTGTTAATTTTATACATGAGTGGTAGGATCTACAGTTTAAAGTCGACTCCGAACGACAGATTTTTGAGAAACTTTTTTGGCAGAAATCTGCTGAGATGAAGTTGTCGAAGAAACATTTTGTATACTTCGCTTTGTTTGAGATGTCTAAGCTGGGGTTTGAAAAGTTACCTCACATCTAATAACCCAACATACTACTTACTAGACTAAGCTGACTTTCTTAATTGGTCAATGTCTTGGTCTTTAGTCAGGATACTAGGTCATCTCACACCACCATCGTATTGTGTGTGTTAATCTTATCCATGAGTGGCCGGACCTACAGTTTAAAGACGACTCCAAATGGCAGTTTTCTTGAGAGACTTTTTATGGCAATTTTATTTTTACACTCAGAGTTTTTACCATAAATCTGCTGAGAAGAAATCGCCGAAGAAATATTTTTTCTTATTTCGTTTTGTTTGAGATGTCTAAGCTGAGGTTTGATAAGCCAGCATACTACCTACCAGACTACGGTGACTTCCTTATTTGGTGAATACAACCCTTTAGTTGGGATCCCAACCTAATTTCTTACATCACAAGCATGTTCTGTGTGTTAATTTTATCCATGAGTGTCGGGGTTTACATTTTAAAGTCGATTCCGTACGACAAAATTTTTGAGAAGCTTTTCTTGGCAATATCCTCTCAAAATTTTACCAGATATTTGCTGAGAGGAAGACGCCACTACCATGTTGTGTGTGTTAATTTTATACACGAATGATGTAGATTGACGGTTTGAAGTCAACTCCAATATTTTTGTGGAACTTCTCAAGAAACAAGACTACAGCGAGAAAGTCGTTTAAGGTGGCATTAATTGAAAAGTACGAAGAGGTTAATTACAAACCATTTCCCTATGGGACACAGTGATTGAAGAATTTACCCATTTTGTCTCAATAACACTGATGACTTCAATGTCACGCTAAAGACGTTGTTCTTGGGTTATTCATACATACATAATTGGCCATTACAACCCTTCAGTCAGGATTACGGCCTAGCTTCTCACACCACTCATGTTGTGTGCTTTAATTTTATACTTGAGTGGCGGGACCTATAGCTTAACGTCGACTCCGAACGTCAGATTTTTGAGAAACTTATTGATGGCAGGTTTATTTACTCTCAGATTTTTTGCCAGAAATCTACTAAGAGGAAGTCGCCGAAGAAATATTTTTTTTTTCATATTTCGTTTTTGATGTCTGACCTAGGGCTCGAACCCGGAGGAGGTAAGAATTTTTGACGCAATAGTACAGTCCATAGAATGCACTAATACGGAAAAGGAAAGATAAGGTGAAGGCTGACTACCATTTGAAGTTTAATTGTAGTCTGAAGTTCGTTGAATTATTTCTCCTAGGTTTTTATTTTCTTTTACTAAAAATCATGAATATGTGCTTTATATATGACAGTATAGGGTATAAAATCGTATGCTCGTGTGTGTGTGTGTGTGGCAGCATACTTTTTATAGCAACCGGCAACGGAAGTCATGGAAAAAAGCGCAACAGTCAGTTTATGTTTTCTTTCAAGGAAGTACATGTAAAAAGAAATTTTCTTCTTTTATCATAATATGGGAGTCATGGCATTGAAGAACAAAAAAAAGGAAAATCTTAGAAAAGAAATATAAATTATAAGCAGAAGAGCAAAAAAAACCAACAATAAAGGAAATTGTGTTGCTTTCAAATCAAACAACAAATAAACAGGCAGCCGACATATTTATAATCATACAAAACACAACAACAACAACAATAGAAAAAGCAAATGGTATCACAATCATACAATCAATCTGTCGCTATATGCCTTACTTACTCTCGTGTTCTTTGCAAATGTAATGGAAACAACAGGCAATTGCTTGTTGTTTCACTATTTAAAGCCATAAGAAGTCAGCCAAGCAACCATTAAAGCCATAATGTCCTTTCCTTTTTCTTTTATTAAGAAAAAAAAAACGAAGAGAAAACAAAAAAAAACGGAAAAAAAAAGAAATAAAAAGAAAAACAATTTCTTTTTCCAAGAAATTAAAAAGGAAACCATAGAAAAGTTCAACATAAACATAAACAGCTAGACGTGCTGTTCGGTATACTTTTTTCAATTTAAACCGAACTGAACTGAACAGAATTGAATTGAATTTAAGTCTCTTAACGTGACTCTTTAAGAGGCCGAACCTAGTGGCAATGCAACCAAAACTTAAAGCTCAAAAATAAAGGAAACAGCATACAAGTTTATGCCCATAAGACCGTTATTATTTCCCTCTCAGACTCTGTGTGTTTTTTGCTCTCAAGCAGACACGGACTTAAAATATAATATGCACTGCAGTGTAGTATTGCTTTCGTCTTTTGCTTTTTAAATCAATAATGTTATCAAAGTAATATCCTTGATTTAATATTTCTTTCTCTACTCGTTGCATGCTTTGCTTTATTGTTATTGACAACTTATTTTCTTATTCTCTTTTCCTTTTTAGTTCCTGCACGTCTGGTTTGGGCAGCAGTGGGCAAAAGTGCCGAGTTACCATGCGATTTGACACCACCTACGCCGCAGGACTCTGTAAAACTATTACTATGGTTCAAGGATACAACAGGAATACCACTCTACAGGTAAGAATATTATTTCAAGTTATTCTTTTTGAATTATGGCCTTATAACCTTAGGGTGGCTATCATATTGGGTGTGTGGGGAGGGTGTCTTAAATTTCAAATCAAAGAAAATTTAAGTCGTACACTGTCCAACTAAAAATAATTTTAAAAGCGTTTACAATTTGAAGTAGAAAGAGTTCCTTATGCGTATAGAGCTGCTAAAGAACGAAATTTCTTTGTATTGTTTTAAGCATTACACAGGACAATCACCCACTAATGGTGTAAACAGTAAACAATTCATTCAATCAGAAGCTTTCTCGCACTCTTTGAAAAAAATCAAAGCTCTTGATTGCTGCTTTCACTACTTCTTTCTTTATTGATCTCTGTTTTTCAAATACACCTTAATTTCGGTCTTGTAATCGATAGAAACGTTTAGAAGCCAGAAAGCGAAGATCATAAGATAAGTAATGGTATCATTTTGATACCCACTGCGTTAAAAGTGAACTCGTTTGATAGGATTAACAACACCAAAACCAATAGTTTACGACGAAGTAGTAGATTTGTTTACCAAAGCACACTTGAGCATACACAGCGTACCATTGTGATGCCTCAGGTTACCGCAGTACCTGTACTGACCGACTTCCACGAAATTTATTGCAGAAGTTGGAAACCAACCGGAAAATTTAATGAACGTGATCCTGGTATCCCTGATGACAATGGATATTAACTTAGTTAAGCTGACAACCAATGGAGAACCTCGCGCAAAAGTTGGGCATTGACAAAGAAAGTGGACAACAGATTTCTTCTCTTCGACAAACCCACACCAATGCAAAAAAATTTGTTTGATGGGACCTGCAATCTTTCCATGTGACTTTAAACCAATAAGTTTCACTAAAACATTACCATGGCGCCCCCTAAAATGTCTCAAAAATATTTAAAGCCGTAGCCATTGTCTCAACCTGTTGTTTAGTAGATTTTACACTCTTCATAGAGCAACGCCTTAGGATCACTACTAAAGCGAGCCCTAAGTAATCATATTTCTTATTGCTGAACATATTATTTGGCTCTAAGCATTTCACAATATTTTAACCATGCTTTCTAAGAGCTGGAATAGTCTTGCATATCGTTACATATTTACGCAGCATTGGCATTCTTATAACGTTGCTTTGCTAACTGCATTAAACGATTCTTTTACCAAAAAGATCAAACTTTGCGCTTTTAAATCTTGACAGTCCATGTACGATGTATTTTTTAAGCAACTGGATGGCAATGTTAGCCTAGGCTCTATTCATACATCGTTTATTTTCTGTCTGGCAACTTCTAGAATCTCTCTGTTGATTTGTTATTGTTATTATTTGTCTCCTTACTGTCATGATCTTTCTATGTAATTTTGTTATGATAATTTATCTAAAATTCTTGGTTTCCAAATACTTGATTACAATCATATTGTATGCCATGTAGGCCATACAGCAGCTGTTATTACAGCTAACAATGTAGATGATGATGAAACAGAAGTCAAATGTAGTAAAGCGTAGGAGTAAAGCTTTGTTGTTGTAATGTGGCTTGAGCTACTAGCACACAGAGTTCATGAAAAATTGTGACATCAAATCTGTGACGTTTTGAAAAGCAAATATTAAGTGAATACTGTCTCTTTTTAGGCTATTTCCACTCAGCAGATTTAGAACAATAAACTGCAGGTTCTGTCACTACTCCAAGATAAAATTAACACATGCAACATGTGCGGTGTAGGAAGCTAGATTGTAATCCTGACGAAAGGTTTGCAAATGATCAATTAAGTAAAAAAGTCTTTATAGCACAGTGAAATCACCGTAACTCCAGTAGGTAGTGCGTTGGCTTATTAGATGTGAAGCCATGTTTCAAGCCCCAGCCCAGAGATCACGAACAAAATGAAATACGAAGAGAAATATTTCATCGACGGATGCCTTTTAGCAGTCCTCTGAAAAAAATACTGTTTCGCATCATCAACGTTGCTAGCTGCAATAACAGTTGCTCTCTGGCCTCATGGCATACAAGATGATTATAACCAAGTATTTGGGACCTGAGAATTATTGATAAAGAGTAATCAAATTGCCACAACAAAATTACATAGAAAACTGATGACAATAAGAAGAGATTTAATAACAATAACAAATCAACAAAGAGATTCTAGAAGTTGCCAGACAGCAAATAAATAATGTATGAATAGAGCCACAAAAATCTTTCATTCAGAGTCGACTTTAAATTGAAGGTCCAGTCAGTCCTGGATAAAATTAATATACAAAACATGAATGGTGCGTGAGAATAGTTTGTAATCCTGTTTATAGGGTTGTAGTATCTAATTACTTAAAAAGTCTTACAAGAACGGCAGTTTTGAAACCACTGAATGAATAAAGCGATAGGAAGCATTTCAAACCTGCTGTCTAATTAAGACAGACCTTACATATGTCCTCAATTCAACACAGAAATTGATTCTAAAGACGAAATGCTTTTAATTTTAAATTTTCCAATGAATATTTCTTAGCGATCTAATTAATGTGGCTTTTAATAATAAAATGACGTTTATTAGCTATTTAAACGCCAAATTATCGCACCCTCTTTTATTCCAAATAATCGGCATTGATTTCTTACTTTAAGTAGCCCCTTTCAATTGTACCAAAAAATAATTTCTATTTAAGGGTCTTTTACTTTGCTGTGGCTTTAAAAAATTATTTCCCTTCTTTTTTTTTTAACCAGTTAACGTGCGTCTTTAGGGGCCAACAGTTTACTTTTTAATGCCTTCATAATCGTAAACGTAATAAATTTTAAAAGGAAATTGATTTTTCACTAGGTCCCTACGCTGGCCAGACCCCATTTACTTACTTTACTTGCTACGAGTGTTTTATGGAGAAAAAAAAAATTAAAAAAATCTACAAAAAAAAAAAATAAAATAAAACACATACACATACACACAGCATACATAACACATGCATACACACATTGAAAAAAAACTTGTAAAAATGAGAAATCATGGGGAAAAAAAATCATGTTGTTGAATGCAACAAACATGCTACTAAACTACAAAGGCAATGTACGTGCAACAGCAGCAACAACAACGACCCATTTAACGCTAAAGTATAAAACGTTGTTAAAATTTAAACGAACACAAGACTACAGAGTCGTGCACCCTCTCACTCATAAAGAATTTCTGTATTAAACAGGATTTCTTTGAGTACCATATCCTGGTAGTTATTATTGTAGTGGTAGCTGTTGCTGTGTTGTAAACTATATTTACGTGGTTTTTAACGTCCACTTAAGATTCCTCGAACGTCTACTCGCACTCTCTATCTAAAGCTGTTTTAAAGCGAACAAACAACAACAAAGTTTTGTAAAATGAATAAAGGGATTTGTAAGGAGAGGAGAGAAAAACCAGGAGAGCACAGAGCTGCATAGGGAGTGTGTTAAAAGTAACATAAATAAAGTTAACGGTTTCCTAACTACTTTTATATTGTGTGGCTGGGTTTTTTACTTTTTAGAATTTCTCTCTCTCCGTCTCTCTCCTTCTCTCTCTATCTGTTGTTGTATATGTTTACCTCTTGTTATTGGAATCTTTTACGTTTTTTCCTATTTTTTGTGGTTAAGTTTCGGTAAATGCCAGCTCATGCAAGTATGTGCGCGTTTGTTGCATGTGGCATCTGTGTGTGTGCACGCGTGTATGTGTATGTGTTTTGTAATGTCTAATTTTTCCTTCATGTTGACAATTTGTTTAGTACGGGGTTTTGTTGTTGTGTTCACATGGATTTGTTTTTCACTTTATGGTTCATTCAAGATTTTGCTTTTGTGTGTTTTGCCTTGTTACCGGCGGTGTTGGTTTTTTCCAGCTCTTACTGGCTTCTATGTTTCCTGCTGGCCTTGCTGCTCTTTTTCGATACTTTGCATATGCATGGTTGGTTTATGTTGGTTTTTGGTGGCATTCTGTCTCTCTTTCTCTCTTTCTGTCTCTCTCTCTCCCTCTAACATTATTGTTCCTTGTTTAATTAATTCTTTTTTCGTTAATTTATAACTTTTTATGTGGCTTAAAGCCATCATTTTGGCCATAATAATTAAAGAGAACTTTGGAGTAATAGAATGGATTATACCTTAAGGGTTGCAGTGACAACAGCAGCAAATAACACAGCAAAGAAGACGAAAATTTAAACACCATACACTGTAATTGTGAGGTTTTTTTCGTAAATTTTCCTTTACAATAACTACAAAAGCGTTTGTAATTTGTTAAAATTATGGTAGTTATTGTTGTTGTTATACGGCTGCTGCTGCTGGTGGTTTTAATTTTCATTGTTTTTTCTCTTCTCATGTTCCTTTGATTATTTTTTTTACAAGGTTTCATCCGTCTTATGGCCTTGAGTGGTGTAAACTAATTTAAATCCGCAAAGCAAATATTTAATTTCAAATACAGAAAGTAAGAAAACACATCTCTACGGATATTTTTGGATAAAACTTTAATAAGATAAATTTTAAAGCTTTAAATAAGCGGCTGTTAAAGCAGTAATAATATCGAGCGCCACGTGAGCATGCCAAAATCTTGGGCATAGCTATTCATAGCTATTCCTATCGTCCACTTGATAACCTTCGATTCTGGTTGTACAACGAAAATACTGAATGCATGCATTGAATGCATTACATGTCGCCGTAGTCTAGTAGTTAGCATATTGGCTTATTAGACATGAGACCTCTGTTCAAAGTTCAGGTCAGACGTCTCCTACAAAAGGAAATAAAAAAAGATATTTCTTTGGCGACATTCTCGCAGCGGTCTTCTGCGAAAAACTCTGAAAATGAAATAAAATTGCCATGAAAAAGTTCCTCAAAAATCTGTCATTCAGAATCGACTTTAAATGGTAGGCCCCGCCACTTATGTATAAAATTATCATAAACAAGATAAGTGGTTTGAGAAGCTAGGCCATATTTATCTCGTTTCTCTATAAGTAGGTTCTTTGCTATGCAAATAAGAAAAGTTAAGAGCTCTGAAGAAAAATACCAATCACATGATTATGAAGTTTATTTGAGCTTAGTAGTAGCTTGAGCTTACTTAGTAGGTAGAGTGTTGGCTTATTAGAAGCTCGCTTCGTGGTGTAAATCCAAGCACAGTGCACATACATAATTGGCCATTGCTATCCTTCAGTCAGGATTACGCCCTAGCTTCTCACACCACTCATGTTGTGTGTCTTAATTTTATACTTGAGTGGCGGGACCTACAGTTAAACGTCGACTCCGAACGACAGATTTTGAGAGGTTTTGCCAGACATCTATTGAGAGGAAGAGAGAGGAAGCCGCAGTTATTACATTTTTTGAATGTAAAAAGAATTCTTTTCTTTTTTTAATTAAAAAACAAAATTTTAAAAATCTGTCTTTCAGTGCTATTTGCTACATTTGAAAAACATTTCTCTGATTGCATTTAATTTTTTGTTTTTTTTTCGATGGCATTTCAATTATTTTCGAAAATGTTCTGGTGTTTTCTGTAATTACTGCAGATTTTTTTAAATTCCTTTTTACAAAAAAAATTTCTATTAAATGATGATGTCGATGCTGATAATGATCATCATCATGATAACAAAACTTAATAGAATTTTTAATTAAAACAACAATTTAAGCAATTCATTAATGCACGTAATTATTTTTATGTTTTGCAAATTAATTTTTAAACAATAAAACGATGTACAGAAAAACAAAAAAAAAAGAAGGAAAAATTAACATAATAATTACGTGTACATATAACGCTTATAATGGCGAGAGTTTAATTGTTTCAAAATTATCTACAAATCCAACAGGAAGGAAATTTTAAACTTTGTTGTAGCCATGATGGTGGTTATTGTTGCTGTTGTTGTTGTAATCCAAATACACCAATAATTATAATGATTTCCTTTTAACAAGCAATTGTTTTAAAAATATTAAACAATTTCCATTATAATGTAAAAAAGAAAAAACAACTGAAAGCAAAACAGGAAAATGGAAAACTGAAAACAGAAGAGAGAGAAACAGCAATGGCAAGAGTATTAATGTTAAAAACTCTTGCCTTCCTTAAGCATTTCCTGTGTGTTTTAAACAAATCTCTACTGCTTGTCACCAATGTAGTCGTTATTTTTATTAAAATTTTATTCCTCATTCGCTCCTCTCTCATTGTTGCTCCTTAAAAAAAAAGAAAAAATTAAAGGAAAACCTTTAACACCAAATACAGTTAGCTGCTGGTGTCGGTATTTTTCTTTTCCTGGTATTTTCTAAGCCTTAATAATGGCAATACATTTCAAAAACACTGTGTGTATGCATGTTTGTGTGTGTATGTATAGAAGCCTAGTGTACAACTATAAAACTAGGGAGTGTATCATCATTATAATCCACTTTGTTGTAAATATGGTGGTTTACCGTTAAAAATGTCTATTTAGACATTCTAAAACCATTGTATTGGGCGTGTTACCGTGTTTTTTAAAGAGAAGCAACAAGAAACGACAACAAGTGGCAGGTCAAGGTAGAATATTTAATGCGGTTTACCCTTAATTCAATTGCAATAGTTTTTAGATTTTCCAAGGATAACTAGGATATGCACAAGGATACGTATATTGATTCCTAAAGTTTCTATTTCTGTAGACGATATTTTTTAAGATTAAGCCACATAATGTAGTATTGGAAGTCGCCGTGGTCTAGTAGGTAGTGTGTTGGCTTATTAGACGAAAGGCCCGAGTTCGAATCCCAGGTCAGACATCAGAACGAAAATATGAAAATATTTCTTCGGCGACTTCCTCTCAGCAGATTTCTGGCAAAAACTCTGAGAGTAAGTAAATTTGCCATGAAAAGCTTCTCAAAAAAATCTGTCGTTCGGAGGCGACTTTAAACTGTAGGTCCCGCCACTCATGTATAAAATTAACGCACACAACATGAGTGGTGTCGAGAAGCTAGGCCGTAATCCTGACTGAAGGATTGTAATGGCCAATTATGTATGTATGTATGTAATGTAGTATTGAGGGCCCATAGGTACTCGCCATGTTCTTTCCAGACCACTAGGTTCCCTTGGAACAGCTGAAATGCCAAACATATCTACTCAGCCATGATTTCCAAAGCCTTAAGGTCCCTACATTATGTTTATTCGACAAGCCTATTATTTCTCTTACGCAGGCATTCATTAAATGTTACTTACTTACTTACTTGCTTACTTAAAGGGCCATTAACAACCCGATTAACGGAGTTCGTTCCGCCTTAACACATCCTTCCAGGCATCTCTGCTTCTTGCGCACCTACGCCTGTTAGTCACACTAATCGTTGACAGGATTTCCTCGATTTGATCCTTCCAACGCAAACAAGGTCGTTCTCTTTGCTGACTTCCGCAAATCTCCGCATCAAATACTCGTCTCGTCGAAGCATTCTTCTCCATTCAAACGACATGACCGAGCCGAGCGTTAATACGCTGCACAACGTCCATGTCGTAAAGGAGCTCATAGAGCTCACTGTTGGAACGGAGGCGAATATCATCCCCAACACGTACTGGACCGAAGATCTTACGTGGCACTTTACTCCCAGGGCTGATGCATCAGTGCTTAACAGAGTCCAAGCCTCTGCGCCATAAGGAATCACGGGAAGGTTGAGCGTCTTGTAAAGTATTAGTTTTGTCATACGAGAGAGGTGTTTGCTACTCAATTGCCCATTGAGGCCGTAGCATTACCTGCTGCCAAGAGTGATCCGCGCCATATATCCAGAATGACATTATTTTTGCTAGTAAAGGCGGAGCCATGATAAATAAATTCGTTGACTATATCGAAAGTCCTCGTATAGCTATCGGCCGTAATTTGAGATTTTATTCATCAGAATCTTTACGTTGCCACATAAAAGGCAAGTCAAAGCAAGCAACGGAGTTGGTAAAAGTGTGAAGACGTGGTGTGTTTGAAGAGAATAATCGTGGTTTGAAGATTTCCGTTACAATCTGTCGAATAATTGTTTAGTAATTGTTATTGTTTATGCAGAAGAGTTCAAAGAGGAATAACAAACAAAGCAATTGTTGTTGTTTACATCAAGTTGTGAAAAGTGGTACACAGAATTTTGCGAATAATAAAGGCTTTTATTGAGAACTAAACACAAATTTATTTTTATTTTATTTTCAATTTACGAGCTCATATTTTAAACGTTTTTAAAAGGTAAAGACGTAAAAATATATTCTTACGGACGGAGAATTAAGGTTCCATCGATTTCGATAGAAATTCACTTTTAATGACTCTGATGGCAAGAAAGTTTTTCTGTTTTTTTTATGGAAAATTTCAAATCCTTTAAACCAACCACAGCTGCTTAAGCTAGAGTAGGGTGTTGAAATCCTGTTGCTGTTTTCTAAATTGTAGTTGTTGAACGCAAACTATTGCTGGTTGCTGCTGCTGCTGCATGTCATAAACTGTTGCAAATTGCCACTTGACGTGTAAATCCTCAATTGTTGTGTTTCATGTCGAAGCACGGCAAAATCTCAGTAACAGTGTTTATAGTTTTAGTTTTATGGCTCACCTCACCTTACCATTTTTCTAGTTTTCCATTATTTTTTTCTCTTATTTTTTTGTTTTTGTTTTTTCCTTTGCATTTATTATGATGACCCTGTTTTCAGGCTAGATTCTAAATGGTAAGGTATCAGCAGAAAATAAAAAGAGAAAGAGAGAAAGAGAGAGAGAGAGAGAGAGAAACAAAGTAGATTGTGATCTTAATCATCATAAAATGTCAATTATAGGGAATTTATTGTTAAGCCACTACATTGTAGCTGAGATTATGCCACACAGGTGTCCAAAGGCGTTTTATAGCACACAAGATTTTCCTGTGAATAATACCAACCGACACCAACACCAATACCAACGATGGTATTTAAATTTATTCTCTCGTTCTGCAATTTATGCCATATTATTTACGAGAATATAAATAAATTCACAAGTGTTGTTTTGGTTGTGGTGTAAAGTGTTGCATGTTGCATTAACAGGCAATGCGTGACATTCGTGTTGTGTCTTGGAAATATTTTCCTTCATAATAATTTTTAAATGATATTTTTCTCTTGAAACACTTTTGCCACAAGGAACACTTGACCAGAAAATATGAGATTTAATTAAACCGCCATTTAATATTTAAGTTAAGTTATGCAAATAGCCTCACTTAATAGGCAACTATTTTGTTATGATTTATGAGTACGATTTTGGAACTTTAATTACAATGCCAATCACAAACGAAAATTTCTCCAAGTCTCCTAACGTTTACTGTTTCCTTTTGAATCAAAGAAAATCCCGTCTCTCCTCTATACTTTATTCTCTTTCCACTCGTATTTATTAAATTCATTAAATATATGTATGTATGTGAGTGAAAAATGTTAATAAAACATTTAATTATTCCGACTATTAGGATTTAAAGTCATTCATTATTTTTTCTTCTTCTATTCACTTGATTTGAAGTGAAAACAAACTGGATTAAAACACGGAAAATGCGATTAAAATTACAACAAAAAAATGTTCAAGAGGAAGAGGAAAAAAATATAAATGAATTCAATTTTTTTTAAAAACTAGTTGCATGTAATAAAAACACGAGCACGGTTTTAGTTCTTAATTTTTTTACTGTCACACTTTGCGAAACGAATTTATTTAATTATGCCCCGGCAGAATTGTATGCAAATACAACGCTCGAGTAAGTGCAGGAAAGGATATTCAAAACATTAGGAAAAAATATTAAACCATGGAAATATAGTATACCTTTCCCTTGTTGTTCCAATGACTTGTAGTTTCTTAACTTTTGAAAGTTATTCAACCTCGAGAAGACTCAAATACACAAACTGAAATTGAAGTCACCGTAGTCTAGTAGGTAGTGTGTTGGCTTATTAGACGATAGGCCGCGGTTCAAATCCCAGTTCAGACATCAAAACGAAATATAAAAATAAAATATTTTTTCGGCGACTTCCTCTCAACAGATTTTTGGCAAAAACTCTGAGAGTAAATAAAATTGCCATGAAAAGTTCCTCAAGAATCTGTCGTTCTGAGTTGCCTTTAAACTGTAGGTCCCGCCATTCATGTATAGAATTAACGCACACAACATGAGTGGTGTGAGAAGCTAGGCCGTAATCCTAACTGAAGGGTTGTAATGGCCAATTATGTATGTAAACCATGGGAATTAATACCTAAAATGAACGAACACTAGCAATCTCGACTCAGAGATAGATAACCTATGTAAAGTCATAAGCATTTTTTGGTTCCAAAAGTATTTTTTAAAAAGAACACATACATATATGTTAAGCTATGATTTCGTCATTATGATGTCTGGACCAGAGATCAGCAATGAATCGTATTTTCGCTACTCATAAACACTAATGGAATTTTGAATATAAGTGAGTCAACAATATTGAAATTTAACTATGTACTCACTACAACGTTAATTTATAAGTACAGGTTGCAATGAGTATGCGTATAACGTTGACATCAAACTCATACCATTCGAAATATGTTTGATTCGAATATTGGAAAAATACTTATAAATGATTCGAGTGCCTCGTAAATCAATTATCAAAATTTACAGTCTTGGTTGTTGTTGCATTTATGTTATGGAGAGTCGAAATCAACAACATCATACATGTTGTATGAATATGATGAGTATTTCAAACTTTGAATATGATTAGAGGTTCCATGATATCAAAATAAGTATGAATACGTATAAGTATCAGAAATTATGAGTATGATTCGATTCTACTCATCTTTTTGAATACTCATTGTTGAACTCTGGTCTGAACCTTGTGAAATACAAAGTCATTTAAATTAATGCTTCTTCTGCATTGATTGCAGCAATCAATCCTTTGAGCGGTATTTCGGCAATAGTTTTACGAATATTTACTTTCGAATGCTGCAAGATTTGGAGATTATCTGCAGACACGAAGCCCCACAAAAAACTAGGTAGTAATCGCCGTAGTTTACTAGGTAATACATGCATTCATACATACATAATTGGTCATTACAACCATTTAGTCAAGATTACAACCTAGCTGCTTAAAATCCCAGGTCAGACACTTTGAACAAAACAAAAGAAAAATATTTCTTGGGCGACTTCTTCTTAGCAGTCTTCTGGCAAAAATTTTAAGAGTAAATAAAATTCCCTAGGAGAAGTTTCTTAAAAAATCTCTCGTTTGGCATTGATTTTAAACTGTAGGTCCCACCACTCATGGATGAAATTAACACACGCAACATGAGTGGTCTCAGCAGCTAGCTTGTAATGTTGACTGAGGGGTTATATCGTACTGAGTGGTTGTATGCAGTCGAGAAGTTTTAAAAAGATTTCGAAATATCAGTCCATGCATGAGGATTGTATTTAATTTTTAGTGCGGTATTATTGAAGTCTCTATAGTGTAGTGGGCGATGTGAGGCCATGGTTCAAATCCCAGGTCAGACATGTCCGACAAAACGAAATATGAAAAAATATTTCTCCGGCGATTTACTCTGAGCTGTCTTTTGTCTAAAACACTGGATTTCTCAAAAAATCTGTCAATCATTTGAAGTCGCTGTGGTATGTATACTAGGTAGTGTGTCGGCTTATTAGATTAGTAAGTCAATGGTTCAATCCCTGGTCAGGCATCAAAACGAAAATATAAAAATATTTCTTATGGGACTTCCTCTCAGTAGATTTCGGACAAAAACTCTTCTCAAAAAAATCTCTCATTCGGAGTCGACTTTAAACTGTAGATTCGGCCACTCGTGTATAAAAATTAACGCACACAACATAAGTGTTGTGAGAAGCTAGGTCGTAATCCTGAATGAAGGGTTGTAATAACCAATTATGTATGTTATGTATGTATGTATGTCATGAATTCGGGTACTTATTCCATAAACAAGATTAAACCTTAGGAAGAAATATTGTGGCCTCGATAATAACGAACTCCTCATAAACTTCACCATATTTAGTCCAAAAATCTTATTTAAATGCCCTTAGGCATGGTAAATTTGATTTGAAATTTAAAAACTTTATCCACTAAATGGCCAACAAATTCAGGTTAAAGTCTTTACTGTATTAAACAGCCTTTTAAAGTGTTTTTTATGCTCTTTAATCCTTAAATTTCGTGTGGCATTTAATTTCAATTTTTTTCACTTTTTTTGGTACGAAATTTTGCCTAAAAGTTGAAAATTGTAGCCTTTTAGCGGCGGCTCAAGTACTGCAGTATGGCAGTAAACGTTCAAAGAAAAAAGAAAAAAACCATCATAAAACTACAACAACAATGTTAATAACGGTATTTAATATAAATGTAATTGAGGCTTTTAAATACAAACAACAACTACAACAACAACCCCTTTAAAATGCTCTAAATTCCGGTCTTTTTTGCTCTTTTTGTGCACTGCAGGCAACAATTTACGTCAAAACGAAATGGAGTCATTTTTTTCACTCTCTCTTTCTCTCTCTCTTTTTGTTTTTAATTCTAATAGCTTAGCGAAATCATTTTTGATAGACAATAAAACAATAGAAAATAGAGCACAAGGATTAAAGAAAAATTAACGAAATTTTTTTGTATAAAAATTGTGCTATAATTTCCATCCTAACTGCCATTAACCGAGTGTGTGTGTGTGTAAATGAGTGATTGTTTATTTCTGTAATGCACATGTGTATGTTGCATGTGTGTGAAGTGGCGGGCCGTTTATTTTTGATGTTGTTGTGAATATTATACTTGACTTTTTAGACTACCAGGAGGATAATAATAAACTACAAGAAAACACGTTATAAACATTAATTTGTACTTAAACTGTAAACAACAACAACAAGAATAACGTAAAAAAAATAAACAAAAATGATTGCAACTTTAAAGCCGGAGAAGAGAAACAAATTAAAATTAAAAACATTCATCAAACAGAGGTAGCAGCAGCAGCAACCCATTTTCATGAAAAAAAACACACACACACACAGCGACAACAAACAACTGCAACAGCAAATTGCAACTAAAATAAATTGCAGTAATTTATGGTAAACACGCATACACTTAAAACTACAAACATACACACACAGACACTCATACTTATACACATGACACTCACATTTCAACTTTGCTTATATGTATGTTGTCCTCACCTCATATTTAGTTTATATGCCCCAGTATTAAAAAAAAAAGCGAGCGAAAGAAAAAAACAGAATTTTCTGCCATAAAAGCACAACGAATTTGTTCTGCAATTTCTCTATGTGTGCATTTTAATTTGTGATTTATTTTCTCGTTTTTCCCTTTTAATTTATTTTTAATTAAAATAATTAATGTTTCCTCTATTCTTCTCTTTCTTTACAGTTTGGATTCCCGCGGCGGAAATGTGAAATTAGCACCACATTCGGCCATAGCTAGCGATTTGGGTCAACGTTTGTTCTTTTCAATTGGCGATAATCCAAAGGATTCTCGTTTACAGATCAGAGATGTTAAGCCCACCGATGGTGGTGTCTATCGCTGTAGAATAGATTTCTTTAATTTTCCAACGCGTAACTATAGAATTAATTTAACATTAGTTGGTAAGTTTACTTTATTAATTCAAAAAAAAAAAAATAAAACCTAGAATTACACACAATTTTCCTGACAGTTAGGTAAGTAGACAGTCATATGTTGTGATATCACAATTAGCATTGTCTGCTTATTCTGGAATCAAAAGGATCCTATCCTAGAGCCTCTATGTTTCCTCCTGTTCGTTCCCAAAAGTCATCGTTCAGTTGCTTTGCATCATATCCTCCTCTTCTACGTTACTGTAGCTTATGAAGAAATCACTGAATAGCTGATCCAAACTTATTCGCCTGGCATGACAATCCAGAATTCAATGGTCTAGTTATAAGTACAACAACAAAGTTCGGTATAGGGTAGGTAGGTTGGAAGGGTACCTTTGATATCAAAAGCTCACTTGAGCACGTATAGCGGCCTGTTGTGATGCCACAGACAGAACGCAGACTCTGTACTGACCAAGTTCCTCCAAATCAGAGAAGAAGAAAAAGTAGATCCGCGCAAAGGCTGCACATTTAAAGGGCGACTATTCCTCACTGGAAATCCCGAAAGTTTAATAAACGAGGTTATATCCTTGGCAGCAATAGATGATAGCTCTGTCAAGCTGAAAAGGATTGGAGAGCCAAATAATCCTCGTAAAAGATGGACATTCACAAAGAAAGTGGTTAACAGTCTCATCTTCCTCAACGGATCTGCATCCACGGCAGAAATCGTTAAATGGGAGGTGCATTATTTCCGTCTGTCTTCCCATAACACAATGATCTGTAAGCATAGCCACTGTGATCGAAAAGACGTTACGACGAAGTCCAAGTAACTGGTTGGTGCGCCTTCTATCCATCGAGGGCCAAGTGAGCCTAGCGGTGGAGCAGAACTCCTCATTGATCCAAGATCCACAGGTCGATTGAAGAGGATTCCAGAAGTAGTTCACCAGCCCTGGTGAGCTAGTCGGCTCTGCAGTTTCCCGGAATATTACCGTGCCCGTGGACCTAGATAAATGTGACACTGAATCAGCCAGAATGAAGGTATGCTCTTTTGAAGTTTTGAGCAGACTTTCGTATACCAAGGCCAGATTTGTCTATATTCGTAGCTAACCATGCGTTGCTAAGCTTACAGCTTTTAAATGAGACTTCTAAAGTAGAAAATTCATTTATATGTACTCAGAAGATTCCTGGAATATTACTGTGGCCCGGTACTCATATAATGCAAGCGAATCTGATCGAGATATACGCTGTACAATAAATCCATCTTCGAAGGTCTACAATTGTGCAGACGACTGGCTAATCGAAACTATGGTGATAACTTTTACTGCCAAAAAAACAGTTAACAACAATATACACAAACAACAATAACGAATGTAAACAACGATGTTTACATTTATAGAGATTTCGAGAAGGCGAAGTCATGAACGTTCGACGTCAAGAACATACTTCAAACTGTTTCCGCTGCCATATAAAAGGCAAGCCAAAGCAGGCGACGGAGTTAGTGAAGTTCAGTTTGTCTTCACACGAGTGAAGACGCGTTTGAAGAAAATAATCGTGGTTTGAAGATGTCCGTTACAAAGATCTGTCGAATAATTGTTTAGTAATTGCTATTGTTTATGCAAAAGGTGTAAATAGAGGAATAACAAAGAGAAGCAATTGTTGTTGTTTAAATCAAGTTGTGAACAGTGGCACACAGAATTGTGCGAATAATAAAGAATTTAAATTCAAACTAAACACAAATTTATTTTGGGTGAAGATGCCATGCGTTTGAAACGAGTAGTCGTGGTTTGAAGATCTCCGTTACAAAGATATGTAGAATAATTGTCTAGTAATTGCTATTGTTTACGCAAAAGGTATGAACAGTGTAATAACAGAGAAAAGCAATTGTTGTTGTTTACATCAAGTTGTGAACAGTGGCACACAGAATTGTGCGAATAATAAAGAATTTTGGTTAAAACTAAACACAAATTTACTTTTATTTTATTTGCAAGCTACGAGCTCATATTAAAAACGTTTTTAAAAGGTAAAAACGTAACAACCAAATAACCAAATAATGATTAAATTGTAGCAGAAGTCACATGTATTTTGATAGGAGTAATGTAGCTTGTTCCCTGAAGACATGCAAAATTTAACATTTTACGGACTTATTGACTTTCCCAAGCCTTGTGTATTGTTTTCCAACAACAAAATTCAAAACGCTTTAGTTCAGTACTGTTGAAAGTTTAAATTCAATGTTTTAAGGCGTTTTTGTTAAGATTGTTTTTCTTAAGAGCGAAATACACCTCTCTTCTGGCACAGGAGTCAATTTGTATTACTACGGCAGAGTCCTAAACCAATATTTGTAACACATTATCCCCCTTTGTTACACCTTAATAGTTTAGGGTTTTAAATAAATAACCTGCGTTGTTGTAGCCTTTTCATGGAAGTAATAGCAACAGTGTTGGGATAAATATCCTGAATGAAGTGTATGTGTTGGTAACAACACAGCATTTGTTTGTTCATTTCGTTGTTATTTTCAAACAACAAACACAAGAGAATATTGCAGAAAAAGACACTTTTTAATCACGTTCTTTAAAGTTTGTTTTTGTTCCTAAAGGACACACGCAAACCCAAGGAACATGAAGCAGCCAACCAACAATAAAATTAACAAAAAAAAAGGAAACTTTTCCTTGGCATTATTAGTTGCCGGCTAAAGTTTGATATTGAGTTGAGCTGAGAGTTTTTACCTGCAGTTTTCTTATTTCTTATTGTGGTAGCAAATGAAAATGAAACTTTTTTCTTCATAAAATAACAGGAAAAATTATTTTTTTTTTGTATCAGATTTTTAGTTTCCAGTTTAGCTGGTGTGTTGATTTAACTTTGTTTTGAAGGCAGCAAAAATAAAAAGTTGAAGAGAAAAAAAAGAAAAAGAAAATGCGATAGAAGTAAGCAAGAGATAAAGCCATGGTGGCGTGTTTAAAAGTACGTGAAAATACAGAAATTGTGTGATTACGCACACACACACACATACATGCAGCTCAAGAGGAATGACACGAAACCCCTTCTGAGCAAACAGATGAGCAGATAGAAAAACGTATTCAAACTCAATACAAAGAAAGAAACGCATGACACGCACTCACAACAGTCACGCATTTACCATCAACTTGTATGTTGATATGATGATGAATGTCCTTATGCTACTCACACACGTACACATGCTCCGTAAAAACAAAACAAAAACTTTTCTTTCATTTGTGTTTGTGTTTCATTTGTTGGTTGGCTTATCTCAAGTATTCTCAACTTTTTTTTGTATAACCTGGTAACTTACATATACACACGTATAAATATTTTCTTATGTATGTGTGTGTATGTGTTCGTGTGTATTTATCTTATATTACCACTTAAAGTTATTGTATTAAATATTGTTTTTAGTTTTTATTTGCTCTTTCAACAATGAAAATATAAAGCAGATAGCGAAAATATATATTGGGTGGTGTAAAAAGTATCCTCGGTTTTATGTTTTCCAGCTGATTTCTTTGAAACAATAATTTCTGTTTCTGTAAATACACTCTAAAACGATTTTTGTATACTTTGGGACGTCGAACAACTGAAAAACGATGACTCTAATATGAAGAAGACAGACTTCATTAGTTTGGCTACTGATATGTATAGCAGTGAGCTTACTGGTGTAATACTGAATGAAAGTGGAATATTTGAAAAAGTATTCATCCTGTTGAGGCTTAAATGCTATTCAAGGGCTACTCAAAACTGTTCAAAATAATGAACAAAAGTTACCATGCCATGAAGATGGTTGTCAGGTCCAAGAGGTACTTGCAATTCCATTTAGTCTCCCTCAATTAGTAAGCTCCCCAAACTAGCGCTAAAGTCGAACCGCCCTGCTGTACAAGTTATGTACAATTGATTCGTTCGAAATGAACATTATGGCTGGAAAATAGACAAACATTCCAAAGATGATGCCTCAATATTGAGTTATGACAACGCTCCATTAAAAAGTGGCAAATAACACACAACGGTCATGGGACTCATTGTATTCATTCTAGAAAGGCGAAGGAAACAAAAATGGATAGAGTGCATGAAAGTAAATAGAAGAATTAGCTAAGAAAAGCTGAATATATAGCTCTCAGCGTGCTCAATGCCATTATAAACCTTAGGCTTTCGATGAAAAGTTTAGCTTCTTCTAAAGAGTAGTGACGCTCTGCCACTTTCAACTCGTACTCATCATACATACATACTTTATCATTACAACCTTTTAGTCAGGTTTACGGCCTAGCTTCTCACACCACTTATGTTAAGTGTGCTAATTCTATACATGAGTGGAGGGAATTACAGTTGAATGTCGCCTCCAAACGACAGATTTATTGTAAGAAACTTTTTCATTGTAATTTTAATTTACTCTCAGAGTTGTTGTCAGAAATCTGCTGAGAGGAAGTCGACTAAGAAATATTTTTACATATTTTAGTTTTGATGTCTAACCTGGGGTTTGAACCGTGGCCTCATCTCTAATAAGTCAACACACTACCCTAGACTACGGCGACTATCTACTCATCTCCATATGTATTGCAAAAATCCGGTTAAGATCTGTATCAAATCCATGCTAAAGACCTGACTATGGCCTGTAAGAATGCCATTCATCGGTCTTACATTGGACTTACTAATACGCTGTTTCTGTAAGACGATTTGTGTCAGACGAACTTCTATTTGTATGGAAAAACACTCAATGTCTGAAATCATTCGTATTCGTTCCAGACGCACATTTGAAACCCTTCGTATTCGTTTCAGACGAATATCTGTTTGTATGGAAAACACAAACAAGATTGAGCGCTCGTCTGAAACCATTCGCCTTACGGCAACGGGCACTAAGCCTCAACAGCGCGTCAATTCTACCATCGTCGACAGATATTCAAACATTCCCAAACACCTAGCAACCCGATTTATCCTCTTGTCCACTCAGACACATCTTCCGCTGGATTCATAGGGGCAGCCAATAGAAAGATTAGGAAACGTGGATCTAAAGTCGCAAATGCATCAGTTTTCATGCTCCCAAAAATATATCAAAAACGCACATACATTCAACGAAAATTAAGATAAAATCCGACTTGAAAAAATTACCTCTAGAGCCTTGAAAATTGTAAATGTACCCGTCTGCTAAAAGCTACTCTTTTAATACAGTTATGATGAAGAGTCAGTCCGAGAACCTCTGACTCCAGCAAGAGTACTTCCCACCAGTCTCGACCCGTTAGTAAGAGTATAGATATTCTAGTCAGTGTAGGCAATTCCCAGAATGTCAAGAATCATAAGTTCCATCATATCTGTATCGACCTGCATACAAATATACCAGACTTGGTTGAGAAGTTTTAATACAACACGAACCCAAAAACATTTGTTAAGGTGTCTGCAAGAATCTCTTGATGACAAGACCTTAAGAAGGTAAACAGAAAGCTATTTCACTAGGTTTTAGGTCTTACATCGGTGTGGTAGCTTTGTTTACTAGAGTTCACTTGAGCACACAAAGGGGGCCGTTGTGACGCCATAGGTAAGCACATTCTCTTTACTGACCGAATTTCCCCAAACGGAAGGGCTCCACTGCTATTTCACTAAGTTCTTCGCCACTCTGTTGTCATACTCATACAGATAAACTGGTCAAAAATTTACTATATAATGCCGCGTAAACTTTTAATATGACCCTACAATGGGTCAATTCGACCTCCGGGTACTGTACTTGTCTTAATTGACAAGTACACGTCCTCTAACCTAACCAAACCTTTGTTGTGTGCGTGTGTGTGTTTCTTATAATATTTTGTTAATATTTTATATCGTTTTCTATTTTCTTTAAATCTTTTCTTTTTTATAGTTCCTCCCGAAGAGCCTCGTATATTTGATGCTCAAGGCAAAGAAATTAACCAGACACAGACTGCCGGCCCATTTCGTGAAGGCTATGAACTGTTTTTATGCTGTCAAGTTAAAGGCGGTAAGTTTTGATTTCTTTTTTCATTTCTTTTCTCATAAATTTCTTGGCTTCTTTTTTTAATTATTTTTTTCTTCTTCGCTTTATTTATTGTTTTTATTTTTTTTTTGTCTGTATTTACGACTCATGTTTTAATGGCTTTACAGCTGTACAGCCTGTGTATGTAGTAGTAGTAGTGGTGGTGGTCAGTAGTTTAAATGAAATGGAATTTAAGTTTAATGAACTTCGTAATGATTTCGGATTTTATTTACTAAAGATTGCGGGCAAACAAGCAAAAGTCAAATAAAAATGTATTTTTTCTACCCCTACTGCGACCATATCAGAACACTGTGCTCGTAACCAGTGCAATACATCTTAAAATGAAGGGGAGAGGGGTGGTTGGAAATGGCTTAATAACTTTTATATCGCTATTGGCTATGGCCAACAAGCCTGAGATATAATAAATTTCACAATAAAACTAAAGTACTTACACATTTAACGGGTTTTTAACTTTTACTGGCGACATATGGTGGACGCTTTTAAACACATTAACAGTTATGATGTTAAGGAAATTTTAAAGTGAAAAATTTCTACACAAAGAAGTGGAATTTAGTTCCTCTTATATGATATAAAGGATCTAGTAGGAAAACGATAAATTTAAGAGAAATACGAGGCATGTTAGATTATGTTCACAAAAGTGTGCACAATTTTCGCTTTTCATTTATTTAGCCCACCAGTCTTTAGAGCAAAAGTTTAAATCACATACGAGGTGTGTTTAAAAAGGCAAAGCCCCATGACACATGACTTTCATCCATAACAACAGTTGATGATATTGTCGAATGTACACTTAACCATTTCGGGCATAAAGGGTATTATTTGTACTGTTATTGCCGTATAGGGATCATACGACTTATTGTACTGCCTTTTTAATCTATACTGCGTAGGCCTATAATGTCTCCTACAATCTTGATGCCTTGAAGAATTTTCGGATGTTGTTCGACGGCTCCCATACATACGGCTATTCCACCCAGTTATGTTCTTCTGAGGTGCGTTAATGTTGTACATTATGTGTACTGTTATTGTTTTCTACTCATAACAGAATCTACATCATGCGCTAAAAGTAATGGCTACACTTCACATATGACTTTTGACCGCATCGACTTGCCGGTCAAAAAATCATTTGCTATTCCTAGACTACTTCTGTATCCTTTTCAAAACTATTGTAATTACACAGCAAGAGTCCTAAACCATTTGGTTTAAGAACCGTCTTCGCTTCTCTTTGTATTTTATTTCGCCAAAAAATCCCTTCCAAATATTACTTTTCACTTTATTGGCAGGTTCTGGCTGTATCATTGGCATGTGAAGTTCTCCTCATCGTGAGCTTATCTGTCTGCTCATTGCCGTAGATTTCCAGTTAATCAGAGATCTAATACAAACTATTCTTGAGTTAACACTATACAAGCCAATTTTTGAATGGTGGCCTCACTGACAAATAGTATGGTTATGTTCTGGCCTTTGTATATCCTTTTGAAGTTGAAATGAAAATAAACTTAAAAGATATCCGTAAAGGTTCTATTTTCAATAACTAAAAACAAATAAATTAAGCGACCATTTCCTACCACAACCACGTGAGATGATCATACTCTCAGAGGGATCACGCAGAACATCTAATGTGACCACGTATTGCCTTCCCGTGGAAATCGCATGTGGTATTTAGATCAAGTAGCCGTATACAGTGTTTGCTTGGTCAATTATGGTCTTAAATAATATAGACCGATGACACTGCCAGAATTCACACCAAAGAGAGATTTATATGTCGCTCTTGGATTTCATATGGATCGTTCTTGTGTGAAATTCAACAGTTTTGAGCCTCATCGCTGAAGATGTTTGTACCCTATTTCATATTTCTCTTCTGCTACACTTATGTATAAACTCAGAGATACTGAAAACGAAAATTCTGTTAATCAGGAGTTTCACTATCTGTTTGTGGTTGCTAAGGACATCAGCTAGTTTTTCTCAGATAGATAGATAGAGCATCGGTGATTTCAGCCAATGTAGACAATCTAGCTGCAGAATCATTGTGTGTATCAGAGATCAGCAATGAGTATTCAAAGAGATGAGTAGAATCGAATCATACTCAGAATTCCTGATACTTATACGCATTCAGACTTATTTTAATATCGTGGAACCGCTCTACGCATATTCAAAGTTTGAAGTACTCATCGTACTCAGACTTAACAATACGCATGATGTTGTTGATTTCGACTCTCCACGAAGCACAAAATAAGTATGAATCGTGTAGAAACACTAAAATACTTACTAGATGGTTGTGTGTTTGCTCTGATTGCTCCTCTGTCTGTCATTTTTGCTTATGTATCTATTTTCTTTTTTTGCAAATGCAACAACAACTAAGACTGTATATTTTGTCGCGAGTCACCCGAATCATTTCTAAAGTGATGAATCGAAATGAATAGGCTTATGAATCAAACATATTTCAAATGGTATGAGTTTGATGTCAACGTTGTACTCATACTCATTGCAACCTGTACTTTCAAATCAATGTTGTAGTGAGTATGAATGAATCAGAGTAAGTAGTTGATTATATATATTGTTAACTCACCTTTACTCAAAATTTCATGAGTACTTATGAGTATCGAAAAAAGATTCATTGCTGATCTCTGGTATGGATATAGGCTTGCCCATAATCGCTATTGCAAACGGTTTGGTTTAGTTTTTTTTATAATTTATTAGAGAATTCATAACAAATAAAGTGGAATTTTTATCTCCGAAATAAAAACGTAAAAAATTCATTTGATCAAGTCGAGACCTTCTGATACTGCCCAATGACAGCGATATTTAGAGAAAAAGATAAAAAAGTCGGACAGAAAAAAATAACATTTCACAGATGAAACATTAATTTTTGAGCTTTCACAGCAATTGTGAAGAATAAAAAAGCGCTGTCATCATTCGCAACAACTCATGTAACAATAATAGCCAACAAGAAGATGAGACAGCAACATCAATTTTCTCTCTCTCTCTCTCTCCGTGTAATTCTCTTTACAGAAAGTAACGAAATCCTTATCCTATTCTTCTCCACCAATTTATTCATTTGTATACGTATGGATTTGTGTATGAATACGCACATCATACAATACAAGTGTTAACCATAAGACCGTATCATGTTTGATGTGAGTGTGATGTTCGGTTTGAGTGTGACAAAGCAAATAAATACAAAAAAAAAAAAGAAAATTTATATTCACACATGCAGACAGACACTCATGCATTCTTTTATACACTCACACATACACATACGCACAGCAAATTACACATTCGTTTCTATAAATTCATACGCCGAATGAAAATGATTATAAATAAATAAGATTGATGGGCGTTAATATGAGTACTGTGTGTATGTGGGTATGTATGTATGTATGTGTATAAGTGGGTGAATGAAAAGTTGTATGTGCGTGTAGCATACATTTTACATTTTTTCTGTATCATGTCTGCTTGAGTGTAATGATGTCAAAGGGTTTTTTGTACTCTCTTTACATGTCTCCTCTCTTAAGCTTTAGTCATCAGTTTTTTTCCCTAAGAGTACTACCGTTATGGTGTGCATAAGTGAGTATTTGTTACGCGTAAACTATTAAAACACATGTTTTTTGGGCTCTTTTTGGTATTAAAACTGCTGCTGTTGTTGTTGTAGCTGGTGACAGCAGTGTAATGGTTATAAATAAACCATTCACACATACACATACATAAACAAATACCCTTTACATGTATGTGCATATGTATATGTAATACATTTATAATGAATATTCGCTGAGAAACGCATTTTATTTTTGAAAATGTGTCTCCCGTACAATGCGTATGTATTGTATAATATTTATAAAGGATATGTATTTATTTTGTGTAATGTATGTATGTGTGCACTTGTATGTATGAGCGTGAAATATTATGTATATTTTATGATATGATAACATTTTCACATACTTTATTATGTTCGGGTTAAAAATTATACTCTTTTAACCAAAGTTTTCATTTTCATTTTCAAAAATTCTTGCGTTCAAAAACTTTACGAAAGTAAAAGTGGAAAGTAAGCAAAAAAAAAAGTTTTTAACTCATATTTAAGGCTTATTTTGTTGTTCTCATGATATTTAATGGAATGATGTTTGTAAACCTTTAAAGATTTAAAAGATTAAACGCAGCTATTCTATGGTTAACATACTTTTTTGACCCACTGCTATGAATCAGATGAAATTCAAGTTAAAATCCTTTATTAAGTGGATGCCTTAGGTGATAGAAATCAGTTGCGAGTTGTAGAAATCAATTGAAATCGCCATAGGTAGTGTGTTGGCTTATTAGATGAGAGCCCGGGTTCAAGTCTTGGATCAGACATCACGAACAAAACGAAAATAAGGAAAAATAATTTTTTTTTGGCGATTTCCTCTCCGCACAGCCTTCTGTTAAAAACTTTGAAAGTAAATAAAATTGTCTTGAAAAGCTGCCCAAAAAAAAAATCTGTCGTTTGGAGGCAACTTCGAACTTTAGGTACCGCTACTCATGTACAAAAATTAAAACACACAACATAGGCGGTGTGAGAGGATAGGTCGTAATCCCGACTAAAGGGTTGTAATGACCAGTAAAGTAATAATTTTGGTGCACCGAGAGCACACCGAGTGGCTGACCTCACAGTCCTTCATTCGATCGAACCAATTTTCAAGCACATTTTTGAGCGTATGGCGTCGTATCTCGGCAATGGCATCACGAATGTTGGCCTTCAAATGCTCAATCTGGTTTGGCGGCATAACAATTTTATTTAACGGCTTCCCACAGAAAATAGTCCAACGATGTCAAATTCCAGCTTCTTCGGCTTATTAAACGGCCATTAAACGTTTGACGCAATAAATCTATTGAGGCATGAGATGAGTGGCAAGTTGCATCATCTTGTTGGAAGCACACATCGTTCACATATATACCATGACGAGCAGGTACAAAAAAATCAGTTATTAGGGTGCGATAAGTGTTTCCATTGACCGTAATTGTTGCGCCGTCCTCATTTTCAAAGAAATATGACCTAATGATGCTTCCACTCCGCAGGCCCCACCAGGCAATCACTCGTACTAAGTGCATTGGCTTCTGTAAGACCTCGTTTGGGGTTTCTAAATGATGAAAATGAGCTTCATCCGAAATGATTGACAAAATCGACATCATCGTACAGTTTCTTGTTGGCCCATCTATTCAAATAAATCCTAACGTTGCTCAAGTGTAAATCGATTCATACGTTACGTTCAGTGGAGATAATATATTGAATTTTGTGACAGAATAGAATGACATAAGTATTGCCAGACTCGAAATAACCGATGATTCAAATTTAAAAGTAGAAAGGGCCCACCCGATATATGAGGTTTTTTTTTATTAAAAAAAATCCTATTCTAGGCAGAAAGAAACTCCCTTATCTAAGTATATAAGCTTGACCATACACTTTAAAAATACTTTAACAAGCCTCCACTGTAAAAATTCCCACACAAAGTGTACTTAAATCTCTTCCATAAGTTAATGCTTATTTTTCTTTTTAATTTTATTTAAATCGCATCAATAAAAAAAATTACTTCAGCACTAATCCATCAAATACCCTAAAAATTTCGTTACTATCATACGTATAATTCATTGGCTTCTTTAAACTCCTGCTGCTGCTGCTGCTGCTTAACATAACAGGGCAAAATTATTTACAAAATTGTACGATAAACCATACAAAGTACCAAAACAAAAACCATTTCATATTCATATTTCCTACCACTAAAGCTACCAATAAGGACATCATCAATCTTCATCAATTGCTTAAAACTGTTCTATAAAATCTGTCTTTTTTATTTTTATTTATTTTTTACAATAGAAGACGAAATGCTTTTCAAATGGAAAACATTTTTTAATACGAAAATAAGCATATTTATGCTAAGGACCCTAATGCCGTATCTCCTTTGTCCTTTGTCCTTATTTTATGTGTGTGTATTGTGCAGTGTATGCCGTCGTTCTTATCTGTTTTATTATGTTTTTTGTTGTTGTAGAACTTTGAGGTTTTCTTTTGATAAAAAAGATCACATTGGAGCCCTGACCATGACAATAAGTTTTTAATGTCGCTGTAAAACGGTTATCTTGGAATGGTTTTTTTAAATTTTTTTTTTTATTTTAATTTTTTATTTGAATTTGTCAAGTCATCAACACCAGCAAAACGAGGATGGATTGAAAAGTTTACTTAGAAATTTCGGAGATTTTTGAATGATCTTGATTTGAACTTAAAAAAGTTGAAAACTCATAGGCATTTTCTTTCTGAGAACTAAAGTGTAATTGCTATCAAGCATCTCCAGAGCCCTGATAGCAGCTTGGTTGTAGGCGCTTGACCGAACTCCAACATCTCAACATTTTATACGTTTTTTTACTGAGGACTTTATCTTTTCTTTTACTTCGAACATAAAGTGGAATTGTTAGCATGCATATCCAGCACTTTATTTCCTCCTTGAATTCAACATATGAAGCATCTCCAGAGCCGTGATAGCAGCTTGGTTGTAGGAGCTTGTTCCAACTCCAACACCTCTGTTGGACTATCTCCTCCTTCAATTCAAAACCAAAGTTTGATTGCTATCAAGCATCTCCATACCTTGACTGTAGAGGCTTAAACGAACTCTAACACCACAGCATTTTATACGTTTTCTTACTGAGGACTTTATCTTCTCCTTTACTTCAAACATAAAGTTGAATTGCTATCAAGCGACTCAAGAGCACTGATAGAAACTTAACTGTAGGCGCTTGACAGAACTCCAATACGTCAGCATTTTTTACATTTTCTTACGGAGGACTTTATTTCTTTATTTCATCCTTTACTTCAAGCCTAAAGTAGGATTTGTAGCAAGCATCTATAGAGCTTTGACTCCTGAGCCTTGATATCAGCTTGACTGTAGGCGCTTGACCGAACTCCAAAACCAAGCTTTTTATACGTTTTCTTACTTAGGACTTCTGTCTCCTCCTTCAATTCAGAACCAAAGTGGAATTGCTATCAAGCATCTCCAGAGCTTGACTGTAGGCGCTTGAGCGAACTCTAGCACCTCAGCATTTTATACGCTATCTTACTGAGGACTTTATCTCCTCCGTTAATTCAAAACTAAAGTAAAAATGCGATCAAGCATCTAAAGAGCTCTGACAGAAGGTTGACTGTAGACGCTTGACTGAACTTCAATACTTTCGAATTTTATACGTTTTCTTACTGAGGACTTTATCTACTTCTTCACTTAAAAGCTAAATTAGAAACGCTATCAAGCATCTACAGTGCTCTGACAGAAGCTCGACTGTAGGCGCTTGATCGAACTCCAAAACTAAGCTTTTTATACGTTTTCTTACTTAGGACTTTGTCTCCTCCTCTAATTCACAACCAAAGTGGAATTGCTATCAAGCATCTCCAGAGCTTGACTGTAGGCTCTTGATCGAACTCTAGCACCTCAGCATTTTATACGTTTTCTTACTGAGGACTTCATCTAGTCCGTTAATCTAAAACTAAAGTAGAATAGCTATCAAGCATCTAAAGACCGCTGACAGAAGCTTGACTGTAGATGCTTGAGCGAACTCCAATACTTCAGTATTTTATACGACTGAGAATACGCAAGATCTTCTGCCGTGTAAATGCAGAATGACTGCCGTAATCTAAAGGCGCTGCTGCTAAATAAGCAGATTCAGAGTCCTTACAAGGAATTCTATCTAGCATGCGTATGTGGGAATTGAAATACTAGAACCCTCTCTTTTCTTTGAAGAGAAGAAGTATTCGACATACTAGGGCTTAATATTCGATTTACGAATAACAAAGTCTGTGCTTAATCGCACCAGAGACGAAGTAAGATTCGGGACCTACAGTTTAAAATTCATTCTGCACGATAGATTTTTGAGAAACATTTCATTGCAATTTTATTTTTATACTCAAAAATTTTGCAGGAATCTGCAGAGAGGAAGTCGTCGGAGAAATATTTTTCATATTTCGTTTTGTTGGAAATGTTTAACAAGGAGTTTGAACTAAATACTCCCGTCTCCCTTTGGCTTATTAGATAACACACTACCTGCAAGACTACGGCGACTTCATTCAAGCTTAGATTGTCTGAAACCGATTTGATTTGAGAAGAGTCTTCACATCTTCCTATCTTCCGCTGTGTGTGTCTTTCCAACTGTCCTGTTTTCCACTTCATAGGCAGGGTTTATCGTTAATTCTTACATGCCTTATAAATTTAACACTTTCCTTATAAGTGACACAGGGACTTTATTGGAAATGAGGAAGCATTTCACCAGCTTTTAACATTTTACACACAGGCATTTAATAAACTGAAATTGTACTCGATAAAATATATCTGCACCTATTTAAATGGAAGGACAGAGAACCATCTCTTTCTGTGTTATGTCAATGGGACCCTTTGATATCTGTAGCAGAGATCAGAAATGAATCGTTTTTTCGCTACTCATAAGCACTCATGAAATTATGAGTATAGTGAGTCAACAGTATTGGAATTCAACTATGTACTGTGATTCATTCGTACTCACTACAACATTGATTTATAAGTACAGGTTGCAATAAGTATGAATACAACGTTGACATCAAGCTCATACCATTCGAAATATGTTTGATTCATATGAATCATACACATAATTTCTGATACTTACACGCATTCATACGTATTTTAATATCATAGAACCTCTTTCTGCATATTCAAAGTTTAAAGTACTCATCATACTCATTCCGATTCATAAATTTAGAAAAATACTTATAATACTCATAAATGATTCGAGTGCCTCATAAATCATCCATCAAACTTCATTTCTTAGTTGTTGTTGAATTTACAAAAAAAAAAAGAAAACAAGCACATAAGCAAACAAGACAGAGAGAGCAGCAAGCAAAGCAAACGCACAACCTTCTAGTGAGTATTGTAGTGTTCATACGCGATTCACACTTATTTTCTGATTCTTGTAAATGTTGAATAAAGGATAGTCGAAATCAATAGCATCATACATGTTGTTAAGTATGAATATTATGAGTATTTCTAACTTTGAATATGAAGAAAGAGGTTCCATGATATTAAAATACGTATGAATGCGTATAAGTATCAGAAATTATGTGTATGATTCGAATCTACTCATCTACTCATCTGTATTAGAGCACACTACATGTTGAACACTACCTACTAAACTAATGGTTCGGAGAGTAAAGTTTCGTAATGTTAACATAAGAGGCAAATAACTTTAAGCATCACTATTAGGCAAATTTCCTTGACGCAATTTCAACTTTACGTTACATTTTCTATCGTTAATTGTGCTTTGCATAAATTTAGGGCTTTAAGGATTTACTAGATTATCCTTTTTATTTTCATTTTTATATACTAAAAAAATAAAAATAAAATCAAATTCAATTCAATTTCAATATCCTCTTTAGCAGAAATTGTTTTCTGGCCTACTGCCTTAGCAAATCCAAAAAAAAAAAAAGAAATTGCGGAACAAATACAATATTTTTCCATGACAATACTTAACGAAATCCTTTTACCACCACACCATTTCAACGAAATTATTTATCCTGTTTTTATTGTTGTTTTTTTATTGTTTTTATTGTTGTTGTTGCTGGCTGATGTTTATTTAGTACAATTTATTTCAACTTTTTTTTGTGCTGTTTTGGTTTTATTTTCGGTTATGAGGCTCATACATGTGATACAAGCATAAATATTATCAGGAATACGATTTGAGTTCCTAGAAAAATTTTTCTATATGTGTTGATATACGCATGTATGTATGTATGTACTCGCACATATACATGTTGTAAATTAAATAAATGTCACCAGATAGAGAGAGAGAGAAAGCGCGAGTGAAGGAAAGCAAAGCGTAGCGACAACAATAACAAGAAAGTGATTTATAGAACGCTAAAGCGAAAATTATACAAAATTTCTCTGTGTGTTTATGTGTTCCCTACTTGTCGTACAATATATACCGTATACATACATGCATACAGTAAGCGTCAAAAGAATCTATACATTACAAAAAAAAAATATATATGTATACTTTAATAAATTACCGTTATTTTAATTTTAAAATTGGAAAAAAAATAAAAAATATTTCGAAATATGTATTAACAAATTTTTTCGGGCACTCTCCTTAAGTAGTAAAACGTGAGTTTGGTGATAATTGTTAGAATTTTATTCCTAGTATACAGTTTCTTTTGATACTCACTGTATAGATATTTGTATATTTAAATGCATATTTTTCATTTATTTTATATATTTATTGTTGTTATTGCTTTATTATAGTTGCTATAGTTGTTGTTGTTGTTGTTGTTACGCTTATAATGATTTATTTTGTTGAACTACATTTTATTTTATTTTTATTTTTATTTTTTTATGATAATTTTTCATTATATTTCATACCCCTCACACATACATACATATTTTATTTATGTATGTTTTTGCTCTTGGTTTTTCATTTCATTTCATACGTTTGTTTCTTTTTATTTATTTATAGGACGACCACCACCAAAAGTCACCTGGTGGATGGGTGATACCGAACTAATTGGCACCAGTCATACATCGGTGGAGGAGGGTATCACCGTTATAGTTAATCAACTGTTAATAGGAACAACAACGCGTGAATATAATGGTGCCAAGATACAGTGTCGTGCCCAAGGCACCAAACTGATAGAGCCCGTTATAAAGGAAGTTCCCATACAAGTACAATGTGAGTATAAAAGAACGTATTTACTCGTGTAATGCAAAATAGTTATCACAGGAAATTATTAAAAAAAAAATGTTGCAAATGGGATGTAAGAACATATTGCCTAAGGTTGCTTTTGAGGCAAGAAAACTTGTTGGTGTTTTGTAATGCATTTTTTTTATAATAATTAAAGCAGAGCCAATAAAAAAAAAGAAAAATAGATAAAAATCTTAAATTAAATTTAAATTTATACAAAAACTATTTTATTTTTATTTAAATTTTTATATTGAGAAAGTATTTTTTTTCTCGAGGTACATATTTCGGTCATTACAACCATTTAGCCAAGATTACAACCTATCATCTTACATCACCCTCTGTTATCTAGCATAATTTATTCAAGAGTGGCAGGAGCTACAATTTAAAGTCGACTTCGTACGACAAAATATTTGGGAAATTTTTCATGACAATTTTATTTTACTCTCAGGGCTTTTGTCAAAAAACCTGCTGAGAGAAAGTTGCTAAAGAAATATTTTTTTTCAAATTTCGATTAGTTGGAGATATCTAAGCAGGCGTTTGAATCATGTTGTCACGCCTCACTGCTTACTAGAATATGGCAGCAACGCCGTCATGTAAGGTAAACTTAATTGAAAATATAAGCAGAAAAGAAAAGAATGATCATTTATGGCCTAGGCTCTTGATATTGGATAGTAAAGAGCCTTATGCAACCCAGTGTATATACGTATTTCCACGAACCTTCATCGTTTGCCTTCTGGACCTGATAATTCTTAGTAAAAATTTATAAATTCTTCTCTCTCAAAGTGTTCGTACAGGTTCTATGTTAAGCGATTGCCCTATAGGTCGAGTAAACCTTTTAATACAGACACCAGAGGTCGCCTGTAGGTAGTGTGTGGGCTCATTAGACGTGATGCTTTGGTTCAAACCCCAAGTCAAATATTTCGAACAAAATGAAATACGAAAAAATATTTCTTTAGCAAATTTCTGCGAATAGTTTCTCAAAAATCTGTCCTTCGATGTAGACTTTAAACTCTAGGATCCGCCACTCATGTATAAAAGTAACACACACAATATAAGTGATGGTAGAAGTTAGGTCTTACTCCTAACTAAATTGTTGTAATGAATAAATGTACCAGAGGGCCTCTTTGAAAATACTCAAAACGACTCATACTCCAGGTCAAGCATTTCTAACAAAACGAAACATCAAAACATATTTCTTGGGAGACTTCCTCTCACCTGCCTACTTGTAAAAACTTTGAGAGTAAATAAAATTGCTATGACAAGTTTCTCAAAAATCTGTCGTTCGTGCATATATTATTATGTCTGAACACTTAAAATATTGTACTCAATAAACCGAATATTGACTCAATAAGAGTGCATATCTGAACATAGTATAACTGTAGAATAAGTCTGTCTAAAGCAATCTTAATGTTCAAGAGTTCAGTCAGACATGTCTAAAAAATGTAAAATTTAAGGACCTCAGCTTCTTCATGGCAAGAATGGGGCAATTTTTTACTGGTATTTTTAGATTTGATACTTTTTTTCCAGCTGTACTCAAACACTTTTCATTTGTGCCTTTCCTTACTGATTTTTTTTCTTTTTTTACAGTAAAACCTCTGCGAGTGAAAATTGTAACACCCAATGATCTGCTTACAGCCGGTCATCCAGTGCCTTTACGTTGTGAGTCTTGGGGTTCTTATCCGGCTGCCAAGATAACATGGCTTTTAGATGGTGAGCCAATACGAAATGCTGAAGTTACAGTGCACAGTGATCGTGAGGTAATTAATTGCAATGGAAATACAAACAAAATACACACAAAAATAAAAAAAACAGATAAGGAAGTATTTATGGCCATAGACATACATACTTAAAGTCCAAGAAAAAATATGTATTTTGGGACAAAAGTACTATTTCTTCCTTAAAATGTTTATTTATACCAACAGTATATGGCGAAAAGTCAAATAATTTTATACAACACAATCATAAATCTTAGTCTCTGTGTGGGTATGTGTGTAATGTAATGTAAGTGCCACAAGAAAAAACGACAAATACTTACAGACACACATATGCACATACATTAGATGCTTAAATAGATTCTTAAGGTATTTTTCTAAAACTTCCTTGTTTCTTTTGTTGTTGTTGTTGTTTCTTTGCAGGACTCAAATATTACCACCAGTATTCTAACATTAAAGGTAACATCGGAAAATGATAATGCTGAGCTAACATGTCGTGCATCTAATCCATGGTTTTCTGGTGGCGCCATTGAAGATAAACGTATCATACGTGTAGCATGTAAGTTTCTTTCACATTTTTTTTTCTTTTTTTTATTTTATTTAGCCAACTATTTTAGCTATTTGGCTAACTCCCTTATATTCTTGGCTTTTGCTTTCTCTACTTTTTTTTCTTTCTGTCACAGTAGTTTCATAAATTATTGTAGTCTCAGCAAAATAGTTTCTCTCTATCTCTCCCTCCCGCTCTCTTTTGCAATAGGGAACCACGATATTGATTGTCTTGTAATGGAAACAGTATTCGAGTAGACTTTTCTTAAGAGGAAATTAAGTACAACATTATACAACAATAATAAGAATTTTTATTTTATCGTATATTTGCCAAGAAAATAAACAATTTTTCGTTTATAATGGCCGCCAAATGACAAAGTGAACTTGAAACTCAATGCTAAGTGGGCAATTTAGGAAGTTTTATAATGGAAAACGATGTGTTTGTTTTATTGTTTAAGTTTTAAAAATACTACTTGAGGTCGATAGGGAGGGTACAATTGGCCATGGCTGACTACATAACACCCTATAGTACAAGTACTTTTTTGAATAATATTTGGTATCATGGTACGCTTATTCTATAACGGACTGGGAGATCTAGTAGAAGGGAAAGCATGTAGTTTATTTGATTAGGAAGAACGTAAGTAATTCAATTTGTGATCTGATCACTACTGTGGAGAGTAAGATGACCCTTGTGCGTTAATTTTTATACATGAGCGGTGGAACCTACAGTACAAAGTCGATTCCGAACGACAGGTTTATTTGAGAAACTTTTCGTGGCAATTTTATTTTATTCTCAGAGTTTTTGCCCGAAATCTGCTGAGAGGAAGTCGCCGAAGAAATATTTTTTCATATTTCGTTTAGTTGGAAATGTCTGGGGTCCGAACCTAGGCCTCACGTCTCATAAGCCAACACACTACCTGCTAGATCACGGCGATTACACATTACAGTCTTACTATCGGCAAAAAGATACGTTCTCCTGATACCTTATGGCAGATATTTTTATTTGATGAATAGCATGCTTCACAATATCATTCCCCATTGGATTAATTAGGAAACTTTGACCAATGCTCCTCCTGACTTAGAGCTGCAAGGGTAAATTGAAAAGCTTCAGCTGCTAAAGGTAGAGCTTTTATGCTTTGCGATCAAGAATAATGTAATTATTGATGACAAAATAAGTTATTAGATATGATACCCTGAAAATCGTAATGTAGCCGGCATTTAATCCCCTACAATGGGACGGTGACCTCGTTACCCAGAAATGTATATTCGAGTTAAATTTAAATTTTATTCGGTTATGATTATTATTGAGATATTTAAATGCCTCCCAAAATTATACATCCAAGAAACCTCTGTATAGGCTAACATCTGCAAGAAGTAATATAAAAAGATCAAACAATGTCACCTCTTTAGAAAAACTAGGGTTCTATACCCAACTCTAAATCGCATATATACATACATAATTGCCTACTACAACCCTTCATTCTATTTTACGACCTAGCTTCTCACACCACTGTTGTTGTGTGTGTTAATTCTATCCACAAGTAGTGCGACCTACAGTTTAAAGAGGACTCCAAATGGAAGTTTACTTGAGAAACTTTTTATGGCAGTTTTATTTTTACCCTGAGAGTTTTTGCCCGAAATCTGTTGAGAGCAAGTCCCCGAAGAAATATTTTTTGAATTTCGGTTAATTCAAGATGTCTGACCGGGGATTTGAACCGTGTTCTCTCATCTAATAAGCGAACACACTTCCAACTAGACTGCGACGACTCACATCCACAGCATGCGTCAACAACCGATGGCAAACCTTTAATCCTAGAGTGTGTTACAGTGCATCAAATGAGTGCTAAACTCATAAAAAGAAGAAGATAAGAAATAAATGATCGGGTTGATGCTTTGTAAGAGCGCTGAGTTCGTTAAGTATATAAACACTACGTCCTAAACATACATAGACTTACTTACTTAATTGGCCATTACAAGGCCTTAGTCAGGATTACAACCTAGCTTCTCACAGCACTCACGTTGTGTGGGTTAATTTTATGCATGAGCAGCGGGTCTTACAGTTTTCCCTCGACAGATTTGTGTGAAATTTTTCGTGGCAATTTTGTACCTGAAGAAAAAAGAAAACTATGTTCACTTCTCTACGAGTACTGCAGTATAGGAAAAGAGATGGATTTCCAGTACCGCTGAAAGAAACTGATGCAGTCTTAAAAAAATAGTTTGAAGACTACAATTCTGTTCCTTTTACCGATTCTCCTAGATGCCATCCAGCTATTCTATTGTGCTCCATCCATTTATCACAATATTTTTAAATTCTTTACTTGAATTTCACATTCAGTGTCGCTTCAATTCTGTTTATTTCACTTCGTGGCTAGAACTTCCTGCTACGCAATACACTTTCATTCGTAATAATATTGTAAGTAAGTTGCCTTTGTAATCCTTAACATTGTGTTGCGCTTTATTGTCCTGCCATTGATAGTTTGTTTCCCCTAAACAGTACTGTACCATACAGTACAGTACAATGTAGTACAATAAAGTTCAACTTGAATTAAAGTTCATTGCGAGTTCAATTTGCCATAACCTTATGTTTCCTTATGTTACGTTTCCAATGGATTGTTTAGTTGTTTCAGATTCGAATACAATTGTAATATAGACAGACACTGATTCTACTTTACTATTCTAGGCTATATTTGTTTACAATACTTTAGTAATTACCCAGTAATTTATGGAAAATATAACAAAAACAAGCTTCTTCTCATAGTCATCATCATCATGGTGATCATAATGATGATGATGATAATTGTTGCAAGCATTATTATCGACCATTTGTATGTATGTTACATTCAAAGAATGAAAGAAAGCAGAAAATGAAGGAATTTTCCGTGTTTCAGCATTTTCAATAGAATGTTCCTTCAAAGTGCTGTAGTTGTAGTTCTAGTTTAAATAGGACACAATACTGCGGTTCCATTGCCATGGTGAAAGACAACTGTAGCTGTTTATAGTGGCCAATCGCATTCACATCATCAATGTTGTCATCGTCATCGTCATCATCATACCAATCGCCGTCAGCATCAGTGTGAGCATCATTCCCATTGACATTTATTTAGTTCTGCTCTATTAAATCGTTGAGCAGTGTCTCAATTTTGTTTTACTCGTCTCAGAATTCTGTTTTCTTTAGAATATATTTGTTTCGTCCTTTGGTTGTTCCTGCTTCCCTTAGCTATTCATACTCTGGCTTAACAATAACAACGTGTAGCTGTAGCTGTTCATATTGAAATAATTGTGTCACAACCAATTTTGTAATGTTTGTCTGTACGTGCCCGCAATTGTACCGAAAAAGTATTCAAATTCTTTGGTTTTTTTTGTTTTTGGTTTCTTGGTCCTTTGAATTGTGTTGTGTCCTTTGGCATGCTGTCGAGTAATTGTGTTACTTTCGTTTTCTATGCATTACTGTTCGTATTTCTT
Organism: Sarcophaga rosellei; assembly: GCA_930367235.1. Classification (NCBI taxonomy): domain Eukaryota; kingdom Metazoa; phylum Arthropoda; class Insecta; order Diptera; family Sarcophagidae; genus Sarcophaga; species Sarcophaga rosellei. Next base: position 7,804,271 of record OV884017.1, on the reverse strand, counting down.
AGTTTTCTAAACCATTTCCGTAATAAAAGTTTTTCATTTTCTATTCGAGTTGTCTGTACTTTTTTTTTCTAATTATTCTTCACATTAAATAAAGACTTACAATGGCCCTTAATAGAGGAAAACCTTGGTCGACCTTATGGCTAGAAAATGGGTGTCATGTAATGATTGTGCATTTAGTCCGCAAACGATTTCTTTTAGAAAAAATCCTAATCAGTTCAAAACTGAAATCTAAGTGGATTGCCGAATACTTCCAGAAGGGCTTAATCATGGACTAAATCTCGGTCTCCCTAACTTCTGTAGTGAGCTTACAGGCTATAAAGCAAGCTGTAGGTAGCATGCCGGCTTATTAGACCGTAAGGCCGCGGTTCAAATCCCAGGTCAGACATCAAAACGAAAATATGAAAAAAATATTTCTTCAGCCAAAAATCTGAGAGTAAAAACAAATTGCCATGAAAAGTTTCTCAAAAAATCTGTCGTTCGAAGTCAACTTTAAACTGTAGGTCCCGCCACTCATGTATAAAATTAACACCCACAACATAAGTGGTGTGAGAAGCTAGGCCGTAATCCTGACTGAAGGTTTGTAATGGCGAATTACATGTGTATGTCAATCTCGGTCTCCCTAACTACTGTAGTGAGTTTACAGGCGTGGTATGAACGTGATATTGGCTATAAAGCAAGCTGTCAAACTGATCCTGACTAAAGGATATCCATAGGTAGATCCAAATCCCAGGTCAGACATCAAAACGAAAATATTTCTTCGGTGACTTCCTCTCAGCAGATTTCTGGCAAAAACTCTGAGAGTAAAAATGCCATGAAAAGCTTCTCAAAAATCTGTCATTCGGAGTCGACTTTAAACTGTAGGTCCCGTTACTCATGTATAAAATTAACGCACAAAACACGAGTGGTGTGAGAAGCTAGGACGTTGTAAAATGGGTCAATTCGGCCTCCGGGTACTGTACTTGTCACAGTTGACAAGTACACGTCCTCTAACCTAACCTAACGTAAAGGATATCCAACTATTCACTTATCAATCCTCTCTATCATTCAAGGGACTGTCAAATCTCTTTCGGGTGTAATTTTCCCAAAACTATCGCATGCTTCGACTGCCTTGATCTGTTTATGCATCAGCCATGTGTCAATCTAATATCGTCTATACCGATTTGTTCGAGCTGGCACTGTATTACAGAATACCAATCCATATCACCTACTTTCGTTATACTGTCTGGATAGATTTATTTTCATTCTTTCTGAATTGATCATTACAACCATTTAGTTAGGATTAGAACCAGGGGTGTTGTCGAGCCGGAACGCTCCGGAACGTCGTTCCGGTACTTCATTTTTGGACAGGAACGCGTTCCGGAACTAAAGATGATTTCTGATAACGAGAATTGGCTGACGTTTTGAAAAAAAAAATTAAAAAGAATTGCTGATTTTTTTCTAATTTTTGACGTGTTTTTATATGTATTTCTATAAACAAGGGTTTGAACTGAACCCGATCCGGAACGAACCGGCTTGTTTTTCCGAACCGTAAACCGGAGTCCGGAACGCTTTCCGGTAAAAAAAAAATAGCACAACACCACTGATTAGAACCTAGTTTATCACATCACACATATTGTGTGTATTAATTTTATGCATGAGTGGCTGGGCCCACAGATTAAAGTAGACTTCGAACGTTAGCTTTTGACAAACTTTGCAATGCAAATTTAATTGACTCTGAGAATTTTTATCGGAAGACTACTGGAAGGAAATCACCGCCGAAATATTTGTTCATGTTTTGTGTGGTAGATGTCTGTGCTAGGGTTTGAATCTAAAAAGCCAATTAGACCATGGCGACTCTCTGGTTATACGGAGATATTTATTGGCATCTAACAAATCCTGCGCTTGCTTTATTATCATACTCAATTGGAACATATTGGATTAGAAGCGGGACAATCAACTCTTTACACAACATCGTAACGTCATCTCTGGTTCTGTATTTATTCTTACGGGTCATTGCATGATGGGTGAAACCTTTTATACTTGAAAATAACTACCTCAGAGGTGATAGATCCTTTGGATGAAGCAGAGGGTACCGGCCAATTTATGTGACAATATCCGGTTCTAACAGGTCAGACATCTTCCACAAAACGAAGTATGAAAAAATAATCTTCGGCGACTGCCTCCCAGCAGATTTCTGGCAAAAACTCGGAGAGTAAATAAAATTGCCATGAAAAGCTTCTCAAAACAGTCTGTCGTTCGGAATGGACTTTAAACTGTAGGTACCCGCCATACATGTATAAAATTAATACACAAGATAAGTGGAGTGAGAAGCTGGGTCGTAATCCTGACTGAACGGTTGTAATGACCAATTATAAAAAAATGTTTAGCCTCTATCGAATCCTGAGCTGGGAGGACATTTGCTTCATTGCCATACTCACCTGGAACATATTAACTTTCTATCTGGTTTATAATTTGATGCTAAGGAAGACATGCTTCAAATGCGAAAATCCGTTACTGTTTGTTAAGATCAGTTAATCACGACTTGTGAGTTCTCTCTGGGGCTTTGCCTCATATAGGGCTTTGCCTCATATAATCCATTGCGTCTTATCCAAACCTTATCCAGCGGCAGTAATTTGGGAATTTTTAAGATCATTTCTTGCATAACGGGTGTTGGGAAAGGATGCCAATTCAATTGTTTTTTGTAGATTGAAGGCAAAAGTACTTTTCTACAGTCGAACTTGATCACTTGCAATATTGTTTTGAATTTTTTCTGTTCTCTTTAAAGACAAAATTGTAGTTTAATTTTCTTATTGTTATTGTTGTTGTTATTGTTCAGGCTGTTACCGATAACCAAGTCCAAAAAAAGGAGGGAATATTTTAATAATTCACAACCAAGCGTCAGCAGTTTTCTTTAACAATAAATTCTGTTCAGTTTTATTCTCTCTTTTTCTCTCTTTTTTTGGTTTTTGTTCCTTGGTACTATGTGAAGTTGTACTTGTATTTTGTGTGTTACTTTAAGCCTTAGTAATGAATAAATTGGTCTGAATAATGGGACCATAATGGTGTATGGTTGGCTATGTGTGCGAAAAAAAATTGAAATTGTATTTTGAGTGGTAGACAGTCAAAACAAAAAAGAGAACACGAGGAGACTAGAATTGGAAATGAAAATTAAAGAAAAAAGAAAAAAAAAGAAAACGATGGCATTCAAAGGAATGAAAATGTAACGCATGAATGCGTACACAACCGTAAATAATGGCTTAGAATGGATGAATACCTACCCATTGTGCGTGTCTACCACTGCTACTACTTCTACTCACACTAATACAATTACGAAAAGCAATACAATTATAATCAGATAGAGAGAGAGAGAGAAGTACACGCATACTATGAAATGGCAAATAAAATCATAGAATTTTAACCAATACTAATGAAAATTCCAATTACAATTGTAGACAGCCGGCGAGAGAGAGAGTGTGTGTGTGTGTGTGTTGGAGATTCCGTGTTTGTATGATTTGACTGGAAATGTTTATTTGAAAGGCAGCATTGTTCTGATAAATAATAACCATTTTGGGTTAAATAGTGTGTGCAAGAGGCAAATTTTTCTTGAATTTTTGCCATTCATTGTGAAAGTCATTCCAATTTATTATTTTGGATTTTTATGATTCAATTTGCAAACGCTCATTAAGCTCGCCCCCAAACAATTACCCAAAAATTTTTCCTCTCTTTGCTTTCTACTCTACTTTCTTTTATTTAAGATATCCAAGCATAAATGATAAAAATAAATGTTTTTTTGAAATTAAATTCGTTCACTTTATCTCTTCTCATCTTAGATCCGCCCACTGTTTCAGTGCATTTGGCTAATGAAGATCCCAGTCGTATTGTAACCAGAGCTGAGGGTCAAAATGTAACCTTCAAATGTAGGGCCGATGCCAGGCCGCCCGTTACTGCCTACTCCTGGTTTAAGAATGTAAGTAAAAACTCTTCCTCTTCCCTTTTTTCTTTTCTTATTTTATTTAGCCAATCGTAGTTAATAGCTGCTGGCTGGCTTCATAAAACAGCTACGAGAAGTAAACGAAAATTACAAGAGTAATGTGAATGCGGTAACATCAGGTATTGTTAAGCAATTTTGCTGCCGCTGTATTGCAAGTTGCGTTGGAATGGAAAATATATTTTAAATGCTCATTTTATGTCTTATCAATATGTTGTGTGTTGAAAGGAAAAAAATATTAATAAATACTATGGACAGGGGAAAAGATATTGTTATTTACATCTATAATAAGTAATTGCATATGGCAATAAAAATTTCATTTAATAAATCGTACATTTTATGGGGATATCTTCGAAAAATATTCTTTAAGAAACAGTTTGTGTCTGTAAGAGAATAGTATTCATTTATTATTATTATCGTGTAAAAGTTCTTTAATACTAAGACCATATTGTTATGTTTTTATCATTTTAAAAACGTTTACAATATGAGCTCGTAGTTTGCAAATAAAATAAAAATAAATTTGCGTTTAGTTTTTAATTAAATTCTTTATTATTTGCATAATTCTGTGTGCCACTGTTCACAACTTGATGTAAACCACAGCAATTGCTTCTCTTTGTTATTCATCTGTTTATAATCATTGCATAAACATTAACAATTACTAGACAATTATTCGACAGATCTTTATAACAGAGATCTTGAAACCCCGATTACTCTCTTCAAACAAACCACGACTTCACACAAGACTGACTGAACTTCACTCAATCACTCGCATGCTTTGTCTTGCCTTTTATATGACAGAGTTAACAGTCTAATGATAGTTGTTGCCTTTTATTTGACAGAGTTAACAGTCTAATGATAGTTGTTGAAGGCGAATGTTCATGGCTTAGCCTTCTCGAGATCTCTATAAACGTAAACATCGTTGTTTCATTGTTGTATATTTTGTTTACATTTATTCTTGTAATGCTTGTTGTTGCATTTTTGTTTCCTTGTTTAGCATTTTTTTTATACTGGTGTTAGTTAGTATATTTTTGTTTATCTTGTAAACAAGTTCATTGTTTTCCTGTTTGTAGTTTTTTTTTTTATAATTTTAATGTTAAACGATGTAAAAGCAAAATCTCATTTCCATATTCGTAACAATATGCTATATTGTGCCATCCAGGCGTCATTCCACAATTCCCGAGATTCAACCTGACAAAAAAATTTGAAGTAATACACCAGAGACTCGTTATCATTACATATATATGTATATAATTAGTCATTACAACCTTTCATTTATGTTGTTCATGAGTGATGGGACCTACAGTTTAAAATCGATGTCAAACGAAAGATTTTTGAGAAACTTTTACGAAACTTTGAGAAACTGTTACGTTTTTACCCTTTAAAAACGTTAACAATATGAGTTCGTGGATTGCAAATGAAATAAAAGTAAATTAGTGTTTAATTTCAAAATCAATTCTTTATTGTCTGCACAAATCTGTGTGCACCCTGTGTTGAAATTTATTCACACAATAACAATTTCCTTTAAATTGTTATTCTTCTTGTACACAATAACAATTTCCTTTAATTGTTATTCCTCTCGTACACTCGTTCGTTATAACTTCGAACAACGATTATCTTCACACGCAACTTGTCTGCACTCAAGTCTGACTGAATTATTACTCACTCCTCGTTGCTCGTTTTGTCTTGCCTTTTATATCGCTGGATCATCAGTCTAATGCATGCCCTTGGCAGAGAATGACTGCCTTCGGGAACAATCTAAAAATGTAAACAACTCGCTTCCCTTGTTGTTAGTGGATCTTGTTTACATCTATCCTTGTAGCGTTGTTGTTGTTTGTTTACTTTGTCCCTTTTCTCTTCTTATACCTGATGTTATTGTTGCTTGTTTACTTTGTCCCCTTGTTTACTGATGTTGTTGTTATATTCTCGTTTGTTCTTTGATCACGCGATCAAGCCCATTGTTTTGTTGCTATATGTTTACTTTTTCGTTGATCATGTAAACAACTGCCTTATGTTGTTTTTGGAGCTTTTGTTTATTACTTTATACATGATCAAGTCCGTTGTTTTGTTTTTGGAGCTTTTGTTTATTATTTTAATAACACCATTTCCATTTTCGTAACACTGCCGCCCACTTAAGCCTGTTCGTCCCGAATAGGCTCATTATCTCCTCTTCCATATTTCGCCAGTCGCTCTATGTGCACGACCTTCATTTTGGCTCGGGGGCTGTTCGATTTCTGAATCCTGTATACGACATCATTTAACCTTTTAATTATTTTATAAGGTCCTTCCCAGCTGGTTTGTAGCTTGGGAGATAATCCTTTCCTCCGCTTTGGGTTGAAAAATAGAACCAATTGTCCCTCATGGAAGCCCTTCGTATTCGCGGCACGATCATATCTGGCTTTCATTCTATCGCTAACCATTTTAATACGTGTGCGCACAAATTCATGAAGTTCATTTAAACTTTCCTGTTTTCCAGTATATGTGTCATCTTCCGCTGTGGCGGGCTTACAGCCAAACTCTAAGTCACCAGGTAGTTTTATCTCAGTCCCAAAAATAACCTTGGCGGGTGATCTAGATGTAGAGTCATGAACCGCGGATCGGTACGCCAGTAGAAACCTCGGAATGTGTTCGTCCCAATCCTTCTGTTGCTCGCTCACTACTTTCCGCAAGTATTCCTCCAGGGTTCGATTGAACCGTTCTACCATTCCGTCGGACTGTGGGTGAAGTGGCGTCGTTCGAGTCTTCTTAATACCGTATACTTCACACATTTCTTTGAATACGGCTGACTCGAAATTTCTGCCTTGATCAGAATGTAGCTCTACTGGGACCCCGTAGCGACATACCCAGTTGTTCACAAAAACATTCACTACGGTGTTCGCCTCTTGATTGGGTATCGCATACACTTCCGGCCATTTGCTGAAGTAATCCATCACGACGAGGACATATCGGTTTCCGGCGTTGCTGACAGGAAAAGGGCCTGCTACGTCCATCGCTATCCGCTCGAAAGGTGCGCCCGAGTTATATTGTTGCAGCTGACCTCTACTTCTTCTTACGGGACCTTTAGCTGCCATACACTGGGTACAGTTTGCAATCCAATCAGCCACTGATTGCTGGCATCCAACCCAATAAAAACGTTGCTTTAGTTTTTCCAGCGTCTTTGTTACGCCAAGGTGCCCTCCGCTAGCTCCATTATGGAATTCGTTTAAGACTTCTTTTATTTTAGAGGAAGGCACCACTATTAGGTTGGATGATGTCTTGCCATCAGCGCTTTCCCAAAGTCGATATAAGCACCCGTCTATTACTTTTAAGCTGTCCCATTGCGCCCAATATGCTTTTGTAAGAGCACTTTCCGCTGATATTTCATTTCGGGTAGGCCGTTTGTCCTCTTTCTTTGCTGCTATAATTTTTGCCAATATTGGGTCACTCCTTTGGGCTTCAGACCAGTCTTCGTCGGCATCGATTTGCATCAGCCGGATGTCGATGATAGATTCCTTCTTTTCAGCCTTTACGCAATGTCTACACTCTAATTTACATGGCCGGCGTGAGAGAGCATCAGCATTTCCATGTTTTGCACCTCTTCGATGTTCAATGCTGAAGTCATAAGTCTGGAGGCGCTCAATCCAACGTGCTAACTGCCCTTCAGGGTTCTTGAATTGCAGCAGCCATCGCAGTGCGGAATGATCGGTCCTTAGTAGGAAATGTTGTCCATACAAGTACTTATGGTAATGTTTTATGCATTCCAGCACTGCAAGTAGCTCACGTCGGGTTACACAGTAGTTCCGTTCAGGCTTTGACAGTGTACGACTATAGTATCCTACGACTTTCTCAGTCCCATTGACCACTTGGGAAAGCACACCACCAATACCATATCCGCTAGCATCACTGTCCAAAATGAATTTTTCCCCTGGGACCGGATACGCCAAAACTGGTGCGGCACACAATAAGTCCTTTAGTGCCTGGAACGCCTTTTCCTGTGACTCACCCCATTGATACACCTTTGATTTCTTGGTGAGCTCATGTAGGCTTGCCGCCACGCTGGCAAAGTTAGGCACAAAGCGTCTATAATACGTGCATAGTCCCAAAAAACTGCGTAATTCATGAAGGCTCTGCGGACGAGGCCAGTCCTTTACTGCTCGTATTTTATCTTCATCCGTGGATATGCCATCTGATGTAACAAGATGCCCCAAATACTTCACTTGTCTTTGGAAGAACGCACATTTCTTTACGCTCAATTTTAGGCCAGCCATTGATATTCGTTGCAGAACTTCTGCCAGGTTCTCAAGGTGTTCGTTGAAAGTTCTGCCCATCACTATTATGTCATCGAGATACACCAGGCAAGTCTTCCAATGCAGCCCCTTTAGTACACGTTCCATAAGCCGCTCGAACGTGGCCGGAGCATTACAGAGCCCAAATGGCATGACTTTAAACTGCCATAAGCCGCCATTCGCACTGAATGCAGTTTTTTCCTTGTCCTTGTCTGCAATTTCCACCTGCCAATATCCGCTTTGTAGATCCAATGTGGAGAACCACTTTGTTCCGGCTAGCGTGTCGAGAGTGTCGTCAATTCTCGGTAGCGGGTAACTGTCCTTTTTAGTGACATCATTCAGCTTCCTGTAGTCTACGCAGAATCTTGTACTGCCATCTTTCTTCTTGACTAGGACTACAGGTGAGCTCCACGGACCAGATGATGGTTCAATTACACCGCTCCTCTTCATTTCGTCGACTAGCTCTTTAACCTCATTACGCTTCGCTAGCGGTATACTTCTGGGTGCCTGTTTTATCGGTCTTGCTTCACCAGTATCAATCTTGTGTTTGACCATGGCTGTTCTACCTTGACTTTTATTGTTCGTGGCGAAAGCGCAAGCGTACCTCTTTAGCAGCTTTTTGGCTTTATTTTTTTCTGAAGCTGCTAGACCTGCCACCCATTTCTCCACATTTTTACCAAATTCCTGTTGGTCGTTGGCTGACATTTCGGCAGGTTTCGGCGATTGTTCACTGTTGATTACCGCCTCTACTGGAACACATTGACCCACCTCGGAGTTTTTAGAGATGACTTTTTCTTGGCCTGATAGATTTAGTACTCTCACCGGGACTATTTTCTGTTCGGTAGATTTGACGAGGGCCTTTCCTGATAACAAGTCCGTCTGAATTTCTACTGGTTCCACAACCCACAAGCGGTTTTCCTCACAATCTCCCTCCACACGTGCCCATATCAGCGTTTCGCTCTGTGGTGGTAATTTCTGTTGTTCAGCCGCAACTAACCTTCGGGCGTGCACCTGATGCTTGTATCCAACGTCAAGAGGTATCTCCACATTCCGCCAACTCATTGTCTGTTGCCCCATATTCAAATTGATGCCATGGGCTATCATGAAATCGGCACCAATGATAACCTCGTCCACAATATCGGCAACAACAAACACATGGCTTACACTGATGTTGGCCATAGTCACCTTCGCTTCTGTTTTCCCATGGACGGTGGCAGACTCTCCAGTAGCTGTTCGTAGCCTTATATTACTGAGTGCCTCACGCTTCCCCTTGACTATATCTGGTCTGATGATAGACTGCGTCGCACCGGTGTCTATAGTGAAGGTGTGTTTTCTGCCGTTTATGTACCCGCACGCCGTAAGGTTGTTGTTGTCTCGCTGCATTACTGATATGGAGATTGTGGGGCCCTTGCTTGTGGGAGCCAGCACTTGCCCCTCAGTGCTAGCTCGTTTTAGTTTAACGGGGACTCTTGGGTAGATGGTTGGTGGTTAGCCCGTTTATTATTCCTTGCTGGCGAGACGGACCTTGACCTTTTTCGTGGCTCTTTGCAGTTCCGTTGGAAATGGCCGCCCTTTCCGCAGTTGAAACATTTAGGTTTAGCCTTTTGTCCAGTTTCTGCCAAAACTTGCTTGATCATTTCTTTAAATTTGTCCAAAAGGCATTCTTCTTCATCCACGACTTCCATTTTCCGCACTTTGCTTATTTGTGGTCTAGAAATTGTGCGAGCGGTCTCCTGGGCTAGTGCAAAGGATACAGTTTCCGCAAAGGTTGTCTTTTGTGCAGAACATACCGCTAGTTTGATGTCAGGGTCGCGTATACCGTTTACAAACGCCTCGGTTTTAAAATTGTCTATAAGTGGGTGGTTTTCTCCCGGGTATGTGAGCTGCACTAACCTCTCGACCTCCATTGCAAAGGCTTGAAGTGACTCATTAGCCTTTTGCGCTCGGCACCTTAACTCCATGCGGTACAGTTCTCGTTTATGCTCGTCGCCGAATTTGCGCTGTAACGCCACCATTAAATCGTTGTAGTTGTTTCTGCGGTTGGCTGGCATGGTCTCCAGAATCTCGGCTGCGGCACCTTTTAATGCCAGAATTAGTTCCAAAGCCTTCTCTTCATCGTCCCATCCGTTTCGGCTGGCTACCGTCTCGAATTGAAATTTAAAGACGGATAAGGGTGAGCTACCATCAAAGGAAGGTGGTTTTATCCTGCCGGTACCTTCTGATACGACTCGCACTTGTTCCAACCGCTGGCTCTGGAGGTTGCTGATCTTCTCGTCCATTTTAACCAGTTTTCCCTCGACGGCCTTTTCCAAATTGTCCGCTCTCGTGTCAACGGCCTTTTCTAAATGTGACACCCTTTCCTCGACATCAGTGATTCTTTTGCTGACCACCTCATGGATTTCCTGCAGCCTTCTAGATGTTGCTTGTACTTCGGCCAGAAGTTTCTGATTTTCGGCTCTAGTAGCATCTTGCATTTTTCGATTTGCTACTTCCATTTTTTCCATCCGTTGTTCACTATCTTTACGAAACTCAGCCAGCAGTTTTAGATTTTCGGCTCTAGAAGCTTCGTGCATTTTTTTATTTTCCGCTGAAGCTACATCTATTTTTTCCATCATAGCTGCTAGCAATGAATTTATGTCGATACAGCTAGGGGATGCAGGTGCCTTGAGCTCTCGTTCCTCGTCATCCTCGAACTCGTAGGAATCGATGTCGATGCCCTCAAACTGCAGTTGTTCCCTTAACCGCCTTTGCAGTTCATTTTTAGTGCCCGTTGTTGGCAGCTTGAGTTTATCTAACTCACGTTTAAGTCGTTCCACTTTTAGGTCAGAGAGTTTCATGTTGGTTGTAATTTCTCTTTATTACTTTTACTTTTATTTTTGGATTTTGCAATCCCACTTCTGACACCAATTGTTACGTTTTTACCCTTTAAAAACGTTAACAATATGAGTTCGTGGATTGCAAATGAAATAAAAGTAAATTAGTGTTTAATTTCAAAATCAATTCTTTATTGTCTGCACAAATCTGTGTGCACCCTGTGTTGAAATTTATTCACACAATAACAATTTCCTTTAAATTGTTATTCTTCTTGTACACAATAACAATTTCCTTTAATTGTTATTCCTCTCGTACACTCGTTCGTTATAACTTCGAACAACGATTATCTTCACACGCAACTTGTCTGCACTCAAGTCTGACTGAATTATTACTCACTCCTCGTTGCTCGTTTTGTCTTGCCTTTTATATCGCTGGATCATCAGTCTAATGCATGCCCTTGGCAGAGAATGACTGCCTTCGGGAACAATCTAAAAATGTAAACAACTCGCTTCCCTTGTTGTTAGTGGATCTTGTTTACATCTGTCCTTGTAGCGTTGTTGTTGTTTGTTTACTTTGTCCCTTTTCTCTTCTTATACCTGATGTTATTGTTGCTTGTTTACTTTGTCCCCTTGTTTACTGATGTTGTTGTTATATTCTCGTTTGTTCTTTGATCACGCGATCAAGCCCATTGTTTTGTTGCTATATGTTTACTTTTTCGTTGATCATGTAAACAACTGCCTTATGTTGTTTTTGGAGCTTTTGTTTATTACTTTATACATGATCAAGTCCGTTGTTTTGTTTTTGGAGCTTTTGTTTATTATTTTAATAACACCATTTCCATTTTCGTAACACATGACAATTTTATATTTCTCTCAGAGTTTTTACCAGAAATCTGCTGAGATGAAGTCGCGGAAGAAATATTTTTCATGTTTCATTTTGTTTGGAGATGCCTGGCATGGGTTTTGAACCCTGGTCTCACGTCTAATAAGCCAACACACTACCTACTAGTCTACGACGACTACTTCAATATCATTAGTAGCTTCTATATGCACCGAAGATTCAATGATAATTCAACACAATGTTATTGAGCACGTGTACACTGTTATCCACGGTAAAAGCATTGACCAGTTTTCGGTAATGGTTTCGTTTTAGTTCCATTAATAAATTTTTCTACAACAACATGTTAATTGGTTTAACATTACAAGTCCTAGAATGAAAGAGTTGCCATCTAGACTTTAGTATGTCTAGATATTTATGAAAAAGTATTCTGTTGTATTAGATATACTTAGTGACGAAAGACTTAGGTCTTTCAGCCTTACCCCTAATCGTATATTGTATTGAAACCAAGTATTGTAAACATATATTATATGCAAGTGTGAATAGGCAAGTTCACTCAGTGGACATATGTCCCATTGTGGCAGTGAATGCTGAATAACTCTTTGATATAATCTCTACTGCTTCTCACGAGATTGTTCGTTGTTCAAGTTTATCTATTCAGCAAGGGATTTTAAAAAGGAATTAAAGCCTCCAAATGTTATAAATTTGAAACAATGATGACTTTTGTACTTGGATTACTTAGGTTTGCAGCCGAGGCCTTTAGCCATTATAGTCTGTTACCTCGGTGATCAAGTCTGTCAGTTTTCTTTGCTTATTTATTGACTAAAATATCATATTTTTGGCTTCTAAATACAAATTGCTCTAGTCTAGTATGTAGTGTGTTGGCTCATTAGGTCGTGGTTAAAACCCAGCTTGGACACAAACCCTATTGAAAAATATTTTCTCCGCGACTTCCTCTTAACAGTCGTCTGGAGTAAATAAAATTACCATTAAAAATATCGCAAGAAACCTGCCGTTCGAACTCATCTTTAAGCTGTAGGTCCCTCCACTCATGGATAAAATTAACACATACACGTACAACATGGAGGATGTAAAATGCTAGGTTATAAAACTTACTAAAGCATTGTAATGATCAAGTAATTAAGTTCAAATGGATTTTTCATACATTTTGTATATGGAATGTTCAGATTTCTACTCTTGAACATTTTTTATTTTTTCTTCGAATTTTTTAGCCTTTTAAATCTCGTTTTTATTTCAAAAGGCCATTCCATTTAAAAAAAACTCGTATACCAATGTCGGTATTATTTCCTTTTAAAAGTCATGTTAAGAATATGAAATAATTTGTGCAGAGAAATAGAAATTAAAACTTCCTTAAAACGTACTCGTATTCAAATCATAAAATTTTACCATTTTGAATAATGATTTCGGTTCTCTCTTTTGACAAGTCCAAGAGGAGGCATTGAATTAAAAATCGACATGAAAATCTGCTTTCACTTATTCACTCTCACTGAACTAGGATAAATGCCAGAAATAACTCTTCAGGTTTTACTCAAAAAATTTTCATACGAGCAACAGCAGCAGCCACTCCAACAAAAACAAAAAAACCCCCATGTACAACAAATTTCTGCAAGCAGATGTTAATATCGGTGACCAGTATCTCCCTTATCACACACACAACTAAACGGTTTAAGGCACTTTCGCCAGCTTGAGGAGACTGTAAAGCAAAGCAAATAAAAAGGCAATAAAAATTGGTAGAAAAATAAAAAATACGAACTGGAGCAGCAGCCGGCTAAAGAAATAAGAAAATCAAGTCAAGGATAACGTTGATGATACACGCCACAGCTGGCTATCGAATCATGACTACTGCCGCACACACGATATTAATTGACGAAGTTAGATAGGTAGTGGAAGGAGGCATTTAGAGTAACAGGAAAAGTAAAATAACAACAACAACAACAGTAAGCAACCAACCAACATTTAACAAATAAATAAATAAAGAAGAAGCAAATGTGTTTAGAGTAAGTAATAAACAGCAGCATCAGAGAGTATCCAAAAAGAATGAAAACGAAGGAGAGCATAAGCAATATTGAAAGTCAGTAAAACTCTGTGTTTTGTTACTCTCTGCTACTTACAAACACTGTATAATAATAAGCACAGCAACGAAAGAAGAGAGTATCCTTTTAAAAGGATATTCTGTGACCACAGAAGAATAAAGTTTTTAAAGCATCCGAAACATTTGCTTTCCATGGAAATGCAGGGGTCAGGGGTTTGAGAAAAGCTGCTGGCCATTAAAAATGGAAAGAAACTTTTCAAGCAGCGTTAATGTGGTGGCAACATATTGCGCCTTAACGAGATAAGTGTCATATTATTTTCAGTTTTTTTTTTTACTTTTGTTTTGCCTCTTTCCCTTATAGTCTACAGGATATTTTTGAAGAGTGAAAGGAATTTTAGAATTTTTAAGATTTTTTTTTTAAAGAAATGTTAAAGACAACGATTGCATGCAGCAGATGGCAAAGCAATGCCTTTAAATTGCCATAAAAATAATATTTATTATCAAGTAATATAGCATTGATATCGAACAGCTTGGTTCTAAACTTGCTGACTTACTTACTTAATGGCCCATTAATAACCCGATTAACGGATTTCGGCCTGCCTTAACACATCCTTCCAGGCGCCTCTGCTTCTTGCACGCCTATGCCAGTTGGTCACACCAGTCGATGATGTTCCAACGCAAACAAGGTCGTCTTCTTCGCCTACTTCTGCAGATCTCCGCATCAAATACACGTCTCGCCAAAGCATCCTCCTCCATTCGAACGACATGGCCGAGTCAGCTCAGCCGCTGGATGTTACTACGTTGCACAACGTCCATGTCGTTGAGGCTCTCATATATCTCTCTGCCAAATAGCTCTGTGCCAAAGATCTTACGTGGGACTTTTCTCTCGAATACTCTCAAGGCTGCTGCATCAGTGCTTAATAGGTTCCATGCCTCTGCGCCATAAAGAATCACGGGGAGGATGAGCGTCTTGTTGAGTATTAATTTTGTCGTAAGAGAGAGGTCTCTGCTACTCAGTTGCCTATTGTGACCATAGTAGCACCTGTTTATCACCAGACTGACATCATTTTGGGTGGTAACGGCGGAGCCAAGATAAATAAATTCCTTGACTATATCGAAAGTATAGTTATCGCCCGTAATCTCAGATCCAATATGCCGCATGTCTCTACTTGTCCTTGACATATTACTTCATTTTGCCCTTATTTACTACCAGACAGACCCATCTTAGTAGACAGAAGTAACAGAACAAGACAGAAGTAACATCTCACTTGGTACGACCTATGAAGTCAATGTCGCAAGAGAACGCAAACAACTGGGTGCTTTCTTGAAAAATAGTGCCATTGCAATGCACTCCCGCCTTTCGCAGAACCCTCTCCATGACGGAGTTGAAGAGCTCACATGATAAGGCATCGTCTTGTCTGAAACCTCACACGATTTCTAATGGTTCGTGGAGATCCCTTTCTATCTTTCCAAAGGCACAGAAGTTGCTCAACGTCATTCTGCATAGTGGTATTAGATTCGCAGGTCTACCGAGCTCAGACATTGCGGCAAAAACATGATCCCTTATGGGGCTTTCGAAGGCTGTTTTATAGTCCACAAAAAGGATGGTTTTTCGCGAGTCTTGCCTAGGATTTGACGTAGTGTGAAGATCTTGTCGATGGTGGACTTGCCAGATCTGAACCAGCACTGATAAGGTCCAATCAGTGTTTTGACGAATGGCTTCATTCGTTCACACAATACGGCCGCAAGAACCTTATATGCGATAGAGAGAAGCCAAATTATAAAGTTTCAGATTCTTTCAGATTTGCAATAGAATGCTTATCAAGAATGCTTTAGAGGTCATACTGGCGTTATGTGGCATAGTATTTCAAGTAGAGATAAAGCAAAACTTCCCATAAATAATGCTTTGTGGACACAGAATTCATCATTGTTCAAGCAGCACAAAAAAGAAAACAACCCTTGGGTAACTATGCTCTTTCGTGTACTTGAGAATTAATAAAGTTATTAAAGACACAAACCACGTGTGAAGCCTAATATAGGGTGTTTTTTATAGAGGTATAGAAATTTAAGTTGCAATAAAACAACGATGGATTATTCGATTGACATGAATTTTATTTATCCGAAAGATAATCTTGTGGCATTACATTTTAAATATGATTTCTGGCATATGACCGCCACGGCTGGCGCGGATGTAGTCCAATCTGGACGTCCAATTTTCGATGACTTTTTCCAACATTTGTGGCCGTATATCGGCAATAACACGCCGAACGTTGTCTTCCAAATGGTCAAGCGTTTGTGGCTTTACCGCATAGACAAATGACTTTACATAGCCCCACAGAAAGTAGTGTAGCGGTGTTAAATCACAAGATCTTGGAGGCCAATTCACAGGTCCAAAACGTGAAATTAGGCGGTCACCAAACGTGTTTTTCAGTAAATCTATTGTGGCACGAGCTGTGTGACATGTTGCGCCGTCTTGTTGAAACCACATCTCCTGGACATCATGGTTATTCAATTCAGGAATAAAAAAGTTAGTAATCATGGCTCTATACCGATCACCATTGACTGTAACGTTCTTCCTCAATGCTACGCTCTACAGCAGCAATAGCTTCTTCTGTATGCACCGTACAGCATCTCTGGGAATGCGAGTTATCAATAAGAGTAGCGTGGTGCGAAAACGTTCCATGGTTAATCGAATTAACTGCTCTGATGGACGATTTTGTCGCCGATAAAATGGACGTAGTGCGCGCTACGTTTTCCGCACAGAACCATTATTTTCGAAATAAAATTGCACTATTTGCAAGCGTTGTTCAGGCGTGAGTCTATTCATGATGAATTGCCAAACCAAACTGAGAATAAATCACTTGACAGCTGTTAAATCGGTCGCCATCTTGAAAAGTAATGCCAACTTAAAGTTCTATACCTCTATAAAAACACCCTTTACAATGTTCAGATATGCACTTTTATTAAGTCAATATTCGGTTTATTGAGTGCAATATTTTAAGTGTTCAGACATAATAATATACGCAGTTCAGCTGCTTATTCAATATTCATTTGACAGCTGGTAAACAAAACAGCTGGTTGTTTCAACAACATTGTTTTTATTTTGTTTTTGTTTTGTTGTTTTTTTTTTTGTTTGCCGTTGTTGATATTTGACAAGTGTTCGGATAATTGTAATATGCTCACTGAACATACTTATGACAGTGCTGCATTTTAAGTTTTACTCAATATTATAACAATTTGCGTATTTATTGAGCAATAATTAATTGTAACTTTATATGAAATGTTAAGCTCAATAATGGCGTTTATTGCGGTTTTAAAGGTGCATATCTGAACACCGTATTACTCTATAATCGACTATTTTTGTCTAGCAATTCGAAGGTTGACTTTCACATTTAATGGGAATATCACAGTGGATCATTTCGAGTCCTTGACAAAGTTGTTATTTTCTTTCAACTTTTTATAATTTTATTTTTTAAAACATTTTCAAAACAACTGTTCAATCAACTTATTTCCCCCTTTTCAAAAGACCCATAAGAATTATTTTTCTTTATCGTTATACAATTAACTTCTTCAAAAGTACCCTTTAAGAACATTTTAGTACCTTTTTTTATGAAATGAATTGCATACTACAATTGAGGTCTTCATTGTGAAGACTTAATGGTAAACGATATTTATTTTCAAAAATCATGATTAAAAGCATTTAAATTTCATTTGTTTTTTTAATATTTCACTTGATTTATTACTCCATTCAGGATATTTTTACCTTTGCTTTTATGGCAACAGACATGAAAATAAAGTTTTCCTTTTTATTTCCTGCCATCCTGTTTATAAGAATAAGGAATCACGAAAGATTGCTGGGTCTGGGTCGTGGAGCCTTTAGTTTCAGTTTCAATAGACTTCATCAAATGGAGTGCCTGCGTATTTGTTTTGAATAGAGTGTGGGTTTCTTTCAATAACTTAACGCATAAGATTAACGGCATACAAGGAGAGCTCTCTTTCGTTTTCCTGTTACGATTTGTTGTAAGCAAATGTGGTAGGGGTGGGGAGAGAGAGTTAAGAAGTGACTGCAAACACACATACACAGGCTTTCAGTTATACGGTATACGTGTACGCAATTGCATGTGTATGATGATTTCTTATTTACACATACACGCCCCCATACATATACATACATACGTGATTGCATCCTGTGTACAGGATTAAATGCATGCTGGTTTTAACAGTGGGTGAGTTACGTCTTTTTTTTCCCTTTTTTTTCCTGTAGCTGTTGTTGTTGTGTATTGTGTATTACACTGTTTCCTTTTAGTTTTTGTTTTGTTTGTCGTTATTGCTGTTGCCTTTTAATTCTTCATTTCACTTCCGTCTACAGCAATCCACAGCATAAACTTTTAGTCTTACACATGATAATACATACATGGTAAATTCAGTTTCCAATTCAGCTTGTTGCCTGCAACAATATAAACAAATTTTAAGTAAAACAACAACAACAATAATTGCTATAAAACTAAAAGAGGATAAACCTTCAATAAACCATTTCAATACTTGTATGCATGCATGTATGCATACACACGCTGAAGCAAAAGAAGAGTTCGGTTTGTTTTTTTACTTCACTTTACTTTACATACATGATTGCCAGTAATGCCCGAGATTTTATGTTCCGTTGCGTTCCGTTCCGTTCAGTTCAGTTGTGTTGCATTTCGTTGAACTTTGCTTTTCTGCTTTTAATCCTTTTGTTGTTGAATTAAAATATAATGCACCACACACACGCACACACTTGCTCGTCTACTGGCATGAGATTTCATAGAGCAATGCATCATCATCATCATCCTGTATCAAACAAAAGGAATATAAGGAAGACAGAGTATTAAAAGAATGAAATCATTCAATGAGTGGTTAAATGTAGTTTTAAAAAAGTTTAATAACGAAATAGTTGTGCATTAACAAGGGAGCTGTTGTAGCACACAATATCTGGATTGGCTAAAGTAATGGAAATGCCACAATCTAGTAGGTAGTGTGTTGGCTTATTATACTTATAAAGCCACGGTTCAAATCCCCGGTCAGATATCAAAACCAAAATATGAAAAAATATTTCTTCGGCGACTTCCTCTCAGCAGATTTCGGGCAAGAACTCTGAGAGGAAATAAAATTACCAATGAAAAGTTTTTTAAAAATCTGTCGTTCGGAGTCCACTGTAAACGGTCCCGCCATAAAATGAACGCTTACAACATAAGTGATGTGAGAAACTAGGTCGTAATTCTGATTGAGAAAATTGAAACTAGGTCGTCATTCTGATTGAAAGGATTGTAATAACCAACTATGTATGTATGTATGTATAAAATATGTGGCCTTGTAAGCTCATTAGTAAACTCATGACATTACCCACTTCAAGTGCTGAACCGATTTTACTCTCTCGATTACTTGTGAGATCCTCTATATTTGCGACACTCAAAGAATACAATATGCGATTAGGAGTAAGGGTCAGAGACTTAATTCTTTCGCCACTATACCTAATACAGCAACAGAATACTTTTTTATAACTATCTAGACTAAAGTCTAGATGGCAACTCTTTCATTCTAGGACTTGTAATGTTACCCCAATTAACTTGTGGTTGTATAACAATTTATTAATGGAACTGAAACGGAGCTATTAAATGTACGATAAGAAATAAAAAGAAAAATACCTTCAGGCAACCTACACCGAAAATGTTTCATTGGTGCAAACACGCCCGAACTGGCCAAAGCTTTTACAGTGGATAACAGTGTGCACGTGCTCAATAATATTGTGTTTAATTATTACTGAATCACCGGTGCATATAGAAGCTGCTAATGATGTCGAGTAGTCGCTGTAGACTAGTAGGTAGTGTGTTGGGTTATTAGACGTGAGACTAGGGTTCAAAACCCATGACAGACATCTCCAACAAAATGAAATACGAAAAAGAAAAACTCTGAGAGTAAATAAAATGTCATAAAAAGTTTTACAAGTCTGTCGTTCGTTAAATTGTATCACGCACCGTATGGGTCTAAAAGAAGTTTTCATATTTTCGTTTTATTCGAAATATCTGAGCTCATGTTTGCATCACTGGCTGGAGTTCGCGTCATACTACCTACTAGACATTGAAAGTGACTACCGTTCTGTTTTTCCATCTGACAGCAAATTCTGTTTCTACATACGTAGTAAAACAATTAGAAGCACAGCGTAAAGTGCTTTAGGGTTGAATGAGGTTAATTTCTGGCCCCGTATGCATCATTTTCATTTGCCCAATTTCATTCCTTTAGAAACTGTCTTACCCATCATGCATCAGCTTTAAGTTAAGCAAACATTTTTAAATTCCAATAACACTAAACCACTGGCTGTACCCCATAATGAACAGAACAGAGCTGCCACATTAAAAAATAAATCCTGGGCAACATTAAAAGAAAAAAAAAAAAAAAAAAAAACATTTTCGTAAAGTTAATTTGACTTGATCATAATTAAGTGAAACAACTTGGCCAAAAACAGAAATTATTAAGCAAAATTTTAAAACAAAACGTATGTACATACAAACACACTAATCTATTTACATATACATGCTTACACATGCCTGTAAAGGTTATAATAACGTAAATACATCCACATTTCAAAACATTTCCAAATAACGGGCATATATTTTAACGTATAAATAGGTTATGTGTGGCTGAATGTGTATGTGTGTGTTCTAAAGTGTATGTAAATATTTTCATATTTACAGTTATTGTTAGAGTGTTCTGTTGTGTTGTGTTCTGCTTGAAGTTTGTAAAATAAACGTCATGCATATTAAATCATACAAATAAACATGGTAACTCTACTCAATTCAAAAGGGATTTTCCTGTTTATTACAGAGCATCGTATTCACAGAGTGTATATTTAGGTTTATATGCGTGTGTGTATGGGTGTGTGTCTCTATTCTAAGCCATAATATACTTGAAAGCTTTTAAGTTATTTGAGTTTTTAATGCTACGACTACTGCTGCTACTGCTACTACTCCAACAACGATTTAATTATAAACTGCACTCAAACTAATGACACATTTTATTGAATGACAGCAACTACAACTACATCTAAAACAACATCTACATCTACTTACATACGAGCAGACAGACAGAAAAAGGAAACTTGCAGGCATGTGTGTTACTTAAATAAACAGCTTAAGAGCCGGTTTTCAAAATAAACTTAAAATATCAGGCATAAGAAAACTAAAACACACAAAGATTTCTCTTCTCTCTCTCTCCCTCTCTCTCTCTCTCTCTCTCTCTCTCTCTCTCTCTCTATTACTCTTAAATATACACCCTCTCCTGTGATTTTCGTGTAGGGGCACCATAACAAAGAGCATCCGGTTATTTATACTCCTTGCAAATTCAATTTTATTGGCAACATTATGCTGGTAAATGGCATTTAAAATTACCTTTCAAAAATTATTGGCAAATTATTAGAAATCTAAGAAATTAATAATCTTTCCCCCTCTCTCCCCTCCCCCACCTCCTCTGTCCTCTGCATTCTTTTGAAATCAAACTCATACGGCTACCAACAATGGCTGGCTGCTAATGACTGTCACCAGTTTTAAAAACATAGCCCAGCTTTTAGCTCTCTCTCTCTCTCTCTCTCTTTCTCTGTTCTGAAGTTTAGAAGTCATTCTTTCTTTTGCCCCAAAATAAACATCCATTCCATCATCTGACTAACAGACACACATCACCACTCGTAGGATGGATAGTGGCAATGTAACATAGAGAGCCCCAAATCATTAATCATTCACCAATAATGACCGGACAAAATACTCATGAATGTTATTTCTATTTTTCTATTGTTATTATCATTGGTGTTTTTGTTGTTGTAGTTGTAGTTGTTTTGTCAATTTTCTATTGCTCCTTTATTTCAACTGTTTTCCCCCGTTTTTGCTGTAGTTTCCGCTGTTTAAAGTCATTATTTTTTGTTGTTTTCCGTTATTGCTTTTATTGTTGCTGTTGTTGTTGTTGTTCCTGTATTGCTATTGTGCTCAGCGTAAAGAAGAAGAAGTAGAAAATGTCAATTTGATTTTTCCAGTTTTGTGTACATTAAACAGAACTTTTGGAATTTTCGTTGCAAAAAAAAACAAAAAAAAAAAAACAATGAGCGACAGTGGGCTCCAAAATTTTTTGTTTACAAGACTCAATACCTTTAAGTTTTGTAGAATATCTGTGGTTTTACTGTTACATACATACATACATACATATATACATACATAATTGGTCACTACAACCCTTCAGTTAGGATTACGACCTAGCTTCTCACAGCACTTATGTTGTGTACGTAAATTTTTATACATGAGTGGCGGAACCTGCAGTTTAAAGGCGACTACGAACAACAGATTCTTGAGAAACTTTTTCAAAGCAATTTTTTATTTAAACTCAGAAATCTGCTGAGAGGAAGTCGCCTCAAGAAATATTTTTTCAAACTTCGTTTTGTTGGAGATGTCTGTCTTAGGGTTTGAACCATGGCCTCACTTCTAATAAGCCCAAAATACCACTGGATTACGGGGGCTTTAGTAAACGATTTATTATCGTCGCAGTACTGTGTACGCTTATTAAACGTGATTCCTCGATTCAAACCCCAGGTCAATTAATCTCCATCAATACGAAATAAGAAAATATATTTTTTCTGCGACTTCTTCTCATCAAATTTCTGGCAAAAACTGAATTCCAATTAGAATTTAAACTGTAAGTTCTGCCGCTCATGGATAAAGGTGACACACACAACATAAGTGATATGAGAAGCTAGGACTGAAGTAACTGTGGGTTGTAATGACCAATTATGTATGTATTGTTACAAAAATGAAAAAAACTAGATAGATTATCATACTGCTTAATAAAACAACAAACACCAGCATAAAAAATGGTAAACAAGTAAACAAAAATACATCAGCAACACTACAATAATAAATGTAAACAACGACGTTTACAATTATCGAGATTTCGAGAAGGCGAACTCATGAACATTCGCCTTCAAAAACATTCATCAGACTGTTTATTCTGCAATATAAAAGGCAAGGCAAAGCAGGCGACTGCAGTTAGTGAAGTTCAGTCAGTGTTGTGTGAAGGCGTGTGTGAAGGTTTGTGTTTGAAAAGAATATTTATATATTTATTTAAGAAAATATATCATGGTTTGAAGATCTTCGTTACAAAGATCTGTAACTGTTGTTGTCTAGTAACTGTTATTGTTTATGCAAACAGTATAAACGGTATGATGTTTACATCAAGTTGCGAACAGTATCGCACAGAATTGTGCGAATAATAAAGAATTTTAATTAAAACTAAACACAAATTTATTTTTATTTTATTTGCAATCTACGAGCATATTTTAAACTTTTTTAAAAGCTACAAACTTAACTTCAGTATGTATGTAAGTAAGGAACTATTCGCTAAACACATAAAATAATATTTAGATCGCAAACGTTGTTGTAGCTATGTTCTCTTGACGACAGAGCCATCTTTACAGCATTTGATTTGCAAACATATTCTCATGTCCAGATAATTGAATTACAGTTCACTTGCATTTCAAAGTACAATTAACCCACTGTACAGGGAGCAGTTGTTATTTATAATCAAGCAAGAAAAATGAAGCTCGTAAAAGCATAAAATCAATAGAAAAATTTGTCGTCTTTCAATTCATTTCGTTTCGTTTCATTTGTTATTATTTTTGGTTGGCTTTAATCCCCCCACTTGGTTTTTTTGGTAGAATAAGATTTATTTCACATTCGTTATGTAGACTCAGAGTTCTTCATATGGAACCCGTAAAACACGCTTACACGCATACACATACAGTTACTGAAATACAAATCAACAATCAAACATTAACGAAAAGTAACAGTACAAGAGAGAGATGAGAGAAGCACAGCAATTGTCTAACATTTCTTCATACGTTAGGAAAACGCATTTGAATACTAAAAAACCCAACAACACACGATCATCATTTATTACATAAAGGACTTCTCATGGCCACCAAACCATACAGATACAGGACATGGGCTTGAAATCCTTTCAATCATTTTCAATGTTTGAACAGCAGCAAAAAACCATCAGAGTTTTGTTGGCATTTGTGTCAGTGTCCAGTCGTTTTTTTTTGGCAAAACATTTGTCAAAAAACGTTTGTTATTGTTGTTATTACTGCGTTGTATTGCGTAAAATTTCATTCATCCATCCATCCATTCATTCAATTTGTTTTCTTTAAGTTTTTCTGTTTTCCTGAAAGGCTAGCGTGTGTTTATTTATGTATGTATGTATGTGCAGTAGACCTTGGCTAAAACACTTTAACCATTTTTATTGCTCAGACATGTTTGGCTTACCAAAATTTTAGGAACGTCCTTAGACAGCAAGAGCAACAACAACAAAAAAAAAAATAAAAGAAATCTGGCTGAAGACAGACTAACGATATACACATACAAACAATAAAAGCCAAGAGAAGAGAAAAGAAAATAAACTTTAAATGTCTCGTTATAATCATCAAGTCAAAAAGGAGGTCAGAAAAAGGAATTGAAAGAACACAACGACCATTAGAAATGTAACCCATTTTCTGACCCTCGTATTTGTTTCCCTTTTCTTTTTTTTTTATCGTTGCGTATAAATGTTTGTGACATTTTGTAAGACATTTTGAACTGAATGTTGTAATTCGTGTTACAGTTATTATTACTGTTATGCTGCTCCGTTTGTATTTGTATTCGTATTTGTATTTGTATTATTCATTCATTCCTGGTTTGTTTGGTTTGCTTAGTTGTTAAAATATTTGAACCCTTTTCTTTCCTTTTTCTCTTTTTCATTCTTTTTTATCTTCTCTTTCTTTTTTTCGCCTGTGGTCATTTGTTTTCATTTTCATTTCATTTTCTATTTCTCTGTGTTATTTTCAATATATATTTCCTTGGATTTTTCTATCAGCACAAGTTGTTTATCTTGAAATGCCTTTTTATTTATGACACATATTTCTTCAGCTCCCTCTCTCTCTCTCTCTGTCTCTCTGCATGTGTTGTGTCAATTTTGTATCTTTTTTTTGCTTCCAATAGTGCACGTTTTATTTTTATTGGTTAGGCGGACAAGAAAATTCTGTCTGTTATTGCGTAAATAGCAATAAACGCTATAATTAAGACGCGAAGACGCGGTGCGTTTGAGGAGAGTAATCGTGGTTTGAAGATCTCCGTTACAAAGATCTGTAGAATAATTGTCTAGTAATTGTTATTGTTTATGGGTATAAACAGAGGAATAATAAAGAGAAGCAATTGTTGTTGTTTACATCAAGTTGTGAACAGTGACACACAGAATTGTGCGAATAATAAAGAATTTTAATTGAAACTAAAAACAAATTTATTTTTATTTTATTTGCAATCTACGAGCTCATATTTTAAATGTAACAAGTAACAATAATATGTCTCGAATAATGATTGTTTGCCCCTACCCAACAATATAAGCTCTCGAACGGATCCCAAAATTTTTATGTTGATTTTCTCTAATATTTTAAACATGTCCAGAATTAACATATAAATATCACTCCATGTATACATAGATATGTATGTATGTGTGATTCTTTAGTCTTTAAGAAAACCGTATTTTTTCTCCGTTTCTTTTCTTTTGGTTTCTTCGGTTCTATTGATAGTGGGTTATTGAATAGAATTTATTTTCAAAGCATCATCATATATTTTCCAAATGAAATTAAACAGGAAAATTAAGTTGAAAAGTATTTGAAAGCAAATTTCTTTTAATTTTTTCCTTTTTTTTGTGGGGGAAAATACTTTAAAGATTTCTAAGGAAATATGCAAATTAAAAGTGAACTTGAGGTCTCTTGTGACACAGATAACGAAGCAATTTTTATTGGAAAAATAAGAAGAAAAAAAAATCGAAAAGAATTTCTCAAGGATAAGTTAAGTTTCATGCATGATTTCCATATAAGTTTGGGGTTTCTTTTTGAAAAGAATGAAAGGAAAGTAAAATTTGTCCTTCGCCATTGAGTGTAAAACGATTGAAAATTAAAATGAATTTTAATAATATTTGACCAATAGAAGCTCTACTAGTAACTAAGCTTCTGGTTATTCTGGAATTTTCCTTGAAATGTGCATGTTTAATTAAGAATTTAAATTCCTGGCATGCAATAAAGAAATCGTATGAGTTTAAAGCATCTCTGATAGTTGATTATAAAAATGCTAGATTTTCCTTCATTAAAATGGGTTTCCTTTTCTTATCGTGTGCTTTCATTTCATTACATTTCATTTCATTTATTTAATTTACTTAAAATTTCTTTTATTCATTCACGCTCTCTCTCTTTCTCTCTCTCTATGTATTTATCTTGCTTTTCGATTTTCTCAGAATTCATGATGAAATTCTGTGATTTTCTGTTTTCTTTTTTGGTTTAAAATTTTTCTCTCTCTTTGCAGTTTTTTTTTTTTTTGAATCAGAAAATAATCGAGAATAATTACTCACTCACTCACTCACTCACACACACACTCACACACACACTCACACACTCGCTTACACATGCCTGCAGTAAAGCGTAATACTATTCTTCTCACATGCTTTTGATATCAACAAACAATTAAAATTGAAAGCAACAGCATATGTGGTGGAATTTTTTGGCTTAATATTTTTGTGTTTCGGTATTTGTATGCGTGAGTTTACACATACACATCCGCAGAATAATAATAACAAGATGGAAATGTGTTAAAAAACAGACAGTAAGAAAGGAAATGATCAGAGATTTAAAATTTTTGTTTATGGATGTGTATTCCACACCGTTTCTTGAGAAATAAATCTACACACAAGCGCCACTCTAGGAAATCAGTTCTCCTTCGGGTGCAATCTTTAGAACGACACTGTTTAGCATTGGCCGCGACTTATTCGGTCGACTCGCTTGACAGTTTTGTTAACTTTGTAGCTGTTGAACTATTCTACTAAGGTACACTCATATTGAATACTTCTTTGCACCTGCACGCATGTATACTTCTTAGGCACCCTATTAGACAGAGTTATTGATTGGATATTGAGAAATCTTGCTCCTTTGCCTAATTTGTATATCAAACTTACCAACCAATTATAATTGAATCGTAGGAATATGTATCGCTACATGTTACTTTGTTTACCCACAAAATGACTTTTACAGAGGGTGTAAATCAGGTGAAGAGGAAGAGTATCGTCCGTATATGGTTTGACGTAAATTTTTCTTATTTGGCTTCCCTTTCTCGATAGTTTAAGGGAGCCTGAGTTTACTAGATCTCCTAACGATTACATACATAATTGGTCATTATAATCCTTCAGATAGGATTACGACCTTAATTTTACTGGCCGGACCTACCGACTGCAAATTGCAGATTTTTTGAGAAACTTTTCATGGCAATTTTATTTTTACACTCAGAGTTTTTGCCAGAAATCTGCTGAGAAGAAGTTGCCAAAAAATACTTTCCATATTTCGTTTTGTTGTAGTGCCTGACCTGGATTTTGAACCGTCTAATAAGCCAACACACTACCTGTTAGACTATGGCGACTCATCGTATCGTATTTGTTGGCAAGTTTTTAACTCGATTCTAAGGGAGTTATGCTTCAATTCGTAAGTTCTGATACTGATTGTCAAGACATATTAAATAGGAATACTAGTTGGTTCTGAGGCATTGCCTTATTTGCTTTTGCAGCTATGTGTGGTAAGGATAGATTTGAACTGAATACCAAACATATTAATTACATGCACTTGTGTCACTATGATAATGGATCGACAATGCCTGTCATATGGAAACTTTTCCCTAATGGTTGTAATAACAAGTTGCTACACGAAAGGCCCTAAACATGTGGGTGGGTGTCTGTACTGCATAACTAAAAATTTTACCGCCTGCCCACTAAATTAGATTAAATTGTTAACCGCCCAAAGACTATACCGTACTTGGATCCTATAAGTTTCCATTATAATATCTATTGTAGGTATGTAATTATTTAACTATAATCCCTGGCTGATATTTCCTAGAATTCTTATGGTTTTATAATCACGTTATGGTTTGGTTAATCACGTTCTATCAACAAACTTTCAGTTTCATCGCCTTAGTTTTCCAAGTGCCGGATAATAACAGAGAAAATGTTTCGTGATCTTCTGTTCCTAATCGTCAAATTGCAGCTTCTGCAGAAGTCCTAGCAAGGAATGCTCAGTCTTTAAGCATATGCAGAAGCAGCGGCCAGAGTCCAGTGTCCAATTATAACTGCTGTGAGGTGGCTAAGCTTGACTCTAGTTAGGTTTAACAAAAATGTTGTTCTGCATACATACAAAATGGGACAAGCTTTGTCTGGTCTCTATAAAAGTGGATTCAATAGCAGTAAGATGACATATCTTTTCTTTACAAATGAGTAAAATTTGTGTAAGATAATGTGTTTGTGTCTCCACAGAGGAATGCTGATTTCATATTAATTTAAATTGCTTGTTGTATCAATCTTTGCAGAGGTAAATGATCCTACTGAGCACACAAAATTCTTTTGAAATAACATTAGACATTTCAGTAGCCACCGTAGCCTATTAGGTAGTATGTTGGCTTACTAGACCAGAGTTTGTGAGATCAGTACTCAGTTGAGACATCTCGAACAAAAGCAAATTTGAAAAAAATATGTATTTCAGCGACTCTATTTGTGAGAAAATAAAATTACAATGAAAATATATATGTATATATGTATATAAAATTTCTAGTTCAGAATGGACGTCACACAAAGAGAGATGTGGTTTGAGAAACTAGGTGGTAATCTGGGCTAAAGGTTCACCAATTAAGTAAGTAAGTTCAGTGGAGTTTACTCTTATTAAGGCTTATATTTTATGGAAGTACTGCAATTCGAACGTTGAATTATTTTTAAGTTGAATCCCAAAGGATACTTACAACTCTCTAATGAGACAGCTTCGTACTTTTCAAACTAATACACTAAAAAATTCTATACCTAATAAGATACCAAAATAGTTAGAATAGATCTTTATTTTCTGTTTGTTATTGTGCCTGTTCCATCGATCTCTGTGTAAGAAGTGTCAACTGAGTAAAAATTCCTTATATTTTCCACATCTATTTGATCAAAAATTTTTATCATGAGAGAAATGTATTATTGCGGCTCCATATCATTATTTATGTTCGTCCATGACATTATTTATGTTACTCAGTGTCGCATAAGAAGACTTACAATCATCTTTAATTGTTGTAAACATGTCAAAGTCCTGTCCTGCTCTCCTTTTAAAATTATTTTCTTATTTTATTTTATTAGTTAAACTTGAGTATGTATGAGAGTGTGTATGTATATGTGTGTGCATTTTTCAGAATACTTTCCTTAAATTTTTCGTATTTAAAAAATCTTGCCTAAAAGTATGCAACAAGATTTTTTAAATATTCTCTAAAGGACATTATTAAAACTGTAATAATTTGTAAAATCTTCAACATTATATGCGAGAGTAAGTTTATAGGTGTGAGTGTGTGTGTATATGGGTGTGTATGTATGTATGGGTATTAAGTTAAAAACGTATTCAGCCATGTTGTCACTGTTGACAACGCTGCTGATAATAATGATGATGATGCACTTAACGTTATTACGAGGATGAGGTTTTTTTCTCTCTCATATTTTGAAAAAAAAAGTTCTTTTTTTGCTTCTCTTACATTTTCTGTTACAAGTGGTTGGAAAAATGTTTTATTTTATTAATGTGTTGTATGCTTGTGAGTGTATATAAGTATAGGAGAATGAAAAAAAGTGTCTCTGTTTTTTATTTAATTAACGAAAGAAATAAAAAAAATACGAAATGAGGCCCAAATGAAAAGCACAACATTGACACAGTTTTTGTGTCGTTTTTTTTTTTGTTTTTTTTTACTTTAACATGATTTCGTTTTCATTACAATTTCTTTTTTTTCTTTTTTTGTTCTGGTTTAATGATTTGAATTTTTTTTTTTTTAATTTAGCCAACAATTACTTTAAAAAAGTAAATAAAAATACAGACCATCTATGCCTATAAACAATTTTAAATTGGCTTTAAGAGCTGCTGTATTATTTAAAAAAAATAATTTTTTTTTTTTTCAATAGAAACTTAAAAATGTATTGTTAAAAAAAACAGGCGAGTCCGATATGAATATTTAATGAATTTTGTAACTGTGTAATGGTTTTACATATTATGCGCTATTAAATTCATATTATGGACTTTAATTTATTTAATTATAGTTTTTATACTGATAATTAGTAAAAAAAATTAACGATCATTACATACATACATACATTCATTTTGATGCAAACATTTCATGAAAAAAAAATTTTTTTTAATAAAATAAAACAGCGTTTAACTATGACAATGACTACGACTACAACAAGTATTTATTATATGTCCTTTAACAACGCTCTCAATGAGTGGTAATTTATTGTTAAGAATATACAAATTTGTCATTTTTTTGTAAGCCATTCATGTGCATAATTGTTTCAGAATGAGTTCATATGCTGGCAATACATGGTGATTTGTATGCTGTGGGTTTGATTACATATATTAATAAAAATTATGCATTAATTTATTACCATACAATCGCAAATTAAATCAAATATTATTATGAGCACAGTAACTAAGGCCATATGCTCGGTGTAGTGTAATTATAAACTCTGCTGGGAATCGAAAGCACTATAGAAACTGTAGGGTTAAAATGGTCCATTTTACTGGTGCCCTGAAGTTGCTGGTTTTGCAAAAAAGAATGCAACAACTTGATGAAAGCAATGTTATGGTCTTAGATATTCCCAAATGATTTTACAATGTTTCACATGGCGCACTATGCGGATTGTTACATGCTACATGAGACTCCGTCAAGGACTCAGGGTTCTGTTTATTTCGGAAGTCCAATTCTTATTTTTATTAATCATCATGCTTCTCACCTACTTACTGCTTCATGGGTGCCTACGCCAGTTGGTCACATCAATCAATGTTTGGTCCTTCCAATGCAATCAATGTCGTCCTCTTCGCTGACTTCCACAAATCCCCACAACAAATATTTGTCTCGCCGGAGCATACGCCCTCATTTGAACGATATGGCCGAGCCAGCGCAGCTGCTGGCACAACGTTCACAACGTTGAGGAGCTCATACAGCTCACTGTTGGATCGGATGCGGAAATTAAAACCAACTCGCAATGAACCGAAGATCTTACGTAGGACTTCTCAAGGCTGCTGCATCACTGCTTAATAGTGTCCATGTCATCATTTCGCTTCTACTTCCCAATTCCACTTATGTAGACGGCAGTAATAGATTATGTTAGGTTAGGAAGGGTGATGTTTCAATGGAATAACTCCGTGCCTTTACCCAGAGACCCCATGGTTCATTGTGATCCTTCAATTAAAAGAAAACGAAAGAGGAAAAGAATAAAAGATGAAAAGACTAAGTATGAATGGCTCATCTTATTCGACCAACTGCCTCTCTCCAAATACCAGCGATTTTAATGCGCGAACGAGCCAATAGTGTTCATTCTCCCACAAGCGTGGCAATAATACTACATGATCTGTAATTAAGGTGATCAAAATATAGGGCAGACAGAAGCTTTTGATGTTCTCGAAATGAAAATTCAACGACATATTCCCAACAGCAAGCTTTGATGGTGCAATAAATGCTTCATTCCACCGTATCCGTCTACTATGTATAGCACATAGGCTGCGGAGGAAAGTTTTAAATTAAAATGGACGTAAGGTTTTGGTTGACACAGTAAGTAGGGTATGTGTCCTGTTCAAGTCCAATAATTAAGCTTTGTTGTGAAGAAATTTCGCTACAATCTCACTTTTTTTGATTTTAATTTATAAACCTGCACAAATCAGCATGAATGCATCTTAGATAAGTTGAATGAAACCGCATTTTTCGAACGAAATAATTTCAGAAGCGAAGCAACTTCTGTTCGATTCAAGAAATTAATTCCCAAAAGTGCTTTTAAAATCACCCGCCAATCATTATGTTCGTATCAGAGATCAGCAATGAATTGTTTTTATGCTACTCATAAGCACTCATGAAATTTTGAGTATGAGTGAGTCAACAATACTGAAATTTAACTATGTATTCTGATTCATTCGTACTCACTACAACATTGATTTATAAGTACAGATTCCAATGAGTCCGAATACAAGGTTGACATTAAACACATACCATTCGAAATATGTTTGATTCAGAAGCCGTACACTCATTTATGTATATTCATAACTTCAGGAAAATACTTTTAATACTATTACGTTTTTACCTTTTTAAAAACGTTTAAAATATGCGTTCGTTGATTGCAAACAAAATAAAAACAAATATGTGTTTAGTTTCAATTAAACTCTTAATTGTTCGCACTACTTTTGTGTGCCACCGTTTACAACTTGACGATACAACAACAATAATTGCTTGTACGCTATTCTTCTTTGCACTTCTACTTGCGTAAGCACTGACAACTGTTCGGTAGATCTTTAAATCACGACTGTTCTCTTCACACGCAACGCGTCTTCACACAAGCCTGACTGAATTCTTACTGCTCGTTGCCTGCTTTATCTTGCCTTTTACTATGCTTGCGTAAAAAGTCTGATGAAGGTTCTTGAATTAGAATGTTCGTGTGTTCACCTTCATTGTTGTATGTGTATTTTTTCACATTGATTGTTGTTGCTTTCTCGCTTACTTGTCTATCCCCTTTTATTTCATACTAATGTTGTTGGTTTACTTGTAACAAGTTCGTGGTATTTGTTTGTGTAGCTTTTTGTTTATCGTTTTCGTAACAATACTTTGAAATGATTCTAGTGACTCGTAAATCATTCCTCAAAATTTACATAAGCAAAAAAGACAGAGTAGAAAGCAGAGCAAACCCACAACCTTGTGGTGAGTATTCTCGTGTTCGTACTCGACTCATACTTATTTTGTGATTTGTGTATATGTTGAGTTATGGAGAGTCGAAATCAACAACATTATACGTGTTGTTAAGTATGAATATGATGAGTACATTAAACTTTGAATATGAATACAGGTTCCATGATATTAAAATAAGTATGAATGCGTATTAGTATCAGAAATTATAAATATGATTCGATTCTATTCATCTTGAATAGGCAAGGCCGTAATCCCGACTGAAGTGTTGTAATAGCCAATTGTGTATGTATGATCTCTGGTTCGTATGTACGTATGTTCATTAATTAACCAAGTATTTCTACAGCCTTTCCTTTAGAAATAAAATTTTCCTAAAGCATAGGTAAAACATTACATAGAAAAAAAACAATGTTAACTACTTAAGCTGTCATTGAATATGTATGACATCAATATCATCAATGTTTAATCCTTAACAACTTTTTACCAACTTTGCAGTTCAATTAGTGTGAGTACGACATTCTTTATCCCCCGTAATAATTTTTCCATAAGAAAAATCAAAAGGAAAATATTTTTTCTCTTTTATTTCCTTTACAACAGAAAGTAGTACAACTGTCAACCTAAAGCATTGTGTAGCAGTATTATAACAACAATAAATAAATCTTACAATAGAAATATTGGATGATAAAAATATAAAAATTACAGGATATTTACTAAACAATTGCTATTCCTTTGACCTTTAGTGTAACATAAAATATTCACCAATATTTGACATGTATACGTAGAAAGGGAGAAAGCCATACATACATAAATAATAATTTGCCATTAACTTTCGATTAATATTCTGGCAACTTATTTTGGGAATGATCTGTTCTTTTTTCTTCATGCACACACACACATATCTATTAACACTTACACATACGGCATTACCAAAGCCTTTGTGTCGCTCTTAATGCAGCAAATTGAGTATTAAACCTCATTGTAATCCATAATTCTCTATATTTTGGTGAATACTTAATAGAAAGAGTGTTAAAAAGAAAAGAAAATAAAGGAAAAGAGGACCAGAAAGCATAAAATAAAAAATATGAATACGACTACGACATCAATTATTAATATTTATTGGTATGCCCTACACTAGTAGACACCGTAGTCTAGAAGGTAGTGTGTTGACTTATTAGACTTGAGCCACGGTTCAAACCCCAGCCATCCCCAACAGAACGCAATATTAAAAAATATTTCCCAGATGACTTCCTCTCAGCAGATTACTGGCAAAAACCCTGATAGTATATAAAATTGCCATGAAAAGTTGTTCAAAAATCTGTCGTTCGGAGTAGACATTAAACTGTAAGTCCCGCCACTCATGTATAAAAAATTAACACACCCAACATGAGAAACTAGGTCATAATCTGGACAAAATTACTGTTATGTATGCTCTACTGTATTATACATATATATGTAATATTGCATTATACATATATATATATGTAATAATGACTGCAGTACATTTTAAAAACGTTTAAAATACATGCTCGTAGATTGTAAATAAAATAAAAATAAATTTGTGTTTAATTTTAATTAAAAATTCTTTATTATTCGCACAATACTGTGTGCCATTGTTTACAACTTGATGTAAACAACAACAATTGCTTTTCTTTGTTATTCCTCTGTTTATACCCTATGCATAAACAATAGCAATTACTAAGCAATTATTCGACAGATCTTTGTAACGGAGATCTTCAAACGACGATTACTCTCATTAAACGCACCACGTCCTCAGACAAGACTGACTGAAGTTCACTAAAGCACTCGCCTACTTTGTCTTGCTTTTATATAGCAAAGTAAACAGTCTGATGAATGTTCTTGAAGGCGAATGTTCTTGACTTCGCCTTCTCGAAATCTCTATAAATGTAAACATCGTTGCTTATGTTCATTATTGTTGTTTGTTTACATTTATTATTGTAGTGTTGTTTGTGAATTTTTGTTTACTTGTTTACCATTTTTTATGCTGGTGCTTGTTGTTGTATTTTTGTTTACTTGTTTACCAACTTTTTATGCTTTTGTTTGTTGTTATATGTATTAAGCAGTACGATAATTTGTAAACAGGTTTGTTGACTGCATTGTTTTGTTTTTGTAGCTTTTGTTTACAATTTTAATGTTAAGCGATGTAAAAGCAAAACACCAGTATCTAGATTTTTTATTTTCGTAACAATATATATACAAGCTAAGGGACTTTAAATAAGAGTTTGAGCCAAATGATCTATTTTTTCTATAATCGTTTGATGTCCTTTAAGCTTTCAAGAAAACATATCTTAAGCTTATGCTATCAGAATAAACAAAATGTATCTCAGATTTTGAACAACTTCCCTACAAAACATGTTGCAGAGATCTTATCTACCTCCAAAAAGCTTAAATTTACACCAAATGCGGCTTGAAAGAATTTCTCATGCATTCTTGTGATCAAATCAATCAAATTTATTGCCAGTTGACCCAAAAACCTCCTTTAAATTACATCAAAGTGTAGAGTACTGCGTAGTCGATTTCACTCAACTTTTATTTTCTTACATTCAATATTTGTTAAAAAATTATTTATGAATGTATGTATGTGTACACACAATATAATACAATTTAAGAGTAGCATTTGTCGCTACTTAACTTCTGTGAAGAAAATAAAAAGCAGTCAGAGCATGAAGAGAACAGCGAACTTGTCGGAGCAGCACATTAATAATTCCATCTGTGTGTCTGTTTTGTTTGACTTGTTTGGTTAAATTTTCAAGGGTTTTCTTGTAACCAAAATAAATACAGAAAAATAAGTTGTTTTTAAAGGCCTTATGTCACTGTCATTATATATATGTATATTTTTTTTAGTCTTTATGATGAAATATTTTTGAGTCTGTTATATGTAAAGCTTTTAAAACACTTTGAAGAAATTTTTTTTCTGTAATCCAGTCTTTCGGTCTGATCTGTTATTTGTTTTCTTTTCAATTGCGTTGATGATATATTTGTGATAGTTTTGCTCTACAAACTTAAGTGTTTTATATATAATCCGGACTGAAGGGTTGTAATGACCAATTATGTATGTATGTATGCATGTATGTAATGTGACAAATAACTAGCTGCAATGAAAATTTACCATGACTATAGCGAACTATATTTCCATACAGAAAACAATATTACTGGCCCTTTGCAATATTTACTGACAATTATATGAAATTTTGTCATTGTTTAAGTATCATTTGAATGTAAAAAATTTGTAAAAAATGTTACAGATATATTATATAAGCCTTGTATAGTTACCTAAAAATATGCTTTAAATAAATACATTTAAGCTGACCTGAGCAGCTCATAAATATATGCAACAGAAGCAACTGATTAAGCTTCTGCCAATATCATTAACAGCTTTTAAACCCAGTTTTTTCCTCAGCTGTTTTTTTATGAAGTCCTAGAAACAAATTATTTTTTTTTCTTTGTTTGTAATTCTCAATGGGTTCACAAATGATTTGTTGGTTTTTTTGCGAATATATAGGGTGATAGTGTTTATTTGAATTTTTTATATTTTATTTTAATTCGTTTTCAAATAATTTTTATTTTCTCAGTTGCTAGATCTTTTTTTCATATTATTTGTTGTTTTTTTTTTCTTGTTATATTTTATTTATTTAGCCATCAGCACATTGGCAAACAGAAAAATCGAGCACGAAATCCTTTTTTTTTTTGGTATAGAAAACCAATTGATAAAAATTGCTGGATATTGATTTAAAATTCATTGATTTTCATGCATTTTTGCAGTAAAGAAAGAGCGAGAAAGAGGCAGAAACGTAGTGCACAAACTGCTATAAATCCAGTATTTCATATGCACATGTTTTAAAGCCACAAATACAATATAAAATCATTTCGTTTTTCACAATTTTTCCCCATTTTTTGTTGTTGCTGTTTGTTGCAATACCTGTATTGATTACAAAAACAAGAAGAATAAATCACTTTCCACCATAATTGAATTCAACTTAGAAACTCACATACAGTGTTTTAAAATCCCCTAAAAAATATTCATGGCACATGCAAACTATATTGCACAGGCTCTGAACCCGTTAAGCTTCGCGTACTCGAGCAGTGCTTATTGAAAAAGCAATAAGGATTTCAGAATATTTAGGAAGAAGTCTTTTAGATTGCCATTGTGTTTATTTAAATTTCTTTAGAAACTGCCTTTTTGCAAAACAATATTTTTTCCCCTTCACAGACAAGATGCCACGCCCCTTTTGCGAAATTCTGTCCGATTATGTACCTCTCGAGATAACAGCTCTTACAAAATTTTAAGATTTTAGCTCACTCTTTAGAAATGCGAAGAATAAAACATTTCCGACATCAGGATACTGATTATTTACTTTGCATGTTAGACACCACGCCCACCGTTTCCATATTACCCATATAACGTTCCACCATATGACTAAATATTAAAGTGGACTCACATAGTTTGAAGGTCCTACCTATAGTATCAATATTACTATCGGAGTAATAGCTGGCCTCATATAATTTTAAAAATCAAGTGCCGAAGATTCATAGGAGGTACTTTTAGCCTTAAAGCATTCGCATCAGTAAATATAGTACGAGTAGAACTCGATAATTTCCAATTTCTGTGGGTCTCTTCAATAATGTTACGTTTTTACCTTTTAAAAACATTTAAAATATTAGCTCGCAGATTGAAAATAAAATAAAAATAAATTTGTGTTTAGTTTTAATTAAACTTCTTTATTATTCGCACAATTCTGTGTGCCACTGTTCACAACTTATTGTAAACAACAACAAGTGCTTTTCTTTGTTATTCCTCTGTTTATACACTTTGCATAAACAATAACAATTACTAGACAATTATTCGACAGATCTTTGTAATGGAGATCTTCAAACCACGATGACTCTATTCAAACACACCGCGTCTTCACACTTACTGAACTTCACTATCTCACTAGCCTGCTTTGCCTTGCCTTTTATATATCAAAATAAACAGTGTAATGAATGCTCCTGAAGGCGAATTTTCGTGACTGCACCTTGTCTATAAATGTAAACATCGTTGTTTACATTCATTATTGTTGTTTGTGTATATTGTTTACATTTATTATTGCAGTGTTTGTAGTTGTATTTTTGTTTACCATTTTTTATGCTGGTGTTTGCTGTTGTATTTTTGTTTACTTGTTTACCACTTTTTTATGCTGGTATTTGTTGTTGTATTAAGAAGTACAATAATTTGTAAACAGGTTTTTTACTGTATTGTTTTGTTTTTGTACCTTTTGTATATAATGTTAAGTGATATAAAACCAAAACACCAGTATCTTAATTTTTCATTTTCGTACCGATATTTTAGCAAATATTTGACACCGAATTACCACTCCATGCAAAGAAGTGGAAAATAGTGCGAGGAAGTCAAAATAGTCAGGTAAAGCTTGTGATGAATTGATTTAAATTCTGGGCTTGAAATTAGTACGACAATAAAACTGTTTGCTTTTGTCATTTTTAGGCCACAAAGCCTTCTTACAGTACATATATGGCTTTTATTGTTATCATTATGGTAGCGAAGAAACATCTTTTTCTTCTACAGTCATACTTCGTATGTTCGACTGTATATTTTTCAGCAAGTACAATAGCTTTTCAAGAATACATTTTTTGGATACGAAATCTTATTTCTTCAACTGTAATTAACAACAAAACAAAGCACAGGTTACTAAAGCCGTTTGTAAGATAAAGTGGTGGGAATTCCTTTTTACTTCACCTAAACAGCGTGATGAAGTTCACATTCTAGAAAGAAAGGTGTTTAGATATGAGAAGCTATAGGCTTCAAACAAATGAACATACATGTGTACATATATTCGTCTTTAAATTTCGAACAACATTTATGTACATGTGTTCGTATATGCAAATATATAAGTGTATGGTTTTGCATTTGTATATGTGCGCCTAAATTCACATATTTATTTTATTTTATTTTTTTTATATTTTATTTGTTCGTTTTTTTTATTTTTTATTCTGCATTTAACAACCCAACATATGGTATTTTTTTCTATTTTTTGTTTCAGAACAAATTTTACATGTTTTACAACAATTTGTTCGTTTTTTTTTACGTGTTGGTTAGTGTTAGTGTATAGT
Organism: Sarcophaga rosellei; assembly: GCA_930367235.1. NCBI lineage: Eukaryota > Metazoa > Arthropoda > Insecta > Diptera > Sarcophagidae > Sarcophaga > Sarcophaga rosellei. The sequence goes on along the minus strand of OV884017.1, from coordinate 7,765,397 downwards.
ATAGCAATAATAACAACAACAACAACAACAGTTCATCATAAATTTATCACAGCTGTTGTGATCAACAAAAATAATACACTCTGTTTCACACACCTACTCACACACTCTCATACACAGTGAAAGGTTTTTCTTTTAAACATTAATTTTTATAGCATTTGTTCGCATATAAAAATTTACAACCTACAGTGCATAACAAAATTGTAACGACTTGTAACGAAATTGCGTAAACACAAGCTCATACAATGTGGGCATTTTGAAATACATTTACTCACTACTAATACCATAAATACTCTTTTGCAATCTCCTTTATCGATGATAATGATTACGGAGTATTTGTATGTATGTATGTACGAGGATGTTTTCAAAATTATATGACCTTATAAAGAACGAAAAATTTTATTTGTTTTAAAACAGTGGAAATTTTGATAGTATACACGGGCCTGTGGAACACAGCTTATTCTTTTCTGTTCTCCTTATTTTAAATTAAAAGATGTGATGAAGGCCCCAGCAATTCAGAAGAAGATTTCCATTAATTTTCTTGTTATTCAAGTCAGTCCAGCAGGACCTTAAAAGCCTAATAAAACTCGAACTGAAGTGTACTTAGTTTAACTAAACCTATACTCGGAGACAGTTCAGAAATTGCGAGCTTTGTACCTGTTGTATGCAGCAGAGCATTTATGTATAAAGGTAAATGCCAGGGAGACCCCTGTATGGAACTTGTTTGCTGTATGGTTGTGGAATGAAATGACAAGTTTTTCTGTGAAAATCCTACTACCCAGCAGCCATCCTATAGTTTTCATCATGGACCATGAACTTCCCCAGAAATACTTTGCAGTTTACAGGCAGCATAATACACTACCACTAAACTGATCAGGATTTTTGAGCTGTCGGTAAAGGTTTCAGAGTTATTATCGCTTGTAATACTTCCCGGGGCTATAATTATAGGAAACCATTTAGCCTAATGGAAGTTGCATATGGGCCCTGAGGACTCTAGACTGTTCATAGTTCAGATTGTGCCTGAAATTGACTGTACCAGGCCAATGATTTAATGCATGTTCCAAAGAGACATGGCTCCGCCTTTACCACCAAAAATATTGTTAGTCTGGAAATAAAGCTCAGGATCACTTTTGCCAACAGGAGCTACTATAGTCTCAATAGACAATTGAGTAGGAGAGACCTCTCTCGTATGACAAAACTAATACTCCACAAGAAGCTCGTCCTCCTCGCGATTCTTAATGGCGTAGAGGCATGGACTCTATTAAGCACTGATGCAGCAGCCTTGAGAATATTCGAGAGAAAAGTCCTACGTAAGATCTTCGGTTCAGTGCGAGTTGGCGATGATTTCCGGATCCAATCCAACAGAGAGCTGTATGAGCTCCTCAACGACATAGTCAGTGTGCAGCGTATTAATATCCACCGGCTGCGCTGGCTAGGCCATGTCTTTGGAATGGAGGAGGATGCTCTGGCGAGACGGGTACTTGATGCGTGGATCTGCTCAAGTCGGCGAAGAGGACGGCCTTGTTTGCGTTGGAAGGACCAAATCGAGGAAACTCTGTCATCGATTGGTGTGACCAACTGGCGTAGGCGCCTGCAGGGATGTGGTACGGCAGCCCGAAATCCGTTAAACGGCTTGTTAATGGCCAATTAGTAAGTAAGTAAGAAATAAGGTAGTCGCCGAAGTCTATGGGGTAGTGTCTTGGGTAACGGTTCAAATCCTAAATCAAATATCTCGAACGAAAGGAAACGTGCAAAATATTTCTTCGGCAACTTTCTCTCAGCAGATTTCTGAAAAAAATCTGAGAGAAATAAAAATTTCCATGAAAAGTTTCCCGAAAATCTGTCGTTCGGAGTTGACTTTAAACTGTAGGTCCCACCACTCATGTATAAAATTAACACACACAACAATGCCCAGTTATGGTCACTGCACAGATAATTCTCTGCCTACCGTGTTTATCAGTTTGCATTGATATTTTTTACGTAGTCGATTAAAGCAAATTGGATTTTTATCCTGAAAGCCATTGTTGACAGTACAGACCCTGTGTCCGATGAATTACGCCCAATGCAGAGGAAAATACAACTTCTCCGAGATTAGAATCTATTTTGGCTTCACGTTTAAATGAAGCTATAGAACTACACAATGAGTAACCAATATTCTTGTGTATTTACAATGCACAAGAAATCTGTTTGATGCCATTTTCCCTGAAATAATTTTATTTCGCCATTTGCCTATAACTTTGGGGATTACCCTCGCATATGTACATATATAAGAGATTTTTAAGCCAAATAAATAATAAAACAAAATCAACGAATATGTACATTGAATTTAGACTTTAAATCAATGTAAACATTACAACAAAAAGAAAACGAACAAGTAATGAAAAGTATGTGTGGGCAAAACCATAAAAAATGTGTTTCCAGCTTTTATTTTTTATGATTTTTTGTTTTCGTTGCTCTTTTTTTCCATTCTCCAGCTCTCAGTATGCAATTGAAATTTTATCACTTGCTCTTAAATCAGCTTAAAAGTGTTTGTAAATGTAAATTTATGTGCATTTATGTAAGTATGTATGTGTGAAACAAAGTGTATGTGTAAGTGCCTAAAAGTATGCAGGAGAGAGAAAGAGAGAGAGAGCAGAAGAGTGTGAGAAATACATACATAGTGTGAGTGAGTTACCTACCATAAGTATATTTTTCTCTTGGTTTTATTTTTCACTTTTTATTTCCATATGATTATTGTTGTTGTTGTTGTTTGTGCAAAAACAAAAAAATTATAATAAAAACAAATATTTGCTCAGATTTTATTTTGCATATCCAGTAAGCGTATGCGTATGTTAAAATATGGTGGGTGGCAGTTTGAGACATACAGGGTGTATGTAATAACAGCACAGGTGACAATAAATTCATATTCGTACACGCATACGTACATCATTTTACAATTTATTTACATCCATTATGCTGTTATTGATTTAAAATATATTTTTATTGTATCAACACACAACCCCCTTCTCTTGCGTAGAAAAGAAATAAGAAAATTCATCACACAAGGAAATAAAAGCCTTTTTATTTATTGGTTTACAGCTAAGGATCCTATTCGTTATCCTGTTCCTCATAATAGGGAAGTAAAGCAAATTGATTTGCCTCTTTTTTTATTCTATTTTGCTTTTAATAACTTGAAGGAGAAAAAGTTTTTTGAAAGAGAATACTTTGAAACAATTTAAAAAGTCATTTGGAAAGTGAATTACAAAATAAAAATCAAAATCAAAGTGAATGAGACCGGCTTGATGGCAAGATAATGTAAAAGAAATGTGATTTAATTTAAAGACTTTTCAAAGAGGTTTTTATGTAGAATATAGTGTATTTAAAGGGACTATTTAACGAAGAAATTTTATAGTAAATAGCTGCAGTTCAATAGCAAAAGCAAGATTTGAAACCAGCACAGCCACCCCCTATTAAATATAAAACACTTAAAAAATTTAAATTTGATAGAGTTTGACTGACAGAGTCATTAATTCTGCAAGGAAATTATCGCAAGCAAAATTTAATTTGTGGTCCTTTCTGAAGTTTATTGAATATTGTCAGGAAAATGAAAAATCCAGATACTGATGTTTTGCTTTTACATCGCTTAACATTAAAATTATAAACAAAAGCTACAAAAACGAAACAATGCAGTAAACAAAACTGTTTACAAATTATGATACCAACAAACACCAGCATAAAAACAATAGTAAACAACGATATTTACATTTATAGAGATTTCGAGAAGGCGAAATCATGAACATTCGCCTTCAAAAACATTCATCAGACTGTTTACCCTGCCACATAAAAGACAAAGGCAAAGCAGGCGAGTGAGTTAGTGAAGTTCAGTCAGTCTTATGTGAAGACGCGGTGTATTTGAAGAGAGTAATCATGGTTTGAAGATCTTCGTTACAAAGATCAGTCGAACAATTGTCTAGTAATTGTTATTGTTTATGCAAAGGTTTTGCAAACAGAGGAATAACAAAGAAAAGCAATTGTTGTTGTTTACATCAAGTTGTGAACAATGGCTTACATAATTGTGCGAATAATAACGAATTTTAATTAAAACTAAACATAAATTTATTTTTATATTATTTGCAATCTACGAGCATATATTTTCCTCCAATGAACATAATGAATCGATTTAAGCCTGAGCAACGTTAGGATTTATTGGAAATTTATTTCCAAAACAAAGGCAAACAATTGATCGGATATCGCACGAAAATGTCGTATAAAATTTGGTCACAGAGAAGGACCAACAGCGTCCGGTAGAAGGAAGTTTATTGCCAAATTTCATGAAACTGGTTTCATTGCTCATGTCCCAAGCAGTAAGCGTGCTCGTACCATGCGTACACTCGAAAATATCGAGGCTGTGGCTGAGAGTATGTATGAGAATCCATCAACATCAAATCGTTATCGTTCTTTTTTATGCTGGTGTTTGTCGTTATATTTATTAAGCAGTACGATAATTTGTAAACAGGTATTGTTTTGTAGATTTTGTTTATAATTTTAATGTTAAGCAATGTAAAAGCGAAACAAAAGTAGCTAGATTTTTCATTTCCTAAGAGATTCGAAATAATTCATAATTTAAATTTAAATCGATAGAAGGCCCATCCGATAGCTTCTAGTCAGGTAATGGCAGGGAAAGTGAGGATAGTTGGAGCCTTGTTTATTTAGAGGAATCGCTCGCTGGCAATATTGATGGAAATTGTCAATCTTAATTAAATTACTTACAGAACTTTAAAGTAATTCTAAGCCACATACAAGCCAGTTGGCATCCATTTTGAAATGTCTTTCTCACATAAGATACCCATTGAAGTGTTCTATTGATTTGAAATATGATTTCAAAGAGCATTTTCTTAATTTTAATTTATTTCTACACCTCATGCTTAAATTCCATGCACGATTTCTATAGCAAATTCACAAGCAGTATACCGCCTAGCAAAAATCAAAAACACAGGAAAAAATGTATTAAAAATTCTGTGGCGTTAAATTATTTACCTTTTGAAGGTAAATGGCCACGTAACAAAGCAAACAATTTGAAAAGAGAGAATAGACAAATTAAATATCAAAGTAAAAATGTTAAGAGACGACATCATATAATGTCTTCCAAAAACGAAAAACGCAAAGAGAGCTTAAGCAACTACTTTGCGTTTGTTAGCCAAAAACAAACTGAAATTCAAATTCAGTTTTACTTGCCTTAGAAACCATAACCACAATGACCCACAAATCCTGAGGCGTATTAGTATTCAGAAAATGTTTTCTTCTTGTTTTCAAGCTCTCTACTAGAGAGAGAGAGAGAGAGAGCGGTACAAGCAGTCTCTTTAAGGTGCTACCAACTGTGTCTTATTGTCAACTAAATGTACATAAGAAAGGCATTTTTTTCCTGATTTTTTAAAGCCATTTCTGTTAACTGTATTGCGTGCGGCTGGTATTGTGTGTGTGTGTGTCTTCAGCTGTATTTCGTTGATAACGATAACACCACCGCTGCCGCCATTGTAAATAAATAAATAAATAAAAAGAAAGAAAGTTTATTAAAAAATAAACTCCAACATTATGTCTAATAAGACAGAGCCATAAACAAATAATCCGGAAGACCAAGATGTCGTCAAAAACAAAACACAACGTGTAATAAAATAAATCAAAAAAGGAAAGAAAAACGAGAGAGAGAGAGAGAGAGAGAGTGAGTGAAAACATTACAATACATGTCATGCCGCGTTGGCAGGAACAAAAAAAATGGAAAAAAAATTCAAAAAGTGAAAGTGAAAATAAAAAGAAAATGAGGGAGAGTGAGAAAGAGAGAGAGAGAGAATATTTAAGCCAGACACATACAAAATATTGTAATAAATTCTCTTATGACATATTAGATGTAATCAGTATTATTAATAAATATATATACGTGTGCATGTGTCTATGTGTGTCTTGTGAATGAGTGTATGTGTTAAGAATATACAAATCATACATTTCATTTATTTATTACAGTATTAAGCAAAAGTTTACCTTCAATTCTACTAAAATAAAACTGTCATTGCAATGTCTTTCATGGTAGAGTCACAGTGACTTGGAATCAAAAGTTTGTGTACAAATATATTCATTGACGACGATTTAGTCTTCTTTAGAATAAAGTAAGCCGAAGTATATCACGTTTACATCATATCAGTTCTAGACCAGAGATCAGCAATGTGAATTCAAAAGGATGAATAGAATCGAATCATACTCATAATTTCTGATACTTATACGCATTCATACTTATTTTAATATCATGCAACCTCTCTACTCATATTCAAAGTACTCATTATAATATTTATGCTTCAACTGCCCATAACTCAACATATACACGATGCACAAAATAAATTTGAGTCGCTTACGAACACAAGAATACTTACTCTCTCTCTGTCTTTTTTGCTTATGTATCTTTTTCTTTTGTTGCAAATGCAACAACAACTAAGATTGTAAATTTTGTTGAATGATTCACGAGTCACTCTTTTGCGAGTCAAACTTTTCCTATTCCTACAGGAATACAACCTAGCTTCTAACATCACATATGTGTGTTGTTCATTCTAACATCATAACTGTGTGTGTTGTTCATTTCATCCATGAGTGGCGTGTTCAACAATATAAAGTCGGCTACGAACCATAAATTTTTATGAAACTTTTCATAACATGTTTTAGTTTCAGAGTTTTTGCCTGAAGGCTGCTGAGATGAAGTCGCCGAAGAAATATTTTCCTTTTTTTCGAGATGTCTATGTAGGGGCTTGAATACGGGCTCGCGTCAATCCAGTGCCTTCGCACTACCCACTAGACTATGGCTTCTTTTAATCTCTTAATTTATAGAACTTAATTTACAACCAGGATGATATTCATCAATTGGGTCACTTCGAATTTCGTTTACGTCCAAGAATGTCAGGGATTTCTTTGGGAAATTCCAAATTATTCAAATCGAACTGTCAAAAGGGGTTTTGGGAGACAAATAATATCTGAAATTGCATTGCTTTTGAACTGGCTAAGGTTGGTATAGAACCCACCATCTCCAATATGCTACATATATGGCACAAGTATTCCGATTACCTCAGTTAAACTTGGAAATCTCTGATCGTTTTAAAAGGGAAGTTTGACTTCGTTAACGGCACAAAAGCCAGCGTAAATTAGCTAGATGCTGCAGGACTAATACAGTTAAGAGGTGTATTAATTGCCTTCTTTCCTTAAATCACATGGACGTTCATTTCATTATTGCGGTGTTTATAGGCTATTGCATAGGCTTGACATTCCCTTCAGTGATTTCTGAGAAGAAGAAAGCGACTATATTTCACCTCATATGTCAATACCGTAATTTTACTATATAGAGGCACAGGTTCTTGGCACTACTTGGTACTACTTTCCTTGACTGAACTCTGTAAAATGAAAATTATTGTGATAGCGAAACTGCCCCAGAGAAAAAAAGATTTATTTTAGAGCCGTGTTAGATTCTTATGGGGAAAATTTAGTTCACGCATTAGATAGACATGCATCCAAGCAATCAAATGGATTATTAAGTGCCCAATAAAAAATACAAAAAAAATTTTTTCTTCTGTGACTTCATCTCAGCAGATTTCCGCCAAAAACTCTGAATGTAAATACAAAATTGAAATGAAAAAGTTTCTCAAAAATCTGTCATTCGGAGACTACTTTAAACTGGAGGTTCGGCTACTCATGCATAAAATTAACACACACAACATAAGTGATGATGATCAATTATGTTATGTATGTAACGGGCTATTATCTTTTTGGCAACACTGGTTTAAACAGCTCACGCACGTTTCGTGTTTTGTTTCACTGTCAAACATCTTCAGTTTGGTCTATAATTTAACCACGAATCGTCTTACAAACGAACAACGCTTACAAATCATTGAATTTTATTATCAAAATGGGTTCTTGGAAAGTTGGCCAAAGATCAACTTCTTTATCGAAAAATTGTGTTCAGCGACGAAACTCAATTTTGGATACGTAAATAAGCAGAATTGTCGATTTTGGAGTGAAGATCAGCCAGAAGCATTGCAAAAACTACCAATGCATCCAGAAAAAGGCACAGTTTGGTGCGGTTTATGGGCTGGTGACATCATTGGACCGTACTTCTTCAAAGATGCTGCGAATCGTAACGTAACTGTGAATGGTGAGCGCTACCGTGAGATGATATCAAACTTTTTTTTGCCCAAACTGCAAGAGCTTGACTTGCATGACATGTGGTTTCAACAAGACGGTGCCACATGCCACACAGCACGCGTAACAATGGACTTATTGAGAGACGAGTACGGTGAACATTTTATTTCACGTTCGAGACCGGTCAATTGGCCGCCTAGATCGTGCGATTTAACGCCTTTAGACTAAATTTTGTGGAGCTATGATAAAGCTCATCTCTATACAGACAAGCCCGCTTCAATTAACGCATTGGAAGACAACATTGAAGCATTTATTCGAAATGTTGGAAAGAGTATGCCAAAATTGGACTAAGCCGATGGACCATTTGAGGCGCAGTCGCGGTCAACATTTGCATGAAATAATCTTCAAACATTAAATTATATGGACCGTACTATCGATTCAAATAAAGATTTCATGCATTATTCTGAATTTTATGTGTGTTTTTTTTTTAAATTTTCCTATAGCTCTTAAAAAATCACCCTTTAGTCAGATTCCTATTGAAAATATTTAATTCTCGTGTTAGATAGATACATACGTATCCAAGAACTGTGTTTGATGATTTCGAATAATTCCCCAGAACTCAGTTTTTATTACAACAATTTTCAGCAAATACAGCATCTTTGTTGTGATACCTTGAAGTAATATTACACGACCTAATGTGATAGATTTTCCTTATATCTTCACTTTCATTGGAAATCCTCGAAAAAAAATCCCAATTCCCAGCACAATTTTCTCTTTCACTGTACCATATATTACCACAATGCAAGTGTTTATTTGTGCATGTATTAGTGATAATACACTAAACACAGGCAAAATGAAAATAAAGAAAGAGAGAAACAAACAAAATTAAATAATAAGCAAATACCATACATTTAAGCCACATACAACATAGTATAGGGTGTTTTTTATAGAGGTATAGAACTTTAAGTTGCAATAAAACCACGATGGATTATTCGATTGACATGAATTTTATTTATCCGAAAGATAATCTTGTGGCATTACATTTTAAATATGATTTCTGGCATATGACCGCCACGGCTGGCGCGGATGTAATCCTATCTGGACGTCCAATTCTCGATGACTTTTTCCAACATTTGTGGCCGTATATCGGCAATAACACAGCGAATGTTGTCTTCCCAATGGTCAAGCGTTTGTGGCTTTACCGCATAGACCAATGACTTTACATAGCCCCACAGAAAGTAGTCTAGCGGTGTTAAATCACAAGATCTTGGAGGCCATTTCACACGTCACCAAACGTGTCTTTCAGTAAATCGAAATAAAATTGCACTATTTGCAAGCGTTGTTCAGGCGTGAGTCTATTCATGATGAATTGCCAAACCAAACTGAAAATAAATCACTTGACAGCATTTAAATCGGTAGCCATCTTGAAAAGTAATGCCAACTTAAAGTTCTATACCTCTATCAAAAACACCCTTTACATTTAAATCTGTGGTAATGTTCCTACACAACAACAGCAACAGCAACACGAACATCATCATTGCTTTTATGCTCTCTATCTCTCTCTCTTTTTTTTAATTCACCACCATCACAGTAATAAGTACTGCTAAAGCCGTGAGAAAGAAATTTAAACAACAACAACAGACACATAAAACTCCTAAAACATACACAGACGGGCACCAACTTAAAAACAATACAGTGATGAAACAAAAATTAGACTCCACTTTTTAAGTATAAACACAGATTTACTGGCAACAAAAAAGAACCGTAAACAAATAGCGAAGAGACAGAGAGTGAGAGGCCAAATATACGATTACATTAGCATTGGTGTGTTGATAGCAGGTGTAATTGTTTAAATGTTTTACGGCTTAACAATGTTTTTCATTTTCTTGTATTTTTTTTTTTTTTTTTTTTTTTTTTTTTGGGGGTTTAGGTTATGTTAAGCAAAAGAGAGAGAGAAGGGGTGTGTGTGTTTAAAAGTGTTTTAAAGTAATTCCCAAGTAAGCAGATGAATATGAAATCAACTTCGAGACTTTGAATACAGACTTTGAAGATCTACGACAACAAAATTAAATGACAAACAAGAAAAACTCATTAAAATTTCTGTTCGTTTTTTTTTTGTTTTTTCTTGTTTTTTCTTGTATTTCTTTGAAAATGTTTTAAGATTCTTGTTATTGTTGTTTTATTTGTATTATTCTGGTATTTTTGCAATACTTTGTCCATTTTTTTTCTTTTGTACAATATAAAGATGTTTACATGTATTGTGTATGTATTGTAGAGTAGAATGAATTTTAAAGAGCAAATCATACAAAGTCAGTCAACGTTGAAAATGAGACAAAAAAGAAAGCTCTGTTGCTGGTTTTGTTTCTTTTGACGCGGCAGATAATTAAACATGGTAGATAAATAAGTCAATGTTTTGTTGTTGTTATTTAAACAACTACAAGGTGTAGTAAGTGTAGATGAGGTATAAAGTACCTTGGCACAATGGGCCTTGTTAATGGCAGCTTAACATATGTTTTTATAAAGAAATGATTGGAGTCTCTAGTTCATTACACTACAATAATAAGCATTCAACTACAATTTAATTGTTTAGTAGCTCAGGCATTTTGTGTATCAAATAAGCAGTTCCTATTAAACTACTTGTCTTAGGAACAAGGAACCAAAATTCCAGCATAATCAGTCAAGTACATACATAACTAATTGGTCATTACAACCCTTTTGTCAGCATTAGGAACTAACTTCACACACCACTTATGTTGTGTGTGTTAATTTTATACATCAGTGTAGGTCCCCGTACAGTTTAAAGTCAACTCCGCACGACAACATTTTTTTTGAGAAACTTTACATGGCAATTTTAATTTATCTCAGAATTTTTGCTAGAAACCTACTGAGAGGAAGTCGCCGTAGGAATATTTTTTCATATTTGGTAATGTTGGCAATGTCCGACCTGGGGCTTGAACCATGGCCTGTCCGTCTAATAAGCCAACATACAAATTACTAGACTACGACTACTTAACTTAATTACTTACTTAATTCTCCATTAACAACCCGTTTAACGGATTTCGGCCTGCAGTAACACATCTTTCCAGGCGCCTCTGCTTTTTGAGCGTCTACGCCAGTTGTCGATGACAGGGCTTCCTCGATTTGGTCCTTCCAATGAAAACAAGGTCGTCCTCTTCGCCTACTTCTGCAGATCTCCGCATTAAATATCTATTTCGCCAGAGCACCCTTCTCCATTCGAATGACATGGCCGAGCCAGCGCAACCGCTGGAGCATCCTTCTCCATTCGAACGACATGGCCGAGCAAGCGCAACCGCTGGATGTTAATACGCTGCACAACGTCTATGTCGTTAAAGAGCTCATACAGTTCAATGTTGGGTCGGATACGAAAATCATCGCCAACTTGCACTGGACCGAAGATCTTACTCTCTTCTCTCGAATACTCTAAAGGCTGCTGCATCAGTGGTTAATTGGGTCCATGCCTCTGCGCCATAAAGAAGCATGGCTAGGATGAGCATCTTGTAGAGTATTATAATATGCATTCATTTACAATTTAATTCTTTAGTAGCTTAGGTATTTTGTGTTCCTGATATGCCAGTAGTCTGTCTTATTAACATTGTCTTAAAATTTCAGCGAAATCGTTCAAGTTGTTGTTAATAAATCACGATCGAAAAGAGTATACTAGACCCTTTAGAGTGCAGTCTTTCCGCTGGCCAACCTTTTAGGGAATTCGGTCAGGACAAACAGTGCGCTTACCTGTGGCGCCACTACGGGCCGCTATGCGTTGACAAAGCTAACACTTCGACCTAACCTAACGCCTTAAGAGAATCAAGAGAATTTAAGAAACTTGCGCTACAGAAGGGAGTGGATATTTTTTTTCAATACGAACTCACTTAAGTATCCCAAGTGGTTTTGTGTGATATATTTGTATAGGGTACCGATTCGAGTGTCTTTCACTGTTTGTAAATGTTCTTATTTTCCTTTCCTTACACTGTTCGTTAAGCTCTTTATTTTTCTGTCAACAATAACAACAACAACAACAACAATGAGGATTATAATTGTCTAAAGATTCTGTTTTAATACGTATTTCGTACATTAATTTTAAAAATTATTTCGTTTTCTTAACTTTTGCGACACTTCATCTCTCTCGCTCTCTTGGTGTCTTACAACAAAATAGAATGAAAGAACACAACATTATCATGTTGACATTTTCCTGTTGCGTTTCTTCTCAAGTCCCCACACCCTTTGTTTATAGTCAATACAACACAATTACGTTTAAATTAAATGACAATGTATTTATAAGAAAAACATTTCACTTGCTCTCTCTCTCGCTCTCTCTCTATCCCTCTCTTTCTCTTTCTGTGTTGCATTGTATTATAAACTTTGACTTAATAATGTCTTTGTTAAATATAAGATTACGTTGTCGTTTTTGTTAAGGTTGTATTAAAAATAATGTTAATTAAAGCATTGTCATGCTACAAACACACTCTTGCACATTCTCGCACACATACACTCATACAATGCAAGTGTATTTATAATATTGTGCGAATTTAAGTATAAAAAGCAAAATGAATTACACACACAGCTATAGAGAGAGAGAGAGTGTACATGGGAGAGTGTGTATACGTGTGGGAGAGTAAACATCATTATTTTATTTTCTTCCTTTTATTTGTACAACTTCTTATTATAGACTCTATATGTACGTACATATGTATTTGTATTTCCCTTTCTTTATTCTCTTATTTATCTCTGTTTCTTTGGTATTTATATGTGCTCTTCTCATTATCTTCCATTTTTCTTGTGTATTTACAGGGTATGCGTATGTCTGGTGAAAGTTCAGAAATAATGCATTTGACACAATTGGAACGTGAAAGTGCTGGTGCTTATGCCTGTGGTGCCACTAATACTGAGGGGGAGACCAGAAGTTCAAGTATTACACTGAAATTACAATGTAAGTTTATGATGAAGTTTACAATACTTTTTTTTTATTTACTCCCAAACAATATTGTCTAGCAATGAAGGGTATTTGCAAAGATTTATGATGAAATTAAATTGCAAAGGAGATATGTATGTCATGTTGTGTTGCTTATCGATTCTTGTAAATTTTTGAAACATTTGTTTGTAAAGTTTTGTAGTTCATGACCTTCAAGATAATATGATGTGAAGATAAATTTAAAAAGCATAGAATTTTTGATGTTCTCCCATCATTAATTAGAAAACCGAAAAAAATCCCTTGATATCACATACATACATACTTACTTAATAGGCCATTAACAATCCTATTCATACATCCTTCCAAGCGCCTTTGCGTCTTGCGCACCTATGCCAGTTGATCACATCAATCGATGCCTGGGCTTCCTCGATTTGGTTCTTCCAGCGCAAATAAGGTCGTCCTCTTCGCCTACTTCTGCAGATCCCCGCATTAAATACTCATCCCGCCGGAGCATCCTCCTCCATTCGAATGACATGACCAAGCCAGCGCAGCCGCTGTATGTTCATACATCTCACTGTTGGATCGGCTGTGAAAATCCTCGCCAACTCGCACTAGACTAATGTCATCTTTACTAATATTCTCAGGGAATATTAAGTCACCTTAGTCTAGTAGGTACTGTGTTGGCTTATTAGACTTGAATCCACGGTTCAAACTTCAGGTCAGACATCTCCAAAAGAAAGTAATTTGAAAAATAATTTCTTCGGCGGTGACTTCCTCTCAGCAGATTTCTGTAAAAAACTCTTAGTGTAAATAAAAAATTGCCAAAAATATGTGCAGCTGTTCAGATCAGTACGTCCTCAACCTAGTCCACTGGGGACTTTCAAATCATTCGCCATTTCTAGAGAATTTTGCGACTTTATGAATATTCTAAGGGGGAATACTCTGCTAATGGATTTAATCATCCCATTCATCGCCATGAAAATAGCCTTGACAGGATAGCAGAGTACTCATATAAGTTTTAAATGCCCATGGCCAAGGTCTTGTATCCAAGACCTCGTAAACATTGCAACGGACTAAAATTTTTAATCGATTTCTTTAGTCTTTTTTATTTAATTTTGTAACTTTAAATTGTATATTTGTTTAACTTTCTTATTTGACTTAATTCCTGCGTGTTATCTTATTGAATTTGAAATTTTCGCTCTTCTTAATCCCAATCACTCATTGTATGTATTTTCCTAAGTGACATCGACTTTAAATTTAACGCCTTCATACATGTATTGTATTTGCATTTTAACTAATTTAAGTTAACAACTAAATGTTGTTATAAAATCTCACTCATTGTTTTTGTTTTTGTTTTTTTTTGTGCATTTAAATTAAATAATTTATAATCATTGTAACAAAGGAGCATTAAAATGATACCCATTCACTCAGTCATTCATTCATTCATTCGTTCGTTCATTCATCTTTACTCAGAGATGATATTTTTTATGGGGGATTTGAAACAATTTAAATTGTCAGCGATGAAATTGCTTAGAAATGATGAATTATTTTGTTATTTCACTCTCTGAGAGCGAGGGAGAGGAAGAGAAAGAGAGAGTGTATGTGTAAGTGTATGTAGGTGTGTGTTCCTAACATATGTTAACGTATGGAAGACGATACAATACAAGTTATAAACACGCATAAAGGGCTCACAATAAACGGAGAAGTGCATAGACATGGACGTAGTGAGAGCAAGTGGAAGAGAGAATGACAAATGTATTATGAAACACACACACACAATAACATTTAAATATTTACATACACATTATGAATGCTCCATACATTGCACACTCACTCATACTCACACTCTCTCTCTCTCTCTCTCTTTCTCCCGCTGTGTCTATGTCACATATACCCACTACTGCATATCCAAACATACATCAACAATGTCTTAAAACTGTTGGCAATGCACTAGAACGTATGGGTCGTTTCACTTAGTATCGATAAGAAGTCGTAATAACAGTTCGGTGTCTACTTCCTTATTTACTTAATTGATCATTACAACCTAGTTTCTCATAACACCCATGTTGTGCGTATTAGTTTAATCAATGCGTGGCGTTTAAAGTCGAAACTTTTCATGGCAATTTTATTTTTACATTCCACGTTCTAGACAGATGACTGCTGAGAGATTGCAATGTGTATAGGAGCATATTTTTTTCAAAATGTCAGATCTAAAGCGTAAACTCTTGATATCTCATCTAGTAACCCAATAGATTACTACGGTAACATAGAAAACGATTTATATTTTATAGTATGTATAGCCTAACTAACATATGGTATAGCCAAACATAATACATGTAATCATATATAGGGTGGGTCATTTAAAAGTTTAAATTTACACGAAACAAAAACAAATTTTTTGAAAAATTATTTTTTTCTCATAAAGTACAATTGTTCCATTTAGAAATGAAATATTATTTCATTCATATAGTTGCAGTGGCGGGCCTCACAGTACATCATACGGTCGGACCAATTTTTGTGCACTTTTTCCAGTGTTTGGGGTCGTATCTCGGCAGCTGCATTACGAAGGTTAGCCTTCAAATGCTTAATTGACTTTGGTTTGTCGGCGTAACACTTTTCTTTAACGGCTTGCCACAGAAAATAGTTCAAACGGTGTCAAATTATAGCTTCTTGGCGGCCAATTGACATCACAATTGCGGCTAATCAAACGGCCATCAAATGTTTGATGCAATAAATCGATTGTGGCATGAAATGTATGGCAAGTTGCAGCATTCTGTTGAAACCACACATCGTTCACATCAATACCATGAAGAGCGGGTACAAAAAAAATTGGTTATCATGGTGCGATACATGTCTCCATTGACTGTAATGGTTCCGCCGTCCTCATTTTCAAAGAAATATGGTCTAATGATGTCTCTGCTGTACAGGCGGTATCATACAGTCACTCGTAATAAATGCATTGGTTTCTGTAAAACCACGTGTTTGTTTTCTGAGCCCTCAATAAGGCAGTTTTGCTTATTAACGCACCTACCAAGAAGAAACGGAGTTTAGCCTGAAAAAAAAAATTTTTTTTGGTGAAATCGCCATCATCGTAAAGTTTCTCATTGGTCCGTCAAGTGAAATGAAAATAAAGCGGGTGTTCAACTCTTGAACCAATTGAATTTCGTAAGGCGTAACACCGAAATCTTTTCGTAAAATTCGACGTCAACTGGTATGTCAAATGTTCTTGAGAATGATGACGAGTTGATGTTGATGGCACTCTCAGCCATAGCTTCGATATTTTCGGTTGTGCGCACTGTACGAGCACGCTCACTTCTTTCATGAACTTTAGCAATAAATTTGGGTATACCGGTCCTTCTCTGCGACCAGATTTTATACGACATTTTCATGTAATTTCCGAGCAATTCTTCTGTCTTTGTTTTGGAAATAAATTTCCAATAAATCCTAACGTTGCTCAAGCGTAAATTGATTCATTATGTTCAGTAGAGATAATATACTGAGTTTTGTAGCAGAATAGAATTATAAGTATTGCCAGATTCGAAATAACCCATGGTTTAAATTTAAACCGATGGATGACAAACCCGATAGAAAGTTTCGTCTAATGTTGAATTATCATTCGTTTTTTTTATTCAAAAAAAACATCAAAGAGCCTTGCAAGAATAAATTCAATTGCAAAAGTTCAGTGTGATAATAAATTAAAATCGTAAACTTAAACATGAATCCATGACTACTTATTAATATGGAAAGACCCACATGCGATACACTGCAATGATTTCATTTGCAGTATGCATAAGTGTTGTGCTTATATACGAGTATGTGTGTGTGTGTTATAACACAAGAAGAGAAGAAACTGTTTCTTTATATTCCTTATCCATAAAAAAGCTAAAGAATATGAGCATAAATGAAGGAATAGTTGTCGTAAGAAATCATAGAGAGAGAGAGAGAGTGGGGGTAAGAGAAAGCAGTGCAATAATAATAAAAAAAAGACAACGTCAAGAAGAGCAATCGAGTGGAACTTATAATAGTTGTTATCGCTGTTGTTGTTGTTGTTCTTCATATACACACACACACATACAATGAATTTAAGAACTTTATTAATAAAACTTTACAATGCAATACAAAATCATTCGTGCATACTAATACACTCTCACACACGCACACGCATACGTATACTTATTATTATGGTTTCCTGGTGCATAAAGCAATGACAATGCCAGAGTTTATGCTACAAAATATTGTATATTGCAACACAATAAAGTGCATTGCAACCGAACTACTCTTTCTTTCGTTATTTTTTTTCTTTTTCACTTTTTTTTGGCATTTAAACGTAATGTCTCTGCATTTTCAAGGCAAACGTTTGTGTAACCAAAAGCGAGAAGGGAAGAAAAGGGAAGTAAAAGCGTAGGAATATGGATTGTGTAACGATGTCATATAATATTTTATATTCATTGCAACTAAAAAAGAAATATTCCAAAGAGATAGAATTTCTTATGCCACTTAAAAAAGCAATAAAAAAAAGAAAAACTAACGCTCAGCTTAATGTAAGACGCTCAACACAACTACATACATACATATGTTTACAGGGCTTGAGTCTGTTGGTTTGTGTTTAATGTGTTTTTGCATTTAATAACGTGATCCCTTATGTATTGCATATTCAAGGATACCGTACACTCTTCTTACACTCACATACATACATTTACACACCAACACACTTCTTCTGCTAGATATCATGCCTGGGGATAATATCTACTGTGTGTGTTCATTGTTCATATTCATTTGCTAAAGCTGCCTTTGGAGTTGTCATTGTTTGTGTTGCTCTTGTTCTTCTTGTTGTTGTTGTTGTTTTGTATGCTTGTATCTTGATAATTTCGCTTTCGGTTTTAAATTAAAAAAAAAACTGATTGGAAACTCTATACGAATCAATTACAGATTAGGATTTCATTCATTCTGATTGCGAAACAATACAAGAGCAAGAAAGTGGCATTGAAAATAAATACTCAGAATATAGGGTGGGCCATCAATCGGTTTATTTCCAATCTGACAATACTTATGTCATTCTATTCTGCTATAAAATTCAGTATAGTATCTCCACTGAACGTAATAAATCGATTTACGCTTGAGCAACACTAGGATTTATTGGAAATTTATTCAGACAAACAATTGGTCGGAAATTACATGAAAATTTCGTACAAAATTTGTTCGCAGAGGAGGACCTACAGCGTCCGATATAAGCAAGTTTATTGCTAAAGTTCATGAAAGAAGTGAGCGTGCTCGTACAGTGTGTACACCCGAAAATATCAAAGCTGTAGCTGAGAGTGTGTGTGAGAATCCATCAACATCAACTCGACATCGTTATCAAGAACATTTTACGCATCAGTTGACGTCGAATTTTGCGAAAAGATGTTGGTATGACGCCTTACGAAGTTCAATTGGTTCAAGAGTTAATCACCCGCTTCGTTTTCGTTTCACTAGACGGGCCAATGAGAAACTTCACAATGATAGCGATTTGGTCAACAAAAAAAAATTATCTTTTCAAATGAAGTTCATTTTCATCTTGGTGGGTACGTTAAGGGCTCAGAAAACCAACACATGGTCTTACAGAAACCAATGCATTCATTACGAGTGACTGTTTTATGCGGCTTGTGGAGCCGAAGCATCATTGGCCAGTATTTCTTTGAAAATGAGGACGTTGCAACCATTACAGTCAATGGAGACATGTATCGCACTATGATAAACGATTTTTTTGTACCCGCTCTGCATGGTATTGATGTGAAGGATGTTTGGTTTCAACAGAATGGTGCAACATGCTACTTATCTCATACCACAATCGATTTATTACATCAAACGTTTGATGGCCGTTTGATTAGCCGAAATTGTGGTGTCAATTGGCCGCCAAGAAGCTGGATTTGACACCGTTGGACTATGTTTTGTGGCAAGCCGTTAAAGAGAAGTTTTATGCGGACAAACCAGAGATAATTGAGCATTTAAAGGCCAACATTCGTGATGACATTGCCGAGATACGATCTCACACACTGGAAAAAGTGGACGAAAATTGGTCCGATCGTATGAGGTACTATTAGGTCGGCCGAGCCAGCCATATGAATGAAATTATATTCCATTTCTAATCGGAACAATTGTACTTCACGATAAAAAAACTTTATTTTGCAAAATTTCAAACCGTTTTTGTTTGCCACTCTATAGACAGAAATCGAAAAAGACTACAGCAACAACATGAAAATCATATCCAAATAATCAATCAATACGTTCTCCAAATATTAAAATGTTACACACGTGGAGAAGTATTAGAACTCCAATCATGAAAGTCAATTGATCTGTTGTTCCTTTCAATCCTTCGACTTCTTTTAAGTGCCGGACTTTACACTTTTTTCCCTTGAAAGACTAGCTGAAAAGAACAGTAAACTTTGACCTTTTTTTGCTTTTATATCATACATGTTTCATTATCACCGAAACAAAAAAATATTTTTTGAAACTAACATGCGCGACCTCTCTTCAAAAAAAAAAAAATTAAATTTTAGCCTTGGCAGCAGCTATGTTTCTATGAAATCCCTTGTGTTTGAAAAACAAAAATCTCAAACATCATCATGTAATAGAATATGTTTTCTGTTGGAGAAACAGTAGAAAAGAAAACAGCAAAAATAAGATGAAGAAATAGTAGTTGAATATCATGTAGCGAATGTTGTATTTGAGAATATCCTTCTACTCGTTCGTATACTCGTATGGAAATTCATTTTGGATGATAAAAATCTTTGTACATACAAATGGGATTTCCTGTTATTATATGTACTTGGTATTCATCACTTGTGCGATAAGATTTCTATTTTAATTTTATTGTGTTCTTTTCTTTTTTTTTTGTTCTTTTTATATTTTTTTGATATTTTATCAGAGATGCACCCATAAGACCAAGGAACTTAATTTAAAATGAAAAAAATGAAATTTAACAGAAAACAAATTCTACGTATTTGCATCATACCAATGTTGGCCAATGTCTTTAAGTATCAAAGGAGTCTTTCGGATAATTTTTTTTTCGAAATCCTTAACAATTTTCATAATTTTTCTTTAGGCGGCCACCATTTGTAGGCTCAAACTCCCTTTCAGACATAAGTCGGCCAATACTACATATTAATGTGAGCTCATAGATTACAAATAAAATAAAAAAAATCGGTGTTTTAATTTAATTAAAATTCTTTATTATTCACACAATTCTGTATGGTACTGTTTACAACTTTATGTAAACAACAACAATTGCCCTTTTTGTTTTTTGTTATTCCTCTGTTTTATTATTTATTATTTATCTTTGTAACGGAGATCTTCAAACCACGACTACTGTCTTCAAACACACCGCGTCTTCACATAAGACTGACTGAACTTCACAAACTCCGTCGCTTGCTATGGCAAAGTAAACAGTCTGATAAATGTCCTTGAAGGCGAATGTACGTGGCTTCGTCTTCTAGAGATCTCCATAAATGTAAACATCGTTGTTTACATTCATTATTATGGTTTATGTATTTTGTTTACATTTATTCTTATAGTGTTTGTTGTTGTGTTTTTGTTTACTTGTTTACCATTTTTTATGCTGGTGTTTGTTGTAGTATGATAATTTGTAAACAGGTTTGTTAACTACTTCGCCTTAAATTCAAGCATGTGCTTCTCCTGTAACATGTCCATCAAGTTGTCAAACTTCGGTTATTCCTGAACAGTCTGATGCAGGACTGAGATATCCAAAGGAAAGTTTTGATTGTCTCCAACCCACTTACATATTTTCAGAAAAGTTTTTGTGTCTCTTTATCTTTTCTTTTGTTGATCATACCATTCTCTGACATCACAGAAGCGTTCTGGTCCCAATAACAGCGCGAAAGCCTCTCTCTTTCATGCAGTCTGCTTGCTTATTGCAGAGAATTCTCAAATAACCTATGATCAGCTTCAACAGACTATGCCGGACTATGTTCGATCCGAATGCTCAAATGACGGACGGACTGATTGTCAGATAGAAAAGCTATGTCGTGTCCCATCCAAGTTGAATTGAGCACATCTTAAGTCTAAGCGACTTACACTTGTAAGATACCCATGAGTTTTCCCATGGTCTTGAAATATATCCTTCTGGAACTCCCTCCCATATTCTAGATTACTTCGTTCATTTTTGTTACTAAGTCTCATAGCGAAGGACCTCCTAAAATCATAGAGTTCTGACGGATCTCAATCTAAATAGGTCTTCTATGCCGAATGCTGTTTTAACACTTGTCTGAAAAAAGTAGTATCTGGCCATAAGGCGCATCTTTCAGTGCCCAACTTTCAAGTGTCTCGATTTTCGATGTCTGACCAAGAAACACTTTCCTCCATCTGGTGTTCTTACTAGTTACATCACTTATATACTTTTGAAAATGGAAAGCAACTCCTAAATATGGATTGGTATTTCAGTGGGTATCCAACTCCATTGATTTGTCAGAGCATTGTGGTTTGTGTTTCACTGCTTCATTGCTACTTCAAAGGAATTTACTTGAGGGAATTAAAGAAACTTATTGGCGAGAAGTCACCATAGTCTGGTAGGCAGTGTGTTGGCTTATTAGTTGTGTTGTGTTTGCCACGGTTCAAACTCCAGGTCGGACATATCCAGCAAAACGAAATATGAAACGAAATACTTCTTCGCTGACTTCTTCACAGCAGATTTCTGGCAATAGCTTCGAGTGTAAAAGTAATGTTAACTGTAAGTCCCAGCACTCATGTACAAAATTAACACACACAACATAAGTGGTGTGAGAGACTAGGTTGTAATCCTGACTAAGGGGTTGTAATGGCCAATACTGTATGTATATATGTATGTATTGCCGAGCATCGTATATTTTTTTATTTATTTTAGTACATGTCGGTGACCTGTAGCACCTCCGATCGTGGTCGATTGGCCTATGAATACTTATGGAAAACGCTGCTCCTGCATTCATAAGCACTATTCATAAAGTAGCTTGCTACGTCTACAACAGTTCACAGCATAAGTAGGTGGAACTACTTATAATGGCATTGAAAAACTTCTCTGATGCCTTTAAGAGATCTTCTGTTCCTTCACATGTTACCTCTCACTTAAGTTCTTTAAAAATTCCAAACAAATCTCTTGCCATTGTCTTCAATGAATTGAGTTTTTATTGTTAATAAAATGCTGTTAAAATAATTTGAATATGTGCCGTAAAAACCATTTATTATATCTCTCTCTCGCTTTATGCATATAAGCATAACAAATCATCAACCCACCAAAGTATGCTTCAATAATTTCTATTTTACGATTCGTTTTGTTTTGGTTGACTAAGAAATATGCTTTTGAAGGCTGCTATCCTCGCGTTTTTTTTTTCAAGATTTCCATAAAGATAGAAGAGAGGCAAAATCAACTAATAAAACATGATTTATAGTTTGCAAAAGAAAAGCGAATCGAAAATGGAAAACGAAGATGAAAACCTTTAAGCAAACAGCTTGACAACTAAACAAGGCAAAGGACTAACGAAACGATACAAAGAAAAGAAATTTAATACAAGCAGGCAGAAAATAAGAAAATGACAAAGGAATAAACAGAAGACAGCAACAAAATAAACAGACAGGCTGACAAACGAATTTCTATGGGAGAGTAACACATTTCAAAATGTATTCCCATGTTTGGATTCTCTTTCTCCCCCTCCCCCAATCGCCATTTCGATTTAAATGCAAAGTAGGGAAACGAAAGAAAAGCAAGAAGAGGAAGGAGAAAGTTAAGAAGAGCTATAGAAAAGCAAAGCAAATCGAAGGTCGTGAAAACAACACGAAATCTTAACAATTTTAAGCCCAAAACTGCCAGGCATTAATCAAAGCACAAATCGCTTCTGTTAAGTCAAGGAGTTATACGCCGTTTCATAGTGGATTTCAACAATAAACCATACGAACTAACATATATGCATGTATACACATATGTACATATGCATATGCATACATATACAAGCTTTAATTCATGTTTACATGTTTATAGTCCCCTCCTTACTCGGATATGGTGCTGGCCTTTATGAGAACACTCACATATGTTTGCCATTTAATACAAAAGCTTATGAAAGCGTAAGTGTGAGCGCGTGTGCGTGCATGTGTGTGTGTATTTGTTCAATTCTCTAATTTGAATGAAATCGATAAAAGCGATAACGCGTTTAAGTAAATCGAAAAATGTGAAATGAATGTAGAAATCTGAAAACCGTTTTGCAAACATCAACAATAAAGCAACGCAAAAATATTTTCTTTGTTTCCTTTTATTTTCAACTTCTTTCAGCATTGTTTTGTTACTTTTGCTGTTTGCTGTTGCCTTTCATTTAAATTTATCGCTTAAGCTGCTGCTGTTGTTTCTTGGTTTTCATACGCATACATATGCGCTAAGCAAGAGAATTCGACAAATCGTAACAAAACAAAGAATTTTTTTTCCACTTTTTTACGCTCTTTTCTTGAAATTGAAATCCTGTTGTTTGATAAGGATATCGCTCTGTTGTTTAATTTTCCCAAAATGGTATTACATTACGAACGGCTGATGTATATTTGTTTAGAAAAGATAAGAAGTGGAAAAAGGAATCAAAGGAAATTGTTGAGAAGTATTGCAAGTGGAGCTGATTCTTAAAGGCATTTGTCAAGAAAATTTTGAAAAGTCCAGCCTAAGTTTAATGAATATTGTTACGAAAATGGAAAAATCTAGATATTGGTGTTTTGCTTTTAAATCGTTTAACATTATAATTATAAAAAAAAACTACAAAAACAAAACAATGCAGTAAACAAACCAGTTTACAAACTATCACACTGCGTAAACAAAAATACAACAACAAACACCAGCATAAAAAAGGTAAACAAGTATTCAAAAATACAACAACATACACTATAAGAATTAATCTAAACAAAAATACACAAACAACAATTATGAATCAACGGTATTTACATTTGTAGAGATCTCGAGGAGGCAAAGCCATGAACATTCGCCTTCAAGAACAATCATCAGGCTGTTTACGTTACCATATAAAAGGCAAGGCAAAGCTGGCAATTGAGTTAGTAAAAGTTCGGTCAGTCTTTTGTGAAGACGCGGTGCGTTTGAAGAGAGTAATCGTGGTTTGAAGAGTTCAGTTACAAACATCTGTCGAACAATTGTTTGGTGATTGTTATTGTTTATACAAAGGGTGTAAATAGAGGAATAACAAAGAAAAGCAATTGTTGCCTACTAAATAAGGGACCGATATCGTTGGCGTATAGAAATGCAACATGTTTATCATTCATATGCCAAGATACTATAACAAGATAGTTCTGTTTAGGTTGGAGTGGTAGTGGGATACCAAAAGCTCATGCATAGCGGCCCATTGTGACGCAGACTCTGTACTGAAGAAGTTCCTTCAAACTTGGGAAGAAGAAGAAGTTGGTCAGCTGCACATTTAGAGAACGACTACCCCACGCTAGAAAACCAGCCCAATAGTTTAATAAACAAAGCCATATCCCTCACATCAATGGATGATAGTACCCTCAAGCTGAATTTGATTGGAGAGCCATATAACCTATATCTACACCTCGCAAGAGATGGACAATGACAAAGATAGTGGATAACAGTCTCCTCTCCCTCACGGTAACTGCACCCATGGCAGAAGTCATTAGATAGGAGCTGCATTTTTTCCGCGTGTCTTCCCATACCATAACCTGTAAACAGGGCCACTGTGATCGAGATGACGTTACGACTAAGTCCAAGTAAGTGCTTGGTGCGCCTTCTAACCATCGAGGGCCAAGTGAGCCTAGCGGTGGAGCAGGACTCCTCATTGACCTAGGATAGGTTTGGGTCTAGAAAGAATTGCCGCGCGGTGGCCAGCTTGACCGAGGTCGATTGTAGGGGATTCCGGAAGTAGTGCACCAATCCTGGAGAGCTTGTCCGCTCTTCAGTTTTCCGAAATATTATTGTGCTCGGCGACCCAGTTAGATGTGACTCTGCGCGCTCAGAAAGAAGGTTGAGTCAGCGGCGACATTCCCTGACGATCCTGGAGTTATTCACAACGTTCGACAGAGATCTTATGGCAGCCTAACTATAATAAGAGAGCGAGATGTGAGTGAAGGGGACGCCGTAAACGAGGATTCGACAGAGATCTATGGCAGCCTGACTATCAGAAAAGATTGAGATGCGGGTGAAGGTAACACCGTAGACGGGGATCCATTGAGCAACCCGGTAGATGGCCATTGCTTTCGCCTGAAATACGCTACAGTAATCCTGCAGTCAGAGGGAAATGTTCAGGTCCAGTTTTCCAGAGTAGACTGCGCTCGCTACCCACCCCCCAATCGAGTTTAGAGCCATGGGTGTATACATCCAGGAGTTCCGGGGGGACGATCCGAACTAAAAAGTGAAAACCCCTGTCAAAATAATATTCCACAGGGAGATAATCGATGTTCAGTGCGGCCACAGGATCAATCTTCTTAATATAATGGAATCTGTTGGAGCGTAGATAGAAACTCGAATTCAATAAACTTATAAATGGTGGTTGGCTTTATTGCAAACATTATTGCAAGCATAATAAAATTCAAAGCCGCACATACTCGTATGTTGTGTGTCAAAACCTAGGCAATAAAAAATGACAATTACATGGGCGACCACAAAATGTGGCAACAAAAGCAGTGTCAATTACAAGTGCAGCACTTGAATGCCAAATTGAAATTGGAAGGCAGCGAGAAATATCAACTATTTTTTGGTTGGAATTTATCGTTTTTTTATAACGAATTTTAATTAAACACACATGCAAATAGCTGCGGTTCATTAATCTCTAAAATGCGCAACAAAATGCGAAATTTAATTAAAAATCAAAAAAATAAAACAACAACAGAAATAAATTCATGAATTAAAAACAAAAAAAAACAAAAAACGTAAATTAATGAAACGCAAATATTTTTTTTTTTTGAAATTCCACAAGAATATTGGCATGAAATCAAGCAAATTGAAAGAGAGATTGAGAGAGAGAGAGAGAGAGAGAGAGAGAGAGAGAGAGAGAGAGAGAGAGATAGTTTTAATTTGCTGTAGAGAGAGAGAGTGTGTGTGCTTGGGAACATAATTTCATATTAAAATGTTAATTTTCTCTTTTTTGTATATGGGAGCGTATGATTGATATTATTTTGTAGACAAACAAATATATTCCACATACGCCTTGATTCCTTATGGAATAAGGAAATGCGAAATGTGATACGTATGGATTTTGATTTATGTATTTGTATTTGTTTTCTTTTTTATTGCTATGACAAAACAAAAAAAAATAATACGAAATTGTTGACAATCTTCAATTTGCTAAAGTAATTGAATAATAAATACGAATTTATTTGATATTTATGCCTTGAGGAGTAATACTACCACCACCCCTACTAATGATGATGGTGATGATGATGATGTCCTTGGCACATTTTTACTTTTCTGCTCCTGGGACTTTTCAATTGATATTTCAAACGAAAGCCGCTATAAAAGAAACAGAAAAGAAAAATAAATAAAAAATATGATTTTTCATTGCTTTCTAAGTTGGCGTAAATAAATGAAAAGCCATGAGAGCGTGAGTGGCAGAAGAAAACTTTTAGAAAAACTAATAGAATTTAAACAATTCTATACAGACAGACAGAGAGACAGAAAGAAACAGAGAGACTGAGTGTAGAACGGTATAATAAAAATACAACCAAAAAAAAAAACAACTTTACTATTAAATTCCCAGACAAAAAACATAAGAAAACTTGAAATAATATTTTTATTAGACAATGTTTTTCGTTTTTCTTTTTGATTAATTTATTCATTCATTTTTTATAATTCTTATTACATTATTGGGTGTATAATTTGAAAATTGTGAAACTGTTGGCAACATTTTTGGCTATTTGTTGTGAAATATTGTTCTGACCCTTGTGACAGCCCATGTAAGGCACGTTCAAAAGTGAAATATAACAGACATTCAAGGAACAAGAAAGCACCCAATGTCTGAAGTTAGTTTTCAATGCACGTGATGCTCTTTTCAGTTAAACAAACACAAAATTACCGGAGGCAGTGGCATACGATGTCGCCGAAGTCTAGTAGGTAGAGTGTAGGTTTATTAGAAAAGAGGCCACGGTTTAAACCCCAGGTAGGACATCTCGAGAAATATAAATATTTCTTTCGGCGACATGCTTTCGGCAGATATCTGGCAAAAAGCTCTGGGAGTAAATAAAGTTGCCATGAAAAGTTTCTCAAAAATGTATCGTTAGGAGTCAACTTTAAACTGTATGTCCCGCCACTCATGTATAAAATTAACACACACAGCATAATTGGTTTGAGGAGCTATGTTGTAATTCTGACTATAGAGTTGTAATGACTAATTATTTATGTGTATGGCCCGGTGCCTAAAAGTATATTGTGAGGCTTCTCGATCGCGTACAGGAGAGGGCGAAGGTGTTCATTAATGGCAGTAGAGCACTCAACTCAATTGATTCATTGGAACATAGTCGCATTAGTGTTTTTCTATTGCTACTACAATGTATTTTACTCGAGTGAAATAATGAGACTTGTTCCTGAAAATCATATATTCTTACGTAGCACCTATCTTTCTCGCAGAATACATACGTTCCTTAACCAGACTGTCCGTAAGTGAAACTCATAGATTTCTACACATTTCAAGTGTTCGATAACAAACATTTTCTATAGAAAAGCGTTCGATAACAAACATTTTCTTCAGAAAAGTATGCGATAACAAACATATAGAAAAGTGTTCAATAACAAACGTTTTCAATAGGAAAGGGTTCGATAATAAACATTTTCTAATAAACTTTTTCAATAGGAGAGTGTTCGATAACAAACATTTTCCATAGAAAAGTGTTCGATAACAAACATTTTCTTCAGAAAAGTATTCGATAATAAATATTTTCTACAGAAAAGTATTCGATAACAAACATATAGAAAAGTGTTCAATAACAAACGTTTTCAATAGAAAAGTGTTCGATAATAAATATTTTCCATAGAAAAGTGTTCGATAACAAACATTTTCCATAGGAAAGTGTTTGATGACATACATTTTCTATATAATAGTGTTCGATAGCAAACATTTTCATTAGGAAAGTGTTCGATAACAAGTATTTTCTATAGAAAAGTGTTCAATAACAAACGTTTGCAATAGGAAAGTGTTCGATAATAAACATTTTCCATAGAAAAGTGTTCGATAACAAACATTTTCCATAGAAAAGTGTTCGATGACATACATTTTCTATATAATAGTGTTCGATAGCAAACATTTTCAATAGGAAAGTGTTCGATAGCAAACTTTTTCAATTGAAAAGTGTTCGATAACAAACATTTTCTGAACATTTTCTATAGCAAAGTGTACGATAACAAACATTTTCTACAGAAAAGTGTTCGATAACAAACATTTTCTACAGAAAAGTGTACGATAACAAACATTTTCTACAGAAAAGTGTTCGATAACAAACATTTTCTATAGAAACATCTTCCATAACATGAAAAGATGCAAATTTAATGTTCACAAACACAACCTCCTCTGGCCTGCTTCGCATAACCCATTTTCATGATGCATATGACCGAATCTGTAACGCAACCAAGCTCTTCAACGATCTTTATAATTTTGCACAATTTTTCGAGACGTGTAAGGTCTTTACTGCTAGTTTATGGTGCTTTCACTATAAAGATATCTCTTCCTTAGAATTCGTAAACAGAATCAGGATATTCTGTCAACGATCAGCAGTGGCCTACATCCAGACAGATGTAGAGTCAGTCTTTCTTCTTCTCATGGTAAAGTGGAGGTTTTTCGTTACATTTGAACGATTTTCTTTGCCACGTAGTATTTCATTCAGTATTTCAATTCATAATCTCATCATTATTGGATGGACTGAACGGTATTTTTGACTTGAGGTTAAGAAAACTCGTTAATTAAGAAAGTTTTTTCAAGACCAAATATGTAAATATAAACGTCATCTGGTGATCTTATAAAATTCCATTTAAGTTATTAAAGACACAAACAAATCTCACCATATCATCATGGGGTTCAACACCCAATATTTTATTGTATTATTTACGTTGTGATTTCCGCTCCTCATGCGTATTTATGGCATATATTTATGATAGCCTTCATAAATAAAAATTACTGCGTGTGTGTGTGCTTGTGTTGCTGTTTGTCTTCCTTTCAAAAATATGTACATTCATTTGTAAATTTATTGACACGCTCTTATTATTGTTTGTGGCTCTCCTTCTATGCGCTGTGACTATTTTTTCTCTCTTTTCCTTGGCCTTAAATAGGAATTCTAAAGAATAATTTTAAAATAAATTTTATTTCTTCATTTTTATTTTTAAAGAAAAGCAGGAACGCAAAACATCAAGAAAAAATAAAAAGAAAAGTAAAGTAAACATAAAAATCCATCGTATAACGCTTCTGCATTATATCCTTGATATCCTGAAATTTTTCATGAATATTTAATGGTTGACACAAGCAAAAACCAGCATAACAACATAGCAACACAACACAACAGAACAACAGCAATCCTCCATGCTGCTGCCTCTTTCGTTTGGAAAAGAAAATTAAAAGAAATGAAAACAAAAAAAAGAGGAAATGATTTTAAAAAATAAAGACGAATATAACGGTACGGTCGCATATACATACATACATATATATTTTTGAAGTGTGAGAACAGGCGCTATTTTTATATGTGAAACAGAATAATAATTTTCGTTCGCTTTTATTTCCATTTCCATTCCCATTCCCATTTGTTTTCTCTTTTTTTCTCTTTTTTATTTCTCCATTTGGTTTCGGTTATTGAAACAAATGGCAAATATAAGAATAATATGAGGAAAGGAAGAAAGAAAGACCCAGTCTGCGTATTCATCTACATTATGAGAGGTTTCTTTTGGAAGAGTGATTCCATTTGGCCAAGGTGTGTTTCAAATATTGGATCGTAAATTTAGGGGAGTTTTGAAAAGCCACGATTTGAAGGTTTGGCAAGCTTTATCAAGATAATATTAAAAGAGATTTCTTCGGTGATTCCTCTCAGCAGATTTCTGCCAAAAACTGTGACCGTAAAATAAAATAGCCATGAAAAGTTTCTCAAAAAACCTGTCGTTCGGAGTCAAGTTTAAACTGTACGTCCCGCCACCTATGCATAAAATTAACACACACAGCATAAGTGATGTGAGAGGCCAGGCCGCGAATTCTGCCTGAAGGCTTGTAATGACCAATTAAATATGTATTGTCCAGTGAGTAGACAAGTAGCAATAAAAGCTAGGGAGTTTAAATCTTAGTTCTGACATTTTTGAAAATGCTCTGAGAGTAAACTATCTGCCTTAGGTAAGTTTCTCAGATGTGTTGTTCGTTTTCTTGCGTTGACATTAATGCACACAGTACTGAGAGATGTGAAAAGACAGTCCTTACTAAAGCTTTATAGCTTTACAACAATTACTTCTCTGTCTTTCGAGCACCATATGCGAGAATTTTGCCTATTGACGTAACCGCCAAACATTACACGGGCTTGATCGCTGAAGAAAATGTTCTTCGCAAAGCAAGGCTTTTTACTGTAACACCGATATCAGCATCAGTGATCAGCAATGAATCGTTTTTTCGCTACTGATAAATACTCATGAAATTTTGAGTATGAGTGAGTCAACAGTTTTGAAATTTAACTATGTACTCTGATTCATTCATACTCACTCCAACATTGATTTATAAGTACAGGTTGCAATGAGTATGAGTACAACGTTGACATCAAACTCATAACATTCGAAATATGTTTGATTCATAAGCCGACTCATTCAGATTCATAAATTTAGAAAAATATTTACAATACTCATAAATAATTCGAGTGATTCGAATTATTCATGAAAATTTACAGTCTTAGTTGTTGTTGCATTTACAAAAAAAGAAGAAAGAAAAAGATAAAGACAGCTAGCAAAGTAAACACACAACCTTCTAGTGAGTATTGTGGTGTTCGTATGCGAATCATACTTTTTTTGTGAAGGATTCGTGTATATGTTGAGTAAAGGAGAGTCCAAATCAACAACATCATGCGTATTGTTAAGTATGAGTATGATGAATATTTCAAACTTTGAATATGAGTAGTATGAGTAAGATATTAAAATAAGTATGAATGCGTATAAGTATCAGAAATTATATGTACGATTCGAATGTACTCATCTTTTTGAATATTCATTGCAACTTTTGTGAATAGACAACCGATTTTAACGATTGCGTGAGTTTTGTGAAAAGAAGTGCAAATTCATATGCAAAATATCTGTTGAGTACCGCGTAAGACAGGCTCAATTACTGAGAAGCCTTTTTTCAATCACGTTCCTGACAGTTTTGATAAACTTTTTAATGTAGAACTGCCCTGTTGTATTTCACAAAGCAAATAATCCCAAAATATAGTCCGTTTTTGGGGTTTCTTTTACACAAACAAATAACAACTACAAGCACCCATTCATTCATACATATTAATAACAGCAATTACAACAACAACAAGAATACTACTTTCCACTTAAGGAAAATAAGGAACAAGGAAATCGGAAATGAGTGCGATATAAACAATAAAAATATCGAAGTTAAAAAGAAAAAAAGGAAAACCATGTAAAAGAAACGGTAAAAGGAAATCAACTAAAGACAAACAAATGTTCTGGTTTTTTTTATAAATTCTTTTTTTTATTCCTTTTTTTATTGTTTTATTTTTCAATTGTCGTCTTATTTTTTTGCTGTGTCCTCTCTTCATTTTGCCTGATGATACACTGCATTATGGTTATTGTTTAAAGTATGTATGTACATACATTCGTACCGTACCGTATGTATATAATTGTGTTGAATTGTATGTGTATACATATTTGTATTTGTATTTGTATTGGTAATGGTAGTGGTTTATTATGACAAAAAGAAGTCATAAAATAATACAAATTTGAATTCATTCATTCATTGATTGGTTTCCTTTTTCTTTTTCTTTCTGTTTTTTCATGCTTCCCCCACCATCACCATCTCCATCTTTTATTTCATATGAATGTGCTCCATTATTTTATTTTTTTTATGATTATTTGCTTCCCCCACATACATATGTATGTGATACAGAGTAGTACTTATAAATTGCTAGCTTTTGTTGGTCTTCAAATGTGGGGGAGTGTAAATGTATGTGTTTTTGAATTTTTTTTTTAAGATTTTTCATTCATTTATTCGTTTGATTGTTTATTTGTTTGTTTGTTTGTATTATTTTGGTAATACTAACACACACTTCCTGTTTTACTCTCTTTCTTCTCTTCTGTCTCTCACTTTAACTAAGTGATTGAACGTATGTGTATGTATGTATGTGTGTGTGTGAATATTGACGCCATCTATTGTTATGATTAAAGAAAACAAAAAGCGACGAAAAGAATCCAAAACCAATGACTAGTCCACACACACACACACACACTCATATAGAAATATTGCCATGAAATTAAATTGCTTCAATTGTTTTTTATTGTTTATATCACAGTGTGTATGCGGATTCATGTGTACAAGTATGGGTCCCTCTCTGTATGTATGTGTGTGTAGTGGTATTGCTACTGTGCCAAAAAAACAAAGTCAAATATTTGTTAAATTGTTTTCGATTAAGAATAGCGAAAAAATGTTTTTGCTGTTGTTGTTGTTGTTTCTTGACCTTGATTAAGTTGTATTATTTTGTGATTGTATGCGAAAGCATTTGGTTTGGTTAGTATTGGTATTGGTAGCATGGTAAACATTTTCTCTCTCTCTCTCTCTGGAAATACATTTAATTTCTTTGATTGTTACGGTTAGTTTCCATTGGTTTAAGTTGTTCTTGTTGTACTCCTCGCTGTTGTTGCTGTTTTTTTTTCTTGCTATTAAAAACAAATATAAAATGAAAGTTTAATTTTTAGCCAAAATCATCGTGTTATGAATTGTTTGTGCAATTTTAATTGGTGGACAATTGTTTTTAATATTTAGGTTACCGGAGCTTAAGCGAATTAAATTCAATTTTAATTGGATATGCAAAATTGTATTGGATTCAGAGACAAAATAGAAATAATTTTAAGAATAAATAACTGTATTATACTCTACAAGATATGGTATTTTACTCGCTTATTTAGTTATTACACTTGTCTACCCTAAGTTACGTTTTACTTTGCACAACATGGGTGGTGTGAGAAGCAAGGTTGTAATTCTGACTGAAGGGTTGTAATGACCAATTAAGTAAGTAAGTAATTCATATGGGCCAATGCCTTGCAGCATATTTAAAAGCTTATTGATCGCATTTATGAAAGGGAGAAGCTGTCCATTAATGATAAATGAATATCTAATCCCATCATTGATACTTTGGAACAAGTTTGGAGTGTAACTGGGATTGTTTCACTGATAAACGAATTTTTTTCATTTTTTTCAACAGTCGCCGTGGTCTATTCGGTAGTGAGTTAGCTTTTTAGACGTGAATCCCTGGTTCAAACCCTAAATCAAAACCAAAACCAAAACGAAAAAAAAAATATTTCTTCAGTGACTTCAGGCAAAAACTCTGGAAGTAAAATAACATTTGCCATGAAAAAGTTTCTCAAACATCTGTCATTCGAAGTAGATTTAAAACAGAAAATTCCGCCACTCATGCATAAAATGAACATACACAATATAGGTGGTGTGAGAAGCTAGGTTGTCATCCTAACTAAAGGATGACCAATTAAGTTAGTAAGTAAGCCATGCTGGACGATGCCTTGTAGCACATTTAGAAGCGGTATTCATAAAAGAACAAAGTGTTCATTAATGACGGATGAGTGTTCAACTGCTAGGGAATGTTCATAATTCCTGTGGACTGCTTCCGTTCTCGGTTAATTGGGCAATGGAAGGTACAGTACATCGGAGGAAAATTACGTACTTAAGCTACATTCTCTGTACGCTCTACCTGTAGAAGAGTTGTCATTTCAAGCGTGCATAATTACTGCTCTCTCTTGCTGTACGTCAACACAGTGCAATAATGTATGGGTAGGGGCCATCATCTGAGCACTGGCCGTTGAATTCATTCATTA
Source organism: Sarcophaga rosellei (assembly GCA_930367235.1). Lineage (NCBI taxonomy): Eukaryota > Metazoa > Arthropoda > Insecta > Diptera > Sarcophagidae > Sarcophaga > Sarcophaga rosellei. The sequence goes on along the minus strand of OV884017.1, from coordinate 7,731,303 downwards.
AACTAAATACAGACGATGTCTCACAACTGCTTCAACTACTCCCTTTTCTTTAAGCCAACACAATGCAATAACACATGAGTAGAGGCCGTCTCCTGAGTACTGGCCGTTGAATTCACCCAATAAACTACATACAGACGTTGTCTCACTACTGCCCCAACTAAAGAAAATAATAGCTGTTCAAAGTCAATTCCGAATAATAGATTTTAATAGATTTTTTGACAAACTCATGGCAATTTCATTTACTCTCAGAGTTTTTGCCAGAAATCTGCTGAGAGAAAGTCACCGAAGAATTATTTTTTATATTGCGTTGAAGGTATCTGACCTGAGGTTTGAACCATGGCCTCACGTCTAATAAGCCAACACACTAGCTAGTAGACTACGGCGACTACCATTGGGGTGTGTGTTCATTTTATCCATGAGTGGTGGGACTGATTAACGTTGCCTTTGAACAACTGAAGCTTTTTAAGACTACTGAGAGTAAAATCACAGAAGAAATATTTTTTCACATTTCGTTTCATTCGAGATGTTTAATCTAGGGGTTAGAATCGTAACCTCACGTCTAATAAGCCAACGTACTACCTATTAAACTACGCAGACTTCAATAGAGCTTTAAATGTATTGCTATGATAGCTAGGGACTTCCAATGTTGTTTTCAGTTGGAAAATAAAATCAGTTTACAGCTGACATTAGTGGGCGTGCCTCATATTCATGAAGTCTATTGCTATTATAATTTGCTGTTCTTACTATTTTCCTATATTGACTTCTACACATTGCTGTCCTTTCTTTCCAACACATGGACTATGAATTGCTATTCAGAATGCATTCATCATTTGATAAGAACTCATAAAACTAAGTTGGCTATTCATACTTTTGTTTTATTTTTCACTTCGATTAAATTTATTGAATTTCGAAAACATTTTCAATATTTTGCACATGTTTTGTCAAAGAAAACAAAAAAAATCTTGTTCTTGTTTTTTTATGGCAGTTTTATACTTTTTAACACTTTTTTTCTAAAACCAATTCCTTTATGTTTCTTTTACATTTTTTTTAACGATTTTGTTTTCATTTGTTTCAAGTTTTTTTTGTTTTTGGGGAAATGAAACTTATAACGGCACTTTAATGTATTTTCTTTAACAACAACTGCAAACACTATTGGAATTTTCTTCAGGTTTTTTTTCTTTTTTTGGTGAAAATTCATATAAAAATCTGAAGAAAAACAAAGTTTTCCATAAGCAACCATGGTTGGCAATCACCTTGGCAACCAAAAACAATAGAAAAACTACCTCTTGTACAAGAATGAAGAAGGAAAATTATTATTGTGAACAACCTTTAGGGCAACAAGTGTACATATTTATTGGAAAACTCCAATAATTTCTTCATATTTTATAGTTTAAAAAAAAAAAAAAAAATACCAAAAAAGAAAAACAAAAAGGATTTTACGAACTGGAAAATAAAGTTTTTTTTGAGAATATTTTTTAATATTCGGAAAATATTAAATGAAAACAGAAAGAAGTTTTTCTCCAAAAAAAAAATTAAGTGGGTTTTTATGTTGCTTCAGTAAATATGAAAATTTGGAAAATTTTAAACGCAATTTTTTTTAAAAAAACTATTGAAAAACTAGTAAAATAAACTTGTTGTGCTCTCTGGAAATGGTTATTTCATCAAAATCTCTGCTCAAATGTTTTCCTAAGGATTTTTCCTTTTTTATTAAAAGTTCCTTAACATACACCTGTATTTGAAATGAGTTTCTCGTGTTTTTGTTATTATTTAATATTTTACTTGGTTCTTTCTCTCCTATCTCTCTCTATGAAAAGAAAAAGGAAACAAAGTTGCTTACAATGCATTGTAAGATGCAGGCCAGAAATTCGAAAGTGCAACCGACATTGCTTTGGCGAATTTTGTTTCTGCAAAAGCAAACACAATGACGCTGCAAAACTGTTTCAATGATTTTGAATATCCAGACTATATTGGTAACTAGTCTGTTGGCTAACTAGAGGGGAGCTCATGACCTCGTATCCCAGCGAACGAAAAATATAAAAAAAAGGGTTCTTTTGTTCTTCTGACAAAACCCTAAGAGTGACTCAACATACATACATAATTGGCCATTACAACTCTTCAGTCAGGATTGGTTCAGTCAGCACAGGTCACACCGCTTATGCTGTGTGTGTTAATGTTATGCATGAGTGGAGCGACCTACAGTTTAAACTCGACTCCGAACAACAGATGTTTGAGAAACTTTCCATGGCAATTTTATTTTTACACTCAGAGTTTTTGCCAGAAATCTGCTGAGAAGAAGTCGCTGAAGAAATATTTTTTTTTTTTAATATTTCGTTTTGATGTCTGGCCTGGGGTCGGAGCTGGGGTTGACGTCTAATAAGCGAACACACTACCTACTAGACTACGACGAGAGTGACTCAAACTGCTACGAAAAATTTCTCAAAAATCTGTCGTTCGGAGTCGACTTTATAAAAGTCGACATAAGAAAGTCGACTAAGACACAACATGGCTGGTATGAGAAACTACGTCACTATTGTGACGTCAGGGTTGTAATCGCTGTTTAAGTAAGTGCTTAAGATTTTTGAAATATGCCTGATATAGTGTTCAGCCGAATTTTTGGAATCTTAAATTCCCAAATGAAAAATTTTAAATTTAATCAGGGAGGCTTTTGGAGTTAACACTCAAAATGTAGTAACCTTTGTCCGTCGCCCACGTGTATACAAATAACATTGAGCCCTCACGCAAGAGTTGTAAACTCACTTTGTTTTGGAACATGGATGTGATGTACTTATGATAAAGTTGTCATAGTCTAGTATCTACTGCGTTGGCTTATTAGACGTGAGGACACGGTTTAAACCCCTGGTCAGACATCTATAACAAAATGAAATACGGCTACATCCTCTCAGCAGATTTCTGACAAAAACTCTGAGAGCAAAATAAAATTGCTGCTCGGAGTGACTTTAAACTGTAGGTCCCGCCACATATGCAGAAAATTAACATACAGAACATAAGTCGTGTGAGAAGCAAGGTTGTGAACCCTAACTGAAGGGTTGTAATTAGCAAGTACATATGTATGTGTTCCTATGATGTTCTTTTCAGTCGACTATACGTTCCGATAGCTAGAAGCAAACAACATAAATTTTCTGACGATTTGCATTACAGCATAGAAAGCTAAGTTAGTCTAGGAATGGATTGTACCGACGACTTAAGTTGGGCACTATGTTAGCTTGAAATTGGTTTTAGAAAGTTTCTCTAAGAAATCCTAGACCTGATACAGGGTGACACTGTGTTGAGTTTCGGGGTATTTTAATTTGTGTGGCATGAGACTGCTGTTCGGCTGGCAAGGAAAAGCGCTCGTTTGGCTCTTATTTGAGACACTTCTGATCGCTCATGATATCAGAAAATGAATCCAATTTCCATGACGGTATCGTTCGGAGTCGACCTTAAAATGTAGGTTCCGTCACTCTTGTGTTATAAAATGAACACAAACAGCATAAGTGGTGTGAGAAGCTAGGTTGTAATCCAGACTAAAGGTTTGTATTGTCCAAGTATGTATGTACGTATGTATGTATATATGCGTATGTAATGTATGTATGTATGCGTATGTAATAGGTGAGATTGTGGAGTATCTAGTTTACTATGGCCCATGTACGACAGTTTTAGAATTAAATCGATTTTGAACTTTAAGGGAGTCCTTTAAAGCAAACATTTTTATGAAGTGAAAGGACTTTCCTTCTTTCCTGCTGCCTTAAGTCCAGCACGTGTGGGGAGGCCAAAGTTTGTTAAGCACATTCCATGTCCCTGCCTTGGCGTGTATAAGAAAAACCTTAAAATTCTTGTACAGCAGAAGATATTTTTGGTGGAGGGATTACATTACCTACTTTCTAGACTTAATCTAAACTACACTACAACGTCTGCCAAATAAACGTCCTTTGTCCCAAGAACTAAACGAATTCCAAAGAAAACTCCTTATCAGCCTGAGTGTGTTTGAAACACCTCATGTATCCTGGTTTTTTTCCTATTTTCTATTTTCAATAGAATTTGTTTGTTACTTAAGACTATCGAAATGGAAAACTTCCGTATTTTATTAAGAAAAACATGATTTTCATTTGAATTTTTATGCAGAAAAACAAAAAAAAAAAAAAGAAAAAACATGAACATTTTAGTGGAATTTCTCTCTTCAAATGCAAAAACTAAACAAAGAACAAAAAAAATATGTGAAAGGGAAACAACGATGCCACCGTATTCTGTGTTCCCATAACCAAACATCCATCTGTTGTTTGAAAAATGTTTTTTTGTGTTCTTTCATGTTTTTTTTTTCTTTAATTTTTTTTATTATTATTGTTGTTGGTGTATGCAATTGTATTCATATTTAAATACAAGAGCATCTAGGCATCCATCCATGCATCCATTCAGAGAACGTTGTTGATACTACTTGTACGGGCTTAAGTTATGTTGCAAATCGAAATAGAAAAGCGATTCGATTCTAATAAGAAAAGGAAAATATTCATAAACGTATTTAAAAAAAGTGATGAAAATATTCGATTGATACCACTTGTACAAGCTTATATTGAATGTTGAAAAAAAAAATCATTGAAAAATATTTTAAAAGGACAAAAATAACTCGACAATGGACTTAAGCTCAGCATGCAGTCCTTGTAGGAGTTTTTATGTTTCCAATCCCTTCCATGGTACTAACAAACATTAATTAATCTTCTTCTAAAAATAAGATTCTTATGTAACTTAAGTGGTTATTACAACCCTTTACTTAGGACAAACCAACAGTTTAAAGTCTACTCTGAACTATACATTTTTGGAGAATCTTTTCATTGAAATTTTATTTATTCGAAGTGATTTTGCTATAAAATATCTAAGAGAAGTCATTGGAAGAAATATTATTTCACATTTCCTTATTGTACGACATGTTTAAACTGTGGTTTGAACCACAAGGCTCGCATCTAATAAGCCAACACATTACCTACTAGACTACAGCAACTTCGCTTTATTGGTAGTAAAAACCCGTATATACTCCCTTAATACACTCCCACAGTGAATTCCTACAGCAGCTGGCTTTTTATTGCATTGAACTGCAGTACAGTAATTTAGTATGCCAAGGGATATATAAGATTCGTTTGTTCTGCAAAAATATCACAGTCGACATTGTAACGTAACCTATATATATCTGTCAGTGTATTTCATTCTTCGGTATACGTACTTACTTGAACTAGCCATAGACTAGTAGGGGTAGTGTATTGGCTTATTAGACGTGAGGCAACAGTTAAAACCCTAAGATCAGACATCTCCACCAGAATGAAAATATGAAAAATATTTATTCCGTGGCTTCCTCTCAGCAGATTTCTGGCAAAAACTCTGACAAAAAATAAAAATTATCATGAAGAGTTTCTAAAAAAAATTGTCGTTCGGAGTCGACTTTAAACTGTAGGTCCCGCACTGTAGCTATAAACTAGTAGGGGTAGTGTATTGGCTTATTAGACGTGAGGCAACAGTTAAAACCCTAAGATCAGACATCTAAACCAGAATGAAAATATGAAAAATATTTATTCCGTGGCTTCCTCTCAGCAGATTTCTGGCAAAAACTCTGACAAAAAATAAAAATGATCATGAAGAGTTTCTAAAAAAAATTGTCGTTCCGAGTCGACTTTAAACTGTAGGTCCCGCAACTCCACCAGAATGAAAATATGAAAAATATTTATTCAGTGGCTTCCTCTCAGCAGATTTCTGGCAAAAACTCTGACAAAAAATAAAAATGATCATGAAGAGTTTCTAAAAAAAATTGTCGTTCGGAGTCGACTTTAAACTGTAGGTCCCGCAACTCCACCAGAATGAAAATATGAAAAATATTTATTCAGTGGCTTCCTCTCAGCAGATTTCTGGCAAAAACTCTGACAAAAAATAAAAATTATCATGAAGAGTTTCTAAAAAAATTGTCGTTCGGAGTCGACTTTAAACTGTAGGTCCCGCAACTATAATATGAACACTCAAGAAGTAAGTGGTGTGAGAAGCTTGGTCGTATTCCTAACTGAAAGTTTATAATGACCAATTATGCACGTATGTATGTATGAATGTATGTACTTACTTCCTTAATTGCTCATTAATGATCCATTTATCGGATATTTGCCTACCTTAACTCATCTTTCCAGACGTATTAGCTTCTTGCGCGCATTTGCCAGTTGATCACATCAACCGATGACAGTGCATCCTCAATTTGGTCCATCCAAAGTAGATAAGGTCGTCTTCTACAACGACTTGCGCTAATCCAACTTCAAATATCCGTCTCATCGGAGCACCCCCTTCCTTTCGAACGACATGGACAAGGCAGCGCAACCGCTGGATGTTAATACTGTGTAAAACGTTCATGACGCTAAGTGGCTCATACAGCTCATTATTGGATCAGATGCAAAAATCATCGCCAATTCGTACTTAACCGAAGATAATACTTTACATACATCCCACCACTCACACATGTTATACATGATTGGCGGGACCTACAGTTTAAAGTCGGCTTCGAAAGACAGATTTTTTGAGAAACTTTTAGTGGCAATTTTATTCACTCTCAGAGCTTTTTCCAGAAATCTGCTAAGAGGAATTCGCCCAAGAAATATTTTTTCGTATTTCGTGTTTGTTGGAGATGTCTGACCTGGGGTGTGAACCGTGGCCTCACATCTAATAAGCCAGCATACTACGGCGACTAGTATTGCTCTATGTAATTCGCTCAGCATATACTTACTTACTGACTAAATTGGCCTTCAAAAACCTGTTTTCCGGTTTTCGTCCTACCTTTAAACATCCTGACAATCGCATCCGTCAGTTGGTCCCACCAATTACAGGGCTTTCATCGAGTTTTTATTATTGAATTGGAAGCGAAAATCATTGCCAACTCGCACTGGACGTAGAACGTAGAACTTTTCTCTTAAGGCTGCTGCATTGGTGCTTAATAGTGCACAGGCTTTGTTTCGAATTTTCATCATAAAACCAGAATTGAGAACGTGATCAGGTATTATGTGCACAAACAAGATCTTTAGCTTCTATACTGTAATACCTTTGTAGAGTACAATCTAATTTTACCGTTCGCTTGCATTTGTTATGCTACCATGTATTGTGGTAGTTGGTTGGGAGTATTAATGAATCCTACGGAAGGGTGTTGTAGTCGCAGTCTTATGGAATGTTTCAGTGCTCTTTGTCATTCTGTGCTTCTTATTCAATACCTTTCCCTTAGAATTGTGCCTACAATTAGATTCTACTAGAAATATTCTCTTAATATAGTGAAATACTACAAAATCGATGTGAAATGTGTTCAAAAAATGTAAGTCTATCAAGTACAATTGGAAAACCTTAAGGTTTTCTTTAACGAAATTAGAAAAAACTTGAGTTTTTCTCTCTTGAAGTATCTCTATTTAAACGAAATTGATTATGGTGACAAAAAAGTCCAAAAAATATTTGTTTTTTTTTTTTGGTTTTAAAGAGGCTCTTATTTAAACCAATTTTTGATTATGCTTTCGGGTTTCCATTCCATCTCCCTGATACACTTTACACCACCACCACATCTTTAGCACGTTGCAAGAGTGCTTACTGTGTAGGCATATACAAATGTATGCATGTATGCATTAATCTATGTGTGAATATGTACTTTTTTCTTTGTATCTTGTTTTGTTGCATATATGCACAAAAAACAACAACAAAACAAACATTGATATCTTCTCTTTACACTTGAAGTAGACCAAGTTAATTGCTATGCTCAAGGCTATGCCGATTGTTCATTCTTTCGCTCTCACTCTCTCTCTCTCTCTCTCTCTCTCTCTCTCTCTCTTCCTCTGTGTGATGGGCAGCCTTAATAACAACCACTAAGAAGACCAAGAAAATAAAAAAAACATACAAAAAAAGAAAAGGAAGAAAATCAAGAGAATATGCTGCAAAAATAATTTTCAATGAAAGAAAAGAGGGGAAAAAAACGAAGTAAAAAGCCTCATTTTTAAAAAAAAAATTTTTGATTGTTTTTTTATTAAGGCAACATGGAATACAAAGAACTTGGAACCTGATAATATGTTATGCACTCATTTATTCTTCTTCTTTTTTTCGTTTCTTCTTTAGATTTTTTAGTTTTAAGATCAGGCTTTTGAAATAATTTTTCAATTTTTTTTTACATTTTTTTTTTACAGATTCACCACGTTGCAAGCCAGGCACTGAACAAACATCCATTGGCGCTATAAATATGCACTCAATACCGGTCAAATGTGAAGTTGATGCCGATCCACCGGATTCAGTTAAGTTTAGTTGGACATATAATAACACCAGAAATGTGTCACCCGTAAGTATAATGGATTCTACGTCTTCTTCAAATGTTCTTGAGTGAACGTACATACATATAATGAATTTCGCTTCGTTTCTGGCATAAATAAGTCATTTTGTATAAAAGAAAAGTAACTACTGGTCATTGTACGAGTAAAAATCACTTGATTATTTATGGCCAGGAAAATTTTAAAACAACAAAAAAATTGAAAAACCTCTTAAGATTTTCCATGCCATGCCAAGCCAAGCCAAGTAAGGCAAACTCATAATAATAAAAGCTGATATAAAATTTATATAATTGACCTCTTCAATGCATTGCAACAAGCACTTTTCCCCTTATTTTTCATTCCTACTTTTCTTGTTTTTTTTTTGCTTTAGCTTTTCATAATTTTTCCAATGATCTTCTTAAGAAAACAAAAAAAAAAAGACACTTTGGCTCGTTTGGAAAATAAAATTTTATATGACCCATGACTCAATCTGGTCTATTTACTACAATGTGGACAACAGTTTTAACCTTTTGCAACCAAAAAAATAAAACAAAAATTTTTTTTTAAGTCTCTGCTGCCATCCATGCTCTCCCTAAGTAAACTGTGAACAATTGAAAATCAATATGAAGCAAATTGAATACATTGTCTCCTCCCATTGGAGGAAAAGAAAATGTCAAAAAGCCACAAAAAAAAGGCAAGAAAGTTAATAATATTATAAGCACAGGACAGCACAGCGCAGAGAAGTAAAAGTTACTGATTCTTTGGCCTTTTATGCTGTTAAAATCATACAAGCCTCCCTTTTGAATATTTAAAAAGCATTTCTTCTATGATTTTCAAATATTTTTTATGAAAAGTTTTTAATTTTCATAACGTTTATCAAAATTGTTCCTTATTTTCCCAGGACAATTCTGGTTGCTTGCATTATATTTCAATCAAATAAATCTTAAGTTCTTGGAAATGCTTTAAAAATGTATGTTTGTGAACACAATCTTTGATAATTAAAGATAAGAAATTGCAACCAAAAGTTCCCATTCCAATTGTATTTTTCTCATTATAAATAAAAGTAACTATTGAGATGGCTATGCTGGAACACGAATAAACTTTTAAAAATCAATTAATTTATCTCGTCGTGAAAGATATTGTTTGTAGTAGTTTGCAAATAAAATAAAAATAAATTTGCGTTTAGTTTTAATTAGAATACTTTATTATTTGCACAATTCTGTGTGCCACTGTTCACAACTTGATGTAAACGACAACAATTGCTTCTCTTTATTATTCCTCTATTTATACCCTTTGCATAAACAATAACAATTACATACATACATGCATAATTGGTCATTATAACCCTACAGTCAGGATTACGGCCTAGGGTCTCCGCAGCACTCATGTTGTGTGTGTTAATTTTATACATGACCTACACCTACAGTTTAAAGTCGACTCTGAACGACAGATTTTTTGACAAATTTTTCATGGCAATTTTATTTACTCTCAGAGTTTTTCGTTTTGATGTCCGACCGGAGACAATTAACAATTACTAAGCAATTATTCCACAGATCTTGGTAACGGAGATCATAAAAAAACGATTACTCTCTGCAAACGCAACGCGTCTTCACACAAGACTGACTGAACTTCACTAACTCAGTCGTCGGCTTTGCCTTGCCTTTTATTTGGCAACGTTAATAAATGTTCTTGAACGCAAATGTTCATGACTTCGACTTCTCGAAATCTCTATAAATGTAAACAACGTTGTTTACATTCATTATTGTTGTTTACGGATTTTTGTTTACTTTTTTACAATTTTTTTGTATGCTGGTGTTTGTTGTCATATTAAGCAGTATGATAATTTGTAAACAGGTTTGTTTACTGTATTGTTTTATTTTTGTATGATTTGTCATTTTCGTAACAATATTAAAACTTTCGAACTCAAAGGCTGATTCTTATTTCAATTCTGTCACTTTACAGTGAGCATCAAAAGAAGCTGTACTTTTGAAAATAGATGTATATACATTAATAAATTACCGTTATTTTTATTTTAAAATTGTTTCATTTCCAATTTTTAAAATTGAAACAAAAAAAATTACAAGAAATTTCGAAAGATTGTTAAAATTTTTCGGGCACCCTCGTTAAGTGGTAAAAGCTAAGTTCGGTGTTTGTTAAGTTTCTTTTGACACTCACTGTAAATTTATGTTCACTTGCATAGTTCAATTGGGTACAAACAAGAACTTTTGCAATACAGTTTCCAATTCATTTCGACAATTGTGCAGAATTCAATAAAGAATCCCAATCGCCTTCAGCTAGACAAGTTCTTTCGATAATTTCTAAGTGCTCCTAAAACTTTCACGTCACTTGACCAAATCACACACAGGGGCAGAAAACACGTCGAGTGCTCTCTTCTACTGTCTTGGCATTAGGTCTAGAGGCCATAGTTCCACTGCAACCACTTTGAGATTGTTTTAATGGTATACAGCGTATACCTTAAGTATTCTTAAGGGGTATACTTATACTTACTTAAGTATTCTTAATAATTTAAAAAAAATCGATTTGTCACGGTTTTGGTTACTTACAGCCATAGAATTAAGGCAGAAATCTTCAAAAATTCAAAATAATATAAAAGAGTCCAACGAGCGTGCAACTTTAACCAACCATGAAAAGGTTTGGGGCTTTGATATATGATTGCAAAAACAATTCTTCCTCTTCTTCAGTCCTACAACTCCTGCTGAAATCATTCAATGAAGAGTCCAAGCCGCCTTCAATTCTTTGGATCACTTCTGAGGGCCCATATATCATTCCTCTGGCGTCCCGATATGGCATACAATGGTATAGAAGATGTTTTCCCTTTTTCCTCAGTGCTACAAGTCTCTACTTAGTTTCAGAGAAAAGTTGAATAAATGAACTCACTTGAAGAGCGACCTAATAAATGTGACTTATTATGGAAACTCGAGGTATGCGCCACGGGTTTAAATTTACCCACAATCTATTAAACAAATTTCAAAGTGGTTTAGTCAGGATCACAACCCATTTTCATACACCACTGATGCTGTGTGTGTTAATTTTATACAGATTTTTGAGAAACTTTTCATAGCAATTTTATTTTTACACTCAGAGTTTTTGCCAGAAATCTGCTGAGAGGAAGTCGCCGAGGAAATATTGTTCATATTTTCCTTTTGATGTTTGACGTGGGTTTTGAACCGAGCCTTGAAGTCTAATAAGAGAACACACCACCTACTAGACCATGGCAACTTTCAACTAACCGTTGACAATGTGGGTCAACCTTTCTAAAAAAGTGAGAGGAGAATATCTAGTTTAATTGAGATAACAGATATATGTATCTGTGGCCTGTAAAACGTCGGATATTGTGAGTTTTGACCCAAACTTGGCATAGCTGGTGATTGAGGATTGTTGCGGATGATAACGCCCATTTGACACACCTTTAGTGGATTCATACATCAAATTAATTACAATGTTTTGTAACTATATTGCTTAAGTTTAAAGTAAGATTTACATCTTAATATTGCCTGGCCTGGTATTTATCGCCAATTTTTTTTCGTTAATGCCTTCTCTTACCTTAAGTATCTGCAACAGAACACCTATTTCATGTCTTTAACATCTGATCTGATGTGATATATCGTTTTAACTGTGCTAATTTCTATTTATTAAAGTGATAAATTGTTCTGTCAAATTTTAAGTCCATTAACAGTAAAACCATTCACCATTTACTACGCCCCCACCACCACCATTCACGATAGACTGACTATTTTTGTCTACACATTGCGCCAAGTATAATTTGCGATTTGTTTTTCTCTCCATTATTTTTCTTCTGTTCTCTTAAAGTTTATCTTATATTCCCTTTGGAGTTGTGCAAACACAACTCAAGGTTACGTTAAGATAAAGTCAGAGAAGAGGCCATGATTTCTTAAAAGCATGGCAAACATACACATACTTATACAAATTCATATAAACCACACATATACACACACCCATGCACCCAGGCTGGTTCATATGAACCTCAAGCAATCTGATGTGTTAGTTTGTCCCTCTCTCTCTCTCACAAACGTTTCAGTTTTGTTTCTTCCTCACCACCCCCCCGCCCCTCGCTTTGCTTAAGATTTTCTTCATAGACTTCGAAGCAATAATTTTCCTTTAACGAAATGAAAAATAAATTTTATATGCCAACCATACGTGTTTAGTGTGTGTGTGTGTGTGTGTACGTGCATGTTTTGATGTCACTTGAGTGAGTGTAACATGTCATTCTATAGTGAAACCCAGCTGTCTCTTTGGTGTGGAGCAGGCCAAACAATTGTTGTGTTGAGTTTTAGCCACCAGAGACAAAATTTCATAGACGTGACTTGATTGCACAAATATTTCACAAACGAATTTTCTACAATAATTTATAAAGTATCGACAAATAGTTGTTGTTGCTGTTGTTATAGTTGTTATAGTTGTAGCATTTTTGTGCAAAAAGATGATCAAATTTCTGTACAAGTTTCGTTGCGTTGTATCAGTTTAATGAAAAACGTAGTTTTGCGAACATTAATAACACTGGCAGGGAATAGCGTACATAGGTGGGGCGTATTATAGGTGTGCGATGGATATAGAAAGAAGATTTAATATTGAATTTTGCTAAAGAAATATGAAATTTTTATTATCCTGTAAAGGGTTTTCCAATGAGAATTGCATTTTAATTGAGTGTGTTTTGTTATTAAGTCGATGAACGAATATATAAAGGAAATATTTTTTGAGGGACGTTGCCATTCTTATATTTGTGGCACAGAATCTAGAGATGAATTACGGTAGATCGATATCCTTTCTCATGATATGTCTGTCTATGTGTGTGTTTTCCGGTTAGGATTTTGGCGACTAGATCTCCTCTCACTTATGTGTTGGCTTATTAGACGTGATGTCTCGGTTCAAACCCCAGGTCAGATATGTCCAACACAACGGAATATGAAACACAATATTTCTTTGGCGATTTACTCTCAGCAAATTTCTGGTAAAACAACGGAGAATAAAATAAAATTTCCATGAAAAAGTTTTTCAAAACTCTGTCGTTCGGAATTGACTTTAAACTATAGGTCCCGCCACTCATTTATAAAATTGACACAACATCAGTGGTGTGAAAAACTAGCTCGTAATCCTGATTGAGGGATTGTAATAACTAACTATGTATGTATGTATTCCATATGTTGCCTTGTGTGCTCATCAGTAAATTCATGGCATTACCCACTTCAAGTACTGAACCCATTTCACTCTCACGATTACGTGTGAGATCCTATTTGCGACACTCAAAGAACATACCTTTCAATCTGTTTATCCCACTTCCATTAAAGACAAAACCATTAATTTGCAAAAGACCAAAGCAACTGAAATATTTTTCGCGCTGTTAATCCATGATTGAGTTGATGTCATCCATTTAAATGAAAAATCCTATTGTAGCTTCCACTTCCCTTCATTCTGCTTGCCTATATTCTCCGCCATACATCAACAGATGTTGACTCTAACGGAGAGCATTCTTTAATGATAACATCAACGGGCAACACCAGATACTCGCAACAGCTTTAGCTTCTTTGCTTGTCACTTACGTAGTAAATGTTGCTTTCAGGACGGTTACCTAAAGTATCAAGCAGACAAATAGGTCCAGTTTTATATTATTTTACACGATTTTGCATAAATATTGTTACGTGATTATCTTTTAAAAATGTTTCAAATATATGCTCGTAGATTGCAAATAAATTAAAAATAAATTTATTTTTAGTTTTAATTAAAATACTGTGTGCCACTGTTTACAACCTTATGTAAACAACAACAATTACTTTTCTTTATTATTCCTGTGTTTATACCCTTTGCATAAACAATAACAATTACTAGACAATTGTTCGACAGATCTTTGTAACGGTGATCTTCAAACCATGATTACTCTTTGCAAACTCAACGCGTCTTCACAGAAGACTGACTGAACTTCACTCACTCAGTCGCCTGCTTTGCCTTTGTCTTTTATATGGCAGGATAAACAGTCTGATGAATGCTCTTGAAGGCGCATGTTCATTACTTCGCCTTCTTCATCGTTGTTTACATTAATTATTGTTCTGATGTTTGTGGATTTTTGTTTACTTGTTTACCATTTTTTTATGCTGGTATTTGTTGATATATTAAGCAGTACAATAATTTGTGAACATGTTTGTTTACTGCATTGGCTTGTTTTCGTTGCTTTTGTTTATAATTTTAATGTTAAGCGATGTAAAAACAAAACAACAATATCTAGATTTTTCATTTTCGTAACAACACGAATTTCCATCATACTGATGCAAAAATCTTCGTGTGTTGGCTTATGAGACGAGTGACCGCGGTTCATACACTGGCTTAGATATATCGAAAAAACGAAAATAGGCAATAAATAAATAAATAAAATTTCCGTTAACGCCCTTATAGGAACACTCTTTGCATAACTTAAGAGAGCAGCTTGTCGTCCAAAAACACTTGCCAATAATGGTTATGGTTAAATTTCATTTAATGTTGGCTTTTCAATAAATACATACATAGGATGGCCAAATGTGTGCGTGTGTGCAGATGATTTCGAAATACTTGTAAATGTCTTTTTAAGGAAAAAAATAAATCCTTTAAGAGTAGTATTTATTAAAATTTTCATGTTACTTTCTTAGCCCTCATACCTTCCTCCTCACATCGATAGTATTGAGCATATGACTTTAGAATAAACGTACTAGTATCTGTCAACTATTATTTGGTACTTAAAGGGTTAATGTGTTTGTGACTGTGTCAGTTACTAACTGTAAATAGGCTCTTACAAGGAACATGTATGTCGTTTAGAACATTAAACTACTAAAATGCTCATGTGTGCTTAATTTATTGTTAATGTTTTTCAATGAAATCCTTTATGTATCCTTTGCTGTTTTAAACTCTTAATGTGTCTCCGTACCGAACAGAATAGAAACAGGACATTTTGAAAGGCTGAAAGATAGACAGGCAGTCAGACGGCCTGCCTGCTTGGCACAAGTAGTCATTATGTCTGCTGGTAATACTCTACGTTACTCTACTCGACTCTACTCTACTCTGCTTTGCTTTGCTTTTTGGAAAATGAAACCTAAGGCTTGTTTGTTGGTTTGCTTGTTTGAACAAAACCAACAACAACAAATTTAAATTTTTGGTAAAAAGGACATTCTAAATGTCTTTGTAAATTGTAGTAAAACAACAATGTAACACACAATGTACATATGTATGTATGTATGCATGTATTGATATGGTAGGGAAATGGCTTTAATTGCTTTAATTTGCAATTTTAATTTAATGGCATGCTTTGCATCCAGCTCTCTCACTCTCACTCACACTTATACTCTGTCTTTCTCTCATTCTCTTTCTTCTAGGTACTCAATTCGAGAATACAATCGAACGGTTTGATTAGTACGGTTACCTATCTGCCTCAAACCGATTCCGAACTGATAACATTAGCCTGTTGGGCCAGTAATGCAGTGGGTCGCCAAACAACACCCTGTTTAGTGCATATATTGCCAGCCAGTAAGTAAAACGTACGTTGCAAATGTTTTTACCATAATTAATCGTTTCTTTGTTTTGTTTTTCCTTCTTTTATTTTAGATCCACCGGAAGCTCCTAAATCCTGTGAAATACGCAACGATACTGTTTTAGAGGTGGTCTGTGTGCCAGGCAGTGATGGTGGCTTATCGCAATACTTTATACTGGAGGTGGTGGGCGGTGACCCGTTGTATTCAAGTGATTCAACTCGTACCTTTAGTGATGCCAGTTTAGGGGACAATGAAATTTCCACCATGAATGATCAGGTAAGTACGAGAAGACTCATACTAAATAGTATACTTCTAATGAAAAACGGAGTTTTATTTGAAGACAGAAATTTAAAACTGTTTTTCAACAAAATTTACTCTCGCGAGTTAAATTTAAAACTTTTTGATTTTAGAGCATGAGTCTGGGAATTGGTTTGGGACTTTTTGATTGCAGATAAATGGATTCTGATAAGAATTTATTTCGAATTGTAAATAATTTTGTAAAACAGATCGATTGACGCAGAGAGTTTGTAATTTAAAAAGTAAATGAAGGTTAGAGGACGTGTACTTGTCAATTAAGACAAGCACAGTACCCGGAGGTCGAATTGACCCATTGTACAACAAAAGTAGATGAAAATTACTCACGATTTGTTTTTAAGTCTTCACATTACCTATAGGAAATGCTTGATCTCTGGGTTTGATATCAATTAAGGCATCACAAGGGACCTTCACTCTAGGCTAAGTGGGACAATACGCTTCAAGAAGTGCTTTGTTGACCTAAGTGAAATATTACCCTTCAACCCTACGGTTGAAACCACATACATACATACATAATTGGCTCATTACAACCCTTCAGTCAGGATTACGGCCTAGCTTCTCAACACCACTCATGTTGTGTGCGTTAATTTTATACATGAGTGGCGGGACCTACAGTTTAAAGTCGACTCCGAACGACAGATTTTTTTTGAGAAACTTTTGATGGCAATTTTTACTCTCAGAGTTTTTGCCAGAAATCTGCTGAGAGGAAGTCGCCGAAGAAGAAATACTTTTTGTATTTTGTTTTTGATGTCTGGCCTGGGATTCGAACTCGGGCCTTTCGTCTAATAAGCCAACACACTACCTACTAGACCACGGCGACTTCAACGACTTGAAACCACATAAGTTGGTTATTATACGAACATTGCCGTCTGAATTAATGGTAATGGCATTTCTAGGTCTAATGACATCATCTGTAATGCCTTCGGTCTCTTATAATTTCGTTATAATCTAGCCGATCCCTTACTAACTAAGGGCTTGGCACTTAAAACTATCTTAAGGGAACTTCATGATACCCCACTATGATTAAGAAGTTCAAAGTATCCATGAAAAATATAATGTCACGTATGGCCCCATACAGATTTTCACTGATTGTTTAGAAAGTGCATAGAATACTGGATGGATAACCTTTTCGGTGTCAGCAGATATTGTTCAATTGATAAGGCTAGCATCAGTTATACTGGCTGTGATAAAGGTTGCTAAGATTGTTACTGATGAGAACATCTTCAGCAAAGCGACTGCCAAAGCATTTGTTTATAAATTAGCGACCTGTAAAACGGCTGCCGGAAAATTTCTTTCTAAGACAGGTTATGGGTGCGGCATAGTGACATTGTATGAAACTACAGTTCTGTTGAATGGACCAGTACTCTTTGTAGTGTTCTCTATATTGGAAACCCCATTAAAAGCCTCCAAGCTTATAATAAACAGTACAGTAGTGGATTCTATCAGAGACAAAGCTGTAGAAAGAAAGAAAGTCTGCTCAAAGTCATAAGGAGTATGATCCGACAAGTCATCTGTCTTCTCCAGATGTATGTCTGTCTTCTCTCTTCTACAGATGATCTGTCTATTGTAGCACAAGGTGTCATCTGTCTGTAGAAGACAGCAGAAGCTGCAGACACCAGGAAGAAGATAAAATTATTCTTTACCTATTGGATACAGCATATACAGCACTGTGTCGGAAAGGCAAAAAGTTCTTCGATCTCTATTATACCTACGATCTCAATGATATTCCGAAAATGGGCAATAGAAGTGGCTTTATCAGAAGCCCTAGATGGTATCAGCATTAAGGTGTAATGGATGACTATATAAGGGGCCATATAAAACCCAAGTGCGACTATTCCATCTTCTTGAGTTGATAGCCTATTCTTACTTAGTTTGACTATCCACCTATTTAGCATAAAAACTAACTTTAATAAAACGAAAAACAATTTACGATAGCATAGAATTACAATAAAAAAACAACATAAAATATTTGTAAGTTAAGCAGAGTTCATATTACAATAACAAAACTACATAGAAAGATAAACGAAATGTAGCACAGAAATGAATAACAATAACAAACCAACTGTTAAGTTCTAGAAGTTGTCTGACTAGAAATAAATGAAGTATAAATGAAGTGAAAAGTATATTTTTCAAATGTAAAAACTGTTGTATTTTACACTACGATATTTGTTTACAAAGCGCCATATGTGGCGTTAGTAAGACTAACACATGTTCTTGATTTGATAGCCACTTCTAACTGCCTTGCTATTTAGATCTCATAAGTATTTTGAAGAGATTGAAATGGAAGATATTTGTCATAATCTGAAATTCGCAAAGACCTTTGAATGAGTGTCTCTTCCTTTTTAAGCAGAAGATACCCACCCATCTTTTAGGCTAGCATTACATACTTAAAATAATTTGAATATTTGAATTTGAAAAATATATGAATTTTTATCTTTATTTCTGGGTTTTTGTTTCCTTTTGAAGTGTTTTGTTACACAGTAACACTGTACGATTAAGGAGAGGGAATAAGACATCAACAGCAGATATAATTTCATGTGTATGATAGTGTTCGTATGTAAATATTTAAGTTTTTCAAAAAGTTTTTTTCTTTCTGTGAATAATTCACGAGAAAATAAAGAAGGAAAGACACAAAAAACTTCAAAATTTTGCCAAAGGCATTAATGGTTTCAAATACAAATTTGCACATAAGGATGGAAACAGTGAGACAAAGACAGAGCGAGAGAGAAACAGAGAGTGACAGCAAGGGAATCCTTTAATATTTATAGGCTTTGAAAATACTTTGGCACTGCGTTGATGATGTTGCGTTTGAAAGAGTCTGATAATGATGTTGACTTGAAAAAAAAAAGCTGATGATGAGAAGGAAATTGTTGCAAATTGTTAGAAGAGATGGAGAGAAAGAGAGAGGGGAATACAATAAAATGTAAGGAAATGGTCAAATTAATAACAGATGTAACGCTTGATGATATTCACTCAACTGAAATGCTTCAAAAATATTCTTTTTTTTTCTCTTTATTTTTGAATTTTATTCTTGTTTTTTAACACACACACAAAGAGGCATACAGCTACATAAAAAAGGGGCCCTGAAGGATAATTTTGTTAATACTACTACATGCATACATACTTACTTCCACATATGAACTTCATTGAGTCTCTGTTCGTTGTTGCCTTTGGTAAAATATGTGTTTCTTTAGCTTGTATCCTGTTATCCTTTTTCAATTTGTTTGCATGTTTTTCTGTTACATGATTACAGAAAAATCATTTCAATTGAAATATTTTCTTGTGTAAATTAACTGAAATTTTTTACGCTCTATTGCTTCAAAACTTTCTAAATATTGAACGTATTAATTCCATGTTCAAATTTGAGTCCTTTTTCTCTCCTTTGCTGTGACTTGTTTTCAATGCCCAAATAAACTGTAGAACTTTATTAAGTTTTTCGTTTCTTTTTTTTTCTGCTTTTAAAAGTGACCAAAAATCCTGTGAATTATTTGAACCCCAAATGTTTAAAGGACGATGCGTTTAACCATAAACTATTAGAATCGTTGTGCGTGACCAGCTGTTATGGTTTATTGAGTTGAAAATTGAAGTGTTTTCTTTTTTTATTATTTATTATTTATTCGAATGAGAAATTAAACCCTTTTTTCTAACAAATATTAAATAAAAAATAAAAAAAAAACAATGTAAAGAAATATGTTCAAAATTGTTTTGCCACACATTGAGAATTTAATTAAAAGGATTTATCTGTAGGCACAGCACATAAGGATTGCAGCCGGTGCACAGTGGCTTCGTTAATAAACAAAACGTTGGAAAATTTAAATGCCATCGAAGCTCAACTCCTTAGTCAATTTCAATTGAATTTCTTTATGCTTCTCCTGAGGAATTACTAAGAAAATCTGTGACTCGGAGTCGACTTTAAACTGTAGTTTCAACTACTCATGGATAAAATCAACACACACAACATTGCTAGGTACAGAAATTAGGTTGTAGTCCTGACTAAATAGACGTAATGATCTAATAAAGTAAATTTGTAACTCAGTGTTCTTCAGCTTCGTTTAAAAATGGGCATTGAGCAGAGCTTGATTAAAAGTCGTTGCTGTGATTATTGTAGATTTTAAAATCGATACGGGATTGGGTTCAGAGATCAGTAATGAGTATTCAAAAAGATGAGCACATTCGAATCATACTCATAATTTCTAATACTTATACGCATTCATACTTATTTTAATATCATACTCATACTACTCATATCAAAGTTTGAAGTACTCATTGCACTCATACTTAACAATACGCATGATGTTGTTGATTTCGACTCTCCTTTACTCAACATTTACAAGAATCACAAGATAAATATGATTCGTGTACGTACACTACAATACTCACTAGAAGATTGTGTGTTTGCTCTGCCTTTTGTTGTAAATGCAACAACAACTAAGACTGTAAATTTTGATGAAAGATTCGAATCACTCGAATCATTTATGAGTCTTATAAGTATTTTTCAAAATTTATGAATGTGAATGAGTAGGCTTATGAATCAAACATTTTTCGAATGTTATGAGTTTGATGTCAACGTTGTACTCATACTCACTGTAACCTGTACTTATAAATCAGTTTTGTAGTGAGTATGAATGAATCAGAGTAGTTGAATATCAATAATGTTGACTCACTCATACTCAAAATTTCATGAGTACTTATGAGTAGCGAAAAAACGATTCATTGCTGAACTCTGATTAGGTTGATGTTGCCTCTTTTATAACATTTATAAGGAATTTTTCAGTATCTGGGTTTAATTTAGAGCAACTATTAAAGACTGATGTCATATATTCATGGAATTTTTTTTCAAACCACAGCAGATGATACGCAAGTGTAGGAAAGGATAATACAGTGATAAGTCTATAGAAATTATATTTCAAACTGTCTACACTGTATAGCCACATTTAAGAAGATGATGCTGTAGCTAAGACAACTGTTACATAAAAACTGCTTTAAATAATCTCCATATGACATAGGACTATGTTCCAATATTGAGCCGAGTTTGGGTTTGTATTTCACAACAAACTCAGATAATCGACAAGATTTTTAATTCATTATTCTTTCTTTGATTTGCTTCAGTTGCGATAGTCAATGCCTCCCAGATGAGCAGACAATTAATGTACTCTATGAAGTCTTGGAATAACAGGGTTGCCATCTTTCGTTGCCTAAAAATAACAGACATTATGAAAATTTTGTTGTTGTATTGAGTCTAATTGTAAGGAACCTTGCTTACTAAGTTCTATTCTTAAGACGTATTCATCCATCGAGAGTTATGAGTGAAATATTTCGAGAGGAAATAAAGACTCTTATTTTTTAGAATACAAAAAGTTTTTGTATTCTGCTGTAATCGAACCTGGAATGTTTGGCTTTGTTGTCAAGTATTCAAATCACTGCTCGGTGGTTACCCCGTTTCAAAGGTTAAATATTTCAACTTAAGAATCTGACCATCGTAATGAATTATTAAGCAGAAGTTCCATGTGAAATCGATATCGGTTAGCCTAAATTTCCAATATGAATTCCACTATAAATTAATAAATTTGTATTACAACTCTTATGTCATTTTATTTTAAATTAAAAAAAATTCATTTATATATACAACACCTTTTTTTTACCATTTTCTTCCTTTTAAATAGGCTACCTCTGCACCAATTTTCCGTATGCAAGAATCAAATCCACAATTTCGTTTAAATAATTTGGAACCAGGACGAGAATATCAATTTGTTGTGTATGCCGTGAATGCCAAAGGAAGAAGTGATCCACCCGTGATTATAGAAAGAGTACGAGTGGCAGCCCAATTGGGCCCATATGGTAAGTTATGTAAGTAGAAATATATTCAAAAAGAAAAATAAACACACCTACAAACACAATATAATTCTCTCCTAATAATTTATGGTGCTATTAACCACTTAATTAATGCGAAATAAAAAACTTTTAAGATTCTTAAAATTCGTTAGAATTAAGAGTACACTTAATGCATAAAGACAGTAAAAATCCGCACTTTTGGCATATAAGAGTCCAAGGAAGGGAGACTGTAGTATTAGGGAACTGTTGCTCACATAATAATTTCGAAAAAATGTAAAGTAAACGATGGGAATATATTCCCATGTTCATGAAAAGTCAGTAATATTTCTTAATGAGGCACAGAACGAGAACATTATTCTAGAAAAAGAGTAAGAAAATAAAGATTTTACGATATCATAGAATTACAATAACAAAACAACAACAAAATTACATAGTAAAACAACGACATACAGCAGAGGATAGAATGACAATAACAAATCAACTATGAAGTTCTAAAAGTTGTCAGAATAGAAATAAATGGAGTATAAAAAAAGAGGAGCTAGGCCGTAATCCTGACTGAAGGGTTGTAATGGCCAATTATGTATGTATGTATAAAAAAAGAGAAAAATGAATTTTCCAGGTTAAAAAAGTGTTGCATTTTACATGGGAATATTTGCTGTGTAGTGAAAAAAATTGTGTAAACAAATTGATAACAAAGTGTTATCGATTAAAGCGTTTTAGTATGTTTAAATAAATAAAGAATTTATAATTTTATAAAGCAGTAGCAAGAGATAGATTTAGTAGCCGTAGTCTAGTCTAGCTTATAAGACGAAAGGCCTCGGTTCAAATTCCAAGTCAGATATCCCCAACGAAACGAAAATATGAAGAGAAATATTTCTTCGGTGACTTTCTCTCAGCAGTTTTCTGGCAAAAAGTTTAAGATTAAATAGAATTGTCACGAAAAGTTTCTCAAAAATTTGCCATCCGTAGTCGACTTTAAACTGTAGGTCCCGCCATTAATGGACAAAGTTAACACACACAACATAAATGGTGTAAGAAGCTAGGTCGTAATCCTGACTGAAGGCTTGTAACGATCAATTATGTACGTATGTATTGTTACGAAAATGGAAATGCTGTTATTAAAATTATAAACAAAAGCTCCAAAAACAATACAATGCAGTAAACAATCCTGTTTACAAATTATCGTACTGCTTAATATAACAACAAATACAAGCATAACAAATAGGCAACAACAACACTGCAAGTACAAACGTAAACAAAATACACAAACAGCAATAACGGAAACAACATGCTTACAGTTATAGATATTTTGCGAAGGGAAAGTCATTCTCCTTCGTGGGCATTAATCAGACTGTTTAACCAGCGATATAACAGGCAAGACAAAGCAAGCAACGGGATCAGAAAGAATTCAGTTAATCTTGTGTGAAGACCCGTTGCGTGCGAAGAGAATATTCGTGATTTGAAGATCTCCGTTGTAAAGAGATAACTAACAATTGTTAGTGTGTATGCGGAAGAGTGTAAAGAATAATAACAAATAAAACAAATTGTTGTTGTTTAAGTCAAGTTGCCAAAGGTGGAAAACGGAATTGTATGCATAATAAAGAATTTTAATTAAAACTGAAAGCAAATTTATTTTTATTTTATTTGCAGTCTACGAACTCATATATTTTAAACGTTTTTAAAAGTGTAAAAACGCAACAGTATGAATATTCTAAGTAGAGTTCATATTACAATAACAAAACTACATAGAAAACAAAGATATATAAAGCAGAGGAGGAGAATAACAATAACAAATCAACTGTTAAATTATAGAAGTTGTCTGACCAGAAATAAATGAAGTATAAAAGGAGGGGAAGCCAATTCTGGCAGATGCAAAAAGTTTTCATTCATCTGAAATTAAAATTGGTAGAGCAGTGCGTTATCGAAACTCCGGGTAAAATCGTTAAAAATCAACAATTTCTAGGATAGGCAACTGTCCCAGGATATCACAGACGTACTCAAATCAGTGTAACTGGCCTAACTATTCTCTGATCTCACGTGATATTTATATAAGAAACTCCAGTTTAAGTTTCATTCGCTTCATTTCTAAACTCTTAATTCATACAATAGCCTTAGATGATTTATAATCCGTTCCTCGATTATTTCTTTATATGTATCTTTAAACTGTTACTTTGAGAAACAATTTCTTTTCATTTACCATCCTCCTCAAAAGCACGTTTTCCCACACGTACAAGTTATATGGAATTGGTTTCGTTTGGGTGGTACACACCTAAACATTCAATTTCTCTCCCAGCTTATCGGGCAACTAATTGTAATCCATTTACGGGAAGAAAAAAAAATGTATGCAATCAACTGTAAACACTCTCGTACACTTTAAACTCTTTATACTCCCTCCTTACCAAATGCCCCCAAATCGGTCAGACAAATACAATACAAAAGAGAGGAAATATTATACAATATAAATTGAAAGAATTAAAGAAAAGGAAGAAGAGAAAGAGAGAGAGAGAGAGGGAAAGAGAGAGTAAATTTTTAACAAGTATTTAAGAAAAGAGGCATTTAAGTTCTTGTCGATTTTTATTCCCCTTTCATCACATTCAACAATAATTGGAAGAGAGGTGAAGATTTCAATTATTTTCTCCCAGTCCACTCTGTTCTCCTTTCTCTTTACTTACACATACACACACACTCATATTTATACAATTGTATACAAATTGTTTAATTGTTGAAATAGAATTGTTTGAATTGTTTTGTTACTGTAGCATCAGTTGCTTATCATTTCGAGTGGGAGAGAGAAACCCCTGTGTTTAACAGTGTTGTAAAGTGTTTGTGTCTGTTTTTAAAAGAATTTCTTAAAGTGCTGTGCTATAAAATAATTTTTTTTTATTAGACAGTCTAGTCCTTGGGGCTTTTCAAAGCTTCGGCATAAAAAGGAGGCAAATGGTTGCTTGCTATTGCCATAAAATCTTTGAATTCGAAATTGTTGCTGTCAAGTAGCATTAAGCATTAAGCGATTATATCTCTATGACAATTGCCAGTGATAGAGTTATCTGGGTGTCTGTATCTGTTATTAGAAATTTTGTTGTTTTTGGTGTGTTGTTAACAAGCCTGTGATGGTAACATCTTTATGGGTTGTGTTAATAATTTCGTTAATTTTTTGAAGCATTTAAATAGGAAATCCTTAAAGGCTTGAAATCATTTAATGGCGAATTAATTGCCAAGTATTTGAAAGAATTTCTAATAATTCTAAAGGGATTTGTAAAAAGTTTCCAATTCTACAAAGAATTCATTGAAAACATTTTAAACATTAAGTAGCAACAGTTTAGAGAATCTTAGGAATTTTGCTAAAGCCTTGATACCCATAATTTAAATATTAAATGTTTGAATATTTTTTGCAATCTAATCTGTTAAAACACATTAAAAAGCATTCCACATAATGGAAATAATTAAAAACTTTAACTAGTATACAGCCTCCCATAACCACTCATATGCCTCATTCCTGCCTTGTGTGTATTTTAATGGAGAAAAACTATTTGGGTCGTGAATTTTGCAAGTAAAACCCCTTTGCTTTACCCCAAAAACTATGCCTGCAATATATGTATTGTGTATCTTTGAGAAACAGAAGAAGTAGAAGAAAACCCCCTTCCAACATGTAAAAAACTAGAAGTAGAGGAGGGAAATAACCTAAAATGAAATACAAGGATGTTGTAAAAATTTGTCCATAAATTAAGCAAAAATTGTTTCTTTTTCGGGCAATTTTATATTCTCTTCCTGTTGTGTTTTTACTTGCTTTTACAGCCATAGTAAATGGGAGGGGTGGGGGGTGTATATTTAAGAGGAAGGAAAAAATTAAATTCTAGTAAAAATAAAAGGAGGGATTCATAACAATGCTTCTCTTATAAAGGTTCTATTAGAGAAAAAGATTTGATTTTGATTTTGTAATGTGTGATAATTTTTGCTTAGTAATACAGAATTCATAAACGATATTAATTTGTGCCAAGCTTTATACATAAATTAAAGAGTAATTCTGAATAAAGCTTCAAAGCATGATAAACTGTTGGGCATGATTCTGTATTCTAAGTTCCCACGAAAATGAAATTCTGAAATTCTTCTGATAAAGTCACTTGTGCCCTTCTATATTTATAAGAAGACGCGACGTTCTTGAGATTTACTGATAGCTTGAAGACAGATACAGCATCAGGTAGTTATTATTAAGAATTTCTTAAGCTGGCCGTTGACTGTAGTGCTTTTCATGCATAGGTTTCAACCGATATTGCCGATACAACATCAATAACCTGCATTCCTTCAGTTCCTAGCTAGTGCAGCATTACGTCAAACTGCTATGATTTCCAAGTCTTTCCAACATTCGAGTTTAGAATATTTAAGGGGGACTTCGGCGATCACACAAGTCGTACATCATGTTGAATACATACATATATAATTCGTCATTACAACGCTTTAGTCAGGATTACAACCTAGTCTCTCACACCACTTATGTTGTATGTGTTAACGTTATCTAGGTTAGGTTAGGTTAGAGGACGTGTACTTGTCAACTGAGACCAGTACAGGAGGTCGAATTGACCCATTGTACAACGTCCTAGCTTCTCACACCACTCGTGTTGTGTGCGTTAGTTTTATACATGAGTAGCGGGACCTACAGTTTAAAGTCGACTCCGAACGACAGATTTTTGAGAAACTTTTCATGGCAATTTTATTTACTCGCTGCGTTTTTGCTAGAAATTTGCTGAGAGGAAGCCTGACCTGGTGGTTTGAACCGAGGCCTCACGTCTGATAAGCCAACACAATACCTACTAGACTATGGCGACTTCCAAATCGCTTCGATATTCACTGTATTCTCTAGATCTGGTCCATGCATCGCTTTCTCTCTACCGCAAACTAACATGTCTGCAGCTGTAAAATATGTGTGTAAGCATACACATTAGTGGTGTGAGAAGCTAGGTCGTAATCCTGACTAAAAGGTTGTAATGACCAATTATGTATGTATGTATAGAAGCAATTTGAAGTGCATATTTTCCATCGTTCTCTGTAGTCAGTTTGTCACAAAATATCGCTGATCGACAGATATAATTTAGCCAACACCGAAAGCAAAAAAAAGCTAAAAGCTCATTAAAAAAGCATGTTCGGTGAGATGTAATTCATAGGCAAGGCATACTAATGCGCAGTCTATACGGTAGCCCTTAGGTTTAGGTTTAGGTTAGAGGACGTATAATTGTCGAATGAGACAAGTACAGTACCCAGAGGTCAAGTTGACCCATTGTACAAAAACGTCCTTGAGATGAGAGGATAGAGGGGATAAGAAAAAGGAAAGCAAGTAGGAAAGGGAAAATAGGAAGCGGAGGAATTACAGACCCACAAACACACAAGGCAGAGCGCAAATACACTCTACAGTAGCCCTTTAACACTAGGAGTTTCAATTTGGATGAGAACTTTCGAAAGGAAATTTTCCTTGATAACAAACCATCACTTGACTTCAGTCTTTGTGGCCACCACTTCTAGTTTTCCCCTATTTTATTACAAAAGCTAGTCTTGAAACTATATTCACCTTATGCCATAGCAATCATGAATACGTCATGGCTATTATACAATAACTGTGCTTAACCAATATCTTCAAAATAGTTGGCCCTTCTATAAAATACCTCACATACTTCAAGTTTTTGACTTCATGTAGGTTAGTATTTGGATTTGTTTTTGTAATTTTTTTTTTTTTTGTTTCCTACATTAGCACAATGAACATTAAAGGTGTATGTAAGCACATGTGGATGTATTTGTTTAGTTAGTGGAGAAGGTATTGCCTTATAAGCATATTTATTTAAGTGAAGGAAACATAAAAAGGAACAATTCTGTATATATTGGGGCGGTGTTTATTGCATACTTTTTGTAGCCATTAAGCGAAAATCACTAGAATATGTAACATACACAACAAATCACACAGGCATATACATATATACGTACATTAGTGTTTATGAGTACTGTAGATGGCACATATGTATGCTTAAAGGTAAAAATAAATTTATATACATACACACACACACATATTATGCTTTGCTTTGTGTATTGGTATGTGTTTTGTATGTAAATTGTTTTTTGCTTTTTGTTTTTTTTTGTATGCTATTGTAGTAGTAGTAGTTAGTGTTTGTCTTTAACTGCCTAGCACTCTCCAGCTGTTTTTAAGCTGAGGAAGGAAGAACAAACATTCGAAATATTTCAACATGCCATGCCAGTTTGGCATTTCATACGTGTTATTCTTCCTTACTTTTGTCTTCTTATTATTCTTCTTCTTATATTCTGTTACTCCCGATGGTCGCCATCAAAAACAGAAAAAAAAACAAATGGCAACTCCATTAAAAGATGAGTAAAAAGGGGCATAAAAACATAGACTATAGCAGACGATACACACACTAGTAAAGGTAGTTAAAAGAAAAGGTAACTTAATAGCTGTGGTGCATATGTATGTATGTAGAAATTATTACGCCATTGCCGTGTGCTGCCTAGTGATGGTATTCATTGTTTTGATTTTGAAGCCGAGTTGGTTGGGTTATCCCAATCGTTCTGCTATCCAAGCTATTTCTAGTCATAATATTGTTTTAGTATTTGCTATTCCTATTGTTGTTGCTGTTGTTGTTTTGTTAGCAATCTCAACCATTGTTTAGCGCTCGAGGTCAAAACATTGTGGAAATTTATGTTGCAAGAACGTGTTTTTGCTACGGCCATAAAATTCAAACGTAACTTCTATGTTTTCCTTCACTAACTTGCCAGCATACGTATGTGTGTTTAAGAGGTAGGTTTGTTTGCATAAAGTAAATGAAAACACTCTTATACACATGCATACATACATGCTAGCATACATACATATTCACATACGCCTATGCTTAGGAACACAATCTAAAATTTTTATTGTTTTTCTACTGTTTCGTTGAAGATGTGGCAAAAACATTGAACCTTGTTTTCCTTGCCTAAACACACGTTAATTTATACATACCCATACATCCACACACACACACACACACACAAACGTTTAAGGTTATAAGTAAATTAGTTGCGATTAAAAGAGGGGCATATGTACACATACGAGAGATCTTAGAAAATGATATACAATACATTAGCCATAGAGAACGGCAGAGAATAGTGGCACTAGGGTTAGTGATGTTTAAGAAAAGGAAAGAAACACAAATAAACTACAGGGTTTTATAGAATTGAAGTTCTTTTTTGAAAAGAAATTTGTCTTGCTTTTGTTATTTTCTTCTTTATTCCTTTGGTCCTTTTAAAAACGTCTTCCTTCATCTTTTTATTGGCTTTCGGGGTTGTTTTTTCCTTTCATTATTTCAGCTTCAGTAATCAAGTCTTTCCTGCTAACAGGTAATGGTGTACTGCTGCAAGTTCTAGAATGCTATGGTTACCACCTGTGTTTTTAAAAATGTTTAGGGTTGTTGTCTTCACTACGGCTGTGGCTAAACTCACCTTTCCTTTATACTTAAGACCCTGTAAACAGTAAATGGGTTTGGCTTATAACTGGGAAGTGTTGTTGATTCTGCAGTATATCGGACAGCACTTATCAAAGGTTAAGTTGCAACAACAGCTGCGAAAATAAAAGAATTTTATAGAATGGTAATATTGGAGTCAGTCGATCTGTTCATGTTGGCAACAACGGCTTGCAGTGAGCCTATTGTTAATACTAAAGTTGAATACACATACATAACATAAATACATAATTGGTGCTTACAACCCTTCAGACAGGATTAGAACCTAGCTTCTCACACCTCTCTCTCTCTCTTTGTGTGTTAATTGTATATGTGAGTGACGGGACCTACACTTCAAAGTCCACTCCGAATGACAGATTTCTGAGGAACTTTTCACTTAGAGTTTTGGAGAGGAAGTCGCCTAAGAAATATTTTTTATATGTAGCTTTGATCTCTTACCTGGTGTTTGAACCGTGGCCTCACGTCTAATAAGCCAACATACTACCTACTAGGCTGCGGCCACTATTAGAGCTGAATACTAGGGGTATTGGGTATTAAGGTCATGCTAAAATGCTCGCCAACCTTATGTACCGACTATTTCCTGTAAGCGACTATTATATTCCCGATCTCAAAGCAAATAACGGGATAAGATTCTAGGTAAAAAGTCTTCACGTTGGAAATGAAATTGTGGCAATAGTTTTCATATCAGGATCTATTAGGATGCCTACAGCACGAATTGTGGCATTACGGCCACTGTTTTGATACTCAAGGCCGTCTGATTCATAACTACAGTCTTCCCAATAGATCGAGTGTTTTCCAGATAGACATCTGGGCTACTTAGAAAGCATGCCCACTATTGTCGGGGATCAAAACGCATAGGCATATGATAAGATATGTGTTGGCAACTATTTTACTTCTTTAATTGCTTATTACCATTTCTCGAATGCATTGAATATGTTTTTCTAGGTCCTGCCACTCATGTATAAAATAAACACACACAACATAAGCGGTGTGAGAAGCTAGGTCGTGTGTTTGCCTTAGACTTCTATTCTTTAACTAGTAAGACTGTGACAAAATCATATTCATAAATTTGGTATGTAATGGCTAGTGATACCCTTGTCCTATTTACTACAGACAAGACTTTTTTGGTGTACAAAGCAATTTGCGAATTTGGAAAAATTAAAATTTGAGCGACAAGCAAACCTTGAGAAACTTCCGTTGAAATTGATTTCTAACATGGATTTTTGGAGAGAAATAAAAGAAAGTTTATTAACAAAAACTCTCCGAGTTTTTACAGATAATTTCTTAAATTTTTTTATAAAAATTTCATTTTCTTAACACCTTTCAATATTCCTGATAAACTACTCATCTTAATTTGTTTTCCTTCAAAATATCAATTCTTTGACTTCAATTCTTTACAGCTTTTGTATACTGCATCCCATTACCATAGAAGCCCTTCATTGCATTTAACTCACTCGTTCTCTGTCCCTCTCTCTCCACAGCTCTCTCCAAAGCGAGAAAAAAAAAACAAAATTTCTTTAAAGAAAAACATTCTTTTGGATCATGTAACGAAAATTACAAAATTACAACCACAATGCCACAAACTTTACAACGCTGTGGTTAACCATCAAATATTACCTTTCGCTGCTTATTTTAATTTGCCTAATTGCGAGAGAAAGACAGAATTTTCACTTTGGCATTTCGGGTTATAGTTTTGAGATGGCTGATGTAAATACCATTGAATTCCAGCAACAATAAGACTAAGGCGTGGGAAGACTAAAGATGGAAGTATTGGTTGAAATCAAGCAAAGCGAGGAAATAAAACACACGATTTAAATACAGAATTCGAATGAAAATGTAAAAGCTTTGAAGGTCTAAGAATAATAGGAATGCGCCTGAAGTATTTCTCTTAAAACCTTAAGGCCTTTCAGCAGTAAATACTGCCTTTACAATTCTACAAAATATTTGTTATTTTTATATTTCTATAAAGGCCTTATCTATAAATGATTATAAAAGGAGTGCGGGCAAACAAATTTTGTTATTCTTCTATGCATATTACTTTAAAAGTGTTGAAGACTTCTAACACTGTTCACTCTGCTTACCATATCTGTCGGTCTTCCACAATTTCATCAAATGCTTGATGAACCAGAACGAAAATAAGCATGACATTAAGCTTCTAGCTTGTTTTTTATCAGCCTGCAATGTATTCGCCTCGCCCCCTATCTCTTTCAACAATTTAGATGCTGATGTTTTGCTTTTACATCGCTTAACATTAAAATCATAAACAAAAGCTACAAAAACAAAACAATGCAGTAAATAAATCTTCTTACAAATTATCGTACTGCTTAATAATAACAACAAACACCAGCATAAAAAAAGGTAAACAAGTAAACAAAAATACACAAACAACACTATAATAATAAATGTAAACAAACTACACAAACAACAATAATAAATGTAAATGTTATAGAGATTTCGAGAAAGCGAAGTTATGAACAGTAGTCGCCGTAGTCTAGTAGGTAGTGTGTTGGCTTATTAGACGCAAGGCCAGGCTTCAAATCCCAGGTCAGACATCAAAACGAAATATGAAAAATAAAAATATTTCTTCGGCGACTTCCTCTCAACAGATTTCTGGCAAAAACTCTGCGAGTAAATAAGATTGCCAAGAAAAGCTTCTCAAAAAAACTGTGGTTCGGAGTCGACTTTAAACTCCCTTAACTTAAAGGTCCCCCCACTCATGTATAAAATTAACTCACACAACTTGAGTGGTGTGAGAAGCTAGGCCGTAATCCTGATTGAAGGATTGTAATGGCCAATTATGTATGTATGAAGTCATGAACATTCGCCTTCAAGAATATTCATCAGACTGTTTACTCTTCCATATAAAAGCAGACGACTGAGTGTGTGAAGACGCAGTGTGTTTGAAGAGAGTAATCGTGGTTTGAACATTCTCCGTTACAAAGATCTGTCGAATAATTGTCTAGTAATTGTTATTGTTTATGCAAAGTGTACAAACAGAGGAATAACAAAAAAAAAAAAAAGGACAATTGTTGTTGTTTACATCAAGTTGTGAACAGTGGCATACAGAATTGCGCGAATAATAAAGAAT
Organism: Sarcophaga rosellei; assembly: GCA_930367235.1. Classification (NCBI taxonomy): domain Eukaryota; kingdom Metazoa; phylum Arthropoda; class Insecta; order Diptera; family Sarcophagidae; genus Sarcophaga; species Sarcophaga rosellei. The sequence continues at coordinate 7,698,749 of OV884017.1, read as the reverse complement.
TTTTAATTAAAACTAAGGACAAATTTATTTTTATTTTATTTGCAATCTACGAGCATATATATTTTAAATGCTTTTAAAAAGGTAAAAATGTAACAATATGTTTTGTTTTAAAAACATTGTCACGTAACATTGTTCTACTGCCAGAATTAAATTTCAAACCCTATTGCTGATATTAAACGTTTTCAATTATATTTTAGGGTACTAGGTAGGTAAAAAAATCCAAATAAATTCATATAGCCAAGGCAAAATAAAATAGGAAAGAGAAAATAAATTCGTTTTAATTTAAATTTAAAATAATTCTTGGAGGCGTATGAGTGCTTTAATATATCCCTGTTAACTACCTGGTGAACTAGGAACAAAAAAAGGCTATCTTTGCATCAATCATCTGTATGTGAGCAGATTATAATTTTATCTCATTTTTCTCCATTTTTAATTCGTTGTAATCCTTCTCTTGGTTTTCCTCAATAAATTAAAATAACGAACATTTCATGTGTGTTTTTTCATCGTTTTCCCTTGGAATATAGGATTTCAATTTCTCTGTAATTTTTGTAAATGTTCCTTTGTGTCTGTAATTCCTGTTTTTTTTCTTATATTTTGTATCTCTTTCTCCTCTCTCCTCTATCCACTCTCTTTTCTGCATTATTAAATGCTTCATTATAATATTTTTAACCTGTTTGGTTGGTTAATTTCTGTATTTTAAATGAGTTTTTCAATGTTTCTGTTTCTGTTTCAGTTTCTGTTTCTCTTTTTTGTTTTTGGTTGATTATGAAAATATTTTTGTTGTTTCATTTAAAACTTTTCTCCTTTTTTTGCTGGTTGTTGTTGTTGTTGTTTTCTGTGTATATAATTTTAAAAAAATATATGCTTTTATGTTGAATCACTTTCGAAATCATTTTTCATTCAAATTAAAATAAACACATCGACTACATATACACCTATGCCGTACTAGTACACTTAAATACAAAAGTTGCCACACTCGTTAAACAAATTCTAGGCGTATAACGTGGAAATTATTTTTGAAATGAAAGGTTTTTATATGGAAGTTAATTCGAATATACAGTTTGTTCTTGACAATACTTAAGTTAAGGTCATTACAACCCTTCGGTCAGGATTACTACCTACCTTCACACATCACTTATGTGGTGAGTGCTAATTTTATACAAGATTGGCGGTAGCTGCAGTTTAAAATCGACTCCGAACGACAGATTTTTTTGAGAAACTTTTCATGTCAATTTTATTTACTCTCAGAGTTTTTGCTTCATATTTCATTTTGTTGCCGTTGCCTGACCTGGCGTGTGAATAGAAGTTTCATGCCTAATAAACCAGCACACTACTTACTAAACTACGACGTCTTCAAATAGGGGGAATATTAGCCAGCTCTTTTATGAGAAGTAATTAAGCTCTCATTTTCGAAGCGCTTGCTGGAAGCTTTGATTTTCTTTTTAATTTAAAAAAAAGTTCAACTAAAATACATCGATTGCTCTTCTTTGAAGCAAATGCTGAAAATACTGCATTAGATTCAACTTCCGGAATTAGGTCATTGAGGCAAACGGGAGTAACTCGTTGAGACAACTGGAAACTAGACCACCCCAACTTAATCACTGCCTGATATCTTCAACGAAACGAAATAAGTATAAGTTTAATAAGTTGGTATAAATTTACCGTGGGTAAAAATATTTGATTTCCTTATGGCAAGATAATCTGCGCAACTTGAATCCTAACGATATCTAGACGAACGGATTTAACTCAGTTGATGGAGTTCTTGAGTATATAGAGGAATACGAAATCGTCAGTTTAATAACGTTGTCAGACGGGAATATCTTTCATCTGCAATTTCACTCATAATGCAAGGAATGAAGGAATCGCATTGTTCCTGCTACGAAATATATTAATTTTGCTAGAGAAATTGTGTACACTTCTATACATATAATGTTCAATTCACGCAACAATTAAAACTTTTGATTGCGAATGTCGCAGATATGCTGATTGGGTGTTAGAGCAGCAGGCTTTCAATGCAGATTTTTCGGAAAAAAAATTTTCTTCAATTTTGAAGTTTATTTCTCACGTCCACAAATTCAGAAAAAGCGCCTTTTTGAGCCTATCATGAGCAGGAGATATCACTGGCTCGTGTTATTTGGAATATTTTTTGAATGGCATAATCCGTTACAGACAATCCACAGCTCTATGTCCGTATCATAACTGAAATTTGAAAGGAGCTCGAAAGTCTTTTCTAAAAGCTCGATTTCATGCATTAAAGAAGGAATAATTAATCGTAATTGACACCTGTGCAAACTTATAAACGAATTCGATGTACAAATTAATTTTACCATAATCGGTGTATGTAAACGCCAGTAAATAACTGCACTTTGAAGGTGTTGTAAACATCAGTTTGAACATAATATACCCTCAGCATGGTGTTTGAAGGGGTATGGCGTCTACATATACTACGTTTTTCATCTTTTTATTTTTATTGAAATCACGCTCCCACACTCCACTTTCATTTAATTTCTACTTTTTTTTTATGGTCTCCATAAGTGCCAGTGTGTGTGTGCTCATGCAAGAGAGCGAATGAGTGAGTGAGTGCGAGACAGAGTGAGCGCTTGAATGTTTAAATGTGGTTTCAATTTAAACTCTGATTTATGCGGCTGTACTCATTATATACATACGTACGCACACATGCCAGTGTAAATAATTTTTATTTTTAATGAGACTGTATTTGTGCGGGCGAGGGTGAGAGTTAGTTAGAGAGAGCGAGGTAGACAGTGATATAAAGTTTCGTGCTTGTTTATGTTTATATAGACGTAATGAAATTAAATGAAAAAATAACAAATTGACTAGGTTTTCATTTTTTATATTTTTCGGTTCCTTTTTGTTTTTTTAATTACATTATTTAATTTAATATAATTTAATATTTTCACTGATAGTGCACTATGCATACATACATATGTATGTATATAATAATAATAAATTCAGTAAATTTATGAAATGTTCGTGCAAAAAACTGAAAGAAAAACAAGAAGGAAAGCAATAATAATTGTAAAAAAATTTTAAAAACATGTGTGATTTGAGAGCAAGGGTTTAAAATCCAGGAAATTTTTAAGTTTTTGTTTTTTATTTTTTATAGGGAAACTAAAGAACAGATAACCAGAGAGGATGATTTAATTGGATGATAATTTAATTTAATTTAATTTTTTTTTTAATTTCATATTCTAAACTTAACACTTCAAGAGCTGGTATGGTGAAATGAATTCTTATTTTTCCAAGTACATACATACAACACTAACGGATATTTTGAATAAAATTTGTCCACTTTTTTGAACTTTAGTTGAATAATGGATTATAAATCACAATTAGCATTATAATTCTAAATCATAATAAAAAGTATTGAAATTTTAATAGATTGCTCATTACAACCTTTCAGTCAGGATTACGACCTAGCTTCTCATACAACTTGTTCGAGTTAATTTTTATATATGAATGGCGGGTCGTAAAGTTTAAAGTCAACTCCAGACAACAAATTTTTGTTAAGAAACTTTTCATGGCAATATTATTTACCCTCAGAGTTTTTGCCAGAAGGCTGCTGAGAAGAAGACGTCGTAGAATATTTTTTTTTCATATTTTGCTCTATTGTTCGAATCGTCTTAGGTGGGGTTTAAGCCACGTCTTAAAGCCTAATAAGCCCACACACTAGCTAGTAGATAACGACGACTTCAAGCCATATACTATATTGGAAAATAATGTCTTTAGGTTACTTTACATGTCGTAATTATATGCCCACATTGCGTATGATTAATGTAAATTGAGTTCCTTAAGTAAATATTGCTTATACGTAACCAGTACCTGAAATTTTCAAAATTCCATGGCGTGGGTGAATTTTTTTATTAAATTACGCTTTAAACAATTGAATTTTAAATTTTATTACTAATTCATTTGTTGTTGTTGTTGCTACTTCTTACATGTTTATAGGTATGTACCAGAGATCAGCAATGAGTATTCAAAAAGATGAGTAGAATCGAATCATACTCATAATTTCTGATACTTAAACGCATTTATACTTATTTTAATATCATGGAACCTCTCTACTCATATTCAAAGTTTGAAGTACTCATCGTACTCATACTTCACAATACGCATGATGTTGTTGATTTCGACTCTCCATAGCTGAACATATACAAGAATCGCTCACAAAATAAGTATGAATCGCATACGAACATTACAATACTCACTAGAAGGTAGTGTGTTTGCATTCCTTGCTGCTTTGTCTGCATTTTTTGCTTATGTGTCTGTTTCCTTTTGTAGTAAATGCCTAACAACAACTAGGACTGTAAATTTTGACGAATGATTCCCGAGTCACTCGAATGATTTATAAGTATTCTTCTAAAGTTATGACTATAAATGAGTAGGCTTATGAATCAAACATATTTTGAATGTTATGAGTTTGATGTCAACGTTGTACTCATACTCATTGCAACTTGTACTTATAAATCAACGTTGTAGTGAGTATGAATGAATCAGAATCAGAGTACATAGTTAAATTTCAATATTATTGACTCTTACTTATATTCAAAATTTTATGAGTGCTTATGAGTAGCGTAAAAACGATTCATTGCTGATCTCTGATATGTACTTATGTATTGTATTGTATTAAATTTTATATGCACATAAACACACCATTTACATGCTGTATATTATATTACATAGAATGTAAACTTATATGATAAACGTTCATATACATACATATATTTGACCAATTAAAAGTATTTTAATTTCCCTTTTTCAATGTGTATTTTGGGCGTGTAGATGTACACGTGTATGTAGTATATACAGGATATCAATATTTGATTTGTTGATGAATTAATAGGCCGCGTATGTAAAAATTGTGAAATTTTTAAATTGAAATAATGAAAATGAAATGTTAAATTGATATTGAAAATAAATATAAATTGTTGTTCGCTGTGATTGGCAATTTAATACTTTATATGTACACTGTACATATCATATATCATGTATATACACACATATCGACAATATATAACGAAATGTCATAAAAAATAAAAAACAGAAAAATAAAATTTAAATAAAAAAAGCGAGACATCGTTGTTAATATTTTAAAACTGAGTTGGCAAACAGTTTTCGGTCGACTCATAAAGGCTGTCATTAACACAGATTTATATTAAAAAAACGATAAAATGCCACAAGGTTGGTTAAAATCAATATCCAATGGCTTGAAATTTAAATACAAATTTATGAAACTAAATTTCTTTCATTTAATGCAGTAAACAAATTAGCTTACAAATTATCGTACTGCTTAATAATAACAACAAACACCAGCATAAAAAATGATAAACAAGTAAACAAAAATACACCAACAACACTACAAGAATGTATGTAAAGAAAATACACAAACAACACTACAAAAATAAAAGTAAACAACAATGTTTACATTTACAAAGATTTCGCTTCGTCGATTTCGAATGTCCATTAATTCGCCTTTAAGAAATTCATCAGACTTACTTTGCCATATAAAAGGCAAGGCAAAGCAGGCGACTCGATGCGTGAAGTTAAGTCAGTCCTGTGTGAAGACGCGGTATAATTGAAGAGAGTAATCGTGGTTTGAAGATCTCCGTTACAAAGATCTGTCGCAGAATTGTCTAGTAATTGTTTATGTTTATGCAAAGGCTATAAACAGAGGAATAACAACGAACAGCAATTGTTGTAGTTTACATCAAGTTGTGAACAGTGTGGCACACAGAATTTTAATTAAAACTAAACACAAATTTACTTTTATTTTATTTGCAAACGACGAGCATATATTTTAAACGTTTTTAAAAAGGTAAAAACGTAACAATACTTTCGAAGAGCCTAGAGGGGATAACATCAACATTGAATAGCATTGGAATGTCAAGCAGGGGCATCACTTGGGCAAAGAATAGACCTTCAATGATTAAAAGTTGCTCATACAATAACAAAATATATTTCCATAAGGGATGCTATTTCTAGGCTACAAAACATGGCAATTCCATCATCCATAATAGCAGGTGCTATTAGTAAAGCATTTACCTGCCTACTTGGATTTGAAATAATTAATAAAACTGAAAACCAAACGAAAGATGACATGCTTTGTGTTGCTTTTATATTCCATAAACGAACGAAAGAGCAATAAAAAATTAAAAAGCCTGCGATTCTCTTTACCTTTTTTCTCTCTTTCATCTGTAAAATCTCTTTAAGAAATTTAAGCTCCTCCTAGCTAGTGTTAATAATTTAATAATAAAAAAAACAAAAAATTCTAACACAATTAATCTTGTTACAATTAGCGTTCTTCAATGAAAATTATATTGTTAGCCGAGATAAACTCAACGACTTATTGAGGCTAAGCAATGTGCCATAAAAGCGAAAATCATTATGAATGAAATGAAAATGAAAATGAAAATCACAGGAGAAGCAGAAAGAATGGTAATTCTACTGTGGTGGATATAATTCCTATGACAACATAAATCCACAGACACAAATATCATCAGCGGAACAATAATAAAAAGTGAAATAGAGCTAGAAAAATGAGGCAACAAGAAGAAGAATTCATTGTTCTTTCCGGTTTTATGTATACATTCAGCATACCCATACACAGCAAATATTTTATTTGTTTTGAACAATGAAAAGAGAGAGAAATGTTACGCTTCAATTGTGTAAAAAAAATCCTCTTTTCCCCCACTTCACAATCTCCTTCACATGAATAGAAAGAAAAATATGCCACACAAACCTACATATGTATATGTACATACTCAGTGAAAAAATAAAGGAGAGATTTTATTTGTAAGGATCTGCTGATGGGTGTTGGAAAACAATGGAGAATGATTTGGTTTTTCGTCTTCAATTTTTTTTTTGTTTTAAATTATTACCAAGAAATGTGATTATTTTCAAATGCAAGTGTATGTGTGTTCCCTTATTTACATATCCATACACACTCACACACATATGTATATACACATGAAAGTATCATTTCACTTTCCCAGGGTATGTATGTAAATCATAGCATATCAGAAGCATATTTTATGGCGTGTTAAAGCGAAAAATTTGTTTCACCTGAGGCCAACTAAAGCCATAGGTTTGTTCTCCTCCTCACTTATCTGTAATATAAGAATTGAATGCGATTACATTTTTTCCTATTTTTTTAATTTTACATTTATATTTGAAAGTGTATTATACTGTAAGTGAGGCGATCAAATTACAAAGCAAAACTAGAAAAAAATTTAATTAAAATTAATTTAAAAAGGCAAATGAAACCTTGAAAGCCATTTTAAATTAATTAAAGCATGCAACAATTAATTTTAATTACATTGATTGATCATACTTTCCGGACTATTGATTGAAGAAGGATGGAGTGTTCACACTCTTAATCAATCATTAAATAAAGGGCTTAACATGAATGTACATTCATACATACATCCATAATTGGTCATTACAAATTTTTAGCCAGGATTACGACTTAGTTTCTCACACCACTTATGCTAAGTGAGTTAATTTTTTATACATGAGCGGCGGAACCTACAGTTTAAAGTTGACTGTCAATGACAGATTTTTGGAGAAACTTTTCATGACAATTTCATACAAATTTTGAAGTAGAATTCTTCTGGGAGAAAGTCGTCGATGAAATATTTTTCGTATATCATTATGTTAGAGATGTCTTAGCTGGGGTTTGAACCATGGCCTCATGTCTAATAAGCCAAAACACTACCTACTAGACTACGGCTACTTACTTAACGTGCATACATTGAGTAAAAAAGGGTTGTCTTCCTAAAAATTGTACATACATATGCTTGATACCGTATATTTGCCTGCAGACCAGCAAACTGGAGTGGTGAGACAGATTGAATTACAACTATTTGTAGTCTAGATTGCATTAAACTTTGCAATAGGGACGTTAAAGTACTTTTCAATATTTTTAGTATGTTAAGCTATCACGATCCCTTAATCGAATCAAGATATAGTAACCTTCCCTTAAACTGCAGAGGGCATGAAGTGGTCAAACATAGCACAACGAGTGAAATCTGTGGTGAGTTTTCTACATTGGAAAGACCAGGTTCCAATTGAAAATGCAGTAATATATTCTGCACACGCTAAGCACGGGGTTTAGATACGACGTGCCTTAGCAATATGCCTTACCACATAAACTATACCCGCTATCTTCACAAAGACGCTTTCACTTATATCACAATTCTATTTCGAAACATTCATGAAGAGTTTTATGGATTGGTTTATCAAGTACGTCAAGCCAATTTTCGATTACTTTATATCCGTAATGAACGTTTTGTATTGCATTGTTCCATGCTAAAGGTGAGGTGCTAAAGTACTGCGCCAAATAAGTCCTAATAATATCTTCCCTGAACGTGTTGCCGCTTTGTTTTCAACTATTTATTCTGGTGACACGTTCACGTCTGTCGAAAACTGTAATAGGGCACACAGAAAGTTGGAAAAAATTTCAAAGGAGCATGGTAAACGGATTTTGATGAACATAAAGGATAAGACAATAATTCCTAGATTAAGAGTAATGGACGACTGAAGTATTACAATGGGTCATATTCAGCCACACCAAACCTACACCAGTCCCTTAAAGTTTAGTTAAAGAAAATAGCGATGAAGTAATGCACATAGTAAAGTTCTATTCACAACCAAGTTATGCATGACGTGTAGCGCTGTTTGATGTGTAGCTATGCTTGATGTGCAGCTATGCTTGATGTGTAGCTATTCTTAACATGTAGCTATGCTTAGCGTGTAACTATGATTGACGTGCAGATGCTTGCGTGTAGCTATTCTTAATGTGCAGCTATGCTTGACCTATAGCTATGCTTGGCGTGTAGCTATGCTTGACGTGTATATACATTTTTTAGAATAAGATTTCAACAGCACACGACTGACTGCCATATGGAAAGCATTAAGAAATGTAGTTGTACCCAAGACAAATAATTCGAAGCTATGCACTAGAGAGCTAGGGAACTGTCTGTTTTTAGTAACATGAGCATCAATCAACACTGGAGTAAAACTTAAACTCTTTACCTTTGTGATGGATTATATCATCAGCAACTGGAGGATTTCAATTGTTCAACGAGATAAATACTTTCGTTTATACAAAAATTGTGGTTTCGTTGGGTATTATTTAGACATGCTGAGGTCTTGCCTTCAGTTAAACTGATGGACGTTTAGCCGACAGAAATAGAAACACAATTTGCCCTTAAAAATTATTTGTGGAGAAATCTCTAGAAACGGTATTCAAATCATCATCTGTTTGCGGTGATTATTTAGAATGAATTAAAAATTCCGAAACAAAACATAAAAAAGGTAAACGATAACCGATTACTGTAAATTACCTTTAAGTAGACAATTTATCCTAGAAATCCTTTCATATTTACAATCCAATAAATCTGTAGAAGAAAAGAAACACAAATTTATGAAAAAATTGCGATTCGTATACAAATACAGACATTATTTTATACAAACACACTCATATACATACATATGTATGTTTGTTAAATTTATTTAAAATCGAAAATAATTTCAAATGTGTTCTCTCTTTTGTTTTCGCTTCCATAGATGAATCGATATTATCGGAAGATCCTACGCCTGCCGAAACAACCCACCATGTCAGCAGTAATGTTGGTGTAGCCGCCAGTGGTACGGGAGCAAGTATTGGTGGTGGTCCTGAAAAGCAATCAACGCTGCTACTGTTAGCTGCTGTTGTGGCCATAGGCGCCGTAGTAATAACATCAATTATTGTGGCTGGTATAGTGGTTGTATGTAAACATCGGCCACGACCACCTGAGCCACAGGATGTGCGCAAGAGTATGAGGTGAGTGCGAATAACTCTTTTGAATTGTTTTCTTTATTTTTTATTGTGAATAAATTTTATGGAAAATCACAGTAAAATCTGCTGAAACGAGCAGCGTTTCTTAGTGATTTTTTGTTTCATATTTTTTTTTCGTTTTTGTTTTTGGTAATTGGCTAGAAAACGAAAAAAGTGAGGGCTTTTGAAAATAAATCCGTTATAATTTTACTTGTGAATTACGTTGCTTTTGTTGTTATTACAGTTACTGTAGCTGAAACAACATAATGTTGTTGTTGTTTTTCTAATTTAAATTATAAAAAAAGGCAACTAAAGTGCACAGGAAAAAAATTTTTTTTGTTTTTATTTTTAAATAAACACACTCAGGAAACAAATTACAAATCATTTTCACTTCCTGTTGATTTAAAATCCGCACACATACATGGTTATATTGTACAGTTATTAGCCAATTTGAACGTGGTAAATGGTTTATTTTTTAATACGTTTTATTCCTCTAGGGAATGTACATATATGAGGCAGTGGTAGTCTAAACATAGCAAACTACATATATACACATAATCGGTCATTACAACCGGTCAGTCAGAATTACGACCTGGATTCTCATATCACCTGGAAGGAAACTTGGATATATTCATCAGCAAACCGTCCTCTTAAACAAATTTTGCAGAAGTAGCAAGTTGGAACGGAGCGATGAGGCCATATTTAACTTGTTCTAGCATATCGTATATGAATAATAGGGTCTTTATTTTTACTTGGACAGGAGTCTACACACCTCTGACGAGACCTGAACTCTTCTTTAAAATAAAAATAGAACTTTACATTTTTACTTAAGGAAATGTTCAGTGAGATCAAGTCAAATAAGCTTGAAACACTCCGAACTTTACAACGTAATTAAAGGAGAAGAGATTGGAATCTTGCATCTGACTTAACCACAAATTACTTGAACATAGAAGACGATCTTTTAAACGAGCATTGTAGACTCAAACAAATATTTTTAACAGATAGAAATCACCTCACGCCATTCTTCATCATAAGAAGAACGTGTCACCAGAATGCATAGTTTTAAACAAAGTTTAAGTTGTACTCCAGTGTTGATTGCTGCCTCGTATTGTTAAAAACTGACAGTTCTCTAATTCTCTAGTGCATAGAGTCGAATTATTTTTCTTGTATACAACTTTATTACTTAATGTTTTCCATATGGCAGTAAGTCTTGTGATGTTGAAGTCTTATTCGAAAAAATGTATATACGCGTCAAGCATAGCCACACGTCAAGCATAGCTTGCTTTTGAATAGAACTTCATTATTTGCATTATTTCATTGCTATTTTCTTTAATTAAACAATAAGGAACTGTCATCCATTATCCTTAATCTTGGAATAATTTCCTTGTCCTTTATGCTCCTTCAAAATCCGTTAACCATGAGTTCAAGAACAATACGTTTCGTATGAGTGTCCCAATAAAGCTTCATGCGGAGAGTGCTCCTTTGAAATTTAATCCAACTTTCCGTGTGCCTTATTACAGTTTTGGACAGAAGAGAACGTGTCACCCGGATACATAGTTGGAAACAAAATGGCAACACGTTCAGCGAAGATGTTGCTAGGAAACCTTACATAGGTCGAGGACAGTACAGTAAACAGTTTTGACGCAGTACTTTAGCATCTTACCTTTAGCACGGAACAATGTAATACAAAACGTCCATAACGTATACCGAGTAATGGAAGATTGGCATGGCGTACGTGATAAACGAATCCATATAAGTCTTCATGAATGCTTCGAAACTGAATGGTGATGTGAGTGAAGGCGTCTTTTTGAAGATAGCGGGTTTAGTTTATTCGCCAAGTCAATACTTTTCTTTTCTTACTGAATACAGGCTCAGCATTAGGTCGTATAAGAAGAAATTACGTGGAGTGCACATTAGAAGTCTGATTTGCTTGATTAGAATCTTCGAATGATATCAGGACTAAGGGAAATGGACAACAGTGGTATTACAATAGGCCATACGTGGCCAAACTGTAGCTTTTCTCTAGGATTGATAGCCACTCATGTCTACAAGTCTACCCATTTTGCTTGATATCATTCCTCTGCTCTTTAAGTTTTTGTACATTCAACAAAGGATTGTTTGCCGATGATTGGAATTTTTTCATACTTCAGCTCCACTGTTTGCTAAAGTTACCTTTCCTTTGAAGTCTATACGTGTATGTGTATGGCGCAGTTTGGTAAAATTTGTTTGCCTGTGTATTATTAAAACTGATGATTGAGATTTTAGCTGCTTTGTTTCTGTAATTTTTTTCGATTATAATTTTCAAACAAAAAAGGAAAAGGGAGGAAGAGTTGTTGTTTATTTATTTACATTTTCCTGTTGTTGTTTTCGTCGTTTTTTAAGTTATTTATGAGCCTTTTTTTATAATTGCCACACCACTTAAATTAAAGCAATTTCCACTTTCCAATGCTGCCACTGCTAATAGCAGGCAGTATTTGCTATAAGTAAAACTGAACTGTAAATAAAAAATTCTTTGTAACATAAACATGGCAACTGCGAATGACTCTGCTGATGGTGTTTGGCCATAATAATGTATTCAGGGCTTTTATGTCTCATTTTATATGTTTATATGGCTACAGCACAGGCTTTTTAAGGAATTCTTAAAAAAGCATAGGGAATGCTATAGAATGAGCAAAAAAACACGACTCAATTTGCAATTCAAATTTGGCAGAAAAAAAATAAATTTTTTCAGTTTTTTTTCTTTTTTTGGGGGAATCAAAAAACAGAAATTGAAACAGAAATACATTTCAATTTCCATTTGTAACATTTAAATGTATTTTTTATGCAAAAAACCAAAAAGAAAGACGGCAATAAGACAGAGAAAGAATGAAAGAAAATGCCTGTAATGATTATAAACAAAAATGTGTAAATTTGAATGTATCTTCTCTCTTTTAGTTTTGAATGTCTTCATACACAGCAAATAACTGGCAATTGTACGGCCCTATCCCTATATATTCTTTGCTATACTGAGAGCTAACAAATCCCCTGTTGTGCTTAGATAGATAAGACAGAAATTAAATTCATTTAAGAAATTATTTAAATATGCACACAATATTTATTTATTTTAACATGCTTATGATATTGTAAAATATATGTATCTGTCTGCCTTCATATGCTGTTTATATGCTAAAATATTCAATTGCATATCCAAGCATACAGTGGGATACTGTATTTTTATTTTAAAATTGTTTCATTGTCAGTTTTTAAAATTGCAAATAAAATAAAAATAAATATGCGTTTAGTTTTAATTAAAAATTTCTTATTATTCGCACAATTTTGTGTGCCACTGTTCACAACTTGATGTAAACAACAACAATTGGTTTTCTTTGTTATTTCTCTGTTTACACCCTTTGTATAAACCATAAGAATTACTAGACAATTTTTCGACAGATCTTTGTAACGGAGAACCACGTTACACTCTCTTCAAACACACCGCGTCTTCACACAAGACTGCCTGCTTTACCTTGCTTTTTATATGTCCAAGTAAACAGTCTGATGAATGTTCTTGAAGGCAGATGTTCGTGGCTTCGCCTTCTCGAAATCTCTATAAACATTGTTGTTTCATTATTGTCGTTTGTGTATTTTATTTACATTTATTCTTGTAGTGTTTATTGTTGCATTTTTGTTTACTTGTTTACCATTTTTATTATGCTGGTGTTTGTTATTCTATTTTTTTTTTGTTTATTATATTACGCAGTGCGATAATTTGTAAACAAGTTCCTTGTTTTTGTTTTTGTAGTTTTTGTTTATAATTTCAATGTTAAGCGATGTAAAAGCCAAACACCAGTATTTAGATTTTTCATTTTCGTAACAATATTGTAAAGTTTTTTCGTGCACTCTACTTAAATGCTAAAAATTGAGTTTGATTATTGTTAGAATTTTATCCTTAGTGTTTAGTTTCTTTTGATGCTCACTGTATACTCATACATATGTATGTAAATATGTTGTTATGTGCCCAAATTTCAAACAAAAATAATGTGATTATTTCAAGTAGATTATGTGTTAAGTTGAGCAAATCATCTGGATTCCTATTAAATCAAATGAAATTGTCTTCTGCTATTTTTTCTCATTTTTTTCTTCTTCTTCTTTTTGCTTATAAAATAAAATATAATTTGAGTAATTTACAGTCATGGAATGTTTTTAAGAAATTACGAAAATTGTTGAAGACATTATCAGTTAAAGTTGTACTTTCTGTGGCATGCTAAATTGTGTGTGTCTTGTAATTAACATACTTTAGGCTTTTAATTACATACCATTTATTATTAATTGAAATTATTAAATCGTTTAATAATTAGCACAATTTAGTAATTCACTTAAAGTATCAATGGAAATTAGTTGATAAAGAATGAAGTCTTAGCAAATTTTGAAAAGTCTTTTGGTATGATTTTCTTCAGTCGCTCAATCTACAAAGAGAAACATTCATAAAGACTTAGCCAAGCAATACAAATTATACAAGAATTGTTGAAGAAAACAGATAGTTTCGGAAGAAACATGTTAAGCTCCAATCGTTAACTCTTCGTTCTTAGTTTCAAAGAAATCCTAGCACATCCTGGCATTATAACAATAGGCGATGTGACACAGGCTTTCCATTTACTAAGGAAGCCAACAAACGCATAAAAGGCCATCTACCGGTTTAAATTACAACCCTCGGTTATTTCGAATCTGGCTATACTTATGTCAATCTATTCTGTCACAAAATTCAGTACTGTAAAAAATTCTCCACTGAGCGTAATAAAACGATTTATGCTTGAGCAACGATGGGATTTACTGGGCCAACGGGAAATTGCAGGATGATGACGATTTTTCCCAAAGAAATAATATTTTCTAATGAAGCTCATTTTCATCATTTTACGTTAATAAGCAAAATTGCCACATTGGTTGCTCAGAAAACCCACAAGTGGTCTTACAGAAGTCAATGCATTCCAGTAGGAATGACTGTTTGGTGCGGAGGCATCATTGGTCCACATTTCTTTGAAAATGAGGACGGCGCAACCATTACGTTCAATGGAGACACTCGCTCTTTATAGTATTGTTGTGAACGATATTTGGTTTCAGCAGGACGATGCAACTTGCTACACATTTCATGCCATAATCGATTTATTGCGTCAAACGTATGACGGCCATTTAATCAGACGAAATGGTGGTGTCAATTTTCCTCCAAAAAGCTGCAATTTGACACTGTGAGACGTTTGAGCATACATACACTAGAAAAAGTGTATGAAAATTGTCGAATGAGGTACTTTAAAGCTGGTTGCGGCAACCACATGAATGAAATAATATTCCATTCCATTTGAAGTCACTGTAGTCTACTAGATAGTGTGTTGGCTTATTAGACGCGAAGCCACGGCTCAAATCCACGGTCAGACATCAAAACGAAATATGAAACAAAAAAATATTTCTTCGGCGACTTCCTCTCAGTAGATTTATGACAAAAACTCTGAAATTAATTTAAGGGCCTTATCATCCCAAGATTTCATTGACCAAAATTAGTTCTTGGGAATGCCCCTAATATAAAATCCTTAATGGCGGTGAAGTTCAATGAAAGGAGTTTTTATTCTGAATAAAATCTATTTATTTAGAGAGATTCCAGAGATTCTTTCAAGTAAGTTTTTTTCTAGTTATTCAAGCCATATGTAACACCACGTTGTGTTACACTGTGGCCTTTATGTTCCTGTCTGTCATAAGATTTATGAAATTGATTTCAATAATTTGCCAATTAATTTATAATTCTGGGACTATAATTTAATAGTTATTTAGAAAATAAATATAAAGAAAGCCTATAAAGTAAGAAAAGTGGAAAACTATAACAATAACTGAACTGATATGGTAATGAAAATCTCATATAAAAGGGGGAAAAAACTATTAAACAAATACACACACACACATGCTTATGTTTACAATCGTGTCTGTGTATATATGTCAGAAGATGAAGAAGAAATATATGCTTTATTTAGCCATTAGCGTTTAATATCCAAATAAATTTCTCTATAAAAACATGAAATACTTTTCGCTCTTCTATGCATACATATATACCTACACGTACAGTGAGCGTTAAAAGAAATTGTTTAAAAATTAAATTATGTAAACTGTTACGAAAATGAAGAATGTAGATACTGGTGCTTTGCTTTTATATCACTTAACATTAAAATGATAAACAAGTAAACAAAAATACAACAACAAACACTACAAGAATAAATGTAAACTAAATACGCAAACAACAAAGCCATGTTTACTTTTTTAAAAACTTCGAGAAGGCAAAGCCACGAACATTCGCCTTCAAGAACATTCATCACACTATTTACCCTGCCTGCCGAAGTCGCCGTAGTTTAGTAGGTAGTGTGTTCGCTTATTAGACGTAAAGCCCGGGTTCGAGCCCCAAGCCAGTAATCAAAACGAAATATTAAAAAAAAAATATTTCTTCTGTGACTTCCTCTCAGCAGATTTCTGGCAAAAACTCTGAAAGTAAATAAAATTGCCATGAAAATTTCTGAAATATTTGTTGTTCGGAGTCGATGTTAAACTGTATTTGCCGTCACTCAAGTATATAATTAAGGCACACAACATGACTGACTGAAGTGTTGTAATGGCCAATTACGTACGCATTTACCCTGCCATATAAGAGGCAAGGCTAAGCAGACGACTGAGTTAGTGAAGTTCAGACAGTTTTGTGTGAAGACCCGGTGCGTTTGAACAGAGTAATCGTGGTTTGAAGATCTGCGTTACAAAGATTTGTTGAATAATTGCCTAATAATTGTTGTTGTTTATGCAAAAGTTATTAACAGAGGAATAACAAAAAGTAGTTGCTGTTGTTTACATCAAGTTGTAAACAGTGGCACAAAAAAATTTGCGAATAATAAAGAATTCTAATTAAAACTAAACACAACGAGCTCATATTTTAAACGACTTTTAAAAGGTAAAAACGTAACAATACATTAATAAATTACCGTTATTTTTATTTTAAATTTGTTTTTTTTAAGTTTTTAAAATTGAAACAAAAAAACTTCGAAATATTAACAATTTTTTTCGGTCACTCTCCTTAAGTACTGAAAGTTGACTTTGGTAGTTGTTAGAATTTTATCCTAAGTGTACAATTTCTTTTGGCGCTCACTGTACCCACACACATTCATCTAATAATATATGAATGACTGGCTATAAATTTATCAAAAGTAATTATTCTGAATTCTGATTAAGTCTACAGCTTAAGGGCTTTCACTAACTAACAACAACGCCTCACTCTCTCTCTCTCTCTCTATCTTTCTCATCTTTTACTGGAAAATCTAAAACAAATAAATATTTACCCATACATTCATACATTGTGTAGTTTTCTTCTTATTTTTCTTATTGTTTTTGAATTTAAGTACACACTATAAAACCGTCTATATGTTCATGTAGTTGCTAATCAGCCTTTAAGTTTTTACCTTTGTTAACGAATGACATCATTCAACCAACAAACACAGTTACAGAGACAGTAGTTGGCTGTTTGGCTTATACTATGTGTATATGTATGTAAACTAAACTATTGATGGAGGCATAATTAAATTAATTACTCCATACGCCGTTTATTCTCTCTCTCTCTCTAATAAAATTGATGATCCAGCTCACAGAGGAAAAAAATGTAATGAAATGATGAAAGTCTAATGAAACTCAGCCAGGCATACAGAAGTTTTAGCGTCCAAATAATGTGGAAATAAATGATTGGCAGTTAAATCAAACGGCAAATAAAGAAACTAACTATACGTCGTTCTTTTTCTGCCTTTGTTGGTTGAAGATTTTGATTATTTTTCTTTTCTTTTCACTGTTTGCTTTTTATTTCAGGTAATTAAGGATTGATCTGTTACCTGGAGGCCTGCATATGGGAAAGAAAGAAAAAAATTGTTTTCATCATTTCAATACTTAAAGTCTTATTACTTCACAATCTTTCTTACTTTTTTACTTAATTGGTCATTATCAACGTTTATTCGGGGTTACAAGCTAGCTACTCACACCACCCATGTTGTATGTGTTTGTTTGGAAAGATTTTCCGAAATTTTAATTGCCATCAGAGTTTTTTGTTAAGAATCTGATGATAGGAAGTCGACGAATAAATATTTTTCCAAATTTGCGATGTCTTAGCTTAGGCTTAAACTATGGTCTCGAGTCACAGTCACGTCTATCGGATCACATCACATCGGATCCAAAGAACATTAAAACACCAAATTTCTCTTCTTCGAAGATGATGCACACCCATCACCATTGAATCACTGAAGTGTCTGAAACATAAAATCGTGCCTTTGCCTAATACTATGCTCAGATATTCACTTTTATTGAGTTAATATTCGGTTTATTGAGTACAATATTTTAAGCGTTCAGACATAACAATATACGCAGTTCAACGGCTTATTCAATATTCATTTGACAGCTGGTAAACAAAACAGCTGGTTGTTTCAACAACATTGTTTTCATTTTGTTTTTTTGTTTGTCGTTCTTGACATTTGAGTTGTCAAATATCAACAGAAAGTATTCGGATAATTGTAATATGCGCACTGGACATTCATACTTATAACAGTGCTGCATTTTAAGTTTTACTCAATATTATAACAATTTACGTATTTATTGCGAATATAATTAATTGAAATTTAGTATGAAATATTGAGCTCAATAATGGCGTTTATTGCGATTTACGCAATAAAGGTGCATATCTGAACACCGTATTACATTGAAGGAACTTATTGTTCTGTAGTAATGAATACATAAATTTACACTCTACGAGTCAGAAATATTGTGCATTTTAAATATCCTACTGGCGAAGGGCGAAGAGGCACTCTTGGAGGTTCTTTTACAAGGGATATCATGAGACTAGTAGACTTCACAAACTTCTTACTAAGGTCAACAGCGAACTACCCATCACAAATTGACATATCGAGCCACAGTACAGTCAACCTCGTTTTACGGGGCTAACGTTTTATGTAGAGTATTGTAGACTTACAGAAGGAGTGCATAGGCAATTGGCTGTCCTGCTAGCATTCAAATAAAGCATTATTTGCTATACTTAATGGGCCCCACTAATACCTTCCACTAAAGCAGAGCTAATGGCAGCAAGACTCAATGCAATTGAATCGTGAGGAATAATAGCGAACATCAGCATGAAATTAAGATTTGTCTTATAAATTCAGAAAGAAATATTTTTAAATTCCCTTTTTTTCGTACATCAAACCACTGATAAAATTATTATCAATTACGAATTTGTTTAATATTTAGCCAGGCCCCTTAAAATATGCCACAATAATATGCATATTTTATGATCCTTAAAATATATCTCCATTAAAAAATTTGAAAAATGGTTTTCATTGTGTCACATTAAATCTTGATTAAATATGAAACGATTTAATTGTCTTGCTTTCTATTATACGTCTTTAGATTCTTCATTGAAAAAAATGAATACAAATTACGTAGAAAATCTTTGCTCTTAAAAAAAATTTTTTTTACGGTTTGTTTTGCTTTTCTTTTTTGCATGGTATTTAATGTCCTTACCTTAATTACAGTTTTATTATCCTTTTTTCGTTAAAGAGAAAAATAAACGAAAATAAAAAGGAAAAGAAATTTGTTTGGAAAAATAAAAATTTATCATTTCGTGTAGCATTCCCAAAAAACTGAAAAAAAGTGAGAGACTGTGACATAATTTCCTTAATTTTAATTCATTTCCGTTTGCAGCCATGGAATTTTAAATACCAACTCGGCAGCATTTCCTTTTTCAAACGCCTAAACGAAAAGGCAGCCAAATCCAGCAGTAAACCAAAGACATTAAAACATACAGAAACAAGAGACAATAACACCAAACGACAAGGACATTTACAAGCCAAAGTCACACACACACGCACACATACACAGTTATATATATGTACACGTTTGAGAGATGAATACTAAGAGAGAGAGAGAGAGAGAGAGAGATGGAATGCTAGAGACACAAAGTAGTTTTGCAAACACTATAAATACTTATGAAATATAGTTTCAGTGTGTCTCAATCTGTGTTTAAATGTTAATCAAAAATAAAAGAAAAAACACAACAAAAATCTATGTATACAACCAGGGCCATAATCATTATAGCCATTATTAAATGTAACAGTAAATGAGTTGGTAATAAAACGTCAACCAGCCAGCTAGCCAGCCAGCCAGTCAGCCCTCTAAATAACCTGCCATATAAGATGCCAAAAAAAGAAAGCAGAGAAAGAAAAAAATCAAAAATCTTGTGTCTCTAGGGAAAGTTTTATTGTGTAGTCTTATAACACTCACTCCCGCGCTCTCTCTCTCCCCTCTGTCTCTTTAACTTAATCTTTGAGTATCTCTATGTGTGTGAGTGTATGTGTGTGTGCTAAAAGTATATAAGAGTGTTGGTAGCACTCTATAAAAGTTATTTGCAACTAAAACCGGACTTGGCAACTAAATTTTATGATGATTGAAAATTATGAGAGTTTAGAGACACTTCTTTACAGTCAGAGAAAGTAGAGTGGAGTGCGAAGTAAAGACGGAGAGAGTGAGAGAGTGAGAGAAAAAATAAAGGAGTAAATGATATATACACAGAGTTGAAATTTTTCCCTTACTGTTTTGTTTCATTTCGTTGATGCCAAAAATTTACATTAAAATTGTCATCAACGTTGGTTAACAAAGTTTTCTTGTTTTCCTAGAGAGTCTTTCGGCAACACCCCATTATCATTCGTTGGGCTGCCAACAAAATTTTATGTTTCAATTTGTATTCTTCCATTGGTATTAAAATTAGAAACAATAAAAACTAAAAAAATAAAAAAATTTTATTTTAAATAGTCGAACTTCTAAATGCAGTTGAACTCTCCAACTGGCACTTGTACTCTACTCAGCTGAAAGGCACAGTTGTTTTTACGAAACAAAACTTTTTAACCAAAAAATTAAAAAAAAAGAAGAAGAAAAACTGAACGAAAGTTAAGCTCTTAATTAAACATTGTCAAGAATGAGCAATGAAATGAAGTTAAAGTTTGTAAATAGTGAAGTTGCTTTACTTCTTAACAAGAATGGCAAATATGTACATTGAGGTCAAAAAATAATTAAAATTTGTGAGGGGAAATATAATATGGGGGGAAAGTGTTTTCAAAAATAAAGGAGTTTTTTGCAATCATCTACCTTTGTCGCATGATCTGGAACAAACCATTAACATAATCTATACGAGTTAGATATCGTGAAGTCAATTGGAATATCAGTTGAGGCCTGTACGATTCGGCTTTCACACATACATTACAACCACACCACTCATGTTGTGTGCCTTCATTTTATACATGAGTGGCATTACCTACAGTTTAAAGTCTACTCCAAACGACAGATTTTTTGAGAAGCTTTTCATGGCAATTCTATTTTACTCTCAGAGTTTTTGCCAGAAATCTGCTGAGAGGAATTCGCCGAAGAAATATTTTTTCACATTTAGTTTTGATGTCTGAACTGGGATTTGAACCCTGACCTTGCGTCTAATAAGCCAATACACTACCTACTAGACTACGGCGACTACATTCGCCTTTTGTATCATCCTTATGGTTTAGGTATCAAGGCCTAGAATTGTGTTAAAAATAAAGAGAAGAAATCTCATGGCTATACCGGAAATCTCTTCGGTTTTGTAAAATTGCTGGGATTTTGTTCGAAATTTTCAAAAACCAAACGCTTAAAAAAATCCCCTCAATATAACTTGTACATGCATACATACATAAACAATTTGCTCATTACAATCATTCAGTCAGGATTACTGCCTAACTTCTCACATCACTTATGTTGTGTATGCTAATTGTATATATGTATGTATGCGTAACGGGACCTACAGTTTAAAGTCCATTCCGAACGACAGATTTTTTAAGAAACTTTTCATGGCAAATTTGTTTTTATTCTCAGAGTTTTTGCCAGAAATCAGTTGAGAGGCAGTCGTCGAAGAAATATTTTTTCTGTTGAAAATTGTTGATCTGGTGTTTGATCCGTTGCCTCACGTCTAATAAGCCAACACACTGCCTACTAGACTACAGCGACTTTCAAGTCCGAAGTCGCCTTAAAACCCAAAGTAACTTGAGTTTGATATTTCATCATTCAATATAAATTCTGCTTGGAATTTGGGCCTCTCTATGACTGTTCTGAGGTTAATATTGTGCTCCAGAGGATCAAATTTGTCTAGAATGTTGCTTTATTGTTATGGTTAATGTCTTCTTATATAAAAGCAAGCGATCCAGTTTTTTGTTATCTTCTACGTTTTACCTTTTTAAAAGCGTTTAAAATATGAGTTCGTTGATTACAAACAAAATAAAATTAAATTTCTGTTTAGTTTTAATTAAAATCCTTTATTATTTGCACAATTTTGTATGCCACTGTATACAACTTGATGGATACAACAATAATTTGCTTGTTCGCTATTCTTCTTTCCACTCTTGCGTAGGCACTAACAACGCAGAATTTTACAACGGAGATCTTCAAACCACGACTGTTCTCTTCATACGCAACACGTCTTCAGACAAGACTGACTGAATTATTACTACTGGCCTTGCCTTTTTATATGCCCACGTAAACAATCTGATGAAAGTTCTTGAAGTCGAACATTCGTGGTTTTGCCTACTCGAGAACTCTATCGTTGTTTCATTGCTGTTTGTGTAATTTGTTAACGCTGTGTGTTGT
Source organism: Sarcophaga rosellei (assembly GCA_930367235.1). Taxonomy (NCBI): domain Eukaryota; kingdom Metazoa; phylum Arthropoda; class Insecta; order Diptera; family Sarcophagidae; genus Sarcophaga; species Sarcophaga rosellei. Next base: position 7,676,224 of record OV884017.1, on the reverse strand, counting down.
TGCCTTCTTGTTTACTTGCCTATCCCCTTTTTCTTTCATACTGATGTTGTTAGTATTTGTTTGTGTAACTTTTGTTTATCGATGTTACACCGTTTCCATGTTCGTAACAATATCATGAGATATCAGCTTTTGGTTTAATAGAGCGATAGAGAATAAGCGATTTCAACTCTCGATCGATCGATCAACTTGCGATCGTCCATGTAATTTCATTTCCCGTATACATTGTCAATGACAAGTTTTTTCAATATGTAATTATCACATAAGAGTCACCATACAATAAAAATATTCCAATTATAAATTGAGAGAAACAAATATTGTGTACGAACGAAAAAAAAACCAATTTCCATATAAATGGAATGGTTTACAGCATAGCATGTGTACACTGCGGGTGATTTGATATCCCATCGTAAATTTAACATTTCATGCGGTTGTTGAAAATAAAAATTTTAAATATTAAACACAAAGGGGAAGGATAACCAATAGAAAGTTTGCCTTAAGCAAAGTAATGACAATTACCGAAGTTTTATTGAAGAACAAAAACGAAAATTAAATCAAGTTTTCGATGAAAACTTTCTGAATAAATTTGTTTGTTGGCATACCTTCCCCTCTATCAGTTTAATGCATGAAAAATAATTTCTGTCTCTCTCTCTCTCTCTCCTTTATTTTGACAATTATTATAATCACAGAAAGTTGGTAACTTGGATACAAAAATTCTACAACACACACACACACATACATATGTATATGTATGCTTTGTAACACAAAAACATAAGGTGAGAGAGAGAGAGAGAGAGAGTGATAGTAAAATTTGTTTGCTCTAATACAGTTATAAATCAAACTGTCACTGACATACATAGTCATCTCTACACTCAACTGAGCTCATCTTCACTGACACAAAAGGCTGCAAACAAATCATTAAAATTAATGCATACATTACGGGGCAAATAATTTCATGTGAGCGAAAGTAGGAAAAACACACATTTCCATGCAAAAAATTATTCACAAAAGCACAATAATAAATATAATCTCTAATATTTTGTGGAAATTCTCTCTCTCTCTGTTTCGCTCACAAGCTTTCCTAACAAACAAACAGTAGAGTAATATCATGCTAGCTCTGTCTCCTTCTAAAACATAAAATATTTTTTATTGCCGTCGTTTTGGTTTTCTTTTTTCTTTCTAGGTTAAGTCGTTTGTATTTTTAATGTGACACAACAAACCAATATTATTACGACATGTAGAAATGCGTGTATGACACATACATATGCTCTCTTGTTTCCACGTACACATATACACTCACTTTACCTTTTTATTCAAATACGCGTGGGCATATAATTTTTCATGTGTATTAAGCGCGTGTTCTTAAGCACTACAACTTGAGTAAATGTAATGCGACAGCAAGCGACAAGACGAAAATGAGATGAGGGCGAGTGGAGATTAATGGTTGTTTTGATTTCATTTGCCTGTCATTCAATCTTCAATTATTACGAATACGCTTTGATTTCATTTTATAGTTTTCATCATAATTTCCATTTTTATTGCAAAAGAAAAGAAAAGAAGAAATCATTTCAGTCGTGTGAAAATAAAGTGGAATTGGAAGCCTTAATGCCACCGTTAAATGATTATGAGCTTTTAATATTTACAGTTTCATTAAATTATGATGCGATTTATTGCCAAGCATTTGTATGGATTGAGTGGAAAATAAGTGTAAAGCTATAGCGGTTACAGTAGTATTATGGTGTAATAAAATGGAAACATAAATAAATAAAGTAAAGGAAAGTTTTCAAAGAGATTTCTTAAGGCAAAAACTAAATGATTAAATAAAAAATAAGCGATTAAAAAAATGTTAATGATTGCTATCAAAAATCGCTTACCCTCTGAGCTTTATTAATGCAAAACCTCATGTCTCATGACATATAAAGGCGAACGAAAAACTGTATCGTTTATTTTTATATAAGAAATCATTCATCGAAATAATACACAAACATGCTAGACAAATCTGATCCTCTGGAGAATAAGATGAACCTTATAGAGGCGCTGGCTATTGGGTGTCAACGACCAAATTCCAAGCGGAATATTTATTGAATGATGGAAGTACTAGTATCAGTATTACAAGGGAACGTTATAAAACCTAAATTAGCTTGGTTCTTAAGGCGGCTTTCGCTTTAAAAGGCGCCGTAGTCTAGTAGGTAGTGTGTTGGTAAAACGAAATATTTCTTCCGCGACTTCATCTCTTCAGATTTCTGGCAACAAGCGTAGTAGTAAATAAAATTGCCATGAAAAGTTTCTCAAAAATTTTTCGTTCGGAATCGACTTTAGTTTGTAGATCCCGCCACTCATGTATAAAATTAACACACACAATATAAGTGATGCTAGAATCTAGGTTGAAATACACACATAGCGGTAGACTTAACACGTTGACTGCCGAGGCAATTTTTTGGACTTTTTGTTCTTTTCTCAGAAGCCATTTATCGATACTAGCACTGATATAATACGATTTTATTCGTAGCTACACAAAAATGACAGGTTTAGTGAGTACGAGACAACTCGTAGTTGTCAGCCTAGAAGAGAACGCAATCTACGAGTTATCTCGTAGTCGGCAGTCAACTCGTTAAACCATATTGTTAGCCTGCTGTACATTTAGTCATGAGAGATACCAACCACATGAATGAACCACATGAATTAAAACGAAATCTATATCGCATCTATCTCAAATGACCCATTTCTGTTAAGGAAGCATCTTCGATAGCAACATAACGATATCTACCATATTGATCAGTTCAATCTAAACCAGACTTAACAAATTTCATGGGCCTTACGGTTCAATAACTTCGCATATGATATTTCATTCCATCTCTAATTCAACGAATTTATTTCACGTTATTCTTTAGCAAAGTTAGTCTCTTATTTGGAACAACTACATACCCAAATAATGCACAATTTACCATACCCAGGGAAATTTTTAATTGCCTCTTTATCCCAGATATGACGACGGGCAAACTAGTGGATCAATCTTCGTAGTTTTCCAAAATAGATTTATTCGGACAGATTACATTACAAAACTGAAGTGAAATTAAAAAAAAATATTTTGTAAATTGGATTTTGAGCCCGTACTACATGTAGTACGCTCGGCACATATGGTAGCAAAATACACTTCAAGCAGCGTATAGTGGTCTCATTATGGCAATGATTACAACGTAGCTGTTTACATTTTCCATCGGCTTCACGTGTGTTCTCAGTAAATAAATGATATTTTCGATCAAATCTGACGTCGCATGATAATCCTTACGGAAGCGTAGCTGAGCGTTTCCCATAAATAGATATTAGCAATGAGGCAATGCGCCGACGAAAAGGTAAATGGTCGATTTTACCTCCCATATGTCTATGCAGTTGCCACGCATTGTGCTCTGTAAGATCAATGAGGTGTGTGAATATTGGGAAATACCATTTTTCACCCCGTATAGATACAAGCTTCGCCTTTCCTCCTTCCTCTCCTTTTTCCTCATTCCCTTATTATCCTCTCACTCAAAGGACGTTTTTGTACAATGGGTCAACTTGACCTCCGGGTACTGTACATGTCAAGTACACGTCCTCTAACCTAAACCTATAGATACGCGGTACAAGCTGATATTTTGATCTGATCGATCAGCGCCACCCATGTAGCGATTATATTCATGAACAAGCCGTGCTTGTTGAATATGCATATATACATATATAAAAGTTTTTTATCTTTTCGAGACCAACGTGAAATATTTTTGCCTGGTTCAACTGGATGGACGTTTGAGGTAACGTTTACTGTACCCCTAATTTTTTCGAACTTTTCTATTTTATCAAGACTGTTGTTATTCACAAAGTGCATCCCTTCTCATTGCGTTCGACACAAAAGAATGATGAATAACCCTATCTTTTGGCAATACGTTCGGCGTCTCAAAAGAGTATTGTAGACACCCAGTAGCATAATTCCAATAAGGATGTCGCAATAATTTTGCGAAAACTCTTCATCACTTTCCTCTAAGGCATTTATTACCTCATTTAGTGTTAAAAATCTGAGTAAAAAAATTTTCGCTTTCACCATTTTTACATACTAATGCCGAACGTACTACATGTAGTACGTCATGAAATACATCAGCTAAAATCACATATATATATTTTTTTTACATATAATTTTGTTACGTATTTGTTTTTACATCTATTCTAATTAAAAAACATAGAAGCGCGACAACCATAAAATATGCATATGCAACTTTTTCTTACAAATTACGTGACATCTTCGGACTTTTGCCAATTTCATAAAACTGAAATCTCTGGTTCAAAAAAATACTCATAAGCAATTACCCTAGACAAAATTTATCTAGGCATGATTTGTTGACTGTTATATTCTGTAGCACAACAACAAGTAGTTTTGAAAATTTAAAACACAGTAAACTCAGATATAGTATTCGGAATAACACTCTCTTTGTTTTTGTAGTCAATATGGATTTAGAATTTAAAAAGTTAGAAGACTGGCCGAATAGTCTTTAAATAGTCAACATCAACAACCAACATTATTGGCAGACTAAACTACATCACCTAATGCAACACAGTGGGACTAAAAGAGCGAAATACCTCAACCTTGAGTTGAAAGTATTTTTATAGAAGATGTTGGCTTATCAGGCATGAAGCCTCGATTGCCATAAAAGATGTGAGAAACTAGGTTGTAATTCTGACTAAAGGGTTGTAATGGCCTTCTATTTATGTTGTTTGTTTAGTCAACGAAAGATGACCATCCTATCATCATATTTGGTTACCACCTTCATAGGGTGAAAACCTAACAAAAGAAGCTGAAATAAAAACAAAATGGAATAACACAAGAATGGCATTGTGACAAACCTATGTTCCCTAAAGGACATAAAAAACATAAAATTTCCCATCTTTTCTCATACATTTCGGTTTTTTTTTCTTTGGAGAATGTTTACCTTTAAAATTCCTTAAAGAATTCCAATCGCCTTTACACGCCTAAAGGTGACAGGACTGACTGTGTTTTGGAAAATAAATTAAAATCTTTTACTTTCAATCTCTTATTTTCCTCTACGTATACATACTCGTATGTCTTAAAAGGGTTTCTATGCAACAGCACCTACGCTTACGTATAGTATCGTATCGTATCATATTGGAATGCCATTTACAAATTGGAAAACTTTAGCATCCCCATTAACTACGTATCGTATTTGTTCTTTGTGTGCTTGTGTTAGTGTATGTGTATTCGATGTGTAATGTATGTGAATATAATTGAGACTGTGTGTTAAAATCCACCGTTATTAGCTGAGTATATATTATTGTTATGGCTTTATCTGTGGACTATTATTGTTGTTTTTACTCTGATTGTATTTATTGGTGTTGTTGTTGTTATTCTTTGTGTCATTGCTAATTGGATTTACTTATCGCTTGTTCTCAATCTCAATTTCACATTAAATAAGTTGTATTGTTGTATGGAAAGCAAAAAAATATAAAAACAACAAAAAACAAAAACAAATAAAAACTACATATACACACTCAATAAAATGTTTTTCTTTATTCTTGTTCTCTTGTTTTGTTTCATTATTTTGCAATTGTTGTTGTTGTTACTGTTATTTTTATTAGTGTTAGTATTACTGTGGCCTCCTCCACTTTACTCTCCCACTGAGCAATTGTTATTTCTGGGTTTTATTTCTCCGTTATTTTGTTTATTACAGCAACAGCAATACATACCCATAGTTACTCTCTCATACAGATAACCACCACATACATACGTACACAATTATACACTGTTTGGTATTGGCATTGTATTGTTTCTGCGAATTCGCCTCCATAAAATATGTTGAATTGCTTAAAATACCTTGTGGCTGTTTTTATTTCTACAAATTTCCTCCTCCTCTCTCTCTCTCTCTCTCTTGCTCCCTCTCTTTCAATCTTTCGTTTAAAATAAATAGTGTGTGGGTGTGTGTGTGTATGAGGGTGAGGTTTAATACTTTCATACCTTTTTCATATGAAATTATCTGTTCTGTTAGTGTGTGCAATAAGCGTGTGTGTGTGTACAGGAAATTGTTAGTTTATATGTCTATGTATTTGTGTTAAAATATTGTATATTGTATGTATGTGTGTATGTATGTCTGTATGTGTGGAATGTGTGTGTATAATTTTTTAAAACGATTTGCTATTCCTTTTATAAATCTGTGAAGATTAGTTCGCTTGTCTGCCCACATCTGTTATCGAAGATTTTTGTTCTCGCTGCCAGTCAAAGGGGGATTTACAAATTGTTGAGTTTATTTTTTTTTATGATAAATTATCTACAAACAGACATGGAAGTATACACACCTTTTTACTTCAAAAATTTATAAAAAAAAACTAAAAAAGTGTAGGAAATAATTTCAATTCCTCAAATATATTCCAATTTCGAGAACAAGTCCTTCTAATTTCGTCTAGTACATGCCTTTGGAGTAGCAATAGAGTAGTGAGACCCATGTCACACTACCAAATTGGTGATCAATCAATAGCTTCGGATAGCTCACTTAGCTTTACCTCACTTACCATTAAAAGAAATAAGAAATTAAATGGAAATAGCATAGAATCTGAATTTAATCTCAACACATTCCAATCCGTATAATGAGGTCGATAACTTGAATATAAATCGTAACCAAAAGCAACAAGTTTCGATAAAACTTAACTATGCCGCACTTTTTTACATTCGTTGGAAATTTTCCGAGCATAGAAATGATCGTGTGAAAACCACCTTGCATGCTTAAAAATTCTCTTTTAAGTTGGTGGTTAATTGTAGTCTCATAATTTAGTGTCACTATTGTGCAATAGTTTTCGGGTTTACTAGACTCACTCGTTTTTGAGATAGGCATTGTATTCGTGACATTCTAGCAAGATAAAAAAAAATAGTTGAGCTAATGGACAACGGGCATCGAAGAACACTGCTTTGAGGTGAGCTCTGGAAAACAACAGAGTTTTAGTTGCGCGTGCTCAAACGAGCATTCTATCCCTAGTTATACCCATGGTCTAAGGTCATATTTTCTGATACTTTCGAAATGTAGAATTAGTATCACATTCGTCTAAAGTTCTTCATCTTATTGTCCAAGCAATCCTTATAATCCTTATAATCCATATAAAATCTGTCAAACTGAATCTTAAGAAACTCAAGCAAAACAAACTGTGCCTTATACGGCGTTCAGATATGCACATTTATTGCGTAAATCGCAACAAACGCCTTTATTGAGCTGAATATTTCATATAAAATTTCAATTAATTATTGCGCAATAAATACGCATATTGTTATAATATTGATTAAATCTTAAAATGCAGCACTGTCATAAGTATGTTCAGTGCGCATATTATAATTATCCGGACACTTTCTGTTGATATTTGACAACTCAAATGTCAAGAACGACAAACAAAAAAACAAAATAAAAACAATGTTGTTGCAACAACCAGCTGTTTTGTTTACCAGCTGTCAAATAAATATTGAATAAGCAGCTGAAGTGCGTATATTGTTAAGTCTGAACACTTAAAACATTGTACTCAGTAAGCATTCCAGACTCAACGAACTTTTGTTCTGGATATTAATCAGTTTAAACTCAATATGTAGATGCTGTGTTGAAGAAGACGAAACATTGGAACACATACATATTTGGAAGCTATGTAGCGTTAATACGTCTCAGAAGCAAATCTACGGGTGCTATCAAGATTGACTCAATAAAACTGCATATCTGAACATAGTATTAGTAATACTGCTTAAATATCCTGAACACCTCTTTATGATTGTTTCAAGTTCCTATCCAGAACGTTAGAACATTTTCCCTGTCATTGTCCGACACTTGGGAACCTAAGAAGAAGAATTTTTGAATATCCAGAATTTATTAACAAAACATGTCCGGTCGAAGGCGATTTGAAAATAATTCAGGCCTTTATATGGTTCTGGAGATGGTTAAGATATGCCAACAAGGAACTCCAATTATTTGACGAATTGGGTAATATCGCTGTTATAACGGGGCCTTATAGGACCCAAGTATGCTATGTTGAGAATTGTATGATACAATTTGTATCGCAACCCCATTTAATGTTGCTTGTACTCGTAGTACACCATTCGAGAATTTATGGCTTAAAAATAGTATCGTTGCATTACTCATTAAATTTTTCGCATTCGAATATTTCGAATTTCAAACCATATCGGCACTTTAAGGGCACTTTCAGCAACGTTATACAGTAGTAGGGGCAGTTCTCCTTCTTTATGTGTCCATCAAGAAGAAAATGAGCATGATATGAGAAAAAGAGGTTCCTAAACATTGTAATGTCTTTAAAGATCAACTCAAATCTCAATATGACCTCAGAAGTGACTGAATTTCTAAAGTCCTACATGCACCTTAAACTAGTTAAATTCAGATTACTCTGTGACTGACCTTTACTCTTGTGCTAGATTAAGTGAAATTGGTACCAAATTTAAACTTGCATGACCCAATTACTTGCTTCGAATTTATGCTTGAAAAACAAAATTTTAATAAAAAAAAAAACTTAGAACAAAAAGAAACAATATTAAAACCATGAGAAAGTAACGGTAACATTAAATTACAATAACAAAACAACAGCAAATAAAGAGAAAATTCTAGAAGTTGTCAGAGAAATACAAAAAATTGATCGAAGAGAAAGGTTGCCGGTTAGTTGTAGTAAAAGCATGGCGTATAAACGTTGAAAGCTTTGACATTTGTCTTAAAATTGTCTTCTAATAAAATTGATACGATAATCATATCATGTCATCAATCAAATGTGTTAAATTTAAATTTCAATATGTAAATCCGATTTAATTTGTTTCTTTTCTCTCCATTAATCGATCCTTTTCAGACCCGCCCGCAATGATGTACCCTCCATGTACATTGAGGAAGATGAACTGAACGAAGAAGAAACGGCCATGGGTGGTGCGCGTGCCGCAGAAATACGAGCGCGTGTTGCACCGCACAGCATGGGTCCGAGATGCAGTACGAGTACATCGAGTTCCCAACATCATTATATATCGGAAGGTTTCATACAGTACGCGCAGCCCAGTCTAAACGGTACTATACCCAAATCTATACTCAATAAATTATAGTAGATATCATATACATATACATACATATGTACACTGCTAATAAACTGCATTTCTCTGTAGATTGTAGACGCAATTTTTTTACAATTCTTAACATGTAGTCTTGAATGTAGATTTTCTAATTATTAATCATAGTTTTTCTTTCTATTCTTTTATTTTTTAGTTTAAATATTTAAATGTCTTTTGTATGTACATATGTACGAGTAATTAAAATCTTTATAATTTATTTTCATTATTATTACGAGTATTTTATTTTTCTTTTTTGGCTTTCTTTTTAATGTGTATTGTATTGTATTGTATTGTATTGTTTACTTGTGTGAGCAGCATAGATACTTATGTTTCTTTTGTAGAATATTTATAGTTTTCTTGTTTTATTTAATTTTATAAAATAATTAATTTTATAGTTTACAACAGTAATAATAATAATAATTGAAATATAAAATTTAATTCTCTTCTCTTGTAATTCAAAATATTAAAAACAGTATTAAAATCTTAAGTCTTTTAGTTTTATTTACTTTATAGAGTCCTGTTTTCTTTCATCTTCATCTTCTGCTTCATTTATTTATTTATTTATTCAATTTAATTGACAATTTATTTATTTTGTGTAAATTAATACTCTTTTCATTGGAATTACAATTTTTTTTTAATTAAAATTTCGACATTTATTTCCATCTTTTCTTATACTTTACTTTAATGTCCTTATTTGTATATGTATGTGTAGATGTATGTGTGTTTTAAGCACCAGTTTTCTTTGTCAACTTAGTCAAAAGCTGCTAAATTAACTGTCACTTCGTTTTCCAAAAAAAAACACAAATATTTTGCTGTTTACGTTTGTAATGCTAATGACCGAAATGAATTCTTTGTTTTTTTCTTTCTTTCACTCTCTTTCTGAAAACCCTTTACCTTTAAATAAATTTTAATTTCTAAAAACATTTCTTATTTATTATTTAAGGGGTTAGTATATATCCAAATAATCAAAAAAATTCAATTTTTTTATCACGATTCCAGTTACTTTAGAAATCTTCTTTTCCCCTAAACGTTACAAAAAAAAAGATGGAAAACTCGAAAATAGTATAACGTGTCCAGGTGTGCTCAATGAATCCTCAACTCAATCTTCTCTGATATTCAGAGAACTATAAGAACTCTTTCGGAACGCTAACCTATCCTGGCTCAATGAGGAGTCCTGCTCCAACGCCAGACTTACTTGGCCCTCGATGGTTGGAGGGCGCATCAACCAATTATTAGGTCATCTCGATCACAGTGGCTATGCTTACAGGTCATTGTGTTATGGAGAGATACGCTTAAAGAATGCAGCTCCCATCTAACGTCTGCTACCGCGGGTGCAGATCCGCTGAGCAAGAGGAGACTGTTATCCAGTTTCTTTGTCAATGCCCATCTCTTGCAGGGTGCAGATATAAGTAGATTATTTGGCTCTCCAACCCTTGTCGGCTTGACCGATCCATCGTCCATTAATGTCACGGACATTACTTTGTTTTTCAAACTTTCAGGCTGGTTTTTCAGCGTAGGGTAGTGATGCTCTTAATGTGCAGCCTTTGCGCTGACAAACTTCTTCCCTAGTTTGGTGGAAGTGGCTCAGTACAATGACGGCGTTTACATGTGGCGTTTGACTAGCTCAAATAATAATATTGAGACAATGTTCCTAAGCCAAATACGAGATACGATATTTTTCATTCGTCAATAATTTATAATTTTATCAAACAATTAAGGTGGAAAACTGGGCGAAAACAAGGAAAAACTAAATTCAAAACGTCGCCATTTTGTTATTTTTTTTAATTCTTTTCAGAATATTCTAGTTCAGGCTATGTCCACCAACATATTTTTTTAAAAACCATTTTGATTTCTGCTTTCAAATACGCCTCACTCTTCAAATCATGGTTGCCAGATTTTGAGATAACCCTCTTCAGGCTAGCGTACCGTCGACGAACTTCATCATAATTGAAAAAATTTTATAAAGAATCATATGCCTTCGTTAGCCTAAAAAAAATATTAATTTGTTGAAATATATGTATCTTGAAAGAAAAGTCGAAAGAATACCCTTAGGAAATACAGCGAGCGTCAAAAGAAACTGTACAATTAAAAAAAAAATATACATTAATAAATTACCGTTATTTTTATTATAAAATTGTTTCATTGCCTGTTTATAAAATAGAAACATAAAAAAATTCGAAATACTATCAAATTTTTTCGGGTACTCTCCTTAAGTGGTATACTAACCCCTTAATATTCTTAATTGTATGTGTTTGTCTATGTGTCTGTGTGTTTTAAGATCCTCTTTTCTTTATTAAATAAAAAGCTACTAAATTAACTGTCATTTAAACAAAAAGATTTTAAAAACCTCTTTACGTTTGTAATGCTAACGACCAAAATAAAATCCTTTTTTTTTTGTCTTTCACTCTCTCTCTCTCTCGCTCTCTGTAAACCCTTTACCTTTTAAATTCATTAAAATTTCCAATAATATTTTATTATTTATTATTTTAATATAATTTATACAATTGTTATTGTAGTAGTTGTTGTTATTGTTTATTTATTATTATACAGATACCGTATTTATAAATCAAAAGCATAAATTGATTAAATTATAAGGGCTTAGGAAACGTTACCAGCACATTTCGTATTCAAACTCAGTTAAGCAAACCGTTTTAATTAATTTTTTTGTTTTGCCAAGAGCGAAAGAGATAGATAGAGAGGAAGTAATGTAAAGAGAAGAGAAATAATGAAATTATTTATTGGTTTCAATTTGATTTATGGCAGCATGTTGTTTCATATACAATTTCATGTGTATTAGTGTAAGGTAAAGTCTATTTCGTTGGCATAAATAATATGTTCTTGAGAAATATACACAAAGCACAAGAAGTTCTAGAAAGAGATTTATAGTCTGTTTATATGGCATTTCAGTTACTCTGTAGGATATTGTTACGTTTTTAGATTTTAAAAATGTTTAAAATATGAGCTCGTAGATTACAAATAAAATAAAAATAAATTTGTGTTTAATTTTAATTAAAAATTTTTAATTATTCATACAATTCTGTGTGCCACTGTTTACAACTTGATGTAAACAACAACAATTGGTTTTCTTTGTTATTGTTCCGTTTACACCCTTTGCATAATCAATAACAATCACTAAACAATTATTCGACAGATCTTTGTAACGGAGATCTTCAAACCACAATTAGTGTCCTCAAACGCACCGCGTCTTCACACAAGACAGATTGAGCTTCACTCACTCACTCGCCTGTTTTGCCTTGCTTTTTATATGGCAAAGTAAACAGTCTGATGAATGTTCTTGAAGGCGAACGTTCATGCCTTCACCTTCTCGAAATCTTTATAAATGTAAACATCGTTGTTTACGTTTATTCTGGTAGTTTTGTTGGTATATTTTTGTTTACTTGTTTACCAATTTTTTACGCTGGTGTTTGTTTTTATATTAATTAAGCAGTACGATAATTTGTAAACAGGTTTGTTTACTGCATTGTTTTGTTTTTGCAGCTTTTGTTTATAATTTTAATGTTAAGCGATGTAAAATTCAAAACACTAGTATCTAGATTTGTTATTTTCGTAACAATATGTTCTTGAGATATATAGACAAAGGAGAAGAAGTTCTAGGGAGAAAGTGAACTATAGCCAGTGCATGTGAAATGTTAGAGACACTGTATATGTCGGATATTTACAGTGGATCAAAGCAAACACAAAGCATTTGTCTAAAACCAGGATCTCATTTCCGATTTTTTCCAGTACGACAAATGCAGGTGCTGTTTGAAAGACCTCTACGTCGACATCCAACCTGCTTTTAGATTCTAGAGTGCTAGATGGATTCTAGCACCCAATCAGTGTAGAGCGAAAATAAAATTGCCATGAAAAGTTTCTTCAAAAAATCTGTCGTTGGATTCGACTTTAACCCGTAGGTGCCGCCACTCATGTACGAAATTAATACACACAACTTAAGTTGTATGAGAAACTAGGTCGCAATCGTGACTGAAGGATTGCAATTACCAATTATGTATTATCATAGAAGGACCTGTGCGTTATCAGCGTAACAAAACCAGAATCAGAAGCTGGTTAAGTTATCGTGTAGTCGATAGATTTTGTATTTCCATGCGCATATGGCACTCAGTCTGGTTGCAGCATTTGCGGCCTCTAGTTTCGCCAACAAGTGTATACCACCAGGCAGCTGGTTAATAGTAGAGGTCAATAGGGCTAATCGGCATTACTCTTATAATCCACTCAAACCGTGTTTGATGATTATTTTTCTCTGTTTTTCTGTTAAGAATTATGCCATAAATTTGTCTTTATAATGCGAGAGCATGAATTTGTTTACATTTTTAATGTAAAAATAATTTGTTTTCTTTTCTTTATTGCTTAGCATTGTTGTAAATTTTATGATAATTTTACGTTTGTCGTTATGTTATATTAAAACGTTTTGAAATGGTTTTTTTTTATCTTTTCTAAAATAAATTTGCAATTTTTTGTCTGTAAAATGAAAAATGAATTTATTTTTCATGAAATTTTTATTTGAATTTTCCTAAACTTTACATTAATATTTCTTTTTTAAATTCCAAATATTTTTGGTCTTTTGTTTGTTAGTATCTCGAAAACCTTACTCGATAAATTTCATACAGATTTATTAGGTCGCTAGCAATACCCGATCCACTATAATTTACGAATCCTGTCAATCCTTAACCGAAATGAATACAAATTTGTTGCAATATACGCATTCTAAATTCTGAATAACAAACGATTTATTATAAGAAAAATATAAAAATTTGCAAAAAATATATGAAAACATAGCATAGTTTTAGGGTTGGCACTCTATAAAAAACGTAATAATCCTTCTGCAAACACACACACAGTTCTAAATAGAAATACTATAGAAGAAAAGATTTATAAAGTCCCAATTTCAAATTAGTTCAACTAGCCTCCTTTACCAAATACTCTGTAGTAATTCTAAAACTCCTAAAAATATGCACGTAAATATTTCCCCTAAAAATATGTATGTAGCTATACAAAGCAATATGAAAACTCTTGTTATATTGTATTTAAAGAAAGTAATAACCTTTACATGGAGGCATGTCACTGCTGCTTAACCATAATATTCTCCCCTATCCTTATAAGTAGCAATAATTGTAACTGTACTCTTCTACTAACTAAAGTAAAACTGTCTCTTTGTAACTATACTACTACAACTACTACTACTGCTGCTACCATTACTATAACAAACAAATTTAAACAAACGCTTGTCTAAATGTTTTCTAATGTTTTAATAAATGTTCTCCCTTTCCTTTCCCCAAAAACTTCTGCAGGCGATGTTCTATTGCCATTGCTTGATTGTCATGCCTCCGCTTCAGCTGTCAATTGCTACGCTTTATATCCTTTTAACACCACCGCCAATAATCGTGCTTCAGTTACTAAACTACCAGCTATTGTTGCTAATCCAGCCTCAGCTACAGCTACATTGTGTTCTACTAACAATTTAAATCAAAATACGTCCAATCTGGTAACAGCCATTACCAATAAGGCTCTTACGAATGCAGCCTGGTCCAGAAAGTTTATACCCATACAGACTATAACAACGCCAAAAGGGGAAGCTCTCAATACCTGGTCCATAGGCAGTGATGTTTAAGCTGAAAATTAAACGAAAACAATATACTTTTGGATTCAATTTTTTTTTTTTTAATTTACCTAAACGTCCTTTAGTTTATTCTTGTTTTATTGGATTCCGTTTATAATTTGATTGTTTAAAGCCTCCACTCTCTATCTCAGCATTTATTTAAGAGTTAAAATTATTTACAATTTATCTGTTTTTAATACTTTCAATATATTTTTTATTTTTATTCTTTTTCTTGTTCAGCTTTGAAATATCCAGTTGGAATATTTTCTTTCTTTCAATGTAGAAATCAAATTTTATTTTCTTTACCTTGCTTACAATTACAATTTAATCCTTTAAAATATTTTCAAATTTATGCATTGGACTAAAAAAAGATATATAATATAAAATTAAAAATAATACCGAATTTGTTTGATCGTATTTAAAATTTTAACATTTTAGTATACTTTTAGAAGTATAATAAAGATAATTTTATTGCATACTTTTAGGGATGCATTATGATATAATTACTAATTTTTACAATGAAATTATACATGATTTAAAGGTATTTAAATATTAAATATTAAATAAAATATTATTGATCTATATAAAACAAAAATAGCATTAAATTAATATAAGTGTGCTCAGTATGGTTTAACCCATTTTTACATTCACTGTGCTTGTATACAATTAGGACAATTAATTTTGCAAAATATTAAAAGTGGTAAAAAATCGCTTCAATATTTTTTTTAAGATATTATTATTAGAATGTAACTTTTTTCGTCTACTCATTCGATCATTTAGAATCGTTGTTCTGAACTTCTTTAAAAAGTTATAGTGTGCCGTATAACCATCCTTAGGATTTACGAACGATCAATATTTGATCTCCACAACTGCTTAGTTAGAAAATAGATATTGTTCGCTATCTATATCATATAAAGTTTCTTTTTCTTGACATCATGCGAAAAATTCATAACTCAAAATACACTTTCTGGGAAAAATTCAAAATTTACTTCAATTGCAAAACCCTATTAAAGCTAGCTGTATACGATCTCTAATAGAATTCACAAATTTGATAAGATGACTGACTATACTGTAAAATATATACTATAAATACTATACTTGTAAAATTTTACGAGATTAAATTTTTATAAAAATATTCTTCCTTTTTCATTTTTTATGATTTTTTGGATTTTTCACTATTCGGAGTTTTCGTATGTAACAAATAATTCGATAAATTTAATGAAAGTTTTGTTTCGATAACTTTTTTTCACAATGAAATTAAAACAACAATAAAATAATGAAATTTCGATAAATTTTCTTTATATAAAAATATTACAATTTACAACCAAATTTCGATAAATTTTTACAACAAAATTTCAATAAATTTGCAAATGGAAAGTCAATCGAAACTTATCGAAATATTTTTATAAAAGGAAAATTTATCGAAATTTCATTGTTTTATTGTGATCTTAATTTCATTGTGAAAAAAATTATCGAAACAAAACTTTTTGTAATTGTAAAAAATTTACAAAAAAATTTCGATAAATACTATTTTACAACAAAATTTCGATAAATTTTTGTTCTAAAAAATTTCGATAATTATATTATATTTTGTTTTTCATTGACAAAATTAAAAAAATTTTTTTCTAAATCAACAATTTCGATAAAATTTTCTTTCCATAAAAAATGTTAAATTTTCTTTTTATAAAAAAATTTCGATAAATTTTTGCACAGAATTTCAAGAATTGTTTTGTGAGAAAATTTCAATACATTATTTTACAGCAAAATTTCAATAAATTTTTGTTTTAAAAAATTGCGATAATTATATTTTATTTTGTATTTTCATTGACAAAAGTAAAAAAATTCTTTATTATCAGCCATTTCGATAAAATTTTCTTTCCATAAGAAATGTCAATAAATTTTCCTTTTTTTTTTTAAAAATTTCAATAAATTTTTGTACACAATTGTTTTGTGACAATATTTCGATAGATTTTTTAAGAGAAAAATTTCGATAAATTCTTTTTATAACACAATTTCAATGAGTTTTCTTTTTATAACAAAATTTTTCAATTTTTTAATAAATTTTATATCGATAATAATTTGCGATAAATTCATTGTATGTATATCAAAATAAAGAATAAGATTTTTCTTAACGCCAATTATAACACCTTAGATCGTTTAATTCCTTATTGCCTAGCGATACTTTACAAAGTGTAAGAGAGGTCTGTAAAACATGTACATTGTAACAACAAAGTAAAACAGGACTCAAGAAAGAAAATTAAAGATACGTAAAAAAGTTATTATACTTACCAGATTTTTTTTTTGTAAATTTTCATTCGAAAACGTAAGTTCGATAAACTTTGTATTGAAAAAAAAAATTTTTTGCCATAAATGCAATGTATTGGCTTAAATAAGAAAAAAATATCCTTAATTTTACGGTTTTAGCATCAATTTAAATGTTCTCTTTAACTTACTTTTTAAGTGTATATGAGTATGTAAAGGTAACATATACCCTGCAATTTCTATCGATTTATTTTTAATTTCGAAAAATTCTTTTTCATCTCTTTGCATTACGTATATTTCAACTAACTTTGAATCAAAATACGTATTCCATTACAATTTCAAACATCAAATTACTCCAATACTTTTGAGAGGTTTCACATTTCCTAGTCTGCAGTCAGTCAGCTGATAAGCTGTCAAAAGTATTCCTTTAATTTCTTTCAATTTAACTCTCTGTAACTGAACACACACACAAACAGACTGAATAGTTTTTTTTTTTTTTTTTTTTTAATTTCATGCCATTAGTTGGCAAATGTGTGTGTGTGTGTGTGTGTGTGAATTAGTATTTTCTATAGAATGTACACACAAGTATATTAACCCATATGGTTTTGTATTTACTCAGGTAGTTAGTTTTAATAGTAGTAACAGCAACAACAACAACAGCATCAGCAACAATAATGAATAGCTGTAAAACTTTACTCATAGTCACCACTCTCATCACTCGCACTCACACTCACTCTTATTCTTGCCTTACCGTAATCAATGTGAAAACACACACACGCACGCACACAAAACAAAAACAGTTTTTGTATACCAATTTATGGTATTGCTATTAAAAAATTGTTTGTATGTTTTTGTTGTTGTTGTTGGTTGGTTGGTTTATATTTACAACAAATTTTTTTTGTGTTGACTAATACATCCAAACACATGCATACCTAAATAAAAACCACAAAATTCTTTGGTGTTTTATTATCCTTCACACTCTTTCACTTATTCTATCTTTCTCTCTCTCTGTCTCATTCTCTGTGTCTGTGTGTGTGTGTGTGAAGTTAGTCTCCAAAAAATGTTTGAGTAATTTTTACCTCAATTCATAGAGAAATGACTTTTTGAAGACTTGTTATGGAAATACATGTGTTTGGTTATGAGACTGTATGGCAGAGGGGTACCATAAAGAGAGAACGTGTGTATGTAATTTGTTTGTGTGGGTGCTGGTTATAGATGTTTGATGCTTTTGTATGTAGTTGACGTTTTTGTTGCTGTTTTTGGCATTTAAATTACTCTTGTGGCTTTAATTGGCCATAATTGCAAAATGCTTTTAACTTTTATGAATTTCTCTCTTCTCTCTCTCTCTATGCATTCATCATCACTCTATTTTACTATCATACTCTTGTTGCTTGGTTTTGTCGTCAGTTGCTATTGTTGTTTACATGTCACACATACATACATGCTGTGTCATAATTTGAAAATGTTTTTTGTATACTCTGAAGTGTAATTTGTTTTTCTCTTTACAAATTTCATTGTATGCACATGTACGTGTACGTGTAAGTTTGTTCGTTCGTGCTTGTTGTTAAGGTATATGTACGTGTATCCTGTCGTATATTTTGTTTGTATTTTTTTTTATAAGAACATTTTATCACATGCATTTCATCACTTATTACTTCAATGCAATCAAACATTTCTACTCTTCTATACAAGCATCATTTCTTCTCTCTCTCTCTCAGTCTGTGTCTCTGGCTTTGTCTCTCTTTCTGCAAGTTTAAATTGATAATTTAATAGTCATGCGAAGATATGAAGTTATTTTCTTAAGGAATTTCATTTCCAAAGAATTAAAAAAAAAAATAAAAAATTTTTTTTTAAATAAAATAAGAAAATTCACACACAGATAAATCTCATTCTCAATTCTGGGTTAGAGAGTTGTGGTTAATGGCATTTGCTTTCCCAACTTTTGTTTCAAGCATATTTTAAAGAATTTTTAATATTTTATTTTTCCTTTTTTTTCATTCTTATTCAAGTATTTTTTAATAAATTTTGATGCAAATTTTAAAGACAACAAAAATATGAAAGAAATATTCTTAAGCACAGTGGAATGAATAACAAATGAACTATGCAAGCATAGATTTAATCATTTCATTTATAATACTGGCTCTTAAAAACCAGAAAGATTTTCAATATTTTTTTCCATTGAATGTTAAAAAAAATGAAAAACTTTTCTAAGCAACATGTGGTAACAGTTTGAGTCTTGAATATTAATAAAAGCAAAATGCACAGGAATTTTGTAAAAGTCATATACTTTTTACATACATACATATTTACACACATAATTGGTCATTACAACCCTTTAGTCAGTATTACGCCCTAGTTTCTCTCACCAATTATGCTAGGTATGTTAATTTTATACATGAGTGGCAGAAGCTACAGTTTAAAGTCGACTCCGAACAACAAATTTTTAAGAAACTTTTCTTGGCAATTTTATTTTTATACTCAGAGTTTTAACCAGAAATCTTCTGATAGAAAGTCGCCGAAGAAATATTTGTTAAAATTTTCGTTTAGATTTGATGTCTGACCGTGGCCTTACATCTAATAAGTGAACGCACTACTTACTACATTATGGTGACTTCACTTTCTCTTTTTCGTTTTAACGATTATTTCATATAAATTTTGCCAACGGCTACATTTTCCATATTTCAATCAATTTCCCTCAATGGCAGCTGTAGTATTGCCATCCAGGGCTAAAAAGTTTGCTGATTAATGCCTGTATGCCGCAAAAAAAAAATTGTTGAGCTCGCATGAGATTAAAAGCTTAGCCAACACGCATTTGAATAGAATGAAAGCACATTGTAACCTTGTCTATTTAATCTATTTTACGAAAAAAAAACTGATAAATATCGCACAGTAGTCTGCCCCATTGCCTACAACATACACATCTTCGTCGTTCTTAAAGCAATACGGCTCTCCATAGACTGAATTTTTCAGAGAGCATTGGCAATTATCCAATTGCTTCAGACTATCCTTCAGACTAAATTCGCCAAATTGTGTTTTTTTTTTTAATTAAAAAATATTTTCTACACATTTCGCATTTTGATAATAAAATGCAATGATTTCCAAGAGCTTTTCATTCATTAGTCTATAGCGAAGTGTCTTTGCTAAGCTGTATTCTTTTGCTAGCCTACGATAAGAGATATCATATCGTAGTTACAGTGAGCGTAAAAAGAAACTATACATTAAAAAAATATATATATTAAAAAACTACCGTCATTTTTATTTTAAAATTGTTTCATTGCCGATTTTTAAAAATTGGAACAAAAAAAAAAAAAAATTACAAAAAATCCCGAAATATTAACAGATTTTTTCGGGCACTCTCCTTAAGTGGTAAAACTTGAGTTTGGTGATTGTTAGAATTTTATCCTTATGGTACAGTTTCTTTTGACGCTCACTTTAATGAAAAGTAAACAGCTAAAGGGCTTCTTCTTGGATATAATTCATGTGCATCATTCTTGAGTTAAATTTTTGAACTCGAAAAATGCATTGAGAAACCAAATCACATCGCTTGCAAAACGCTGACTTTTTCTTCTAAGGAAATGGGTGTGACTACTGGAGACTGTACTGGTTAAATGACGGATCATGTCGAATACTTTTATTATAAAATTTGCAGCAGCTTTTAAAGAAAGCTGAGATGAAGAAAGTAGAGATGAGGTTCTATCGGTTGTCGATTACGATTGGCACACTGTCGAACTTGTCTAAAACTAGCCTAGGGTTTACAACGAATATGATCATCATTAGGCATATTGGGTCCCGCTTCGAGTAAAGTGATACTTCTTTAATATTTAAAGGGTTTTTAGGTCGCAATTTTTTCTACCCTCATTATACTTACAAAGTCAAGTCGCCGTAGTCTAGTAGGTAGTGTGTTGTCTTATTAGACGTAAGGCCCGAGTTATAACCCCAGGTCAGACATCAAAACGAAAATATGAAAAAATATTTCTTCGGCGAATTCCCCTCATCAGACTTCTGGCGAAAACTGCAAGATAAATAAAATTGCCATGAATAGTTCGGAGTCGACGTTAAACTGTAGGTCCCTCCACTCATGTATAAAAATAACGCACACAACATGAGTGGTGTAAGAAGCTAGGCCGTAATCCTGACTGATGGGTTGTAATGGCCAATTATGTATGTATGTATGTTATGTATGGTCCCCGTACCAAATTTTAATAATTAAACTGTAATGTTGTGTAGACGCAATGCTATGCGTTTTTTAATTTGAGCATTGTAATCACAACTTCTGCTCATATGGAAAGATATGTTCTCAATATTGAGAACAATATTCTCATGTGGCATAGAATCCATAAAATTTGTTTTCAAACTGAAAAATAAAAAAAGGAACAATTTATTAATTTTTCTCAAATTTATTAAAGATTTGTAAACGATAGACAGCAATAATATCGCTTAAGTCATTGAAACATTTTAAAATTGCAAACTTCTCTGCATTTTTGTTTTGCTTTCAGTACCACTGTGCCTGTATTATTTATGATTTATTCACAGATATTGTATAACTAACAAGTATTAAAAATAATTCATATTCATATGCCATAAACAATAACAAGCATGACAAAATACCAGAGAGAGAAATGGAGATAGAGAGAGAGAGAGCGAGTAAAAGAAATAACAAAAGAAAAATTATAACAAGATTTAAGCAAATTGTCAAATAGTCACCAACTGTTGAAAGTCAACAAACTCACATGCATACACACACACCAACCCATACATATTTGCACATACTCACTGTTAATATAACAACTTGGCAACTTCTAAACAACAACACAACAATGAACGAAACAAAAAAAAAAAAAACAAAAAATACAGGAGAAGAAAAGAAAAAGTTCACACACATTGTCAATTGTCTGTCAAGTGAGTAAAATGTCCCCTACGGATATTTATAGTACTCCTGTGAAGAAGAGCAGAAAGGACTTTAAAAACTCATACAAATACTTACGCACTTATAAACACATGATGTTTTCATATTTTTTTTGTTTCTTTTTTTGCTGAAGTTTGTTGTTGTTGTTGTTGTTTATAACAGTAGTTTTCTTTACACCATTTGTTAAAAACGTCTCGTTATTGTTGACTACAGAACAACAGCAACAACAATAACAACTATAAATGTAAGTGTAGCAACATAAAACATTGCAAAACAACAGTCACACCATATGCAATTGCCTAGAGTGCTTGAGCTCTCTAAACAAAAATAGCAACAACAGCTATAAGGAGTTAAAAGAATAAGAGCTGCATACTCTTAGGAGAAATGAGAGAAAAGAAGAGAAAACAATGTAAGTGTGTGCGTAAGTTAAAGCAACTTAAATGCATGTTTAACTTAAATTGTTTACAAATACAGCGTAAGAGTTTTACTCTCACAATAACAAAAACAAAAACAATTTAAAGATAAATTCTGACCTAAGCCAGCCATAACAGGCAAAAACATAGTGGAAGTACTTCTGCTGTAAAACAATTACTCATCATGTTAATGAGTAGAAGAGATAAGTAAAGCTTAAGCATAAAACACAATTAAAGCAACAGGCGTTAAAGCGTTATTTACTTAAATAATCTAGACATTTTAAGGCTTTCGACGAGCAATTAAAAATTAAAATTTTTTTTATACTTTTCTCTCTGTCTTGTAATTTAATTACGTGGAGATTAAACTTTTCTAACTTTGAAATTCCTGTGAATCTTATTTTTATCTCTTGAAACACTTGTAATGCCCAAAACGCAATGTTTTGTTCTTTTTGTGATTTTCTTGTAAACTTTTCACTTTCTTCTCTAACAATTGCTTGCATACATATCTTTCAATTTCTTGCTGTTGTTGGTTGCGTTGGCGTAAAATGAAATAAAAATGCTTATAAAAATACCAAATAATGTCGAGAAATATATTTTTAATGGCTTTGAGACGCCATATAAAAATAAAAAAAAACAATTCGTTTTTATTTCATTTAATGTTTATAAAAGTACTGCCATAACCATAAAATTCCGTTTATAATATGACTTTTATTAAGGCCGAGAGAGGGGGATGTGGGCAAGGCAAAATTTTAATTTAACGACTTCATTTCCTATTTTATTCGTACTATAAAAAGGGAAAAGTAAATCAGAAACCAAAAAAAAAATGCTGTTAAGGAATGGTGGGAGATGCAAACAATAATAAATTGGGCCATTATAGCATAAAACACTTGATCAGGAACATAAATATAAAAAATGGAAAATGGAAAACATTTAAATAAAATATGCATGAATTACTATCAGAAAACAACAACAATAACTATTACGATTCGCTATTGTCATTAGTTTTTTTAAATGCCTTATGATCAATAACAAACAACAATTTCGTTTAAGAACTTTAGTAAAATATCCGAAGAGAGGAAGAGAGAAAGGAATACGAAATTTTAAAATATAAAAGCCGATGAGCACGCCAGAGCTGGTGTACTACTTCTGGAATCTTCTTCAATCAACATAGGAATGCCACTTACCCCTTTCAAGCTGGCGATCGCGCAGAAATTCTTCAGAGACGCCAACCTATCCTGGATCAGTGAGGAGTCCTGATCCACCGCTAGGCTCACTTGACCCTCAATGGAGAGAAGGCGCTGCAACCAGTTACTTGGACTTGGTCGTAACATCATCTCGATCACAGTGGCCATGCTTACAGGTCATTGTGTTATGGGCAAACACGCGGAAAGAATGCAGCTCAAATCTAACGACTTCTGCCGTGGATGCAGATCCATTGAGGAAGAGGAGACTGTTATCCACTTCCTTTTGCAATTGCCATCTCTTGCAAGGGCATAGGAGCTATCGTCCATTGATGTCAAGTATACATTTTCGTTTATTAAGCTTTCAAGCTGGTTTTCCAGCGTGGGGTAGTGGTGTTTTGAATGTGCAGCCCTTGTGCTGACCAACTTCTCCCTCCCTAGTTTGGAGAAACTTGGTCTGTACAGCGACTACGTTCACCTGCGGCGTCACAACGGGCCGCTATGCGTGCTCAAGTGAGCTTTGGTATCAAAGCTATAACACTAAACTAACCTAACCCAGTCTGTCGTTCGGAGTCGACTTTAAATCGAAGGTCCCACCACTTAATGATAAAGTAGTGTGAGAAGTCGCCATAGTCTAGTAGGTAGTGTGTTGGCTTATTAGACGAAAAAGTCCGGGTTCGTATCCCAGGTCAGACATCAACACGAAATATGAAAAAAAAAATATTTCTTCGGCGACTTCCTCTCAGCAGATTTCTGGCAAAAACTCTGTGAGTAAAATAAAATTGCCATGAAAAGTTTCTCAAAAATCTGTCGTTCGGAGTCGACGTTAAACTGTAGGTCCCACCACTCAAGTATAAAATTAAGGCACACAATATGAGTAGTGTGAGAAGCTAGGCCGTAATCCTGACTGAAGGGTTGTAATGGCCAATTATGTAGGTATGTATGTAGTGTGAGAAGCTAGGTTGTAATCGTGACTCATCACCAGTCATTTACATATGTCAACCATTATCATAAAAGGATCTATCTGGTATCAATGTAGCAAAACCAGAATTGAAAGCAGATTCAGTATTTTTTTGTATTTTCATTACTATATGACGATCAAGTGGTGTGAGAAGCTAGGTTGTAATCCTGGCTAAAGAGTTGTAATCACCAGTTATGTATTTATTTATGATTCGTACCTTTTTACTGATTCCTACAAACTTATGACAAAAATGATAAAACATTTGATATTTTACTTGTTTTCCTAGCATTTTTAATTCAGGGTCTACTTTTATTCTTCGTTTAGTATTTTAATCTTAAAGCTTCATTGCCAGCTTGAATAAGAGCACGATAATTGATTTGTCAGCGGACTTCGGCAGAAATAAATATTACACATGTACCCCAGTCAGATGCAATGACAAGTCAGATGTAAAATACATGCCGTATAATGAAGCCTTAAGCACATTAACCTGAGACTTTTAAAAACATTTTGTTCAGTATTGATGGGTAGCACGTTCAAAAAATTAATGATTTACGAAAGCGGTGAAGCTTTAATGGTGGTGACTCAGTTTCTCAAATCAGCATTGGTAGGAGGAATGCTTTACTATAAGTTGGGAGAGATTTTCCTTCAACTCGAACCTGGTGGAGCAATTCAGATTCGAACAGAGAGAGAATGAAGAAAAGTTCACTACTATATATGAATTTGAAAAATTAAAAGGCTACCAAGAAATCTCTTGCTTCTGGTCTAACTAACGTTATATTAAAGTAAGGAAGGACCACCAAACGTCCGTCATGACTTATTTTAACACTATAAACCGATTGATTTTTACTGAAGGCGTTGTTTCCTGATAACAATCAAACAAATTACATGAAATAATTGCATGCCAGTAGTGAGTTTCTAACGATAGGAGCGCTGGTCTGTTTCTTCAATATTATGCCAAGTCATATAGACTGTTGGTCATTTCACACAAGCCGTTGTATCGTTGTATTGAGTCACTCAATTTGAGTGTATCGTTAGACGATTATACAACAGTGTATGCTTGTTATTGATAATTTTCATGTAAAAATCCGATGCACTTTTACAAATTTTTTCATATGATTTTAAAAAGTTCTGTTGGTGTCGTGCTATCAAATTGTTTGAATGCAAAAAATTATGAAGAAGAATAAGAAGAAGACATTTAGAATACGAAATACACAATACAGCATAGCATTGAGCACTCACAAACAACGAAGTGTATTTAATACAACATACACGATACAAAGTCGTGTGACCATGTGTTTAGGGTTCTTCGACGCTTCATTTCAATAATTTTGTTGGCGAATATAAATTTGGTTGCGCTAGACAATAACAATATCTTATACTTGCTACACCTTATAACTGAAATTTAAATAAAAAATCCATTTCTTTTTAATAAAACATTAAAAATTCCATAGAATTTCATGGAATTTATAAGAAAAAAAGAATTTCTTCTCAAACCAAGCGCTTGTTGGTCTATGATGTCTTTCTGTGTTTAAAAAAATAATTTTCATTCTGTTTTAAAGAACTTTGTTGTTTTTCTTTTATATTTTAAATTCTTTATGAATTATTTTCATTTTCTTTTAAGACTATTACAAATACAAATACGCTGTATTACCCCATACAGCATTCTATTATGATTAGCGTAGAGCTCTACGGCAGAAATGAGATTATTGAGGTGACTATAATAAATGGTTTGCTGTTCGATATTGTTCAAGTGAAAGTCAATTTGTCAATTCGT
This sequence comes from Sarcophaga rosellei, assembly GCA_930367235.1. Classification (NCBI taxonomy): domain Eukaryota; kingdom Metazoa; phylum Arthropoda; class Insecta; order Diptera; family Sarcophagidae; genus Sarcophaga; species Sarcophaga rosellei. Next base: position 7,650,007 of record OV884017.1, on the reverse strand, counting down.
CAAAAATGTTGTATAACGAATGTATTGTCATAATCATGCAATAAATTATTATTATGATTCATTTAACCGTCATAATCGTAATATGTTTTGTTCATTTGTTTTCGCTCATGTAACAAAACTCAAACTGTTTTTTTTTTCCGATACCAATCCACTCACAGTCAAATATCGCAAATATTTCTGTCATGTCATCGACAAAATTTTTGCGAATAATTTTTATTTTGTTTTCTGTGAACTCTACTATGTTTTGCCAAATCATTTTCCCGAGGCCATTTTTTCTTTTGTGATTATTCACAAAATTTGCACAGGATTTAACAGGACACGTGGTGCACTTTTAATTTTGAATATCAATTATTACTGGAAATATACAAGTAATGTGTATGCATTGATAAATGATAGTAATAGCAGGCTATCATTTTTAACGGAATGCATAAAAGGCTGCTGAAAAAAAATATGTAAAGTTTGGACGACGATAAGGTTTAATTTTTTAATTTTCGATCTGAGACTTTTGGTTTCAAAGATTCTCCAGATTCTCTTAGGTTAGAGTAATCTGGCAGCCGCCTTACCGGTCGCACAGCTTACTTAGGTCTAGTAAGGACCCGTTGTAACACCAATATTACCAATTCTGCCATGTAATTAAAGCTCATGGTCGATATCTCTCAACTGCCTCAAAAGTGTTATGAAGGTGAGGATTTTTCTTATATCACGTTAGGCTAGACACGTTTTTTTAAAATAAATTTTTGTGTATGTTGTAAATTGTGTTAGTGACAACAGATGTTAGAAAAACAAGAGTATTTTTCAGGTTTTGTGTGGACAGCTAACATCAGACTTGGTGTAGGCGTTACAGCAGCCTCTTAAAATGATATTAGAAATGAAGCAAGTAGCACATAAAATTGAAAGTACTTTGTATTTGTATTAATTATAGTTATACTATGTTCAGACATGCAATTTTATTGCGTAAATCACAATAAACGCCATTATTGAGCTCAATATTTCAAATAAAGTTTCAATTAATTATTGCGCAATAAATACGCAAATTGTTATAATATTGAGTAAAACTTAAAACACAACACTGTCATAAGTACGTTCAGTGAGCATATTACAATTTTCCGAACACTTTCTGTCTCAAATGTCAACAACAATAAACAAACAAAAAAACAATGTTGTTGAAACAACCAGCTGCCAAATGAATATTGCTAATATTATGTCTGAACACCTTAAATATTTTACTAAAATAACCGAATATTGACTCAATAAAAGTGCATGCCTGAACATAGTATTAAGCTTTAATGCAAGCAGCGAAGCATATCGAGACTTGGTTTATATATTTATAATTTCTTGGTTATGATTTAATAATGAATGCATACTTTTAGGTTAAGTACCTTGCATAACTTGCTTTACAAATACATAGTTTGCTTATGAATGTTTGTTATTTTGCAAATGATTTTGTTTTTACTTTTACTTTAACTACACACCTTTCTTAATATGGTTTCAATGTCTAGATCAATTAACATTTCTTTTTATCTTTTTCTCCGTTTTCACTATTTTTCACTGTTCCTAACCATGATTTGTTTTGTTTTGTTTTCTTAAAAAAATGATTTTTTATAACAAACGTAGTATATATTACAGACCCTGATCTAATATTGCCACGCGGTGAATTGGAATTTACAACACTGGATCCTACGCTCAAATAATATCACAACAAAATCAAAGAGACTTAAATTTAAAGAAAAAATATTAAAAATTATACTAAGATTTCAAAGAGAAAAAAAAACTTCATTTATGATATAAGAGAGACAAAAGAAAAATAAATGAATTTAAAACCGGAAATGAAAAGAACAAAAAAATTGTCATAAAAACCAAAGTAAAAAATATTTTCATTATTCTTGATTTAATAAATTTTTCCATTTTGTATAACCAACACAGAGAAACAGAAAAACTAAATTAAATTAACATGAGGAATAGAAATAAAAAAATTTTAAATATTTAAAAAAAAATGTACAATATTACACACACAAAGAGAATAAAAACAAAACCAAAAAAATAAAAATAAATTAATTTTGAAATATAAAACAGAATAGTATTACAAAAGAAGAACAACAACAAATAATATTTAATAATATAATATTATTAAGAAAAATTACACCATGCGACAAAATAAAATAAAAAATGAAATGCACTTAGCTAATGACATAGTGTAAATTGTGAGTTTTGTTAAGTGGAATTCAAAAATATTTTTTTTTTATATTTCTTGAACATTCGAAACTTGTTTTATTTGATAAAAACTGTTTTTTTTTGGGACTTTAGGCACAAATTTATTAATAACACAAACAATTCTGAACTGATATGCAAAATTTAAACCTTATTAGAAAGTAGAGCGATGGGCCTTTAAATCCATACATACATACGTATATTATTTGACTTAATATGCTATGAAGTTTGATGAGGTAAACTTTATAAATGGGAATTTTTTTCATATTTTTCCAAGTTTGTCCATTCATAGTAGCAAACTTTAATTTAAAAATATAAAATAAGTCACAATATTCTGAAAGTGCATTATCTTGTGAAGAGATTGACACTTTGTTTGATCAAATCGAACAAAAATTACCCTAGTTATTATTTAAATAGCATAACAGTCGTGTTATATTTTGGGGTGTGTCGTCTTATCAAATGAACTTTCAGTGTAAAAATTTAAACCTTATTAGAAAGTAGAGGAATTGGACTTTAAAACGACATACATACATATATTATTGGAGTTAATATGTTATAAGGTTTGATGAGGTAAACTTGGCAATTGCGTATCTTTTTCATATTTTTTCAAGTTTGTCCATTCATTCCAGCAAAATTTAATCGAAAAATATAAAATAAGTGATGACATTCCGAAATTGCATTATCTTGTGAAGAGATTAACACTTGGTTTGATCAAATCGAACAAAAATTACCCTAGTTATTATTTAAATAGTATAACATTCTAGTTATATTTTTTATATGTATATGTCATCTTATCAAATGCACTTTCAGTTCAAAAATGTTCAGAATTTTTGATGGATCTTGATTGTTTGTTGGAAAATGTGTCAATTTCACGTTTGAGCGACCACTAGAAAGTGGGTAATGTTTGCGCAAAGCGAAATAATAATATTTGGAAAATAACACAAATATTAGCCGACTTCTGGTAGTCGTACAAACGTGAAATTTACACATTTTGTGGTAAACAATCAAGATCCATAAAAAATTATGAAAATTTTTGAACTGAAAGTTTATTTGATAAGATGACATATATAAAAAATATAACTCGAATGTTATACTATTTAAATAATAACTACGGTAATTTTTGCCCCATTTGATCAAACGAAGTGTCAATCTCTTCACAAGATAATGCACTTTCAGAATGTCATCACTTATTTCATATTTTTCGATTAAATTTTGGTGGTATGAATGGACAAACTTGGAAAAATATGAAAAAAATACGCAATTGCCAAGTATACCTCACCAAACCGAATAGCATATTAAGTCAAATAAATTATGTATGTGTATCGTTTTAAAGGCCCATCCCTCTACTTTCTAATAAGGTTTAAATTTTTGCACTGAAAGTTCATTTGATAAGAGGCCACACCCCAAAATATAACACGGCTGTTATACTATTTAAATAATAACTACGGTAATTTTTGCTCGATTTGATCAAACGAAGTGTCAAACTCTTCACAAGAGAATACACTTTAAGAATGTCACCACTTATTGTATATTTTTTAATTAAAGTTTCTTGCTATGAATAGACAAACTTGAAAATATATGAAAAAAAAAAACATTTTTTCCAAGTTTACCCCATCAAAACCGATAGCATGTAAGTTTGAACCACATCTTTATGTATATCATTTTAAAGGCTAATCTGTCCCCTTTTCAAAAAACTTTGGATTTTGAAAATAGATTAAAAAATATTTGGATAATCAATAATTTTGTGTGAAAATATCAAAAATTCGGTTTTTGTCAAATAAAACAAGTTTGGAAAAATCGAGAAAAATAAAAAAATAAAATATTTTTGAATTCCACTCAACAAAACTCACAACCTACACTATGCCATTAGCTATGTATGTGTGTATTTTTACTGTGTCGCCCAGTGTAATTAAAAAAACAAAGAATAATTAGTGTAAAATTATATTTAAGTAATTAATTAATACAAATGAATAAATAAATAAATAAATAAATTTAATTATAAATTAAAAAATACAAAACAAAGAACAAAAAAAATAAACAAAACCGAAAACATTTTGTATGTAATTAATGTAATAATAAAAAGAAATAGAATTTTTAGGTATGATTGTTAGTGTCTATTAAATGTATAGTTTTTAAATTTTATAACGTAATTATTAAGGGTATTCACCAAAGGTATGATAACGCATAGTATTTATTTTTCACTTCTTTATAAAAATAATTATAAATTACATCGAATATGATTTAAAATATTTCTTTTTCATTATTTTTCTGCTGTTAGCCTCTACTGAATACCCTTATTGTTTGCTTTAATGGCATTGATTGTATATATAGAAATTAAATGTAAATTATTACAAACATTTCATGGTGTATTGTCATTTATCGGCAACATATTTTCAAGCAAGTTATTGTTCATCATTTCGTGCATAAGTAATTAAGGCGATTTAAGTGACTCAAGTGGATAGAAAAGATAAAATAATTTTGATGGAAAGACATTACACAAATATCCAAATAATTTTGAATTTTATTGATTTTTTTAACGTTGTCCAGATGACTCAGACGATTAGGCCTGAGTAGTACGCATTCGATCAGTTTATAATCTCACTTCTCGTTGTTCAAGTGTTTCATGCCAACGGGTCTTAGCGGCATGTGCTCAAAAATTGTTCATTCTCAATGCTCATTGTCCGTCTGATTTTGAGGCACGTAATGCTCTTTTCTTCCGTGCTTGAGGTGTAGTCGACCAATTGATTGTCTCTTTGGAGGCATGATTGATTTATTTTTAAAAATTTTCCAAAATTAAAATGTTTCAAATTTGTGATTGACATTTTACGGGAATGAGTTATACTAAATATTAATAAAATCATAAATGATGAATCCTAAAATGTCTGGTAGTTGTCCGATCAACATATGATCAAATGCATAGTTTCCGATTCAATTCATTTTTGAATAATTCTCAGTGGCGCCATCTATCAGAAATTAATCACACCAACTTAGAAACCTCCGTAGACTTATGCGCAACAACTTTGGGAAAGATCATAACATGATCAAATGCATAGTTTACGATTTAATTCATTTTGAGTAATTTTTTAATGGCGCCACCTGTCGGATATTGGTCATACCAACTTAGAATCCTTCGTCGGCTCATGCGCAACAACTTTGCTAAAGATCATAACATGATTAAATGCACAGTTTACGATTTAAATCATTTTTAGTAATTTTCAGTGGCGCCACCTGTCGGAAATAGGTCATACCAACTTAGAAACACCTTTGCTGAAGATCATTCATCGAGCAGACTTCTTCAAACATTATCTTCCGCTCCACAGAAGGTCCCCCTACTTGTCCTTATTTGTTTGCCCTTTGTCGAGATTTCCTAAATGATCTGGAACTAGCAGAGAGTTACCCTATTTTTCCTATCTAGGATATTTAGCATTCTTTATAAGAGCCAAATGCTCTAATAACGGCCCCCACGGTCAGATAGTATTCATATGTGCTGTCCTTAACACTTTCTGCTCACATCTTTTGATGGCATAGGCTTTCGCTTGGAATATACCCGATAGTGCTCCTCTCAAATACTCCTTTTCATGTTCCGAAATCCTTTCTTGATTTATCCTTATACCACACAAACATTTTAATTTTTGGGTGCTTGAGTCTTTGAGCCAAAATCACAAAAATGAGGTCCTATCACAACAGGCCCTATAGCACACATTTTGGTCAACTTTTTGTTAGATTGCATCAACTAAGCTGACTAAGATAAGGAGTTTCCATCCCCTTAATAAGGTTGAATGGTGTAATGCTCCAAAGTGTTGGATTTTCACTTCCAACACGAGCAATCAAGTTTCAAATTGAACAGTAGATGGTAAAATTTGTTCGTTATGGTTTTCAAAGAAATTCCTATAATTACAGAAACCGTTTGACATTTCACGCTTTGAATGTTTTAATGTAGCGTAACGCTCGGAAATCGCCTGCTGTTTATTGCCACTGGCTCTTCTTTCGTCGTAAAAGGCGCTCGCACATACTTTCGAAATTAACCGCGCCACAATGCGTAACGTTCTGGTTAATTATATGTCAGCTTCAGACTGTAGGTTGCGCCAGTCACATGGGTAGTGTGAGAAACTAGGTTGTAATCCTAACAGAAGGTTTTTAGTGACCGATTATGTATGTATGCTCCCTGTAGTCTAGTAAGTAGTATGTGGACTTATTAGACAAGAGCTCATGGTTCTAACATACCGAACAAAACGAAAATATTTCTTCCGTCAAAACTCGGGGAGCAAATAAGATTGCTGTGAAAAGTTTTCCAATATATTTGTCGTTCGGAGTCGACCTTAAACTGTAGATTGCGCACTCATGGATAATATTAATACACACAACATGGGTGGATTAAAAATCTAGGTTGTAGTCCTGACTGAATGGTTGTAGTTCTGACTAAAGGATTGTAATTAAATAAGCCTCACTCCAAAGATGATTAGAATGATTGTCAAATACCACAACGGAGTTCTAGTATTACAACGGGCCCTTATATCTAGAAAACAATTTGATCTACTTTGCTTCGACTTCTACACGAAAGCTGATTAGGCAATGCAGCAATGAGATTGAGTGCTAAAGCGCGCAAGCAATGAAAGCTCGGATGCAAGAGTAGAAGAGAAACAAATTTTCGTTGTGGTTTTCAAAGTAGTTCCTATCCCCCTCCAAGAAGCGGGCATTGCCGTAGTTAAAGTGTTTAAAAATCGATTAATTACAGAAACGGTTTGACATTTCATGCATTGAATATTTTGAAATGCGGAACGCTCGGAAATCGCCGGATATTTACTGCGGCTAGCCCTTCTTTCGCCAGAAAAGGTTCTCGCACATACTTTCGCAATTAAACACGCTGCAATGTGTCACGCTCTGGTTAATTATACGTCTATTTAAAACCCTCCTATAAATTAAAACGATTTTGTAATAAAATTCCAGTTTTAGTTCAAGCCGCGTCTAACGTTACTAGAACAGAAATCGGGAAAAGGACAACAAGATGGGAACATTAGTTTTAGAAATTGCTGGCCTTTTGGCAGCGTTATTTGTGAAAGATTCTTTGGCCAGTAAGTCCTTTTCCTTTGTTCAACTGAACTCGTCTTTCAAATTAAAATACAACAAATCAAGTGCTTTGAGGTTTCGTTTTGTTTGATTCACCTTCAAATGGTTTGACAAAAAAAAAAAATTTAAATGAATTCATGACCTCATAGCACTTCTTTCTCATGCGAACGGCTATTTTGTAATTGTTTATCCTTTTTTCTATCAAAGCCGACATAAATTCCGTTTGTAAGACACCGGATGCAGCGGAAGGTGACTGTATAAATATCAAGGATTGTCCTGAATTAGTGCGGTTGCTCTTAAATGTTAACAGAACTACAATGGAAACCAACTTCTTGCAACAGAGCGAGTGTGGCACGAGAGATGGAAAGAATGTATTCGCGTGTTGCCGTTATCAAATCAATAATTTATTGCCGGATACCCAACACTGCGGACAATCAATTGAGAATCGCATTTATGGTGGCTCTGTAACGAATATCGATGAATATCCTTGGGTTGCTCTCATCGAATACGTATATCGTAGGTTTGAATAACATTCCCCTCCCTTACCCTCACTTTTCGAATATAAAAACTAATTCTGTCTTCATATTTACTCTTAAGCGGGCAATAAAAAAAATCTTGATTGTGGCGGCACCTTAATAAATAACCGTTATGTGTTGACAGCCGCTCATTGTATACCTGGGGATAACGAACCATATATCGCGATCTCTGGTGTACGTTTAGGCGAGTGGAATATTACAACTGATCCAGATTGCGAAGTACTTAGGAACGGTGTCAAAACATGTGCTGATCCCCATTTGTTTGTTGCCAGCGAACAGATCCATGTTCATCCCGATTATAGTCCAAATATTGAGAAACAAGGACCGTTTCATTATAATGATGTTGCTCTGATACGTTTGAATCGTAATATTAATTTCACCGATTTCATACAACCCATATGCTTGCCTGTTCGCCCATATCAACGTTTAAAAATTTTCGATGGCGTAGCAATGCAAGTTACTGGTTGGGGTTTTACGGAAACGGGTATCAGGAGTACGGTGAAAAAGAAGGTGACCGTATCAGGTTATGAATTTGAACGTTGCCGTAAAAAGTATTTAAGTAAAAAAATACAGTTGGAACATCAGCAAATGTGTGCAGGTGGAGAACCAGGTAAAGATGCCTGTGGTTACGATTCGGGTGGTCCATTGATGACGAAGCAAAGTGTTGATTCTCGGGACGTTTTTGTTTTGGTTGGCATTGTATCGTTTGGTAGCAAACATTGCGGAACATCTGATTTGCCCGGAGTTTATACCAGAGTTGGTCCATACATGGAATGGATTGAGAGTGTCTTACAGCCTTAACACTAATACCAACCGAACTTGGAATGTTTAATTGCCATCATTTTGTAATTGTAAATAAATCTGTATTTAATCCTTTATATCGTGTAAAAGAGAAAATTCACTCTTTTAAGTCAGGCTCTTCCTTGAAGGAACACAGAATTGCTTCCAAAGCATTATCGAAGCTTCTTGAAATTCATTGGCTATGTCAGTCGATTGCTGTACTGAAATTGGTATTACTGTGGGGGTTAAACTTTCGTCAGATACTACATCGGGCCAAAAACCTATTTTGGTCCAACATCCGGCACTTAAGCTTGCTTAGCTTCAAGAGATGCCCCGTCAGACGTTGATGTACTCGCAAGCGAGCGGAGTAACTTAGATCATATACTCGATGTAGTGTAACAGACCAGAATCTATGACGGGAATGGAACACATAACACTCACGCTAATAGTCTAGCACACTGTCCACTCGACCCTGGTAGTCTAGTAACAGACTAAAGTCCCACACTAAGCAATACACTACGAGAGCACGCATACCCTATGCCCCACTTTTTTTCGATTAGGCATGATGTTGTAGTGGGCCAAGTGCTCTGCTACAACCCGAGTAATATAAGCAAATGCTCATCTTTATTTTCGATTTCATAAAATTAAACAGCTTTCAATCATGTTCCGATCATAATCCATATAGAATGACCCCCCTTTGACCTCTGCTTTCTTTCTTTAGAAAGACCTAATAACAGAGGGTGTTCTTTCTACATAACGGCAAAACAGTCCTGCTAATAGTCACTGTAGTCTAGTAGGCAGCGTGTTGGATTATTAGACATGAGGCTACGGTTCAAATCCCAGGTCATATCTCAAAACGAAAATATGAAAAGAAAAATTTCTCCGACGACTTCCTCTCAGCAGATTTCTGTAAAAAACTCTGAGTGTAAAAATAAAATTGCCATGAAGAAGCTTCTCAAAAATCTATAGTTCGGAGTCGAACTCGTGTATGAAATTAACACGCAGAACATAAGTGGTATGAATAGCAGGGTCGTAATATTGAATAAAGGCTTATAATGATCAACAAGCGTGTAGGAGGCTTCAATCGTTTTTAAATAATCAGTCTGGGAAGACCCATCTTCGACCTCAGCTTTCTTTTGCAGAAATGATCCTCTTGAGCAGGATCTTATAACATCTACGCAGAAAATGTTATTCCTGCACTATGACAAAATAGGTCTGCTAATAAGACGACGGGGCAGATGGTTAGTAGCGGACAGCTCTGTATAGGCCTCAGCTCGCTGAAACAAAATTTTTAACCCGAAAATCATTAAAGTTAACTTTTTTATTTGACGAGCAAATTTGACGGACTTATTGTTTCGTAACATATCCTAGCACTTGTTAATTGTAGGTGCCGTAGTCTAGTAGATACTGTGTTGACATATTAGACGGGAAGCCAAACTCCAATTGAGACATCTCCAACAAAACGAAATATGAAAAAAAAATTTCAGCGGCGACTTCCTCTCTTACCAGACTTCTGGCAAAAACTCTGAGAGTAAAATAAAATTGCCTTGAAAAGTTCTTTAAAAAAATCTGTCGTTCGGAGTCGACTTTAAACTGTAGGTCCAGCCAGTCATGTATAAAAATTAACACACACACACAGCATGAGTGGTGTGAGAAGCTAGGCTACGGATTATGATCCTGACTGAAGGGTTGTAATGCCCAATTATGTATGTATGAATAAAAATTTGGTTGTAGTAATGCATTGATAAAAGAGAGAAAATTAAACAAAACTAAAATTAATTGTGCGTTGATGGGAATACAGTGAGCTGCAAAAGAAATTGTACAATTAAAAATATATATATACATTAATAAATTACCGTTATTTTGATTTTAAAATTGTTTCATTGTCAGTTTTTAAAATTGAAACAAAAAAAAAATTACAAAAAATCTCGAAATATTAACAAATTTTTTAGGCACTCTCCTTAAGTGGTAAAATAAGAAGATGTACAGTTTCTTTTGACGCTCACTGTATACATATGTCATAGATGCATTACTATGCGCTTTTAGGTATTCATAGGCGAAATTTCTGTATTGTGATTGATTTCCATATGAAAAAAAAAAAAAATTACAGCAATCAAATCAATATTTTTCTACAATTTTTATAAGTTCATTTCTATTGATAACGAGAATATAAATTTTTATGTTTTTTTTCTATTGAAAAGTCAATTATTTTTAAAAATTTCCTTCATACATATAAATTCTGTCTTTCAAAAAAAAAAGGGGAATACGAATAGATTTTCTATTTAATAAGAAATGAAATTGTTGTCAGTCCTTAAAGCTGTCCTTAATGCTGTTTGATGAAGGAAGAAAATCAATTTTAAATTTAAGGAAAAATTTTAAACAATAGCCATCGATTTGTTTGGCCATTGAAGCTGAAAAAATAAAATTTATTGATATAAGGAAATTTAAAAAAAAAATTATTAAAGAAATAATAGAAGATTGTAAATACCAAAGAGACAAAATATAAAAATATGAAAATAAAATAATTAAAATAAATAAATATCAACAATATATGATGAATATCTATACAATGAGTTGGTTTTTTTTTAATAAAATTTGTGTAAAAACTGGCATAAAACTTGAAATAAAAAATAAAAAAAAAAAATTAAATAAGAATAAAATCAATTGTCTGTATAAAAACATATATAAATACATCAATATATACAGTGAGCGTCAAAAGAAATTGTACATTACAAAGAAAAATATATATACATTAATAAATTACAGTTATTTTTATTTCAAAATTCTTTCACAGGCAGTTTTTAAATTTGAAACAAACAAAAATTATCAAAAATTTCAAATTTTTTAGGGCGTTCTCCTTAAGTGATAAAAGTTGAGTTTGGTTTTTGTTAGAATTTTATATTTACAGTATAGATCCTTTTGACGCTCACTGTATATACATAGATACATATAGTAAATATAAATGTACAAACATATATATATGTATAGAAATAAAATTGTAGATAACGAATTTATATATATTGGGGGGAAGAGAAAAATAAAACAAATATTAGAATAAAATAAATAAAATACGAAATAAATCATATAAAGAAAAAATAGCTTAAAATATATTTAAAAAAATAATTGTTTGATTTTTTAAGAGTTTATTTTATGGTTTAGTTTTTAGAAAATATTACAACAAACAAAACAAAAATTATCATTAAAAATATACAAAAAAAAACAACTAAAAGTTACAAAAGCCATATAAATAATAATAATAATGATAATAAAATAAAATAAAAAAATCAAAAGGAAATTATTATTACAACCGAAAGAAAAAAAACATCAAATGTCATTATAAAATCATAAAAACATTAATAATTGGAAATAAATGAATAAAAATAACACTATGCGACAAAATAAATAAAAAAAAATGACACAGTGTATGTTGTAAGTCTTATTGAGTAGAATTCAGAAATATTTCTTTTTTATATTTCTCGAACCCTTCAAACTTGTTTTATTTGACGCTAACTGTTTTTCAAAACTTTACGCACAAATTTATTGATTACACAAACATTTCTGAACCGATGTCCAAAATTTAATCCTCATTAGAAAGTAGAGGGATGGGCCTTTAAAACGATATACATACATATATTATTTATGCTATGAGGTTTGATGAGGTAAACTTGACATATGTGAATTTCTCCTTTCATAGTAGCAAACTTTAATTAAATAATATCAAATAAGTGATGACATTCCGAAATTGCGTTATCTTGTGAAGAGATTAACACTTCGTTTGATCAAATCGAACAAAAATTACGCTAGTTATTATTTAAATAGTATAACATACGAGGTATATTTTTTATATATGTCATCTTATCAAATAAACTTTCAGTTCAAAAATTTTTAGAATTTTTCATAAATCTTAATTGCTTATTGGAAAATAAGTCGATGACCAGAAGTTTGCCAATGTTTGCGCAAAGAGAAATAATAATATTTGCAAAATAACACAAATATTATCCGACTTCTGGTAGTCCCCCAAGCAGGAAATTGACGCAGTTCGTGGTAGACAATCAGATTCATCAAAACGTTTGAAGATTTTTGAACTGAAAGATCATTTGATAAGATGACATCTCTAAAAATAAAACACGACTGTTATACTATCTAAATAATAACTACGATAATTTTTGTTCGATTTTATCAAACAAAGTGTCAATCGCTTCACAAGAGAATGCACTTTCAGAATGTTATCACTTATTTCTTATATTTTAATTGAATTTGCTGGTATGCATAGACAAACTTGAAAAATTAAGAAAAAATCATATATTCCAAGTTCACCCAATAAAAACTCATAACATGTAAGTTTGAACCAACCTTAGCCGTATGTAAACTATTTTAAAGGCTCATCATTCTCCTTTTCAAAAAATTCTGGATCTTTAAAATAGGTTAGAAAATATTTGGGTAATCAATAATTTTTTGGAGAAAAGACAGGTTTATCACATCAAACCTAATAGAATATTAAGTCAAATAATATATACATGCATATCGTTTTAAAGTCTCATCCCTCCACTTTCTAAGAAATATTTGGGTAATCTATAGTTTTGTGTGAAGAGATTAAAAATATGGATTTTGTCAAATAAAACAAGTTTGGAGAGGTCGAGAAATATTGAAAAAAATATTTTTGAGTTCTACTCAACAAAGCTCACAACCTACACTATATTATTAGTTGAGTGTATTTTGACTGTGTGGCACAGTGAAATTAAAATGTAATTAAAATAAAATAAAAAAAAGTAATTACAAATTAAATGAATTTAAATTATAAGTGTTTCTTGTTAAAAAAAAATAATAAAAAAATTTAAAACAAATTAGTTTAATTGTACAATATTATGAAATGTAATTGAAATAAAAAAAAAAAACAATTTAAAAATGAAATTGAAAACCAAACCAGTTGACTTTCCTTTTTTCAATGGAAATTTAAATTGAAAATGAAATTGTCATTTAATTTTAAGTATATAAGAAAATGTATTATCAATACTTAACAACCACAACAACAACAAGAGCAAATAATAATAAATAAAAAAATTAAAAATATTTCTTTAAAAACTTAACTGATAATACTTTAAGCATTAGTCGTATAAAATAAAGAAAAAAGAAACCAAATTAAAGCCATTAAATTTAAAAATAAAATCCAAAAAAAAAATGTTTTTACATACTCTACACTACTAAATACATATTCAAAGAAAGAAATTCTCACCAAAAGAAAAATCTACAGAAGAATGAAATTTTCCCTTCTAAAAAAAACGTTTTAAAATTTCTTTTTCTTTAAATACTTTCCATTAAATAAGAATAAACAATAAAAAAAAAATTGAAGAAAAAATAATAATTTTGTATAAAGTAAAATTTAATATAAAATAAAATAATAAAAATAAATGAAAAAAATTTAATTTAAAAATAATAAAAATCAAGACTATTCAGTATAAAGTAACACCGTGAAAATAAATAAACGCTGAAGGAAATTCAACTATAAACAGTATAATTGAAAACGTAATTTAAAAATAAAAATAAAAAAAAACTAATTATACAAGGATTATGAATAAAAAGAATTTAAAATATAAAAAAAATATACACAAAATTTTATTTTTATTCTCGAATTACTTAGGAAAACCAAAGGTAAGATTCAGTTTTTGTATCAGAAATTGTAAAAAAAAAAATCACCATTCAAAGAATTCATTCTTTTAATGCACTGCATTGTTTTGATATGGAAATAAAGCTATTGGTGTAATACTAAATCTAATGTAGCAACATTAGCTTTGAATTCTACTTTAATTGTAAGATACAGCAAAGACTTTGACAGTAATAATGTGTTCCACGTGCTAACAGTGTGTACGAAAAATTTTGCGTTGCGATGCCTTATAAGGTGGATAGCTAAGTTGGAGTAGTAGCTTCGATATCGAAAGCTCACTTGAGCACGCATATCAGCGCGTTGTGACAAGTAAACGCAGTCCCTGTACTGACCGATTTCCATCGAACTAAGGAAGATATTGGTCAGCGCAAGGTTTACACATTAAAAGTACGAACTACGACCCTACGCTGGAAAACCAGCCTGAAAGCTTGATAAACGAAGATATAAACTTGACATCAATGGATGATAGCTCCGTCAAGCTGACAAGGATTAGAGAGCAAAATAACCTATATCTGCACCTTGCAAAAAATGGGTCGTTATATGGGAGCTGCATTCTTTCCACGTGTTTTCCCATAACACAATGACCTGTAAGCATGGCCACAAGTGAGTCTAGGTTAGCGTCCCGAAAGAATTTCCTAGAAATGACCAACTTAACCGAGTAAGTGGCATACCCAAGTCGATTAAAGAAAATTCCTGAAGCAGTGCACCATTATTTACTCACAGAGTTTTTGCCAGAAATCTGCTGAGTGGAAGTTGCCGAAGAAATAATTTTTTTTTTTCATCTTTCATTTTATTCGAGATGTCTGACCTGGCGTTTGATCTAATAAGCCAACACACTATCTACCAGACTACGGCGACCACTATCTATTGTAAACTGATGTGAAATGTTTTGTTTTGATGTTTGACCAGGGTTTGACCCATGGCCTTACGACTAATAAGCCAACGCACTACCTACTAGACTTCGGCGACTTTTATACAGTTTATCTGCACAGTGGCCTTAACTCAGAAACTATTGTCAATCGATAGGCATCTCCTATTAGTTTCTTCAGCATCTCATTATATGATCACAGCGTTTCTGCTCATATCTCTCGATAGGTAGAGTCAGTCTTTTGTTCCTTGAAATGCCACTAATACCGTGCACACAACAGCGACTGATCCGATCTGGCTTCTATGGAGTCCTTACAGTCATGAACCACGACTTACACCAGACGCTGAAACTACATTCGTTAGGAACTTAATCCCTGCCTGGCTGTCTGATCGGATATTTACCAAATTCATTAAACTTTCAGGCTACCTTTCTAGTTCCTTCCAAAGGAATCATGTCTATACTGATTTGTTTTCTGTATAGCTTGAATATCAGCCAAAACAACATTAGAATTTATAATAAAAAGTGAACGATGTCAGCCACGTTTTCTAGATCATTTAAAACAGCGAATGTCTCTGCCTGAAAAACACTTCAATAAAGGGATGCCTTATAAACCTTACTGAACAACAGAATAATCTATACATACATACATACATAATTGGCCATTACAACCCTTCAGTCAGGATTACGGCCTAGCTTCTCACACCACTCAAGTTGTGTGCCTCACTTTTATACTTGAGTGGCGGGACCTATAGTTTAACGTCGACTCCAAACGACAGATTTTTGAGAAACTTTTTCATGGCAGGTTTATTTACTCTCAGAGTTTTTGCCAGAAATCTGCTGAGAGGTAGTCACCGAAGAAATATTTTTTTTTCATATTTCTCTTTGATGTCTGACCTGGGATACGAACCCTGGCTTTTACGTCTAATAAGCGAACACACTACCTACTAGACTACGGCTACCTACTAGACTACGACTACGTAGATCAAATTTCCACAATTAAAGGTAAGCCAAAGCCAGAAGTTTCAAATCGCCGTAGTCTGGCAGGTAGTGTGTTGGCTTAATAGACGTGAAATCATGGTTCAAACCCCAGCTCGGATATCTCAAACAACTCGAAATATGGACCAGTTACGGGACCAGTTATAATAGACAATTCGTGTGATTAACTGAAAGAACTCGATTGATAGCAGAGATCAGCAATGAGTATACAAAAAGTTGAGTAGAATTGAATCATACTCATAATTTCTGATACTTATACGCATTAATACTTATTTTAATATCATACTCATACTACTCATATTCAAAATTTGAAGTACTCATCCTACTCATACTTAACAACACGTATGATGTTGTTGATTTCGACTTTCTATAACTCAACATATAAACGAATCACTCACAAAATAATAATGAATCGCGTACGAACACTAAAATACTCACTAAATGGTTGCATGTTTGCTCTGCTTGCTGCTCTGTCTTTTTTGCTTATGTGTCTATTTTCTTTTGTTGTAAATGCCGAACAACAACTACGACTGTAAATTTTAATGAATGATTTACGATGCACTCGAATCATTTCTAAGTATTATAATTGTTTTTCTAAATTTATGAATCTGAATGAGTATGTGTATGAATCAAACATATTTCGAATGGTATGAGTTTGATGTCAACGTTTTACGCATAGCCATTGCAACCTGCACTTATAAATCAACGTTGTAGTGAGTATGAATGAATCAGAGTACGTAGTTAAATTTCAATATTGTTGACTCACTTATATTTAAAATTTCATGAGTGATTATGAGTAGCGAAAAAACGATTTATTGCTGATCTTTGATTGATAGGTCTGCAATACTTGGTCCAAGGTTTATTCTTAAAGCATTTCTCCCACATAATTTGCTATTAAATCCCTACCTAATTGAAATATTTTACGAATAAAAAGTCTGCTAAGTATTATTGCTTATTTCTGCAGAATTAAATAATGTTTTAAGTTCGTTTAAACTTTAATACGTTTAAATGAAGTGTTTTATTCAAATTTCCGCTAAGCCTTCAATTTTCTTTTTTTTACTGAATTTAAGTTGGCTATTCAAGTTTCATTTCTTATATTTTTTTTTTGTATTTTTGTCCCAGTAAATGAGCTTAAATATTAACGCACACATACACGAAAACAAATCTACAGGACATGCTCCTGTTCCAACTCATAGGCACTGAATAGCAAAATTTAAAATGCAACAACAACATATGGCATACAATACAAATAAATATACTGCCAAGCACACCTTTATGTACATAAACACCGAGGGGCGAATGACAGGGAGATAGAGGAAAAAGAGAGAAAGGGAGAGAGAGAGGGAAAGTCTGTTCTCACTACTTGTCACGAAATCCAACAAGTAAATGACATTTACACTTGAGTATGAAAACATTTCATAAAAATACACACACCAACAACAACAATAACAAATAAATCAACACATTTATAAGTTGAGGGAAGTGGGGAGTGTATTTGTGCGTGCGTAAATGTATGTTTAAATAATAGGTCACCGGGTGATTCAAAAGTTTTACTTCAGATTGGAAAATACTTTCTGCTAAATTTGATCACGAAAAGTAAAGTGATTCATAGAATTGAATTCGCCGTGGTCTAGTAGGTAATGTGTTGGCTTATTAGATGTGAGTTTGCGGTTCAAACCACAGTCTAGAAAACATAAACAAAACGACATATAAAAACAATTCTCTTCTGGCAAAAACTCTGAGAATAAATAGCTTTGCCATGAAAAGTTTCATAAAAATCTGTCGTTCGACTTTAAACTGCCGGTTCCGTCACTCAAGTATAAAATTGACACACACAACATGGGTAACGCGAGAAACTAGGTCGTAATCCTGAAGTAACTAAACCGTGAACTCATGGCTGCAAGAGCAGGAGAATATAACATCCTATGAGTTCCAGTCTTCCTTGTCGTTAAGTGTACTATGGCTAGCCCAGCATCAGAGTGTAATAATAGAGAAAAATGTTCATATAAATCTCATATGTTTCACCCTGTTTTTTTGTCTTAGGCCGCAGGTGGGAATCTTCGAAAGACACTTTTGTTCCAACAAAAGAGTGCACGAGTCACCATAACTGATGAGTTCATACTAAGCCCACCCACTATATTCGTCAACCACTCTCCACCCGCGGGACTACAGTAAGGCATTAGTTTTCGTATTGCTGATTAGCTTTAAAACTTTATCACACTAAATCAAATTTCGCCTTTGTTCCCTTAACCTTCGGAGTTCCAGCATAAATTCAGCCATACTGGCTCTATAGTATCGTAGAATTCAACACCTCTTCCAAAAGCCGGTTTGGTCCAAAACTCGTTTCCCCGGGTCATCTAAATCTGGGGCAGCATGTTAGAATATGCTCAGCATCTTCCTCCTCACTACACAGTTTGGGCATATAGGGGAAATATAATGTCCAAATCTGTGTAGGTACTTCCTGAAGCATCCATGACCGGTTACGAAATGGATCACGTAGAAATTCAGCTCGAAATGTTCGTTCTCCATCCAATGGGCTATATCAGAGGCAAGGTGGAATGTCTATCTTTCCTTTAAACTGTTCTACCATCGTGGCTGCCATTTGCGCATGGAAGTCCTTTGTTCCTCCGCTTTTACAGCTGCTGTTTGTCTTGGATACTCGAGACGACGAACGTATATCCGCCTCATCTCATCCGCCAATATGTCTATCGGTATTGCTTTTGTCAATACCAGTATCGCTCCATCAATTATTGTCCCGAAGTCACTTATCTGTCTAATTGCGCTTAGACGATACACCGAGGACAGTTTCCCCCTTGTAGTCCCCTCGGAGCGTGCTTCCGACCATATTGGGCAATCATATAACATTATCGACGTTACAACATACATACATACATACATAATTGGCCATTACAACCCTTCAGTCAGGATTACGGCCTAGCTCCTCAACACCACTCATGTTGTGTGCGTTAATTTTATACATGAGTGGCGGGACCTACAGTTTAAAGTCGACTCCGAACGACAGATTTTATGAGAAGCTTTTCATGGCAATTTTTACTCTCAGAGGTTTTGCCAGAAATCTGCTGAGAGGAAGTCGCCGAAGAAATACTTTTTGTATTTTGTTTTTGATGTCTGGCCTGGGATTCAAACTCGGGCCTTTCGTCTAATAAGCCAACACACTACCTACTAAACCACGGCGTCTTCGAAATTTTGTTATCGACGTTACAATTCTCGATATTATTCTCCTGTTAAATGGATTTAGACCTCCAATATTTGGCCCATGAATTTCACGTGCACTATCCATTTATTAAGACGGCCTCCGTTTTGTGAGCAGCAAGTGTTAATTCTGCCTCATCAAGCCTTGCTTCAATCCTTTTAACCGCAAAGCTCATCGTCTCCTCTATTTACGTTTCACCCTGTACACAAATGTATATGTAAACGCACGTTGTAAATCAATAAATGTGTCATACATGCTAAGGTAGTACCCTTTTGCACTCCTACTCCTCTACCTTTTGCAAGTACGTGTGCAAATATGGCATAAACGGGTAATGGTAACGGTGGTGATGGTGGTGGTGGGTGTATAATTTTCATTGAGCTTTCAACCACTTAACACTCGAAAGGCTGGCTGGCTGGTAGGCAGGCAGGCTGGTACTTACATATTAAGTACTATGCATACGCTTGTATAAATTTCTGCATACATATGTATGTATGTATGTATGTATATAAACAAATATCTCCTTGTGTGTATGTGTGCATATTTATTGATAACAAGGGCAAACATGTTAACAATTGCCAACAACACATGAAACAGTCAGCAACAGCAAGCAACAATTAATACCATTAATAATCTGTCCACTCCTTCATAAACACACCAATAACAATAAAAATGCCATACATACATATGCACAAATACATACATACACCTCGACAGGAACACACACACTTATGCACTGCCTAATAACATACCACAATAGAGTCACACAGAAAAGTGACACTTACAATGCCAATGCAATAAGCAGACGGCCACTTATTGATTATAAGTATTGTGAAAATTAAAATGAAGAAAACAGAAAAAAAAGAAAAAACTTTAAATGGAAGGAGTGTTGGGTGTTTATGTGTCATAATAATACGTAAGTGTCAATATAAAAAGTGTGTTATTGTTGGCAATAATATAACGTTGCTATCAACACCTTTAATTATCAAATATTCATGACCAAGTGTAAATACATATATAGAAGTCCTTATGGTACTTAATTTCTCTCTCTCCCTCTCTCTCTTTCTGTTTTTTTTTCTGATATCATAATTATGCCATGAAGTGTTTTGGTAAACAGAAATTCAATGTTTCAATATATTATTACCGTGTGTGATAATAATGGTGTTGGAATTAAAGTTTTTGATCCATCAATGGAGCCAATCAATCACTCACTCACATTGTGAATTTGATAGCAGCGCTAAAAAGTATACTTCAGACCATGTAAGTGTCCTGTGAAAATAATGCAAACACAAATACGTTAAAATAATTGAAAATAAAAACGAATTCAATTGGATTTGTATTGTGGTGTTAATTGTTTTGAAAAAAAGCGCATTGACTTAGTATTGTTGACAATAAATATTTGATTGTTAATGGATTAGTCTTGTTGTTGGTGATCGAATTAAACAAACATTTTCGTTTAATTTGTTAACAACTATTGGAAAATATAAGAAATGTAATAAGTTTTATTCAAATCTATCTATCCACTGCAAAGGCTTGCAGAAGGCACTTCCGAAAGTTTCGATCGTCATCCCAGGATAGTAGAACATTTAGTAGTTCTTTCACTTCCTGTAAAGCACTTAATAAACGCTCAGGTATATCTCTTAAAGTCACCGTAGTCTAGCAGGTATATACCTACATAATATAATTGATCATTATAATCCTTTAGTCAAGATTACAACCTAGCTTCTCACACCACCATATATTAAGTGTGTTAATTTTATACATGAATGCCGGCACCAACAGTGTAAAGTAGACTCCGAACGACAGATTTTTTGAGAAACTTTTCATTGCAATTTTATTTTTACTCACAGAGTTTTTGTCAGAAATCTGCTGAGAGGAAGTCGCCGAAGCGTCGCCTGGCCTGGGGTTTGAACCGAGGCCTCATGCCTAATAAACCAACACACTACCTAATAGACTACGGAAACTTCTATTAATGATAACATCCTAGAAAATACTTACTGAACACTCAGATGTATTCCTTGAATTCGCCGTAGTGTAGTTGCTTGTGAGTAGGCTTATTAGACGTGTGAACGTGGTTGAAACCCCAGCGCAGATATATCGAACAAAACGAAATACGAAAAAATATTTCTTCAACGCCTTCCTCTCACCAGTCTTCTGACAAAAACTCTGAGAGTAAAATAAAGTTCTCATAAAAAAATCTTTCATTCGGAGTCTGCTTTAAACTATAAGGCCCGCCACACATATATAAAAATTAACACACACAACATAAGTGGTGTACGAAGCTTAGTCGTAACCCTGACTGTATAATTATAATAGCCAATTATGTATGTATGTGTGCTTCCTGTGAGAGATGAAGTGTTGGCTACATAATCTAGAACTTATGTCTTAACAGACGAATATCATCTGGATAGTCAAAGTCTTTCACTCGAATTCGTAGTAACCACACAAGGAATTGTGTGAAACGCTACAACAAAGAAACAACCTGAATTAAACAGGGTATGTGGGGACAACTTTACATTCAAAACACTTCTTGAATACTAGGAATAGCCAAGATTCTCATTATATTAGCTGGTCTAGTGTCAATTCTGAGACTGGGGGGTGGCTTTATTAGCTTCGCAGGAATGAGACTTTCATTATTGGCAGTCCTCTGCAGATTCTGAGAGACTTTTTTGGCTTCGCTGGCATCAGATTAGTAGCTCTGGCGTATTGTTTCCAAGTCTGGCTATTTATTGAAGTTTAAAAGGTATGTTCCCTAATGATTGAAGGCATGGCATTACGGCTGGTGGTTGGCCTATTATAGTAGGTGCTATGATAACAGGTTTGCAATTGTTGTTGCCTAAGGATAACGGTATATGTGAATATGTAGTGAATAGTAAGGGAATTCGCAAATTGAGTCATACGCTTCCAAAAGAGGTTGCCTCATATGGCATTGATCCTATAATTTCCTCGATGAATTATCTGAAGGAACATTGAAGCCAGTTCAGACATTGAATAGCAGTTCAGACATCTCGAATGAAATATTGTTACGAAAATGGAAATGGTGTAACATCGTTTCGCATTAATATGATAAACAAAAACTACACAAACAAAAACTATATACCAATAACAACAATATGAAAGAAAAGGGGATAGATAAGTAAGCAAGAAGGCAACAACAAACAACATAAACAAAATACACAAACAACAACGAAACAACGATAAAGATCTCGAGAAGGCGAAGCCACGAACCTTTGACTTCAAGAACATTCATCGGGCTGTTTACGTGGGCATATAAAAAGGCAAGACAAAGCAGGCAACGAGTAGTAACAATTCAATCAGTCTTGTCTAAAGACGCATTGCGTGTGAAGAGAACAGTCGTGGTTTGAAGATCTCCGTTTTAAAGGTTTGCGTTGTTAGTGTCTACGCAATAGTGTAAAGAAGAATAACGAACAAAGCAAATTATTGTTGTTTACATAAAGTTGTGAACACTGGCACATAAAATTGTGCGAATTATAAAGAATTTTAATTGAGAGTAAACACAAATTTATTTTTATTTTGTTTGCAATCAACGAACTCATAAATTAAACGTTTTTAAAAAGATAAAAACGCAACAATATGAGAAATACATGACAAAAGAAAATATTTCTTCGGCGACTTCTTGGAGTAAAACTAAAATTGTCTTGAAAAGTTTCTCGTTTTTCACTCACGGAAAAAATTAACACCCACGAAACGAATAGCGTGTTAAGCTAGGTTGTAAACCTGACTAAAGGGTTGTAACGACCAATTGAGAGAGAGAGAGAGAGAGAGAGTGAGAGAGCAAACAGTTTTTAAAATTCGAAAACCTTTATGAAAGTTTTGTTCAAAATGAAGTATTTTGAAATTTTTACAAAGTCTTTAAGACATAATTCTTAAAGCATTTAACGACTACGACTAAAGTCACAAAATGGAGTTTATAAACTATAACAACAACAATTCTGTTTGGAAATTGAAATATTCGGTAATAATAATGACTATTATATTCATACTCATATGTTATCTTATATCTTTAAATTACCAAAAATATTGCGCATACAGAAGAGAGAGAAAATAATAATCAAATCAAATCAAAAATTAAACTAAACGTTTACATTCGGAAAACTGAAATGTAATGTGTAATGTAATGTAACGTAAATGTAATGTAATGTAAAAGTATACTTATGTTATTAAATCCAGGAAATTACAAATACGGCATACACCATGTATATACAGTTACATACATACACATACATATGTACATATATACAATGTCATATATGTATGTACATACATAAATAAGCATGCCTATAATTATATTTGTAAAAATGCTTCTGTGTGAACACACACACACACACACACACACAGTTAGTAAAATAGCAAAAGAAAAATTAAATTTTGTCTTTCACTTTAATTTCTACGCTTTAACGCAATAATACAGATATGCTATGTATACAGAGAATATGTAAAAATCGCAGAGTGTCTCAAGAGAAAGTTTATTTTCGATTAGCATCAGAGGTCAGTAATGAATCGTTTTTTTTGCTACTCATACTTAAGTACTCACAAAATTTTGAATATGAGTGCGTCAACAGTATTGAGATATAACTATGTACTCCGATTCATTCATACTCACTACAAAGTTGATTTATCAGTACAGGTTGCAATGAGTATGCGTACAAAGTTGACATCAAGCTCATACAATTCGAAATATGTTTGATTCATAAGTCTACTCTTTGAGATTCATTACTTTAGAGGAATACTAATAATACTTAGAAATGCCTAGTAAATCATTCACGAAAATTTACAGTCCGAGTTATTGTTTGGCATTTACAACAAAAGAAAACAGACACATAAGCAAAATAGACAGAGCAGCAAGCAGAGCAAACACATAACCTTCTAGTAAGGATTCTAGTGTTCGCATGCGATTCATACTTATTTTGTGCTTCGTGTATATGTTGAGTTATGGAGAGTCGAAATCAGTAGCATCATGCGTGTTGTTAAGCATGAATATGATGAGTTGAGAACAGTCAACCCTCCTATAACGCGGTGAGTGCTCGGATTTCAGCGTACAAACCAGACTAATTCGTAGCGCGTTCTATGGAAACCATCTACCGCGTTGTATGGAAACCGCGCTATAAGAAACTCAGAATTAGTACAAATCCCATCATTCGTACCGCGTTATATGGAGACCAAGAAATTCAAAAGGCAAGACAAATTATAAATTATTTTTATTGAATTCAAGAGTTCATATAAGAATTGATAGAAAAAAATGAAATAAAAACTAAACTAAAATACTGCAAGGATTTTAAGGGATGTTATTGAACGGAAACCGCGCTGTAAGAGTACCGCGTTATAGGAGGGCTCCGCGTTATATGAAAACCACGTTTTGAAAGTACCGCGTTATAGGAGGGTTCTCGCAATTTCAGCCCCGCGTTATATGGAAACCGCGTTCTGAGAATACCGCGTTATAGTAGGGTTTACTGTACTTCAAACTTTGTATATGAGTAGAGAGGTACCATGATATTAAAATAACTATGAATGCGTATAAATATCAGAAATTATAAGTATGATTCAATTCTACTCATCTTTTTTGAATACTCATTGATGATCCCTGTTGAGAACATACCTCTTCTGCCTAAAGATCAGGCAGTTCTCCGAGTATTCGAAAACACTGTGAGACTGTTTGGGTAAGCTGAAATGAAGTTAACTACTGCTGGGTTCTAGGTAATGACTGAAATCTATGCAATAAACTTGCAAAAGAGACAGTTTCCATGCTACTGATGGGATTAGAATCTTTCCATGGAATAGAAGCATATACTCAGTTGGCTTATTAGACGTGAGGCCACGGTTCAAACCACAGGTCATATATTTCCAACAAAAAACGAAATAGAAAACGAAATATTTTTGGGGCGACTTCCCCTAAGCGGATTTCTTGAAAAAAAAACTCTGCGAGTAAATTAAATTTGCTATGAAAGGTTTCACAAAATTCTCTCGTTCGGAGAGGACTTGTATGTTCCGCTACTCATGTATGAAACACACAAGACATAAGTGGTGTGAGGAACTAGGTTGTAATCCTGGCAAAAGAGTTGTAATCCTGACTAACTATGTATGAATGTTAGTAAGTAAACCGGGGTTTCGATAGAATATCAAACGATCCACCAAGTTTTGAAATTTATTTTGAAACACGCTGTATAAGTTAAATAATAACATTAAGAAGGATCAAATACAGCAGTTGAGAGTAAAATTATGGCATCAATATTATTATTTAATACGACCAGCAGTAAACGTTGTTTCTTATTACTCTTCTAACGTAAGCTTATGTGTATGTGTGTGTATGTATGATTGCGTATATATTTGTAAATGTATTTATGCATACATTTGCATTTGTAATACCCACTACAACTACTAAGTAAGTAAGTGTACTTATTTTCGTTATGTACATACATACATACATACATACATTCATGCGTACATTTAATGTAAATTGTATTATTGTGAGTGAATAAATGCTCTTAAGAGCTAACTCTCTCTCTGCATTAAAAAGCGTACTGGTTGTCAGTCAGTATTCATTTATAATTTTATTTCCCTTCTTCTTTTTTTCGACTTGCTCTCCTCCTTCCGCAATCTCTTTCCTTTTTTGTTTTGTTCTTTACTTCAACTTTACTTTGATGTTTGAAGTAAAGTTGCTTGAGTACTTGAGTGCGTGTGGGCTGAGATTTTTTTGTCGTTTCCATACGTACATACATACGTTTCCATTTTCGTTCAGTTCTTTATTTAATTTCATTTCCTTTTATAATGTTCGTTCGTTCCCTTTTTAAACTTTTTTGTTTTTCTTTAATTTTTTTCTTTCATTTAAGATGTGCAGTTATTAAACACAAAGGAATTACAAATCCAAGTAAGGACAACAACAGCGAGTCACAAGCATTATGACGGAAAGGCTCTGTGTTAAGTTGTATTAAAGACTGAAATAAATTTATTCATCATATGCATACACCCTCATATCGACGTATGTATTGTTGTACGGAAAAATGTGAAAAGAAAAATCAAGAAGTTCTGAAAAGAAACGACAAATTCATTGCACTTGAAAAGTGCGGCCTGAAGTGCCTTAATTCATAACGAAGTAGTCATTGTAAATCATGAATTTGACAATCGTATGTATATGTGTGATTATTTTAAAAACTGCTAATGCCCTACTTTCGGTGGCAGTCCTAAAAATCAAAATTATAAACAAAAGTTACAACAACAAAACAATGCACTAATCAAACCTGTTTACAAATTATCGTACTGCTTAATATAACAACAAACACTTGCATAAAAAATTGTAAACCAGTAAACAAAAATACAACAACAAACACTACAAGAATAAGTGTAAATAAAATACACAAACAAGAATAAAGAATGTAAGCAATGATGTTTACATTTATTGAGATTTCGAGAAGGTGAAGTCATGAACGTTTGCCTTCAAGAACATTCATCAGACTGTTTACTTTGCCATATAAAAGGCAAGGCAAAGCAGGCGCCGAAGTTAGTGAAGTTCAGTCAGTCTTGTAAGAGAGTAATTGCGGTTTGATGATCTCCATTCCAAAGATCTGTTGAATAATTGTCTAGTAATTGTTATTGTTTATGTAAAGGGTATAAACAGAGGAATAACAAAGAAAAGCAAATTGTTGTTGTTTACATCAAGTTGTGAACAGTGGCACACAGAATTGTGTGAATAATAAAGAATTTTAATTAAAAATAAACACAAATTTATTTTTATTTTATTTGCAATCTACGAGTTCTATTTTAAATGTTTTTAATGTTATTATGAAACAATTGCTGGGCGGAAGTCTACAATCCGAGCCCTAATCCCAAATACCCAGAAGTAATGGCTTCAAATAGCTGCTAATTAAACTTTGTTGTGTTTCAGGCAAAGTATTATAGTTTGAAGGCTATACCTGGTACACTGGCTAATATCTAGTCTAATAAAGGACATTTTCTGCGGCTTAAAGAACACTGCAGGCTTTGGTAAAGTAGCGTGCATTTTGAATTAATCTTATTGCCTCCTTCACCCGCCTATCTTTCATGTGTCATTGAGTTATTCTCTCTTTCTTTTCAACCTCTCTCCCACAATTCCTCCCCAGTACTTAAGTCAAACCAAAGAATTGAGGAATTTCGCTTGGTTTTCACTCACTTATCAGTTCACTTTTTAAAATGTTTCATGCACTCACTCTTCATAAACACAAGAGGCATATTAAAGTGCCCGCCGTGAATGAATGTCGCACTCTGGCTACGCTATGAAGGAGCGTTAATAACAGCAGCGCTTATCTGTTGGTAAAAAGAAGAATATACAATCAACCAATAATAATAACAACAACAATAACAACAATGAGTATAAAAATATGACATCCACGAAGAGAGCTTGAAATTCAAAGAAAATACGAAAAAGAACGGAGGGAAAGAAAGACGGCAGAAAAAATGTAAAAATTGCAACCAAAAGGGATTTTTTTTGGCCTTAAGACAGTTAAGAAATTTGAAACGAGTGAAAAGAAGGAGAAAAATTGTGAGAAAAATTGCACTGAAAGGCATGGCTGGGAAAGAAACAAAAAAAAAAAATTGGTTGAAGGAAATTATGGAAGAAAACAAATCATTTACCAGCGTGTTTCAAAGAAGCAATTGCGGGTACAGTGAAGAACAATAAAAGAAAGGAAAGAAAAGAAAAAACGGAAAAATAAAGAAAATAAGACGCGATAACTTGACTGTATTTTACACCATTTCAAGCAGAAATTCAACACAGAATATGTATTTTGTGATGTTTTATGCACGTGGTTGTGGGTAATTTCAGTATAAAGAACTTGACAAATATTTGATTTAATCGTGGTTTTAATCGAATTTTCTTTCGGCTTAGAGACCACATATCAAATGTCAAGGCAAGAGAGAAAATTGAGTTGTTTCGTTTCACCTTGCGGTCGAATAGGTCCTCTCTTTTATCCCGGAAAAGATAATTAAAGACTGAAAATTTCCCATAATTACCAGCCTAACCGAGCTCTAGTAGACCCCTTTTGGGCTTTCCAGTTTGGTAGAAATTCTGGCAAATCCTTCTGCAGCACATGTTCCTGGCATTGACTTATGAAGACCTTGCAGCAGTTTATCCTTTTCAAGTGAAATGATCTTCAAAAAGAAGTTTGTGAGAAGCTGGCTTTCCATATCCTCAGGTATTATTATGCTACTGAACATTTATTCAGCATGAAGATGATCATGATTCACGGAAGTTTCTGATATAAAAATCCTCTGGTAAACATCAGATGCTGTTTTTTCTATTCGACTTCCACGTATAAGTTCAGAAAATTCCCTAAAGAATCTGATTACACATGCTAGTAGTCTCTACAGAATACAACAGTGTCTAGTATAAGTAGTTAATCGTTATCGAAGGATAAGGGTCTATAAGTCCAGCGAGTCTATGCTGAGTTTACTCGCCACTAGAGCGGATGAACTGGCCGGGCGTGGCGCAACCATCGAGCTCTCTAGCGAATTCTTGAATCTGAGATTGACAATGTGATGATCGATTTCGTGAATCGAAATTGGGTGGTTTCGTATACGAACAGAATGGCGCTCTAAACGAACCTGGATGGAGGATACACGGAAAGGATACTTAAACTCCAAAGAAGTCCGCTCAGTATGGTTGTTGGGGTCATGACGGGGTGTTGCATTATGGACATGCATTATAGAAGTCATGCGCAATGGTTGACAGAAGTTACGGGCATGCATGACAGCAGTATCGGTGCGAGTGGTGGGACCTATAGTTTTACGTCGACTTCGAGCGACAGATTTTTGAGAAACTATTCATGGCAATTTTATTTTTACACTTAGAGTTTTTGCCAGAAATCTGCTGAGAGAAAGTCGCCGAAGAAATATTATTTTTTTTCATA
This sequence comes from Sarcophaga rosellei, assembly GCA_930367235.1. Lineage (NCBI taxonomy): Eukaryota > Metazoa > Arthropoda > Insecta > Diptera > Sarcophagidae > Sarcophaga > Sarcophaga rosellei. The sequence continues at coordinate 7,620,780 of OV884017.1, read as the reverse complement.
TTTCGTTTTGATGTCCGACCCGGGGGTAAGAGCAGAGGCCTCACGCTAGACCGCTGCCGAAGTCTAGTAGATAGTGCGTTGGCTTATTAGACGTGAGACCTCGGTTCAAACAGCAGGTCAGACATCTCGAACTATGCGAAATATGAAAAAATATTTCTTCGCCGACTTTCTCTCTGAAGTAAATTTAAATTGGCATGAAAAAAAGTTTCTTAAAAATCTATCGTTGTATAAAATTACCATACACAACATAAGTGTTGTAAGAAACTAGGTCGTAATCTTGACTGAAGGGTTGATAATGACCAATTATGTGTGTATGTTACTCTCAGGCACATCATCAGCAGCACTAAATGGTTCGAATACTGGAGGATAATGGGAAAACTGTGATGTCAATCACAATGGGTCCCATATGGCATAAGTGCGTCCATCTGACTTTCTTGGATGCACAGCCAACTCTACCTGCCTATTGTAAACCGTACTGTAAGGCCACAAAATACGATGGCAAAGTGCACTATGTTGATGAATTTAATTGCATTCTGGGCTTCACATCTCTGGCTTCAGATCTCCTTGCGTTATTTATAGTATCGTGTATCTTCTCCTAGCTTGTTTTGGGGTTATCAGCATTTTGTGTGCAGTTGCCTGCAGTGAAATGCAATTCAAATTTTATTGTGTGTAACACTATAAGAAATGGTGTAGCATGGACACAGTTGATCAGCTGCATGAAAACTTTAGTTTATTTGGTTTACATTTTATTTCTTGGTTTTTTTTTCGAGTGTTTTTTTTCTTTCATAATATTGAGACAAAAAAGCGACTTGAGAAATGGACCATAAAACAAAATAAATGGCATGAAAAATGGCCAATTCTCCAATGATGTGCATGTTCCAGAAACGCTGCAAAAATTGATCACAAGCAAAATTCGCTAAAAACTTAACAAACTTATGCAGTGTTTATGTTGCAACACACAAAAAAAAAAAACAATTTTAGTACGGCGATATTAAAACTAAAATTAAATTGCTTACCTTTGATTAGAAATAAAAGCACACGAAGTCTTCCTTTTGATTTTGTTTTTGATCATTTAAATGCAATTTATTCGTTAATATTTGTATACACATACACATACACACACAAACGGCAATAGTTACAATACAAGTACAATTTAATAATAATAGTGGCTTAACTATGTTTATGTATACGTACGTTTGTTCTCTTTTATCTTTTACAAAAACAATAATGAACTCCTGTTTAAAATATTATAAGATTGCTCTACTGATTCTATACACAATAACAATTAAAATTATTTTCATTCATTCATTTGTTTTTGGTTTTTATTGTTTTTATTGTTTTTGTTCGGAAGTTGATGCGCATTGGACTGATGCTGCCTCACAATTAGTGGCTCCGTGCTGCTGCTGTTGCTGTTGTTGTTTCTCCGTTTCCTTAACGGTAAATGTGACAAAATATCGTTTATTACTGTCCAGTTTTTCGGATGGCAACGATATTAATTGTTTACTTTTGCCATGTGACAACTCCAACGCAACTTTACCGCTGCAGCCAGTGCCAGTGGTTAAGATTTTCGGCAAATAAAAACTGCCCACACCCGTCTTCTTATATGGTCCAAAACCAAATTTTGGCATTGTATGGTGATTCATCATGGGTACTGCATTCCGTAAAGCAGATAAAAATGTAAAGAAATATCGTATCGCATGAATAGGGATGATAAAGAGATAAAAAAAAAGAGAAAAGAAAAGAGAAAAAGAAAAGATATTAATGAATTGCACATAAAAATTGTTTGTCATTAATAAAAATTTTATTGTTACTCTATATATGTATGTATATACGAGGGAGGGTGGATGTTAAACAATAAATAAATACATACATATAAACTAAAGAGAAAATGAAAGGCAAAAGGGATGAGAAACTATTATAAATTATTAATAAAAGCGAATTTTTTAACATTTTGCCATCATTTATCAAGTCAATGTTAAACTAAAGGATTTTAGTGTTCTTTATTTCTTTCCTTTTTTCATTTCTTTTTTTAATTCATTACAATTTATTATTGTTTTGCTAACGCATGATGGTTTTGTATTCATTATGCATATGATAGTACCACACAGCGTATACTTTATATAAGAAATGGTAACAAAGAAATAAATATCACGCATACGCCATCGGTAAGATTAATTTTCTTTGTACAATACCAGCATAACCTCATTTAAGGGATTAGTATACTTCCGAATGTAAAAAATAAACGTTTTCTTTCACGGTTTTTTTCTCTTTCCTCAAACGATAGGAAAAGAAGGAAGGTGAACGCAACTTAAACGACTTTTTCTTGAAATCACTTTTTCCTCAAACGATAGGATCACAATTTAACAAAAACTACTTCACCGATTTCGTTGAAATTTATGCACAATATTCCTAAGAGGAGTAGTTTCAGTCCTAACTAGAATAGGTTTTAGATCCGCCAGTAGTTAATAATTTCATTAAACAATTAAAAAACCATTGAAGTCTAGTAGGTAGCACAGTTGCTTATTAGATGTAAGGCTTCGGCTCAAACCAAAGGTCAGGCATCTCCAACTAAAACATTTCTTCGGCAACTTTTTCTCAGCAGATTTCTGGCAAAAACTCTGGGAGTAAATAAAATATTTTCATGAAAAGTTTCTCAAAAATCTATCGTTCGGAGTCGACTTTAAACTGTAAGTTAACGCTACTTATGTACAAAAATTAAATGGACACAACATAAGTGGTGTGAGAAACTTGAACGTTATCCTGACTAGAGGGCTGTAATGATCAATTATATGTATGTATGTAGGTGCACACAACTTAAACGCGTTTTTTTTTTCTTTGAAATCACTTTCTCGACCTGGCTTTCACGATATTGCAAAAACTACTTGACCGATTTTGCTGAAATTTTTGGGTTAATGTTCTTAAGACGAGCAGTTTTAGGCCGAACTAGATGCTTAGATGATTAATAATTTTATTAAATAATTACGGCAGAAAATAAAGCCGAAAACGACATAATTTTGTTACTTTTTTGACTTTTTTTTAAAATATTCTAGTTCAGGCCATAGCCTTCATATTGCTACGAAAATGGAAACAGTATAATATCGTTTAACATTAAAACGATAAACAAAAGCTACACTAACAAATACAACAAACTTGTTACAAGTAAACCAACAACATCAGTGTGAAAGAAAAGGGGATAGACAAGTAAGCGAGAACGGAACAACAAGCAATGTGAACAAAATACACAAACAACGATTAAGTCGCGATAGAGTTCTCCAGAAGGCGAAACCACGAACATTCGCCTTCAAGAACTTACATCAGACTGTTTACGTGAGCATATAAAAAGGCAAGACAAGGCAGGCAACGAGTAGTAAGAATTCAGTCAGTTTTGTGTGAAGACGCGTTGCGTGTGAAGAAAACAGTCGTGGTTGGAAAATCGCCGTTGTGAAGATCTACCAAAGAGTTGCTAGTGCTTATGCGAACAGAAGTGTAAACAAGAATAGCGAAATAAACAAATTGTTGTTGTATCATCAAGTTGTGAACAGTGGCACATAAAATAGTTCGAACAATAAAGAATTTATCTGAAACTAAACACAAATAAATTTTTATTTTGCTTGCAATCAACGAACTCATATTTGAAACCTTTTTTAAAAGATAAAGACGTATCAATATTTTAAAACCAATTCGATCTTGGTTTCAGATGCTCCTAATTCCACAGATTTTCGGAGGACCATCTTCAGGCTGGAAAAAAAATAATAATTTTATAAGGAATGAAATGTCCTCTTTAACATGCATACACACATAATTGTCTAAGAAAAAGGAGCATCAGGTTCCTAAATGGGTTTGGGATATAAGACTAAGGACTGGCATTCTGAGACTTATTTTCGAATACAGTAAACATTTTTAAGGTATATATCTTTCTTTTTTTGTAATTGTAAATAAAGAAGAATCGTAAATGATTGAATACACTTCAGAGAAAGATTAGGACTATCGACTATATATTCGTCAGATCGGCTAATTTATCGTTTGTCCTTCGAATGTTTAAAAACGGTTCCGCATTGGACAGAAAACTATTAAAAAACCAAACAAACCTACAAATTATTCGCACTCTAAGTACCCAGATACACTTATTGAAAAAGTCCAAAAAGTTTTTATTTTAATTTTTAGTTTAAAGGCTAGTACTCTGTTCAAAATTTCAAGTGGAATGCTGTCAAAATACATGTTAAAAAAAATCACATGAAATTTTCATGAAAAAATGTTGCAAAAGTAGTACTCTGTTCATTTTTTGAAAAACATATGAAATGTTTCTGGCAACATTATTTTTTCACAGCGAAATATTAAAGTGCCAATTGTTTCACGTGGAATTTTCAATAACAGTTGACTTTAAAATTTATGTGTATGTGCTAAAATTGTTCTCCTTTTGAAAAAAAAAAATAAATATTTACTTAAAAATGGAAAGCAACCAAGAAAACAAAAAGATGAAATTTAGTGAGGCAGATAAGCGGCAACTAATATCAGCCGTAAAAAAAAAATCGTATATGGAACAAAGCAGACAAACTGCACTCCAATCGGAATGCCATAAATGCTTCCTTTTTCCTTCTTTGCTTCAGATAGGGGCTGGTTGCAAGCCTACTGTCATCCAAAAGCTCTTCTGTCGCAACAACAATATCTATTACTTGTTGTGCTGCTGCACAAGCGGCCAGTAGTATTTCTTTATTCATTTTTCACGATTTTGATTCAACACAGATGTGTAAATAAAGATTTTAAAATAAAAAAACAAAACATATGTGTTTTGTTTACAAAAGTAAAATAATGTGGCGTACTTTCAATAAAAAAATCTTCAAATTATGTAAATTCTCGTGATAGGCAACATTGGCTACACGTCAAATTTTCCGTATGAAATAATTAATGTTGCTCAACATTTTTCACAAATTTGAACAGAGTACTAGCCTTAAAGGGTAACTAACTTTAAAAAAAAAAAATTTATTTTTAGGATTTCAGATACGATTTCTTTGTCAAAATACTGAAGAAAATTTAATTTTTATTTTTGCAATATAAGCGTGTGAGTGTAGTTATAAAATAAAAAAAAAAGTTTAAGAGGTCAGTTTATCAGTTTTATTACTTTACAATACAACTGTAACTTTACAAGCTATCCACGATTGCATAAGTAAACAAAACAAAACTGCTACAATACCCAACCACCCACCAAATCACACCAAAGGATTATTTATGACCAAAAACAAAAAGCAACACTTTACAACACTGTAAATATTTCATAAAAAACGAAACAAATAAACGCTGAAGAAAAAAAAAAGGAAGAAATATGAAATAAAAATGAAAATAAAAATCTACAAATAAACACACATACACACACACACACACACACGCATTCTTAATTCAATAGTAACTCTTCTTATTTTCTTATGCTCTATTCTCTACAAATGCTTTTTTTTTGTCATCATTTTCTTGTTTTTGCCTCAAAAGGCAACTAAAACGCACACTAGCTGCTGCTGTGTGTGTATGTGTGTGTGCTTGTGTGGTATGTGATGTTTGTTCTACATTTTTTACAACAACTTTACACATGCTTTTGTTAAGTTTCAAAGCGGACAGCAGCGTATGCTCCACTTTGATATGATAGACTAACTGCACTACATGCTCTTATTATTATTATTATTATTGTTGCTGGTGTTGTTCTTGTTATTGTTGTTGCTGTTGTGTACTAAACATTATAACAACAGCAACAGCAAGCAACTGCACAAAAAACCATTAAAAAGCTTTTTTCATTGAGGCAAAAAACAAAAACAAAACCAAAAAAGAGAGCAACAATGTCCTTTAGACGTAATACAACGAAATGTATTTCACTTCATATGTATAAGCACATAAGTATATGTATGGTATGCGTGTGTGTGTGTGTGTTAAAACATTAAGGTATTTTTGTTATTACTTTCTAGCATTCGTTTCCTTTCGTTTCTTATGCTCCTCGTACTCTGGAGAGTGACTGAGATGTACAAAATAAATTACATTCACGAGAAAAGTCATGACGATTGTATATGAAGTGTTGCGGTTTGTGTGCGTGTTGTGTGTGTGTGTGCTTGTTTTATAATGTAAAAAGTAATGCAACAATACCACTAATGCGAAAAAAAACAGGAACAACAACCCTACAAACAGTAATAAATGAAACAAAGAAAACTAACTGCAACAACAGCAACTATGCCAAGGGAAAGCAAAGAATAAAAAAAAACAACAAGAAAACTGCACTGAAAAATGCCATCTACAATGGCAACAATATACGAGGATTCACATAAGAAGACAAGAAAAACCTCAGAGCAAAGAAATGAAATGAAAAGAAAAAAGTGATTGCCAAAAAAAATATTTCTTATGACTTTTTTTCTTTCTCTTAAGTATACCAACAACAACAAAAACAACAACAACAATAAGAACAATATTTTGGTGGCTTTTCGCTGTTGTTTCTTTCACTGTTTTTGGTTAGTTTATGAGTACCAGGGGATTTAAGTAGCGGGAAAATGCAAGAGTTGTTGTTGTTGTTGCTTAAGACAGGAAATATAAAATTAAGACCCACTAGAAGCAACGGATGAAGATATAGACAAACAGTAGTTAATCTTAAAATAAAAATTTATCAAGAAAAACAAAGAAAGAAAACCCATGCATAAGGGAGAACGAAAAAAATTTATAAATATATGTCAAAAACATTATAAAGAAGAAGATTGAAAACAGTGGATTGTTGGTAGAAATCATTGGAATTCTTCTTCAAGTAATATTTGTAATCAGTGGGTACACAAGCAAAAGTCATTTAAAGTCAATTATACACACACGTGAGATTTCTTCAAATAAATAACGAAAAGATGTTTAGGAATCGCCTTTATTCTATATCTCTCTCTGGTTAGAAATAGAATATGATTTCATTCACATGGCTACTGCGGCTGGCCTCACCGTACCTTATTCGATCGATCCAATTTTCATGCACTTTTTCTATTGCATGGGGTCATATCTCGTCAATGACATCACGAATGTTGGCCTTCGTATGCTCCAGTGTCTCTTATTTGTCGGCATAACACTTTTCTTTAACGGCTTCCCACAAGAAATAGTCCAGCGGTGTCAAATTCTGCGTCTTGGTGGCCAATTAATATCACCATTTCGGCTAATTAAACGGCCATCTAACATTTGAGGCAATAAATCGATTGTGGCATGAGAAGTGTGGCAAGTTGCACCGTCCTGTTGAAAGCAAACATAGTTCACATCAATACCATGAAGTGTGGGTACAAAAAAAAATCGATTGCCATGTTGCAAGAGATGTCTCCATTGGCCACAATGGATGCGTCGTCCTCATTTTCAAAGGTATATGGTCCAGCCGCATCAAACCGTCACTCGTAGTGGGTGCATTGATACGTCTGTAAGACCACGTATGGATTTTCTGTGTCCCAAATACGGCGCTTCATGTGAAAAATTGTTTTTCTTTTTTTGCAAAATCGCCATCATCGTAAAGATTCTAGTTGGCCCGTCTAATGGAACGAAAACGAAGCGGGTGGTCAACTCTTGAACCAATTGAACTGCGTAAGGCTCCACACCGATTCCTTTTGCAAAATTTGGTGTAAGCTGGCACGTGAAAAGTTCCTGAAAACGCATGCGAGTTATTGTTTACTGGTTATCAGGCACACTATCAGTCACATCTTCGACATTTTAGTGTGTACGCACTTGTACTAGTACGGCCATCTCTTGGCGCATCAATAATAAAACCAAGTTTCACGAACTTTTGCAATAAACTTGCCTATACCAGACACTGTTGGTCCTTCTCTACGACCAAAAATTTTGTACGAAATTTTCGTACAATTTCGAACTAATTGTCGTTGTTTTGGCAATAAATTTCCAATAAATTCGAACGTTTTTCAGGCGTAAATCGATTTATTACGTTCAATGCAGGTAATATACTGAATTTTGTGACAGAATAGCATGACATAAGTATTGCCAGATTCGAATTAAGCGTTGATAAATTTTAAGCCGATAGAGATGGCCCACCCTATATTATCATTGAAAGACAGGAGCTACAGTTTAAAGTCAACTCCGACAAATTACTGAGAAACTTTTCATGGCAGCATTATTGCTAGAAGACGGCTGATAGGTAGTTGCCGAGAGAAATTTTAATTTTTTTTTTTTTTTAAGGTTTGAACCACTGCCTACTAGGCTACGGCGACTTAAAGGTGAAATCTTATATTTCTAAAAACACTGTGATGTTCCGTTTTACAACCCTGGACTTGTATAGTTGTAAAGGCAGGCAGAGAAATCGCACTGTGAAACCGCAGCTACCCATCTTCCCCGTATTTGAGCAACTTTTCGGAGTTTCTGATGAAATGACTTAGACTGCGAGCTTTTGTGAACGTTTTTAAAACTTGCTTGCAAAATTTAATATTTACATACATAGGTAAACATGAACTTTACATGCTTGCAACTCCACTGTTGACAGTAACGATGGTGTGATGCTTTTAAGCATTTTCATTTATAAACATCACAACATGGGTTCGAAACCAAAAAAACACAAAAAAAAAAGGAAAAGTGTTCTGAAAAATATAAAAAAAAAATACGAAAAAAAACTTAAAAAAATTACAAGAAAAAAATGATGCTCATACAAGAAGAAGAAAAAAACAGAACAGAATAGAGGAGAACAGTGTGTCAAAGAAACAACGCGCTTTAGATGTTGGGCGAATTGCTCAACACACAGTTGTTTGATGTGTCCCCTCAAGCAATGCATTGTAAAATTGCATCAGTCGACAGATGTACAATAAAATAGAACTCACACTCTCATTCAATTGTTTAAACATGCACAAACACTCATAGACACACACACACACACTAAAGCATATTTAACCACAAGCTGAAGTTGGTGTAGAGAAATGGCAGTTGTTGTTACATGTGGCAGGAGCAGCAGCAAGTAGTCACACCAACAAGCAACACAAAACATTTCAACAATTTCGCTAAAATGTACAACAAAACAAATAAATACAATGTAATGCATATATATGAGGATAACAGCAACAACAGCAATGATAACAAAAGAAATATATTCACAGAGAGAGAGGGAGAGAGGCAACAAGGGAGAAAAAGAAAAAAAAGAGCAGCATTTAAAAAGAACATGGAATGCCAAACGCAAACAGAAACGTCAGATGGTTTTGACATCAAGGGATCATTTGCATCAACGTCAAGCATGTGGCGACGTCACTAAAATGCATCCTGATAATGTTGCAAACAAATACACATCCACTTACACTTACACTGACACTGACACTTACATTTAAACATGTAACAACGTCTTTAGAAGCATGACAGTGATGGAATATGCGTTCACTTATACACACACACAAATAAATACAAACCAGAGAACACAATTGTAATGTTGGGTTTCTATTGCCACAATGCAGCAAAAAAACAACAATAATAACAATAACAATAAACATTAACCAAAAAATTCTCAAATAAATGTCACAAATTAAATTCTACTCTTATTTACTTGCTTCGTCTTCTTTTTCTCTTATTCTTTTGTTGCTTTTGCTTTTCAAAAAATAACTGTAATTTATCTTCAAATAATAGAATTACAAAAAGTAAGTGGCACGAGTGAGAGAGAATTAATAAGAAAGAAAGAGAGAGAGAGAATACATTGCAAATGTTTGTTGGTGAACAACTTAATATTTTAAATCAACAAAAATAATGGACCCCACAGAACATGCATTTCGAAATTATTAAGGTATCCCCCCTTCCCTCACTTAAAATAAACAATACACGTCACAGGAAATTACTAACAGTTAGTAGAATTTAATAAAGGAAACGACAAGAATAATGTGGCATTATAGAGATATGAAGTCCTTTAAAAAAATTATTGAAAGTGTTATGAACAGAGAACGCCAACAAAAGTATGGAAAATGACAAGAAAATCGCTTCAAGCCTTTGAATGGATTTCGTAACTAAACCGGCCCTTCAATAGGAAATCCAAGGAAATTTGTGAAATAAATTTTCTTTACTTTACAACATAAACTGCTTTTAGTGGTATATGTATACTAGAGATCAGCAATGAATCGTTTTTTCGCTACTCATAAGCATTGGATACAAGTGAGAGTCAAAAATATTGAAATTTAACTATGTAGTGTGATTCATTCATAAGCACTACAACGTTGATTTATAAGTACAGGTTGCAATGAGTATGCGTACAACGTTGACATCAAACTTATACCATTCGAAATATGTTTGATTCATAAGCATAAGCCTACTCATTTAGATTCATAACTTTGGAAAAATGCTTCTAAATGATACGAGGGACTCGTAAATCATTCAACAAAGTTTCCAGTCTTAGTTGTTGTTGTATTTACAACAAAAGAAAACAGACGTATAAGCAAAAACAACAGAGCAGAAAGCAGAGCAAACACACAACCTTCTAGTAAGTATTGTTACGAAAATGGAAATGGTGTACCATCGTTTAACATTGGAACAAAAGCTACACTAACAAATGCAACGAACTTGTTACAAGTAAATCAACAACATCAGTATGAAAAAAAGGGACAGACGAGTAAGCGAGAAAGCAACAACAACCTATGTGAACAAACTACACAAACAACAATGAAGTCGCGATAGATATTTCGAGAAGGCGAACACATGAACATCCTACTTCAAGAAAATTTAGCAGACTGTTTATGCAAGCATAAAAAAAGGGCAAGAGAAAGCAGCCAACGAGTAATAAGAATTCAGTCAGTCTTGTATGAAGAAGCGTTGCATGTGAAGAGAACAGTCGTGGTTTGAAGACCTCCGCTATAAAGATCTAACGTACAAATGCTTGCTTGCTAATTTTCAACAGTAAGTGCTTGAAAATGAAACGAATGAATGTTGTTGGCGATTGATTTGATTCTAGCAATACATTTTTTTTATTTATTTATTATAAACAAAAATTAACAAACAACACTACAATAATAAATGTAAACATCGTTGTAAATGTAAACAACGATGTAAACAACGATGTTTACAACGGTGTAAACAACGATGTTTACAACGGTGTTTACATTTACGGAGATATCGTGAATGCGAAGTCAAGAACATTCCTCAGACTATCTACCCAGCCATATAAAAGGTAAGGCAAAGCAAGCGACTGAGTTATTGAAGCTCAGACCAGCTTGTGTGAAGACGCGTTGCATGTGAAGAGAACAGTCGTGGTTTGAAGATCTCTGTTGTAAGGATCTGCGTTGTTAGTGCCTACGCAATAGTGTAAAGAAGAATAGCGAACAAAGCAAATTATTGTTGTTTATATCAAGTTGTAAACGGTGGCACAGAAAAGTAGTGCGAATAATAAAGAGGTTATTTCAAACTAAACACATATTTGTTTTAATTTTGTTTGCAATCAACGAACTCATATTTTAAACATTTTTAAAAAGGTAAAGAACGTCACAGCATTTTAGTGTTCGTATGCGAATCATACTTATCTTGTGAGCGATTCTTGTATATTTTGAGTTATGGAGAGTCGAAATCAACAACAACACACGTGTTGTTTTAAATATGAATATGATGAGTACTTCAAACTTTGAATATGAGTAGAGATGTTCCATGATATTAAAATAAGTATGAATGCGTATAAGTATCAGAAATTACGAGTGCGATTCGATTCTATTCATCTTTTTGAATATTAATTGCTGATCTCTGGTACTGAGCTCTTGCGTTAACATTTAATAGATTTATTTTAGAAAACTTTATTAAATTTTGTTTTTGTTCTTTATTTATTAGAATTCAAAAATAGTTTTTCGTTTTATTACTTTCCGTGTAATTCGTATAAAATTTTATTGCCTCAACTGAAATCATTACAAATCACAAAAATTATTATGATTTCCGGGGAAATTTTACGTTCATTGACATTTCCTAATTCAATTTTAACTTCCTTTAATAATAATAAAAAATAATAACAACAACGACAACAATAAAAGCATAAACTAAACATAAATTATAAACGAAACAAATCTGTGGCAGTAAACGAAAAAGTCATTTGTAATCCATCCATAATGCGTGTAATAAATACACAACAACGAAAATAAAAGACAACCAACAGCAAATATGAAAATAAAAACAACGAAAAAAATAAAAGAAAAGAAAATGAAGAAATTTTATAGCGCAACGAAAACTAAAAGAAAAAAACAGGAGATGATAGAACACGCAAACACGTCGCAAATTATACGACAGAAAAAAAACATGACTGAAAGACAAATTTTTGGGGAAAGTTTTTTTTTTGCTGCATTTGCCACATGCAACACTAGAACACAAATACGCTATAAAACTAATGGTGGGAGGAATATGCAGACGTATAGGATAAAAGTGGGATCACTCCCACGAAAAGCGATAATGTGTAAGTGTTGTGACTATTTATTGAAGGAATTTGCAGCTTAAAGAGAAGAAAGTTTTAAGATTTTATGCGTTGTGTTACAAATATATTTATAGGATCACATCAAATGAAATTTAATTAAATTCCATAGAATTTAAGCTAAATCTCTTACTTCCATAGCTTATAAGCTACTCAATAGAACAGCCCGAATAACGAATTTAGGAATGCCATAACACATCTTTCCAGGCGCCTCTGTTTCTTGCGCGCCTTTGCTAGTTGCTCTCACCAATCAATGACAGGGTTTCCCCGATTTGGTCCTTCCATCGCACAGAAAGTTGTCATCTTTGCCAACTTCCGCAGATCCCCTCAATAAATACCCATCTCGCCGAAGCAACCTCCACTCTTAGAACGACATAGTCGAGCCAGCGCAGCCGCTGGATGTTAATACGCTGCACAACGTTGAGCAGCTCATACAGCTCACTGTTGGATTGGATGCGGAACTAATCGATAAATTCCACTGGACCGAAGATCTTTCGTAGGACTTTTCTCTCGAATACTCTCAAGGCTTCTGCATCAGTGCTTAATAGGGTCCATGCCTCTGCGCCATAAAGAAGCACGGGTAGGATGAGCGTCTTGTGGAGTATTAGTTTTATCGCAGGGTAGAGGGTTCTGCTACTCAATTGCCTAATGAGGCCATAGTAGCAGCTGTTGGCTAGAGAGGACTGACATCCTTTTTAGTGGTAACGGTGGGGCCAAGATAAATAAACTCCTTGACTATACCGAAAGTAGAGTTATCGGCCATAATATGCCGCACATCTCTTCTTATCGTTGCCATATACTTCGTTTTGCCCTCATTTACTGCCAGGCAGACCGATCTTAGTAGACTCCCGTTCAGTTTCACTAAAGACAGCAGTAACATATCGCTTGATACGCCCTATGATGTCAATGTCATCAGCGTGCTACACTCCCACCTTCCACACAACACTCATGTATCAAATTAATACACGCATAAATTTGTAATGAAAATATTTTTAAAAAATCTTTCATCCGGAATCGACTTTAAACTATAGGCCTCGACACTCACGTATAAAAATTAACGCACACAACCAAAAGGATTCTCGGCACAAGGCAAGAATCATTTCCAGAGAATGGTAATAAATTTATTTATGCATATGAAGATAAATTGAACAAAAATTACAAAAAAATTAAAAAAAATAATTCAATACACCAACACTCGTGCATATACATACATTAAAAAAAATTTATCATGCAATATAATATGAATGACTGTATTGAAGTATATCTGTTTATAATATCATGCATGCATAACTGAACAACAGATTGATAGATAGTGAGTAACAAAAGCAATTGACTTACTGTATGCGGCACAAGGTATGCCCGTATATGCATGAGCTGCATGTAGGCAACGATGCGTACGTGTTGTACACTGTAACGCCTTCTCGTATGCATTGTAATCAGGACTTAAACGTCTTTCAGCCTAAAAGCAGATAAAAAACACACATACGCGCACAATAAAGGCGCGTTTATTTATTCATTTATACAGAAGGGTAAGTGATGACAGTAATAGTGACAAAATTAAATATGCACCACTACCATACACACTGACACAATGACACACACTCACAGTGCGAGAGACATAGTTTCTTACCTCTTCGTAGACTTCATTGATATTTTGAAAATTATAAGTACCCGGTTTCTGTAAAGCCTTAAGCGTCTCATAAAGGAACAATTCGAAATTCTTAAACGTATATTCACTGAAATTATAACGACGCAAACGAGTGCCTGTCTCACCGCCCAAGGCAGCACACGATTTATGATAATCATCCACAGCACGCTTAACCAGCACCGCTTCGTTCAGTTTATTTGAGCGGATTTGCAATGACTTGAGCTCCAGCAAATGTTGAAAGATCTTGCGTTCCATATAATACCTGCAAGGCATATAAAATAAGAGAAAAAGAAATAGAGAAAGAACGCACACATAAAATGAAAACAAATGGAAAATATGAAAATCATTCTGAAGTCACACACATATGCAGGCAATTTCTGTGTGGCATTTTATTGGTATGATATGACACTCAGAGTATGCTTATGCATACGCTTGTATTTTGTATGTTTAAACGTTTGCGTATGTAAATTTCCATAATAAGTTTAAATACAGTGATGTGGTAGGTGGTGGGGGGTAAGGAAATACTTATTTACGCCAACAGTCAAATGCATGATAAATAAGGTAAAAAATCAAAGAGACAAGAGACAAAAGAAAAACAGGGAACACGAGATTTTATTTGTTGCTTCAGTTGTGGCCTCCAGCACTTCACAAGCGAAAGTAAAATAAAATGATTATGCAACCACGTATGTATGTAACATGTATTGTTGTAGTTGATGTGATATTTTCTTAAAGTTTAAAATTAATGTCTTAAGCCGAGAGAGAGGGTTAAACAAGAAAGCTGAATGCATACAAGGATAGATTGTATCTGATGAGATTAGAAGGCTTATAAATAATAATTTGAGACTTAAGATATTGAAAGAAAGTTTTTGAATAAGATTTTTAAGTTGAAAACAATATTCTTAGTATTCGTCTATTATATTCGGTTGCTAACTTTACTGCAGTCAATTAGGGTTTGGGTTCAAGGCAATGCAATATGGGAAGATAATTTACAAAACAATAGCTTGTTTGAAGCTCAAAACTTATCCTATCATACATAACATATTTGGTCATTACAATTCTTTAGTCAGGATTACGGCGTAGTTTCTCGCACTACTTATGTTGTGTGCGATAATTTTTATTTTTATTGTTACGTTTTTACCCTTTAAAACGTTAAAAATAAGAGCTCGTAGATTGCAAATAAAATAAAAATAAATTTGTGTTTTGCTTTAATTAAAATTCTTCATTATTGGCAAAATTCTGTTCTGTGCCACTGTTCACAACTTGATGTAAACAACAACAATTGCTTTGTTTTTGTTATTACTCTGTTTATACCCTTTGCATAAACAATAGCAATTACTAAACAATTGTTCGACAGATCTTTGTAACGGAGATCTTCAAACCATGATTACTTTCTTCAAACACACATCGTTTTCACACAAGACTGACTGATTTTCACTAACTCTCTAGCCTGCTTTGCCTTGCCTTTTATATGGAAGGGTAAACAGCGTTGTTTACATTCACTATTGTTGGTTGCGTATTTTGTTTACATTTATTATTGTAGTTTGCTGTATTGTTTGTTGTTGTATTTTTGTTTACTTGTTTACCATTTTTCATTTCATGCTGGTGTTTGTTGTTATATTAAGCAGTACGATAATTTGAAAACAGGTTTGTTTACTGCATTGTTTTGTTTTTGTAGCTTTTGTTTATAATTTTAATGTTAAGCGATGTAAAAGCAAAACACCAGTATGTAGAGTTTTTTTTTCCGTAACAATATGATTGATGGGACCTGCAATTTTAAGCCGACTACGAATGACAGATTTTTGAGAAATTTTTCATGGTAATTTTATTTTTACTCTCAGAGTTTTTGTCAGAAATCTGAGTAAAGTTGCCGAAGAAATATTTGTTCATATTTCGTTCTGTTCAAGATGTCTGACTTGGGGTTTGAACCATGGCCTCACGTTCAATAAGCCAGCGCATAAAAAAATGTCGCCAGGGAAGCCTTGGCGAACTTTTGAACGATGTTGTATTCTATTTCTAATGGCCTCATTAGATGTTTCAAATTAAAGACAACTGATGATGTTTTATTTAAATTTTAAAACAGAAAGCTCTTAAAACAGAAAGCTCTAATTTGTTAAAGAGACTTTCATTTTAATTTTTAAAATTTATTTTCAACAAGAGACAAACGAAATAAATTTTATTTGGAGATTTTTAAATTCGAAAATAATCGATAATTTTTAATATTATTTGGTTGCATGTGTTCTTCCTTCTTCTTCCTGTACAGGAGAAAAAAACTCATATTTTACTCACTATTTGATATGATTTCCCCAATGTGTTGCCAATGTTCTCTGTGGTAGTATTACTTCAGTGTTCAGTTCAGTGTTCAGTTCTGTTTGTTCTGTTCCTGCTCAAAGATACTCTCGTTGTATATTTCACAATAAATAAATACAAGGAATTGAGGAAATGGCAAGCAACTTTGGGCTCGAGAGTAACCCCTTTTTTTCGTACACATACACATACGCACACTAAACCAAGCACACACTAGTGATAGTGACACTTTTCCTATAACACTCATACGTACGAGTACATATTTTATTTGGAAATTTTATTATTTTTTTTCGTATTTTTTATAAAATAAAATTCGTTCCATTTTTAAAGAAAAATGGAAAATTTACCGACAATGTTGACACCAATACCCACCACAGAGTTGAAAAAAGGAAGGAGGAGAAACAAACAAATCCTGGAAAGGCATAAGCAAACATTGGCTGTTATATGGTACTTACTCATGCTATGTAATGGCACTTCTGTGCTCTCTCTATCTCTCCCTCTATTCGATAGCTTTGTGTGCATGTAAGCTTTTGTTTGTTGTTGTTGCTGCCACTGTTGAGTTTGGCAGCAAGTAATCGCTTATTATATAAGTTATGACATGCTGAGAAAATGTCATATTTTTTCCGTTGTATCTACGTTTTACGTTTTTCTACTTTTACTCTCTCATTTCAAGCGTTTGTTTGTTTGTGTATACACAACTGTAGTAAAACGAAAAGGATCTTCTAGTGTCGAGTATTAGTTTTGAAAAATAAATTAAGTCAAGGGAAAGCAATTCTCTTGATACAACATCGGTGATAAAGCAGTCAAGGATTTTACTACACTTTCATTCTAAACAATACGAAACCAGGATATGAGTGGAGCCAAAGAAACTTAGAAGCACTATAGTTAGCCACAGTCAAAAAAAGATCAGATATGAGCACTAGATTTGAGGCCTTTTTGATTTCATTATCCACTACCACCGATATATAGTCAGTAAGTGTTTAAAACGTACAATGCCTGGTTATTACGGCTGATTAGGGAATGAAGTTAGATTGTCTTCAAAAGAAAATCTCAGAATGGCAATTTCAGACACTGGTCTTTAAACCCCTTTCTGATGAACTCCAGTCCTAATGACAGATGATGATATGGTTATTGCTGAACATGTATCGAAATGGTTGACTGAAATCTTCAAAGGCTGGAGGTCTCAAAAGCGTGGAATGCCTATAATGTGGAATGCGCAGCGATTGCCTTGGTGTAACTGTTTTAATACACGAGGCTGGTAGATGCAATTACTCACACCAAAAAGAGTTACCTCTTTTCGTAAGTGAAGACGATATCATTTCTAAAGATATTCGCAAGGCTGATAGCGAAACAAGGAACCACGGTGAAGAGGCGATGAATGATCTTCAAGAACCCATCATAGAACCTTTATATCCTCTTACGCATTAACTGAAGAGAAAATTAAATGGAGGTTTGGAAGGTTAGTGGCTGTGGTACCTTCAAATTCTCTTGTGCATGAGACTACTATTTTTGCATACCAGCGGAAGAACCTGAGGCCGATAGTGCCAACGAGTAGTTCTTTGAGTATCGTCTACAAATACCTTATGATTATTAATCCTAAAAAATGTTTCTCACATAACCTTGACGAGCGATAAGTACCTTCTTCTGAGTATCTCACATACATACATACGTAATTGGTCTTTACAAACCTTAACATTAAAATTATAAACAAAAGCTACAAAAACAAAACAATGTAGTAAACAAACTTGATTGCAAATTATCGTACTGCTTAATATAACAACAAATGCCAGCATAAAAAAATGGTAAACAAGTAAACAAAAATACACAAACAACACTGCAATAATAAACGTAAACAATGGTGTTTACATTTATAGAAATTTCGAGAAGGCGAAGTCATGAACATTGTATGAAGACGCGGTGTGTTTGAAGAGAATAATCATGCTTTGAATATCTCCGTTACAAAGATCTGTTAAATAATTGTTTTGTAATTGTTATTGTTTATGCAAAGGGTATAAACAGAGGAATAACAAAGAAAAGCAATTGTTGTTGTTTACATAAGGTTGTAAACAGTGACACACAGAACTTCGCCAATAATAAAGAATTTTAATTAAAACTAAACACAAATTTATTTTTATTTTTAATTGCAATCTAGGAGCTCATATTTAAAAGTTAAAAACATAACAATATAAACTACTCAAAGGCAACCAACTGACAGTCGTAAAGGCATATACATTGTCCAAAAGAATTCTCTTATCAGTGGAATTGATTATAATTATTATGGGTAACAAGGAGTTGGTAATAAAGCGCTAAAAGATGTCTATAAATACAAAGTCTAGATAATCTATGGAGAACTGTAACTAAGGATTAAAGGAGTACATCTTTAAGAAGTTCGATAAACAGTCCCCCTAAGCGAAGAGATTATAAACTAACTCCAGCTAAAGGTATGTGAATATGAAAAAAGAAACTCAAACTTGTAGTACCCCATTGTGGCACACTTGAAACACCCAACACCGAAGCAAATAAACATTCGATTTCCATTAACAATTCCATTGTGCTGTATTGGTGTTGACAGTCGTAGACAAAAGCAAACGCATTATTGAATCATTGCAAATGCAAATTTCATACATGAAAAGCAATATGAGAGCAGATGGAAACAGAATTGGGTACCAAAGAAAAAAACAAAAAAAAAAACAGAAAAGAAACAGAAAACAAATTCAGAAAAAGAAAATGAAGAGAGAAAAAAAGAAAACACAGAAATAAGATGAGAAAATATAAAAGAATTATTCAATAGACATGCATATGAATGTGTGTGTGTAATTTTCACTTCTACATTTTGTTGCATGAGGCAAACAATTTTAAATTCAAAATGAAATTTCTATTTAAAATGCGTAAAAAGAAAGTAGAAACCAAACATAAAATCAAAAGTAATTAAGCAAGACATGGCATGTTTTTGTTTACCGGCAATTTTTTTCTTTAAAGAAATTATTTTTTCATTATTTCAAGAACATATTCATACAATACTCGTATGCAATACTTTGAATTCATATTGTAAGACTATCTTGTCCAGTTTCAATGGAAATGAAGTTTTTATGAAATCTCAATATTTCTACAGATGAAACCACAGGAAGTATCGGAGATGTTTAGAAAAATTGTTCAAAATGAAAACTTATTAAAGAATAATTAAAATGCAAGTTAAGTTATAAGAATTTTATGTTCTCAGAGAATATGATGAAATAAACTCACATACACACATATGTGTGTAAGTTGTACGAACCTTTTGATGCCTATTGGGAATATTAACGGACAACACTATTCTCACACTTAGCCGCGGGGTAGTTATTCTATTGAATAAAGCAGATGTGGTTAAAAATATGGCAGAGGATCATGTATTAGAGATCAAACAACGTTCTTCAAAATTGGGCAGTAATAGACAATCTTTGGAGGGACTAGAAATATAAGATTTGAAGATGTTTCCTTAGTTATTTACTTAATTGGTCATTAAAAGCCTTTAGTTTGGATTACAACCAAGCATCTCACATCACCCATGTTGATTATGATGAAATAAAAAACGTACACAAATATGTGTATAAGTTGTACGAACCTTTTGATGACTATCGGGAACAGTAACGGACAACACTACTCTCACACTTAGCCGCGGAGTAGTTATTCTATTGAATAAAGCAGATGTGGCTAAAAATATGGCAGAGGATCCTGTATTAGGGATCAACCAACGTTCTTCAAAATTGGGCAGCAATAGACAATCTTTGGAGGGACTAGAAATATACGATTTGAAGATGCTGCCTTAGTTACTTACTTAATTGGTCATTACAAACCTTTAGTTTGGATTACAACCAAGCATCTCACATCACGCATGTTGTTAATGTTACACATGAGTAGCGAGAGCTACAGCTTAAAGTCAACTTCGAAGGACATATTTTCTAGCAACTTTTCATTGCCAATTTTATTTACTTTCAGGGTTTTTGCCAGAAATCCGCTGAGAGGAAGTCAATGAAGAAATATTCTTTTTTTTCATATTTCGTTTTGATGTCTGACCTGTGGTTTGAACCGTGGCCTTACGTCTAATAAGCCATCACACTACCTACTAGATTACGACGACTGTTTCCTTAGTTACTTACTTAATTGGTCATTACAAGCCGTTTGGCGGGATTACGTCCTAGCTTCCACATCACTGATGTTGAGTGTGTTATTTTTATGCATGAGTGGTGGGACCTACAGTTTAAAATCGGCTCTGGATGACAGATTTTTAAGAAACTTGACACATTTTCAAACTCTCAATTTTTTTTTATTTAACAGAAGGCTCTCTTTACAACATTTTACTTAAGTTTACAACCTAGCTTTTCACACCACCCCCACACATATTTGACATATATACATACATAATTGACCAATACAACCCTTCAATCAGGATTACGGCCTAGCTTCTTCCATCACTCATGTTGTGTGCATTAATTTTATACATGAGTGGGGGGACCTACAGTTTAACGTCGACTCCGAACGACAGATTTTTGAGAAATATTTTCATGGCATTTTTGTTTACTCTCAGGGTTTTTGCCAGAAATTTTCTGAGAGGAAGTCGCCGAATATATATTTTTTTTTTCATATTTCGTTTTGATGTCTGACCTGGGATACGAGCCCGGGCTTTACGTCTAATAAGCCAACACACTACCTACTAGACCACGGCGACTTCTGAAATGTTGCTTATCCTCATTTTATCTACAGCATAACGTCAACTCCAAACGACAAATTTGCGAAAATTTTCGAAAAGAGTTTTTCACAGAAGTCAGCTGAAAAAATTGTCAGACGGAAATATGTGTTAATGCCAACACACTACTAGACTTCGGCGCCTACAGTATAAACAATGTACCGAAGAAAGAAACCTTGAAAAACTAGCCCTTTGGTACCTTTTTCAAGGTTTGACAAGCCCTATGGAACCTTTTTTACGCTTTCCTTTGGTAAATTTTTCAAGGTTTCATCTTCGATACGTTGTTTATAATTGTATCCACCAGCCTGTCATTAAGGCACAGGAATGGAGAGCGCAAATATCCTGTTATTACCTGTTATACGATATTACCTAGTATTATGATGACTTGCTAAAACAGCTTATTTAAGATCACAAAAAAGTCAACCACTTGTAGCTGAAAATTTCAGAAACCCATCGTCATGTGTATTAGCCAACTAGTGAGACTACGCGGCTTGTATTCCAATTATAGCCCAATAGGTGTTAGAAGGCTTTGAATAAACGAATCAAGTTTCAATCGTATATTTCTACTATTCAATCTTGTTTACGGTAGTACTTTAATAGGTAGTGTGTTGGCTTGTTAGTTATGAGGCCTCGGCTCAAAACCCAGGTCAAAGATGTTGAACGAAAAATATTTCTTCGGCGACTTCCTCTCAGCAGATTTCTGGCAAAGACTCCTTGAGATATAAATAAAATTGCCATGAACAAGTTAATCAAAAAATCTGTCATTCAGAATCGACTTTAAATTTTACTCTACTACTCATGTATAAAATTAACACACACAACATCACTGATGTGAGATCCTGGTCGTAATCCTGACTAAAGTGTTGTAATGACCAATTATGTATGTATGTATGTATGTATGCAATTGTGTTTTCTAAAAACAGTTTTAAATGGAATCGTGAGTGTTATTTTTTATTTTTTTGACAATCTCTTCATCTTATATTTGATGAAATTCCCTCTCAACTAGACAAACGTCAACTCATAAAAGGCTGCAGCTTAAGAGACTCCTCCAATGTGGAGCAACTCTTCAGTTAAAATTTTTTTTGTTTGTTTGACTTACACAATCTAAAACTATATGAGCAGGAGGTCATAAATAAAACAAAAACAACAAATGAAAACTCGGTAACTGACGTGCCATAAAAATAAAATGTTGCAACAAAAAAATTCTTCAAAAGCAACAGGACAATATGATGGCAATCAAAGTGAGCGGAAGTGAGATTGCAAAGTTGTTTGTTAAGCTGTCAGTTCAGTGCCACAAAAGCGACAATTTAAAAGTCCTTTTTATGCTGCCTTTTTAAATATTTCATGACCTCCAAAAGCCCACTCAAACACATAACGTCAGTTGATTGGTTAGTATAGTAAACTAAAGAACTAGAGAACGAACTGTAGAATGCAGAAGACAAAGAAAGTGCGAAAAAAACTCGAAAAGAAGAGGCGAAAAGAGAGAGGAAAAAAGAAAACATGACAAAGTAATCGCCAGTATGTTGTGATCCGCTAACGAAAGCGTTTGAAAGTGGCCTGTTTAATTTGCATTTTTGGCAATAATTTTGCAATCTTTTGTAACCTTTTTCGGGAAAGGATTTTTTTCTTTCTTTTTTGTTTCCGTTGTACAACAAATTAGTAAAATGAGGTACTAATTGAGGTTTCATGGTGTTTCTTTTAGGAGATCCCTCTGTTCATACAGTGTATTGTTTAAGAATTCCGGTAAGTGTGTTATAGACAAAGGAAAAAAGGAATATTGTATGGGATTAAGTTTGATTATTTTTTGTTCTTTCAGTGTAATACCTTCGTCATAATTAATGTAGTTTTTTTGCAAAGCTTACCACACCATAGCCTCTGCGGGGAATCGAACACATAATCCTCACGCTCGAAAATTAAAATGCTACACACTGGCTCCCTTTTTATATTTAAAACACTAAACGGTTAAGAAGTCGCCGTAGTCTAGTAAAGGGTCCGCCATCTAACGTTTTTTTTTCAACTAGTGCTTATTTCGTGAATGGTAACACTTAGCTCATGTCTGATTTGACAGATAATTAGTTTTATCCTTCCGCTGAACGAATATGGTTGTGTATACGCTTGAACAACGCTGGGAAATATTGCGACATTACTTTGAAAATCATGGTAAGGTTGCAGAATGTGTGCGAAAATTGCGTATGGATTTTGGAAGAAGAGAAGCACCGTCAGCTGCGTATGTTTGTTATCTTGTGAAAAAAGTGAAAGAAACTGGCATCCTCATCGATAAACCAAAGCGTGAAAAGCCAAAAACAGTGCGTACACCCGAGAATATTGCTGCTGTGGCCGAAAGTGTGCGTGAAGCGCCATCAAGATCAATTCAACGTCGTTCTCAACAATTGAACATTTCGGAGACATCATTGAGACGAATTTTGCATAAAGACCTTGGTATGACGCCATACAAAGTCCAATTGGTTCAGGAGTTGAAGTCAATTGACCATCCAATGCGTTTTCGCTTCGCTGAGTGGGCCTGCGATCGACTTACAGAAGATGCCGATTTTGGCAAAAAAAATCATCTTTTCAGATGCAGCTCATTTTGATCTTGGCGGGTATGTAAGCAAGCAAAATTGTCGCATTTGGGGCACAGAAAACCCGCACGCATACATTGAAAAGCCGACGCAACCAAAACGAGTCACTGTTTGGTGCGGATTTCGGTCCAGAGGCATAATTGGGCCATTTTTCTTCGAAAATGAGCAAGAAGTAGCCGTTATAGTCAATGGCGATCGTTATCGGGCAATGTTGAACGAATTTTTGTTCACAAAAATTGAAGAGGAGGACATTGGCAACATTTGGTTTCAACAGGACGGCGCTACGTGCCACACAGGCGAAGCTACACTCGATGTTTTGCGCCCTGTTTTTGAAGATCGCATTATCAGCCGCAGAGCTGAAGTCGTGTGGCCACCTCGGAGCTGCGATTTGACACCGTTGGATTATTATTTGTGGGGTGCCGTCAAAGATAAGTGTTACGCCAACAAGCCACAGACAATTGACGCTTTAAAGGACAATATTCGTGAAGCCATTGGTGAAATACAGCGGCACACAATCGATAATGTGCTTAAAAATTGGATCGATCATGTAGGCCACTGCATGGCCAGCCGAGGCAGCCATTTGAATGAAACTATTTTCCATTATTAACCGGAAGGATTGTACTTTCAAATAAAAAAAGAAATTTGAGAAAATATTCAGTAGTTTTTTTTAAGCATTTGCAAAAAAAAGGTTATTTGGCGGACCCTTTAGATAGTGTGTTAGATTATTAGATGAAATATATATAAGAAATATTTCTTCCCATTGTCAGACTTCTATCAAAAACTTAGAGCCTTGAAAAGGTTTCTCAAAAATCTGTCCTTTCGGTGGCAGCTATTCGTAAGAAAGCTTTATTAGTCGATAATGGTGTAGTAAACCCCTCCATTTTACGGTAGGAAGTCGCCTGAGTCTAGTATTACCTTATTAGATGCGAGTCCACAGTTCATACTTCATGTCAGACACTTCCAAATGAAATTCGAAATAATATATCTGGCGACTCTGGCCTCGCAACAGATTTTTAGCAAAAACTTTGAAAAGTTGCTCGAAAATATGTCATTCGAAGTCGACTTTAAGCTGTAGGTACTGCTACTTGAATTCGTATAAAGTTTCTGTAAAGCTCTAATGGAGTTGCACTCCCAGTTGGGATAGAGTTTGGTTTGTTTAGAAAAGAATAAAATTGAATGCAAATCTAAAATTCCATTTAAAACCATAAAAAAACTTAAAAACTTAATTTCAGCACAATGAAGTTGTTTTGTTTTCATTACATTGTTTTACAAAATCATTGTTCATCTATTGTGAGTACCCCCCCCCCCCACTGTCTGAGCTGTCATGTCGCTTAACAGCTTTCATCTGGCATTTCATCTTTTGATGAAACCTACATACATACATTCTTTTTTTAATCAAATCTTTGTCTCTATGTTTCTGCATGTATTTGTATTTATTTTCTCTATTTGAGGAAAAAAAACCAGAAATAATTCTCCAACTGAGCTGAGCTGTTAGAGGAAACCTTGAATTTTTATTGCATTTAATCCTGTTCTATTTGGTGACCTGTTTTTTTCCTTTTTATTTCTATTGTTTTTAGTTGGGCATGAAAAACTAGACTGTTTTTTATAATTTTTTCTACAGAAAATAAAACAAAAATAAGTCTTATGCACACATACATACATACACACACACAATACATCAACATGAGAGTAAGAGAATGAAATAGAGACATAAAATAATAAAAAAACAACAACAAAATTTATGCAACTGTCCTTGGCACATTTTGTTACTGATTTCCGCTTCCGTTTTGAAGCTAGAGAAACAACTTTGTTGTCGTGTATTGTTGTATTGCCATATTGTTGCTGTTGTTGCACTTATTATTATTGTTGTATTTTTTCAATGTCGTTGTTGTTGTTGTCGTTGTCGCTGTTGTTTTGTTATATGTACCATTTGCCATAAAATACGGATGATATTTCGTTGTCTCCCCGCTGTTGTTGGTCGTTAAAAAATGTGTTGCTGCTGGGGCTCTTCCTGTTTGCGACACAAATGTGACATGAGAAAAGTATGTTGCGATCAACTAGAAAAACTATACACACTAAAACGCATTTAACAAACACTCGCTTACACACACACATACATAGAATATAACTGTTCTCTTTCTCTCTTTATTTTTTTGTGAAAATTTTTTATTAAAAAAAAATGCCACTGCCTTGCAGCTTAACACTCGACTGCATTATAAATGAATACAATAGAAAAAGGAGGAGAAGAAGAAGAAAACTGCTGCTTATAATTTTTTCAATGTCTCGGGAGATGGGAATTGAGAGAGAGAGAATAAGGGAGAGAGAGAGAGAGGAAGAAAATTGCTAAATAAAGAATTTTTTGTTTTAGCAATTGATAATAAACTACAACACTTTAAGGCAAACACACATACATACATAGATTGTATGGAGCCTTGCAGTATTGATGAGGTATGGGGAATGCTTTTATTTTTTATTTTTAACATTCAAGTGCAAATAATTGTTTCGTTTAGAATACATAGAAATTAAATTATAATTATGACGGATCTTATATATAAAAATGAATGTGTGTTTGATTGTATGTTTGTATGTTTGTATGTTTGAAGTTTATAGACGACTAAATGGCTGAACCGATTTTCTTGAAATTTTCACAGTATCTTCCTGTATGTCTGGAAGGAGTTATAGGCTACTTTTTATGTTGATATTCCAAATGAGCGAGGGGCCATGCCCACGTATGCTACATACTTAATATTTAATTGCATTTGAAATATATTACTCATACGCATAGTAGTTACCCCTACAAGTACGCTATCTGTGATTCTTGATGTATAAAACCAAAGAAAATAAAGTGTAAAGAACGACGCGGGGGGAAAGATAGAAGGGAAAGAAAAAAATTTTGTAACCAACATTTGTGAAAAAATTCACCAAATAAGAAAAAATATAACCAAAATTAAATTCGTAGACTTTTGTTTTATTTTTTTTTTTTCAAGTTTAAATTATCTATATATATAAAAATGAATGTTCTTTATGGAATCGTAAACTATGCATTTAATCTTTAGCAAAGTTGTTGCGCATGAGCCGACGAAGGTTTCTAAGTTGGTATAACCAATTTCCGACAGGTGGCGCCACTGAAAATTCTTCGAAATTATTTAAATCGTAAACTGTGCATTTGATCAAGTGTCGAAAAGAAAAGAAGAGAGCATTACTAGCCTCAGAATCAGCATTGAGACTGAAAAATCTTCGAGTACATGCCGCACAGATCCGTTCGCATGAATCACTTGAACAATGAATCACTTGATCGAATGCGTACTACTCAGGCCCGTTCGTCTGAATCATCTGGACAACGGGAAACAAAATCAATAAAATGATTCAAACTTAATTGGATATTTGTCTAATGTCTTTCCTTCAAATTTATTTCAGTTTGTAGTGCAGCAAAGCCCGCAGGGTACAGCTAGTATATTTATAAATATACGGATTTGCTACCGTATGCAGTTATGTTTCGTTCATAATATTTTTTGCACATTATTGTTCGCTGTGAGCATTCGCTTTCGAAATAATTCGAAGGAGTACTTTGCTGCATTATATCCTTCACTAGACGGCAGATCATATTCCTCTTCATAGAATCTTAGGCATGATGAACAAGCAAGTGAAACTTAAGCAGTTTGTGAGTGATCGCCGTTAATCTTTTTAGCCTGAGGTAATAGCAAATAACCATTGTGCTCTTAATTGATGATAACGAATCTCTAAGATTATATTCTAGAAAATACTTCCCAATGATGCCTTTACAGCACAATGCGCACCAAACAGGTACTCTTTCTTAATGTATAGTATTTCCAGAATCACTGCTGGGTTCTCCAAGACTTATATGTGACAATTACTACTTGTTAACGTAATCACGAATAAGAAGTAAATTTTGTTTATAAAATTAGCTTTGAAAGCCTGTTGCTCCATTCATCAAATTTACGGTGTTGCGAATACACACATGCATCATTGGCCATTACAATCAGTCAGGATTACGACCTAGCTCCTCATACCACCACTCCCGTATAAAATCAACACACACAACGTGGGTGAGAAGCTCGTAATCCTGACTGAAGGGTTGTAACGACCAATTATGTATATATGTATCAGAGATCAGCAATGAATCGTTAGTTCGCTACTCATAATCACTCATGAAATTTTCTTTTGAGTATTTTCGTGTTCGTACGCGATTCATACTTAGTTTGTGAGTGATTCGTGTATATGTTGAGGTATGGAGAGTCGAAATCAATAACATCATACATGTTGATAAGTATGAATATGATGAGTACTTCAAACTTTGAATATGAGTAGAGATGTTCTATGATATTAAAATAAGTATGAATGCGTATAAGTATAATAAATTATGAATATCTGGTATGTATGTATGTATAAGCCTTAATACCTGGTTTGTTTTCCACAATTAAAGGCTGATTCATGTAGAAACCGTCATAAATTGTAATTTGACATTTTCAACTGACCACAAAGTAACAATATATGAGGTCAATTTGTCCACACAAGTTATGAAAATCTAAGGAAAAAGGGCAAACACAAGTGCAGTCGAGATAGAAAGTTAAACGTTGTGTTAAAGGAAAAATACCGAATGAAATAAAAGTGATCGGAAAACATGCATTTCAACTCTGCTTTCTGTTGGAAAATTGAACATGACATCCTTATATATGAATCGTCCTTAAGTATTTCCAGCTAAGCGGGAAGTTCATTGTTCAGGCTTTAAATTGATTTGTCACTTGTCATTAAGAGATTATAAAAATAGCAAAGTTCCTCGTTATTACTTCGTTAAAAACCCTCAAAAAATATTTCTTTACTCAACAAATTGCAAATTTGAGTGAATTCCTTGTTTTATCAATCATAGCAAAGGAGATATTTTTTTCCTAGAGTTCCTTTTTGATTTCATCTCTGAGAGAAAATAAAAAGGAAAATCAAATTTTGTAAAACCAACAAAATGTTGTGAATTCCTTAAAGCCCTTTTCCACAGTCTGCCAGTTATAGTTTGTTGTTGCGTTGTTGTATTCAAACTTTTTCTGGTAGATTTTGTGGCTTCAACTTATAGTTGCGTATTTCACTTGGCTTCAAAAAAAAAAAGGGAGAAGAAAACAAAATCGAAAGAAAAAGAATAGAAGGAAAAGCAAATACAAACACATACAAATTTAAATACGATATCAGAAACACAAATACAACTCTTCACGCAATACATGAGTAAAGATTAAAAGCAGAGAAAGAAAAGAGAGAGAGAGAGAGAGAGAGAAACGAAACTAAAACCAACAGAACAAATGCTTACAAATTAAGTAGCGCATAAGCAATGCAAAACAATAAAAAGGAGTTAGAGTTAAGGAAACTTCAGTTGCCTCTCTCGGTAATCTTCTGCTTTGATTATGGTATTTGTATGTGTCTGTTTTAATTTCTGTTCCTCCTTTTTTTTATTGGTATTGTAGTATGTAGGAACAGAATACAACATTGCGTATGCTATTGCAGCGTTACTTCTCACTCTCTCTCCGTTATATATATAATAAACCGTTTATAGGTGCAAGAGTTCAGCAACTTTACAATCTATTGTGTTGCACTGAATCTCTCGTGGGTGCTCGTAGTTACTTACTCTATTGGCTATTAAAACTCTTCAGTCTGGATTTCTTCTCACACTACTTATGTTGTGTATGTTAATTTTAAGCATAAATAGCGGCGGGACCTACTGTTTAAAGACGACTCTCAATAAATTTTAGAGAAGCATTTTATGGCAATATGGGAAGATGTCTGAGCAAAAGCTTGAACCCTAACCTCTCGTCTAATAAACCAACAGACCACCTCGTAGACTGCAACGACTTCTGCACTATTACTACGATCTGAATAAATATGTATATAGAGAAGACTTCTCGCCTCGCTTTAATTTCTCTTTTGGCGAGTATGTCCAACTAAACTTCTCTACTCCGTTCCCTTGCAATTGCAGTCGTATTCTGTTCTTGCACTAAGAGTATGCATATTTTCATTAAAGTACGCAAAATTTTGTTTTTTCTATCCCCTTTGCTTACGTTCATTAAGGATTTTTGTTAAAACCAAATTTTTTCCTTTAATATTTGCCAAAGTACAATAGAAAAGCAAAACAAACGAAAAGCGAAACATTTCCAAAACTAAACAAACGTTATTAAAAATTTTTCAAAGTATGAAAAAAGGAATAAAAAAAATTATGAAAAAAATTTAAAGTCTGAGCATTTCAAACTGTATCCTACAATGTTTGTGTATTGTTTCTAAAACCACAAGGCAAAATATTAAAAAAAAAGAAAAAAACAAAATATTTTTTAAACCGAAATTGCTACGGTTTGTCTTCACACAAGACTGACTGCACTTCACTACTACTGTCGCCTGCTTTGCCATGCCTTTTATATGACAGAATAAACAGTCTGATAAACAGTTCTCGAAATCTCTATATACATATGTAAACATCGTTGTTTACATTTATTATCGTAGTGTTGTTTGTGTATTTTTGTTTACTTGTTTACCATTTTTTATGCTGGCGTTTGTTGTACTATTAAGCAGTACGAAAATTTGAAAAGAGGTTTGCTTACTGCATTGTTTTTTAAGCGATGTAAAAGTAAAACCAGTAGTATCTTTATATTCAATTTTCTCATGTTTTGGAAACTTTATTTTCTTCCTATTCGGTGTAGACTGTACATTACACAAATTCAAATACATACTTATTTTCAATTATGCCAAAGGATAGGCTTGAAATCAATGTTAAATTTTCGATATGTTCCAAATAAAGGAACTACGGATGAGATTTTCCAGACGGATTAATAAATTTTTTCAATTGCAATTGTTGAAAAAGCAAGGAGAATCGCGACAGTTCATCTTCTGAGACGTATTCATTCAAACACGCTTTATTACAAATAAGACTGGAAAAGAGATCCACAAGAAATTAAAAAAATAACAAGATACAGGGAGAACAGACATAAAGATAGGAAGTGAATGTTGCACGAACCCTTCAACTAATACAGCAACTGGACATTTTTAGGGCAACAGTTTAAAGTAGACTCCGAATGAGAGATTTTTGAGAAACTTTTCATGGTAATTTTACTTACTTTCAGAGTTTTTTTGCCAGAAAACTGATGAGAAGAAATCTCAGATGAAATATTTCTTCATATGTATGTTATGTCTGACCTGGGGTTATAATCGTCACCTTACGTCTCATAAGCCAACACAAGCTCATCATCCTTATAAAACGTGTGAACAGCAATGACCGCTGCTAAATGCTAAATGATGCGCTGCTGAATGTTGCACGTTAAGCGTGAGTATTGCCATCCAGATTACTTATTCCCCCATTTTCCTTTATAACTATGGTGTGTTCAATAGAGATCAGCAATGAATCGTTTTTTCGCTACTCATAAGCACTCATGAAACTTTGAGTATAAGGGAGTCAATAATATTGAAATTTAACTATGTACTCACTGCAACGTTGATTTATAAGTTACAGGTTGCAATGAGTATGCGTACAACGTTGACATCAAACTCATACCATTCGAAATATGTATGTTTGATTCATAAGCCATTTGGATCATTTAGATTCATAACTTTAAGAAAATACTTTTAAATGATTCGAGTGACTCCCGAGAGAAATAGGCCGTAATCCTGACTTTAAGGCTTGCAATGGCCAATTATGTATGACTCGCGAATCATTTATCAAAATTTACAGTCTAAGTTGTTGTTAGGCATTTACAACAAAAGAAAACAGACACATAAGCAAAAAAGACAGAGCAGCAAGCAGAGCAAACACACAACCTTCTAGTGAGTATTTTAGTGTTCGTACGGGATTCATATTTATTTTGTGAGTGATTCGTGTATATGTTGAGTTATGAAGAGTCGAAATCAACAACATCATACGCGTTGTTAAGTACAAATATGATGAGTATTTCAAACTTTGAATATGATTAGAGGTTCCATGATATTAAAATAAGTATGAATGCGTATAAGCATTCGTAACTATGAATATAATTCGATTCTACTCATCTTTTTGAATACTCATTACCGATCTCTGATGTACATGTACTGTATCATACGGATCATAAAAATCAAGTACGTGCACGTGGCTTATAAAGATAGAAAAATTGCCCTTTTTCGAACTTTTGTAACAACCCTTGCCCTTAACATCCCATTGTGCATGTTTAGCATGATGAATTTCAAACGGTTGCAATTAATCATTGAACCTTAAAGCAATTGAAATCAATAGGATTTAGTTTTTCATTCATTTATTTATTTATTTATTTAGTTGTTTACTGCCAAAAAAAAAAAAAAAATGAGAAAAAGGAACACAAAGAAGTAAGTAAGACCCATAGGATTTTAAACACCAATGCCAACTGACGATAATAGTAATTTTTTTTCTTTTTCTGCTGCTTTTGGCCATTACAAATGAAACGAGATGAAGCCGCAAATAAGTTGGAAAAAATGAAAAAAAAAAATGAAAAAATAGCAAGAGAAAGAAAAAGAAAAACTCTGTAATAAATTTTAAAACTGTTGCCGCTGGTAATACAACCAACAGAAAAAATAAAAAAAAAAACAAAAAATTGTAGTAAAAATACTTGAAACTATTTATGAAGCGTGGATAAGAGGCTGATGCTGAAACACAGGCTACGGAGGCTACAGTTGCACTTGCAGCGGAAGCTAAACTCCGTGTTAATTTATCATTTTTGCTGATGTTGGAAGGCATTTTAAGCAGTTTTTTTCTTCATTCATTTTCATTCATTCATTCTACTTTTGCTGCTCTTCTGCTGTATTTAATTTATTCAAGTAAATGAGTTTGTATGTGTGTGTAAGTGTAAATAAGTTTTTCTATTTTAATGGAAATGTTGTTGTAGCAGTTGCATTTTGTATCCATTTTTTGTAAGGGATTTTCGGTTGAAAAATAAAAATAAAAACGGAAAATTATTTCCAACTATACATGCCAACAACAACAACAACATTTCTCTTTTTTTAAAACATTACAATTTATGATTATCATGATTATTATTTTATTGTGGTGAATATTGTGTTGGGGTATTGCTGCTATTGCAGCTTTTACTCTGCGGTTTTTATGGTATTGGTTAGCTATGCTGGCTGGCATAAGTAACACCAATAGCACCCATTCTCTATAAAAAGCTTAATAAGACCAAACTCCAGCACATCCCTACTCTCTGCTCTTTACAATTCAGGCTAAAATTATTGTATTTTCAGTTGCAACAGCAAAAATACGATTTTTTTTCTTTTAATCCTTTCGTATTTACTATGTATGTATGGTTCGTATGTGTGTGTGTATTTAATGCGAGTGCAATACAGTTTCATTATGATTTAAAATCTCTTTATCTGACTCTCTAAAGGATTAAAATGTTAAACTGTGTAGTAGTTTTTGTGTTTTTTGTTTGGGTGTTACGTTATGTATGTTAACCAATTGCATATTTTTTTTTTTTATGCCTCAGTGTAGACTACTTAATAAAGAATCCATGATGGTTTATGGTACTGGTACTATTTTAATAGCAAACTTATGCCCCAAATAGTAGATTAAATGAAAATGCGCTCAAAATATTGTTTAAATGGATAATTCGCAAATAATAAGCACGGAAAACAGAGAGAAGTAGCAAGTTTTGCAACTCATTTATAATTTCTACATCAATTTTTTAATGAATATTTCCAAAAATTTCTAAATACGTAGTGAATACTACAGTGAGCGTTAACAGAAACTGCATACTATGAATAAAATTCTAACAATCACCAAACTCAACTTTTACTACTTAAAGAGAGTGCCCGAAAAAGTTTGACAATATTTCGATATTTCTTGTAATTTTTTGTTTGCTTCAATTTAAAAAAACTGACAATAAAATAATTTTAAAATAAAAATAACGGTAATTTAGGTTAGGTTAGGTTAGAGGACGTGTACTTGTCAATTAAGACAAGTACAGTACCCGGAGGTCGAATTGACCCATTGTACAACGTCCTTAAAGAGGAAGGATAAGAGAGGGAATAGGATATAAAGGAGAGGATATAGGAAAGGGAGAATGGGAAGCGGAGAGGTCACATAGACCCAACAAAGAAGGGAGAGCGCGACTACCCTGATGAAGCCCTAGCGCCTCTCAACCAGCCTAAGCCACTAATGAATCTGTGGAGAGCCTTGATGTCGGCTCTCGACACAGAGTTCAAACTCTCAAAGAAGGCCCTTCCAAGGGCGCAACATGCCCTGCAATAGTACGGCTGACAACCAACCTTAATCTGGCCTTATCCAAGCCCAGCAGCCAACTTGTTCTCTTACACAGCAGGCCATAGACATCTAGAGACAAAACAACCCGATCCGTTCCCCCAACGTCTCTGCTCTTCCTCCCCGACCCATCCATTGATGAGACCGTAGAGGTGCAGACCGGGGGTCAGGACCAACTATTAAATCGCCCCCAGAGAACGAACCTAACCTAGTGAGGGCATCCGCCGTCTCATTGCCCAGTATTCCGCTATGACCTGGAACCCAGCTAAGACGGATACGGTCTAGTTCAAAGGTCCTCAACGACTCCTTGCACTTGCGAACGAGCCGTGATTTGCACCAGACCGACTCAATGGCCCTAAGGGCAGCCTGACTGTCAACGAAGATCACGTAAGATTCCGAATCTGAAGCTGGGCCACCAGCTATGGCCCCAATAGCCTTCAAGATTGCGAAAATCTCCGCCTGGAAAACGCTGTGGAGTTCAAGACCGAGTTCCCTACAGAAAACCCCAGCACCTGTACATCCACCTTACTTAGACCCATCCGTGAAGATGGGTATACCTCTCTGTCCCTGGAGTACCCCACCATTCCATTGTGCTCTTTCCGGTATAAGTATCCTTAAACCGGGCAGGAACATAGCCTCAGGCGCAATATAATCGGTGGCTTTTTCCGAAAGTCCATATCTCCCGTCGGTAATTTATTAATGTATATTTTTTTAATGTGCACTTTCTTTTGACGCTCACTGTATTATCTTCCGAACATCTCTTTCAGCCATACGACGTGGACGAACTGGGTGTTAACGGGCTGAACAATGTCCATGTTACACCTTCTTATTGCACCGAATGCTCAAATCATCACCATCTCTCATTGTACCGCAGATCTTACGTAGGACTTTTCTCTCGAACACTCTCAAGATTGCTGCATCGGTGCTTAATAGGGTGTATGCTTCTGTGAGGTAAACAAACACGAGAAGGATGAGGCATTTGTAGAGTATAAGCTTCGTTGTACTAGATAGGTCTCTAAGAGACTAGACTATTCTGCGGTTGTTAAGTAATTATTTCGTTGTCGTAGTCTAGTAGGTAGTATGTATGCTTATGAGACGTGGATCCATGGTTCAAAAACCAGGTTAGACATTTCCGCCAAAACGATATTCTTCTCATCAGATTTCTGGCAAAAACTCTCAGAGTTAAATAAAATAGAAATGAAAACTGTAGGTATAAAATTTATATATAAAAATTAACGCACATAACAAAAGTGGTGTGAGAAGCTATGTCGTAATCCTGACGGAAGGGTTGTAATGACTACTTGTGTATGTATGTGACCAAATAGACATAATTGAAATCGCAGCACCTGCAGCAGCACCATTATCGTTGTTCCGTAATGCGAACGATAATGTACCAGATTACAATTGTAGCAGAAAATGACGGAAAGGTTGTGTTATTTACCATTCTATCGCTAAAAGTTGAATTTGGTGATTGTTAAAATTTTATCCATATTCTACATTCTTTTGACGCTCACTGTGGGTATTTGATTCGAGTATTAACGGAAGTCGGCGTGGGAGACGAACTTGTCAATGTTGGAGGCACCAAATTGATGATCATCGATAGCGAAGCCGCTTAAGAAGCAGAAACGCCTGGAAGGATGTGTTAAGACTATGTTCAGACATGCACTTTTATTGTGTCAATATTCGGTTACTTGAGTACAATATTCTAAGTGTTCAGATGTAATAAAGGGTCCGCGAAATAACTTTTTTTTTTGAAAATGTTAAAAAAAAAACTACTGAATATTTTCTCAAATTTCTTTTTTTATTTGAAAGCACAATACTTCCGGTTAATAATGGAGAATAATTTTATTCAAATAGCTGCCTCGGCTGGCCATGCAGTAGCCTACACGATCGGTCCAATTTTTAAGCACATTATCGATTGGGTGCAGCTGTATTTCACCAATGGCTTCCTTTAAAGCGTCAATTGTCTCTGGCTTGTCGGCGTAACACTTATCTTTGACGGCACCCCACAAATAATAGTCCAACGGTGTCAAATCGCAGCTCCGAGGTTGCCAAACGGCACTGCGGCTGATAATGCGATCTTCAAAAACAGGGCGCAAAACATCGAGTGTAGCTTTGGCTGTGTGGCACGTAGCGCCGTCCAGTTGAAACCAAATGTTGCCAATATCCTCCTCTTCAATTTTTGTGAACAAAAATTCGGTCAACATGGCCCGATAACGATCGCCATTGACTATAACGGCCACTCCTTGCTCATTTTCGAAGAAAAATTACCCAATTATGCCTCTGGACCAAAATCAGCACCAAACAGTGACTCGTTTTGGGTTCGTCGGCTTTTCAATGCATGCGTGCGGGTTTTCTGTGCCCCAAATGCCACAATTTTGCTTGCTTACATACCCGCCAAGATCAGAATGAGCTTCATCTGAAAAGATGATTTTTTTTTGCCAAAATCGGTATCTTCTGTAGGCTACTCGTGTAGGCATTTCAACAACATTGTTTTTATTTTGTTTTGTTTGTCGTTGTTGTTATTTGAGTTTTCAAATATCAACAGAAAGTGTTCAGAAAATTGTAATATGCTCACTGAACGTACTTATAACAGTGCTGTATTTTAAGTTTTACTCAATATTATAACAATTTGCGTATTTATTGCGCAATAATTAATTGAAACTTTATATGAACTATTGAGCTCAATAATAGCGTTTATTGAGATTTACGCAATAAAAATGCATAGCTGAACATAGTATAAAGCAGACTGAAAGCCAAGGGGCAATTAAATAGCTAAGTAAGTAACCCGTAGATTCGCTCATATTGAAAGTGAATAATTTTTAAATCTCATGCCATTCATTAACATTCTAAATTCTATTAAACTAATGCGCCTTGAAGAAAACTTTTAATTAATTTTGTTTTTAATTGAATTAAAATTCTTCGTTATTTTTGATAAAACGAAAGTATGAGAAAACTGCCACACATTCATCATACAAACGAGAGTACTCGTCACATTTTTAAAGGCAGAAAAAAGAGGAAAAAAACAAGGAAAAGGAATGTTAAAGTGAAAGTAAATTCTAATTGCAAAGTTTTTCTCTGTGCTTTTTCAGTGCTTCTAAAATGGACGGCAACAAAAAAAAAAAAAAAACAAACGACAGGAAAATAAAATGTTGATTAAAAAATGCATAATTAAACGTACCAAAGATATGTTAAACTCTCCACAGCCATAGCCATAGCTATAGCATAGAGTATATTTGTTGTTATTGTTGTTAAATAAAAAATATTCAAAATTTATAACAAAA
Source organism: Sarcophaga rosellei (assembly GCA_930367235.1). NCBI lineage: Eukaryota > Metazoa > Arthropoda > Insecta > Diptera > Sarcophagidae > Sarcophaga > Sarcophaga rosellei. The sequence goes on along the minus strand of OV884017.1, from coordinate 7,583,599 downwards.
AATAAGAAAGAATAACATTTAATACCTTATAGTTAAAGAAAAACAAGAAAATTCTTTTTTTTTTTTTAATTCTTCAGTTCATGAATTTTTTATACGATTTTTTTTTGGGACTCTCACGTTTAAGCAAATAATGCTACACAACTTGTCTTGACTTTCAAAATATTACAACAACAACAACAACAACAGTACAATATAAAAAAGTCTAAGAAAAAAGTGCCTTAACGTCTAACACCCAAGCAACTTCAAGACGAAGAAAAATTGTTAAAAAAAAATGAAAAGAAAAAGGAGATTCTTTATATTCCAAAGAAAACACAGAAACTGTGTAAAAAAAAAAGAGAAAAAGAAAAATAAGAAACTTATTTAAGAAAAACGAAAAAAAAGGAATGAAAAGAAGTGAAAAAACAAACGTAAAACGTAATATTGAACAAATACATGAAGAAAAGCGCTGAAAAAAGGGAGAAAAGCAAAGAGAAAAGGAAATAAGTTTAGCCAAACTTGTAAAAACTTATTTTCTTCATAATCTTATATCACCTTGCAGCCACTGAGCAAATAATAACTTGTTTGCAAGCAACATTATATGCACTATGGCTCGTAATCAGTAATAATAACAGAATTGCAAACAAGCATAGTGTACCAAGTATTGGATATGAAAATTATATTCTGAATCTTTCGTCGCCAATATAAATGAAATCATTGTACTTAACCCACACAACTGGGTTTCACTACATAATTATTGTGAAATAAAACGGCCTCCCAGGTAATACAATTGCTGTGAACGCTCTTATGGCACCCTATTATGGTTTATGGTATGCTTTTGCTCTAGTCCTACAAACTACCGGAGCTTTTGCTGAAAGCGCTTGGTCTTCAGCTTATCAGCTTATGCTCGGTACAGACAGCTTATCAGCATGCAGCACTTCAAATGCCTTCTTTGCCGGCGACTTAACACTGGGCAAACATGCAGTAGATTAAATGCATACACACATAATTGGTTATTACAACTGTACAGTCACGATTAAGACCGAGCTTCTCACACCACTTATATTATGTGTGTTAATTTTCTCCATAAGCGGAGCGACCCACAGTTTAAAGTCGACTCCGAACTGCAGATTTTTTAGAAAATTTCCATGTCAATTGTATTAATGGTCAGAGTTTTTGCCACAAATCTGCTGAGAGGAAGTCGCCGTATATTAAAATTTCTTTTTTTTCAAGATGCCTAACCTGGGGTTTGAATTGTGGCCTCGCATCTCATAAGCCATCACACTACCTACTAAAAAACGGTGACTTCAATAGATTAAATCGATCAATGAAATGTTCGCTGGTTGCTTGAAATCTTATCATTTCTCCACTGAATATCGCTGTGGCTTAGTGTCTTTAGCATTTGAATATTTCATTGTTTGACCATCTCGTCCCAAGACTTAAGGGGGTCGAAATCATTTCTAATCTCTCTTATCTGTATTCCCTGCCTCCTGAAAGCAGTCTGGCTATGAGAAACTAAGTTAATATCTCTACAAGTGATGTTGTCATTCTAGACAACAACCACCGTAGCCTCTATGGCAGCCTTTTTCGCCACTATAATGGCAGTGGTCCGGTAAATTTATCGCGTGGACTCTGCCTACACCATCGAGCCACCACCAAGTCGCTTATAACTTACAGCTCGATTTTGTCAAAAAAAGTCCATGAAAAACTGAATTGAGATGCCTTTACGAAATGCCTTAATCCTCAGTCAAGAGAGAAAAATGAGCCATTTTGTGCTCCTCTCAGCCAGCTAAGGCCAGCAGTCAAATCATGCCACTATTCTAACCAATAATATCGCTAAAGAATTGGACTTATTTATTAGCCTGGATTTTCTGTCGGTACCCGTTCTAGAGTTTATGTCCACAGTACAGTCTCTTGGTAAATTCTTGTACTTAGAGATACAAACAACAATCGAACAAGCTGACATTTCCCAATGAAATAGAGGCTGAGGGCAAGTTTAATCGTCGATATATTGTTTGATTGTCGGTATACTGTCGGATTTCCACCCGGAAATCTTCTGATAGCACACACAATAACCGTTAACCCATTCAACTTCGAGTCTGTATCTGTGTATTTCCAAAGATTATGGAGAAGTCTTTAGCTTTGTAAAGCAGTAGTTGTAGTCTTTGACTAACATGTCCTACTTAGGCTAGAAGTTCATCGACCTTAACCTGCTTGCATCAAGGGTTATCTGCCGTTATAGGGGTAGGAGGTAGTAGGAAGCCAATTTTACATTAAGTAACGTCCCCTCGTATATAAGAATGGCAGACGTCGTTCTTACACTGTCTAGAAACATTATTAAGCAGCGGCTACCCACCAAATGGTTCAAATATGTGGCCAATATGTGTCTGAAAGTTTGGTATTTTGTGTACAGGTAAAGTGTGGCACATTTCTGATCCTCTTGAGAATATTTTAACTCGAGGATAATCCTCAAGGCATTCGACTGTGGAGGAAAAAAGGAGTTTATTTCTCCCCAGCCTCGGAGCGATTGGTTCTCTGAATCTTAGATATTCTAGTGAACAGCATGAGTTTTTCCAAAACCAAGTGAAGGACGTAAAACCTTTAAGACCTCATGTTTTTTTTTATTAAAAATGTATCAGAAAACAACCGGAAACTATAATTGTGTTTTCATTTCATTAAAAAGAAAAAAAAAATACCAATAAAATAAACAAAATTTTGTTGAGCAAAATTTTTGCGTGAACAACCCATAGTGCAACTACTAAACAAAAGTAAACAGCACAACGCATTTGCAAATACGAACACGAGTATCCAAATAAACATAAGAAAGTTTTTCTTTAAACTACAATACGAATAAAAAGGACAATAATATCTAAAATAGCAGCAACAACAAGAATTACAATTACAACAAAACAACAACTCAGTGAAACACAATGAAAGTTGAATGAAGAAAAGAACTGAAAAAAATTGGAAAAAAAAAAGAATTTTGAAATTTACATTGTAAATAAAGATTAGAAAAACAATAACAGCAACAACAACAACAAATGCAAATTAAATACAACAAAATGTAATAAAAGAAGGCAAAGAAGAAGAAGAAGAAAAACTATAGAAGAAGAGTAAAATTTTTTAAGCAACAAACACTTTTAAAATTACAACAACAAAAAATTAAGAACAAAAAAAAAAGGAAGGCAAGGGGAAAAGAACAATTTTATTATGAAAATATTTAAAACATGACAACAATGACAGTGAGATGTTGACGATGAACAAAAAACAACAACAGCAGTAGCAACATCATTCCACAAAAGGCTGAGTATGATGATGATGGAGATGAGGATGAGAATGATTATGACCGTGTTTGGTGTTCTAATGACGGAGAATGAAAATGTTTTTCCTGTTGAATATAACAACGAGGCTTCACCACCACCAACACTCTCGACGACCGGAAAAGGTGTACGTGCTATAAGCAAAAATAACTGAATTTATTACAAAGACCAAGAAAAACATGCGTTCCTTTTTTTTTAGAAGAGTAATGATGGCGTTCGGTAGTTGGTGGTTCACAGTTTGTGGCACACGGAACTGTTTCATTAAAATTGACGCACAACCATCAATTCATGATGGCAGCCGGGAGAGGAAGACAGAGGACAGAAGACATTGAAAGAAAAAGCATGATTTTGAATGGCAACGAAACATAATATGCCACCAACGATTATATTCTCTATTATTGCTTAAGAAATAGAATGAAAATAAAAGAAAATGAAAAAAATTATAAAAGAAATGAAACGTAGGCAATAAAAGACAACCAAAGAATAGGGCCACCAAGCCATGAACCATAAGCCACGAAGACTGTACATGAAATCAAAAGTAAATGAATAGACGTCATACATAATAATGACAATGGCAATGGCAAAGGCAATGACGACTCATTTTAAAACTGAAATGAAACAGATTCCCAACATCTTTGTTATTTAAAGGAACAAAACATTTTTTTTCATGAATACAAATCCATTTCATTTCCTTGTTTCTTTTATTATTTGCCACTCTGTAGCTTAAATCTGTAGCTTATTCCAGTGCCAAAAAAAACTTTAATTTGATAAATTTATTATAATTGTAATATAACAACAACAATAACAACAAAAGCAAAGATTTTAACTCTCTATTATTAAGCAGACAATGGGAAATTATAGTTTCATCAGTGACATCATCATTACCAAAATAATGACGAGAGTAATTGTAGTTTAGCTTGACATTGCCTTGACAATGATTTGGTATTTAAAGTGAAACTGAAACCGAAACTTATCTTGGCAGGAATTAAAATTTCTTGTTTCTTTTTTTCTTGCAGAAGAACATTAAGGGAATCATTGTTATTATCTTTGGCTTAGATTTCTTAAGAGAAGAAACATTTTTGAATTTTTTAATTTTCGACCGAGCCGACTGATTACCCTTAGCCGGGTTATTGCTGTATAAATTAATGAAGAAATATTAACAAGAAATATTCTTTATAGTGGTAGGATAGTATTTCGTGTGTGCTGATAACAGGTGCTTGATTATATACATACATATGTATGTACACACCAGGGGTCAGTAATGAGTATTCAAAAAGACACGCATTCATACATATTTTAATATCATGAAACCTCTCTACTCATATTCAAAGTTGGAAATACATACATAATTGGCCATTACAACCTTTAGCCAGGATTACGGCCTAGCTTCTCAACACCACTCATGTTGTGTGCGTTAATTTTATACATGAGTGGCGGGACCTACAGTTTAAAGTCGACTCCGAACGACAGATTTTTTGAGAAGCTTTTCATGGCAATTTTTACTCTCAGAGTTTTTGCCAGAAATCTGCTGAGAGGAAGTCGCCGAAGAAATATTATTCATGTTTTCGTTTTGATGTCTGACCTGGGATTCGAACTCGGGCCTTTCGTCTAATAAGCCAACACAATACCTACTAGACCACGGAGACTTGGTACAGGGATCATCAATCATAAAAACATGTATTTGTAAGTATGAAAAGTAAAGAAAAGAAAGTAAAGTTGAAAATACTCATCATATTTGTATTTAACAACACGTATGATGTTATTGATTTCGACTCTCCATAACTCAACATATACACGAATCACTCATAAAATAAGTATGAATCGCGTACGAACACTAAAATGCTGTTCTTGCTGTTCTGTCTTTTTTGCTTACGTGTCTGTTTCCTGTTTTTGTAAATGCAACAACAGCTAAGACTGTAAATTTTAATGAATGATTAGCGAGTCACTCGAATCATTTATAAGTACTTTTCTAAAGTTATGAATCTTATGAATCGAACATATTTCGAAGGGTATAAGTTTGATGTCAACGTTGTACGCATACTCATTGCAAACTGTACTTATAAATCAATGCTGTAGTGAGTATGAATGAATCACAGTACATAGTTAAATGTCAATATTGTTGGCTCTCACTTATATTCAAAATTTCATGAGTGCTTATGAGTAGCGAAAAACCGATTCATTGTTGATCTCTGCATGGTACTAAGAAAATAGCAGATACTGGTTACGCATACACAATATTAACTCAGGGAAATCAATTCACATTAATCATACGCATCACTGTGGAACAGGTCTTTACGATATAAGTATAAAGTGAGCGAAATAACAATTCATTGCTGATCTCTGATGCATACATAATAGGTCATTACAACCATTTAGTCTGAATTAGGACTTAGTTTCTCACACCATTTATGTTATGTGTGTTAATTTTATACCTGAATGGCGGGATCTACAGTTTAACGTCGATTCCGAAAGGCAGATATTTTTGAGAAACATTTCATGGCAATTTTATTTCATTTATTCTCAGATTTTTTTCCAGAAATCTGCTTAAAGGCAGTCGCCGAACAAATATTTTTTCATATTTTGTTTAATTTGAGATGTCTGACCTTGGGTTTGAACCGTGGCTTCACGTCTAATAAGCCAACACACTACCTACTAGACTATGGCGACTTCAATGCTTGATTACCGTCGTCAATATGCAGGAAGGCAATACCACAATATCTGAACTAGAAAATGGAACCATAAGCCCTAAAAATAACAAAATACCTGGTATTGATTGTATGTCTAACGAGCGGATCAAAGCAGATCCCGAAATAAGCGTCCCAGTCATGTGTTCTAACACTGTATCTGAATTAGTCTCAACAGCTAATTGAAGGAGTGACTTATAATTGAAATTAATGTAAAACCTAGAGATTAATTGCCTGTTGAACCGTGATCAACAAGATAATTGCGAACAGTTTTTGCTCACAACATTCACAGCGTATAAGCTAGTTTACGCATCAACACATATGATGTTGATAAAAGCATTGTTTTGAGAATAATCACAGCAACGCATGGGTGAATATCAAGTGCTAGGAGGGAATTATGGTAGTTAATACCGAGCAGCATTTTAACAGTTGTCAGGGCATAGGCTTAACGGAGACATTGTGGGGGTACGTTATAAAGTTTGAGGGGAATACAAGAGATTTTATTGTCTGAGTTAAGGCAGATGAGATAAGGCAAATTCGAATAATTTTACATCGGCAACAACAGGAAATCGAAAACATATATACAGCTATGGACATTAAATTAGCACAAAATCCATATATACTCTGATTGTGATTTTTTTCTCACTTGAATCGCAATTAGGCCAATTGTTTTGGTCTGCAATGTTGCACGATGACATCTAACTGTTGTTTAACAAAAAATATTAACATTATCGTATATATTTTTTGTTTTGACTGCTAATTTGTATCGGTCCCTAAATTCGAGCTGGACAGTAAATTAGCACAACCTGCCTAAAAGTGTTTTAGGTACAAGTTTTGTTCGAGTATTTTTATTCTTACGGTATATTCTTTTAATTTTGTGGCTTTTGAAGTAATTTCTGAAAAAAATGGTACGTGGAAAAGATTGCTCACCAGAGGAGAAGCGCATTATCTTTAACTTGTGGCATGATGGGAAAAATCTGGCTGAAATTCCCGAAATTTTGAATTGCTAGCGAAAAATGATTTATAACGTCATCATTTCCTTCAAACCAAACATAATAATGTCGCAGAAAACAAAAATTGAAGGCCACGTGTCAAGAAAACAAACAGAAATCGTTGACCGTGCTATTGTCCGGAAGTCAAAGGAGGCGCCTTTCATGTCGTCAGTCGATATTTTGAACAAAATTAACTCCCAATTCAGGTTAAATTTATCGGACAGGCTCCTATAACGACGTCTTAATCACAGAAAGCTATTTGGAAGCTCTTGCCGAAAGAAGCCACTTCTACCAAAAGAAAAATATACTCAAGCGTTTAACGTTTGCTCGCATCCACAATGATAAAGACCTCCCATTCTGGAAAAAAACATTTTGGAGTGATGAAACAAAGGTAAATCGTATCGGACCGGATGGTAGAGTGGTTTTTCATTGGCCAAAATGTAAGACATTCAATCCACGCTATGCTCAAAGGACCATAACGCATGTTCGAGGAAACACAATGGTGCGGGGAGCGTTTTCAAGGCACGGTGTAAGTCCCATTGTAAAAATTAATGAAAAAATGGACTGTTATCTGTATTTGGACAATATAAAGAACAAAATGGAACCATAAGCTTTTAAATACATGCCAGTTTTATTCATATTTATGCAAGATAGTGACCCAAACTCACATCTAAGCAGGCAAAGGATTGATTTTATGGAGAGCACATTCCCGTTTTAGACTGGCCGGCTCAAAGTTCTGACTTAAACTCAATTGAAAACCCCCTAGAACGATGTGAAATGTACAATTGCTCAACAAAAGTACAAACATTTGGACGATTTGTGCATTAGAATACGGGACGCTTGGTACTCGATTCCCAAAGAACATTCCCGAAGAACATTGTCCCTTAGATGCCACGCGGCGCTTGAAAATAGGGGCTACTCTACTAAATATTAATCAAATAAGCTGAAAGCATTAATATTTTTACTATTTATTAAAGCACATCATTTTTATTACAGAAATTTTAATTTGTGCTATTTTACTGTCCAGCTAAAATCTGGCGTTTGATATGTTTCAGGTCTTAATGAGCAGACGACTGGCAATATCGTCAAAATTTTTGTTTCTTTTTAAAGAAGAATATGTATTTTAAATTCCTATGTTTAAATTTTTTTATGAGTAGACCTAAAATACTATAAAAAATATGATTATTTTTATGACGAAGTTTTGTGCTAATCTAATGTCCATGGCTGTATATATTTTGCTATCTGGAATATCAGATAACATCATCTTAGGACTGAAAGAATTGGTTATGAATGGCATCCATAAAATCATCCCGAGTCTATGGTCAACAAAATCATATTTTGTGAAACTCCAATAACGTCCTGGACGCAAATGAGTAACTGCAAAAGAGTCTTGAGAACAGATTGAATAACTGAAAGCATTTCTGTGCTACCCTTTCGCAGAATTACCACCATTTTCAGTCAATACTGAAACTGAAGATTAGCTGCGTCATTGCTCACGGTCACTTCAATGTATGTGAGCTCTGTATCACCTTATTCTTGCTTCCACAACATTGAGCATTTATGCCTCATTGCTTAGCCATTTTAGATCCGCTACTCATTCTATCCTGCCCATAAAGGTCACTCTGTATCTTTAAACGAAACTGAAAAAAGCGCCGACTTTCTTAAATTTCACTCATCTATTAATAGAGGTTGCCTTCATAGCAGAGTTCACTTCCAACCAACACTTTGCAGACAAACTGTAGTACATGGTTTGGATTCAGAGGGATTTTCTTCCATCCTTAACTAGTAATCCAGTAAATTTACCATTGTCCTCAAGCACCTTCAGCCAAACATTCAGTGAGGCTTTTTGACTCTTGCTTGTTTCAGAGGATTTAAATCAATTGACCAATTACCCATGCAAGGATACAATTTTCCTTAGACAGTAAGATACGAAGGCAAATGAAATGAAATTAACTTAAGAATTAGACATTTGCTTGAACACATTTCGTAAACTTTAAGCCATAAACAATATTTCATATTTAATCAAAGAACTTTCGATAGCACAGCCACAATTTAATTCAATTTAATTTAATTGCTGCCTACGTAAACTCTTTATTAAGCTACAAACGGGAGGCAACAGTATTCCCTCTTTTGAACCAGACTGTGGCAGGCTTTAATAGAAATTCCTTGGACTTTATTTTATTATTGATGAGCTTCTTAAAAATGCTTAAACCATCATCATACGATTTGAGTGGCATTTCAAAAGTAATTTAAAAACTTTTAAGCCATATTGCCACAGACAACAGTGGCATTAAGTTACTGTTGCCAAAAAGGATATGCTTGCTGGGGCTTAATTAAGGATATGGAGCGTATAACTACTACGGTTTTCCTTGCAAGAGTTTATGAATCCATGAGCTCTAGAACCAAGTGGCAAAGGAAAAGAAAATCTCATAAATGCTATTTTCATTGCTGTTAATCATATTAAAATATCCTTAAAATTAACAGCCAGGACATACATACATACACTGACGAGTGAAGGCGATAAAAAGGAGAAGTTTATAAGATACAGAGAAAACTTAAATTATTATCACATACATTTTTGCATACATTACCGAGAATTGCAAAGGATGTTAAGAATACTAAATGGAAATTTACTGGCAGTTACAGTTAGGATTAGTTGTAGTGTAAGGAGGTTGGTGTCTGTGCTACTGGTATTAAGCATGACTTTGCTTCCTTTTTTTTCAGTTTTTTCTCCTTTCGTTCTTTTTTTGTTTTTCGTTCGTTAGTTTGTTTGCATGTGTTTATGGCGGAACAACCTTCATCTCTATGGATGTCAAATTAGATGCAAAAGTTACCGTCATAAATGAAAAATGACAGGGCCCCGCTATTAAATTTCAACTAAATTAACTTTAAGGCAGACACTCGTTATTTTTGTCTCCCTTAGTATATTTTTTTTCTTTCTTTTTTCCTTTTCCTTGATCCCATAACTTTCTTATTATAAAGTTAGTGTGTGTTTGTGTGTGTGCTGTACGTGGCTGTCTGTCTGTCCATGACTGCATTAATATGGAAATAAACATTTGGCCAAGTGATTTCTGTTCATTTTCCTTTTTGAACATCATTTTCATCTTACACTGGCTCAGCTCAGCTACTGGCCATTTAAATTCCATCAAGAGTAAATAAATCTTGTGGATAATAAGGCCAACAACAACATGAAAAAGAAGATGATAAAGAAGATAATAAAAAATGAAAAGAAAAACGAAAAAATGAAAACAATTTTAACGCAGATTAGCTTAATAGTATAAGGGCCAGAGCATGAGTTTGCGTGTATGTGTGTGTGTGTATGTGTGTAAGGATAACAGTTTGGCATGCATGTGAAGCAGAAAAGACAGAGAATATCAAATTAAAGCCTACCATTAGGCGCAATATGCAAAGCAGTTAATGAAATGCTTGAAAAGTTGTCCTCTTTTTTCATTCTTTTTCATTTTTTTTATTACATGGCCACACACCACCTGTCTGTTTACATGGTTATAAAATCTTAGTGTGGCCATTTTAATAACCGTTAGAATCAACATAACGGTTACAACCTAACTGTAACGGCTGTTAGTGGCCTTAAGCTTATCTCTAGGCCAAAAAGAAAAAAAGAGAAACAGAAGAGACACTAAAAATCTTTCTTAATAGAATTTAATAGAAAAAAATGTGAGCGACGACCACCTGTACGATTTACGGCATCCACATGCTGCTGCTGCTGCTGTCTCCATATAATCTCGAGCTTGGCCATTTGAAAACCCACAGTGTACGAGTATTTAAATTTTAAATAAAAAATGTTCGTGTCTTTTTCTTACATTCTTTTTCAGGCCAGACATTTGGGCATCATAAAAGCAAAAAGAATCTAATAAAACTTCCAAAAGTATTCCAAAATGAAAGAACATTTTCAACTGTTTAACAGACCAAAAAAAAAAAAGAGAGGAAAAGAATGTCGAATTTTATTGTGATAAAATGAAGAATTTCTCATAACTGAGGGTAATAAACAGGCTGGGATAATAAAATTCTACCATAAAATCATAAAACTCTGATATGGAAACTAGGGGGCGGAGAGGGATAAATATTTCATTTTCTTTAGCTTTTCCTTAGATTTTCTTTTATTTCCACTAAAATAACTTTTTAATAATGATTTAAAAATGAAAATTAAAATTTAAAACAGATAATGTTTGTCTTAAAGTTACTCTAGCCATTTGGATTAACATTGCCCACCCCCCACACAAGTATCATCTAGGCGTTCCTTAAAATTAAGAAGAAAGTTAAAATTTTTTCAAATGAAATAATTTCAAAATTTATTTTCGTTGAACGTCTCAAAAGAAGATAGGAATCTTAGCTGCTGGCCTAAAAAATTCGAATGAACTTTGGAACCTTTAAGAACCTTCAAATCAATCTGTGGCTACTCAAGAAAGCTGCAGACAACAATTCCACACAGCTTAGAACAGACAAATGGCAAAGACATTTCCTAGAACGTTTTGCCATCTTTCGTTGACTCCCCTTTAGTTTCCATTAAGGACCAGTCGTTTCTAGTTTCCCGTTTTTTCTTTCTCAATTATTTCTTCTTTGGAAGCTTCTGATTCCTTTTTTTGGAGACTCATTCTCGTTTTCTGTCTCCTCTTTTGCATCAGTTTTCTATGCTGCACGATGAACTTGCACTTCGCCTAGCACACTTTCCATTACCGGTTGGTTATGGCCTTCACGGTCTGTCAATTCTGCGTTAGAAGGCGATCTGGAAGGTACTGTTTGAGCACTTTCTTTACTTGTTTGTGACGTTTCTGGCGGTGTCATAATAAAAGTGCCTTCCTTAGCTGTTTGAGATGTGTAAGGCATAATATCCTGTGTTTCTCCAAACGAAGCTACCTCTACCAGCTTTTTTTTAAGCCGGCCTTCAAAATTCCTGCAGGCTCATAAAAGACTTTTGGGTAGAAGCATCAGCTGATTAAATAATGATTGGAAGGAACAATTTCTACATACATACACAATTAGTCATTACCCCATTTAGACAGTATTACAACCTAGTTTCTCACACCACTTATGTTGTGTGTGTTAATTTTATAAATGAGTGACGAAATCTATATTTTAAAGTCAACTTCGAATGCTAAATTCTCAGGGTAATTTCATTTACTCTCAGAGTTTTTGCCAGAAATCTGCTGAGAGGAAGTCGCCGAAGAAATATTTTTTTGTTTTTCGTTTTGTTGCAGATGTCTGACCTGGCGTTTGAACCGTGGCCTCACTTCTACTAAGCCAACACACTACATATTAAACTAAGGCGACTAATTCTACAGGAAGAATATTCGCATACAATTCATAATGCAGTTGTCCCAATAAAGTGGTTGAAAAATGCAATTCTCTCACCATATGGATACCGAATCACAGTGAATTTCAGGAAAACTGCAGCACGGACGAATAGGTCGAACACAACCAGCTTATGTACCTTGAATTTTCAATACTAGAAGTAATTTAAAAATAACCTTCAAGCTTGGGATTGACCATGTGGTAAAACATTAGCAAAGCATGAGCACCTTCGGATGCGCGTGCACAGAAAGTCTTCGCAAGCTCCACAGAGGGACAGTGGTTTTCCTTACATAATATAGTCATTACAGCCCTTCAGTCAGGACTATGACTTAGCTTTTCATATCACTTATGCTGAGTGGCGGGACCTACAGTTTAAAGTCGGTTCTGTATAACAAATATTTTTGAGAAATTTTTCATCAATTCTACTCTCAATAATTTTGCCGGAATACTGCCTACAGGAGTGTATATTATGTCCCTCAAGAGATGAAGGGTACGTTTGGAAGCATAACTAAATTTTACATACTTTGTCTTCAAATTATGTTCTCACATGTAAAACAAATTCTTATTCACTTACCTTCTGATATTCCTCTGTATAGACCTCGTTACCGCTGACATATCACAGGCGCCCTTATCGCCCAGTTTACGATTCTCCAAACGGCTGCTGCACGATCTTCCATCCAGCGTGGTATACATCGGACGCCTGGGTATATGGGCCGTGTAAATATTACGTGGTGTTGGTATTTTACTTTTCATCGTACGCGGACTAGGTTCAAAGCCAGAATCTTGATCCCTGGTATTCTGTTGCATATCACTGCCATCGGCTTCTGAACGTTTCCAAGTGCTGCCACTGCCACTGCCACGTGTTTTAGCGCCACTTTTAACACGTTTCTTAAGCCGTCTTTTACGGCCACTGCCATAGTCATAAGGGCTGCCTGTCGATTGTTCGATTCGAAAGCGTTTTTCTTGCTCCACATCTTCTTCATTGGGTTCTAGAACAGTGTGTCCTAAAATATCTTCCGATTGCATGGACTCACCCTCAAAGGGTGACATAATATGGGGTTCTGTTAACACTTTGAATACGGTATTGTCACTCATTTCGTGCTCATCTCGTGGCGAGGGAGATTCTTCCACTTCCAAAATGGATTCATCACTCTTGAGTACCTGGAAACTGGCTTTACGTGCCGGTTCTTCAGCTTCTATTTCAATTTCATCTTCAGCCGAATCTGAGGGCAGTAAGGTAAACGAGCGCCGTGATTCTTGTTGTCGTTCATTTTGCTCGGGTGATTCTGGATCTTGTTTTATTTCATTTTGATTTTCTCCCTGTTTGGTTGGCGTTTCCGATTCCTTGGATGTACTGTTTCTTTTTTCTGTTTCACAGGGCTCCTGTTTATGTTCTGTTTTGCTGGTCTCTTCCCCATTCTCTTTCTGTTTCAGTTCCTGTTTCTTTTGATCTTCAATCTCTTTGGTGTCTTGTGCTGAGGTAGCTGTTGTGGTTGCTGGTTGTATTTCTGGTGGCATGGTCTCTTTGGAAGTTGCTTCGGTTGCTTTGGCTTCAACAGTTTCTGTGGTTTCTTCAGTTTTCTGTGGTTCTACGGCTGACTTTGTTTCAGTTTCGCTGCTGGAAGTTTTGGAAATTGTTTCTGCTGCTATTGGTTGCTCACTAGTTTCTGGTTTTTCAGCTTCAGTTGTAGGCTCTTCGGTTTTTGAAGTAGTTTTAGCCTCCTCTTCCTTAGGTTTTACTTCTATAACCGTCTCTATGCTTTCTTTCATACTCATAGTATCACCTTCCTCCTCTTTAGACTCCTTGGATTTTTCGTTATCTTCAGCCTCCTTTTCTTTTTCTGAAGACATTTCTTCCGAAGTTTTGCCATCTTTCGTTGACTCCTCTTTAGTTTCCATTGAAGAGCCCGTTGTTTCTAGTTCTCCAGTTTTTTCTTTCTCAATTATTTCTTCTTTGGAAGCTTCTGACTCCTTTTTTGGAGACTCATTTTCATTGCCTGCTTCTTCTTTTGCATCATTTTCCTCTGGTGCTCGATGAACTTGCACTTCGGCTAACACACTTTCCATAACCGGCTGATTATGGTCTTCACCTTCGTCCGTCAATTCTGCGTTAGAAGGTGATCTGGAAGCTACTGTTTGTGCACTTTCTTTACTGGTTTGTGGCGTTTCTGGCGGTGTCCTAATAAAAGTGCCTTCCTTAGCCGTTTGAGGCCTGTCAGGCATGACATCCTGTATTTCTACTTTGGAATCTGGCCTTGATTTGCTAGACTCTGTATGTGTTTCAGGTACATTTGCTTTCTCCTGCTCGTTTTCTTTTACTTCCTTTTCGCCTGTGTTATTATCTTCCATGGATTTGGGAACATTTTTTTGTTCCTTTTCTTGTTCGGCATCGGGAGCCTTGTCCTTATCCTCAGGTTCAGGAGCATGGCGCGATTTCTTAGAGGGCGTCGATCTTCTACGCTGTACAACTCTTTGCTTTTTACGTTTGTGATAGCAACAGTTTTCACAGGAATCCTCTGCCTCACCCTCGTCTTCCCATTCACTAGAGCTGGAGTACCTTTCCCTAGACTTACGGCGCCTGATTTCAATGTTGCTTTTCGAACGGCAAATATTACCACAGTCATCTTGGATTTCCAAAGGATCACCACAACTACTGGTGCGCCTTCTTAAGAGATGTCTTTTATGGCGCTGATGATGACGCCGGCAAGTATGGGCATAACGCTGTTCCCTTCTGTAGGTTTGCTCAGTACAACTACAATTGGTTTCCTCACCACCCTCCGAATCGGAACGCTTGAGATATACGACATATTTTTTGGAGTTCGCAAGATCATGGATTTCCTCTTTTTCGGCATATTTTAAAGGTCCGATGATCTCAACAGGAGTATTGGTAAACGGGTTGGCGCGCCTAGCTGCCAGGCGTAGCTTGCCAGAAGGAAGACCACCATGAGACTGTAAAAATTTGGCAGTGGATCTGTGGCCTTTTTGTAAAGCACAATCCAGTGGTGTTATCACCAGGCCTTTATTGTTTCTATACACAGCATTAACATCGGCTTTGTAATCTAAAAGCAGCTTACACAAGTCCGTATAATCATGAGAGGCGGCTATGTGAAGCAGCGAACGACCATCATTGCTCGTGGTATTGACTTGCTTGGGCCTTTGCTCCAGTAACCATTCCACCAGTTCTCTTCTACCAGAAGTGGCTGCCTCATGTAAGGGCAGATCACCTTTGGCATTGCGCAGCCAGAGATTGGCGTTGCGCTCTTTCAGTAACTTGACGGTTTCAAATTGTCCCTTAGCACAACCGCAGTGGGCGGGAGTACGACCCTTACGATCTTGGCGATTGGGATCAGCCTCAAAGTCCAGCAGGCGAGAAGTGGCATCTGCATGGCCCAAAGTAACAGCATAATGAAGCGCAGTACAACCATTAGAGTCTATAAGATCGGTGGGAGCACCACATAAACTAATCAATGTGTCTATGCACTCTGTGTGGCCGCGGGAGGCAGCACAGTGCAAGGCGGTTAAACCGTCTCTGGAAGAAAAAAATTAAATTGTTTTTAATAAAAATTTCCATTCAAAAGGGAAATTTAACAAACTTGTCAGCACTTTCTACACGAGCACCAGCCTTGACCAAGGCTATCACGGCCTTAGCTGAGCCTGCTGAAGCGGCCCATAACAATGGCTGGCGGCCATCTTTATCCTGCACATCAACACTGCATTGGGGATGAGCCAGTAAGATACTTAAAATCTCCAAAGCCAATTTAGATGAATTGTTTGGACTCAGTTTACCCTCATAGCTGGCACCACACATTTGAGCTGCATAATGTAAGGGCGAGCCGCCATTTATATCGGGCGTGGCAACATTAGCACCAGCGGCCAAAACCGAACGCAAAGCACCCACCTCACCACATACTAAAAATGAAGAGAATAATTAGAAACGATTTCCGTTAGGCAAAGTAAAGCAAAGTCTAGAGAGACTTACCTGTGGCCCAATGTACCACCGAATGACCTTCTTTATCCACCGCATTCACATCGGCTTTGTTCGCTAGCAGCAAATTGACCATGGCCAAGTTGCCCTGAATAACAGCCAAGTGTAGCGGTGTAAAGCCATCTTCGTCAGCAGACTCCAGCAATTCTGGAGCTGCGACGGCAATGCTTGCAGCGGCCACGAGGTCACCGGTATGTGCTGCACAATAATGTAAAGCGTTCTTATTATGACTGTCACGTAGGCGTAAACGTTCTGGCTATAAAAAAAAAAGAAAAAATACAACAACAATACATATATCATTAAATACTAATTAATAAAGAAAAAAAAAATTAAATAAAATAGAAGAAGAAGAGGAAGAAAAACAAAATAAATAAATTATTCGCTGTACATATACAATCATTATCTGGTTAATTTGCAATTGCTTTTACACACATATGCATACATATTGGGTAGTATAAAAAGTATACTCAAAAGTACTCATGAAATTTTGAATAGTGAGTGAGTCATCGGCATTGAAATATAACTATGTACTCTGATTTATTCATTCACTCGCTACAATGTTAATTTGTAAGTACAGGTTGCAATGAGTATGCGTACAACGTTGACATCAAACTCATAACATTCGAAATATGTTTGATTCATAAGCTGCCTACTCATTCAGATTCCTAAATTAAGAAAAATATTTTAAATACTCATAAATAATTCGAGTGACTCGCGAATCATTCATCAAACTTTACTGTCTTAGTTGTTGTTGCATTAACAAACAAAAATAAATAAAAATACAAAGCCAAAGACAAAGACAGCAAGCAAACACACAATCTTCTAGTGAGTACTGTAGTGTTCGTACGCGAATCATATTTATTTTGTGATTCCTGTAAGTGTTGAGTAAAGCAGAGTCGAAATCAACAACATCATGAGTATTGTTAAGTATGAATATGATGAATACTTCAAACTTTGAATATGAGTAGTATGAGTATGATATTAAAATAAGTATGAATTCTACTTATCTTTTTTAATACTCATTGCTGATTTCTGTTCGTAATCCTGACTATAGGGTTGTAATGACTATTTAAGTAAGAAGGTAAGTTTCAATTAAGTGTAGCACATTATAGCGGGCATTAACACTATTAATTGCCAGAAAACCGCGAATACTTTTTATATGAACCAATAATAATAAAGAATGGATGGCATATTAATGGTATAAACGTTCTCTTAATTTTAATAATTATAAATTTAAATATTTTAATAAATTTAACTAAAATACAAACAATAAGAAAATGCACATACACACACACACAGAGCGAGAGAGAGAAAAAACGTTTGCATTAATTACAATCATAATATTATTGTTATTATATAATAATACGAGTAGTAATAATAATTATATACTCTTATGCTTTATGCATATGCATTTACGTATTTACATATGTATGTATGTGTGTGTGTTTGTGTATGGTTTTTAAGCATGTGTTAGTAATTAAATTTATTTATACTTGTGACTCTCATTTACATAAAAATATTGTATATAAAATTTAATATTTATTTACTTATATACCATACAATACAACAATAATGTTTCACTATAAGTGAGTATAGGTATGTGTACGTGTTGGTGTAGGTGTGTGTCTCTCTCTTTGTGTCTATGTATGTCTGTGTTTTAAATAATAGCAGTTTAGGTTTTTTGTTGAATTTTTTTTTATTCCTTTAATTAAAAATAATTTTTTAGTTTTTTTTTTTTGTATTCTTTTGTAGATTTTTTTTTGTTGTTGTTTTTTAGAAATCAGATTCATGTCATTGAAAATTAATTAAAATTCAATATCTAATTATAATTATTATCGAGTGGATACAAAATGTGTGTGTGCATTTGAAAGTTGCCTATTTAATCCATTGCGGTGTGGTAAGGATAAATATGGCAGCAGAAAATAAAAACCTTAAAGAGATTCCTTTAGAAGGATACATTCGTTGTTTTGAAACGTATATATTGGAACAAATGCTACACGAATAAGGAATGGTAAACACATAGGCCTGATAGAAAGAAGTTACTTCAAAGAATTGTTTTGCTTGTCGGTGAAGAAACAAACTGAAACTCACAAGAGCAGCACATACTTTCCAAGGGTACTCAAGTGCTGCTCCTTTAACTTCACTCATATCTTAGCTAACTTGTTTACTGTCTCATAGCATCAATCCTCTATAACTAGTAGTGTTATTGAATATAAAAAATAGAAGTTAATTGGCATTTGTTCATACCAATATTTACGATACTTTACTATGACAGCCAAAAGTCACCGAAGTGGAATAAGTAGAGTCTTGGCTTAGTCGACTAAAGGCCACTAGTCAAACTCTAGGTCAGACATTTCGAATGAAACAAAATATGACAAAATATTTCCTGCAGCAACTTCCTCCCCGCAGGTTTCTAGCAAACACTCTGAGACAAATAAAGTTGTCATGAAAAGTTTCTCAGAAAAAATCAATCGAGCGGAGTCGGCCTTACGCTATATTATCCCGTCACTTACGTGTAAAATTAACACACACAATATGGGTGGCGTAAGAAACTATATCGTAGTCCTGATTGAAGGGCAGCAAAGACGAATTAGGTTTTGTACTATGACAGTCGAATACCGTTAAGGCATCCTATCTTTCGCTATTCTCCATTGGCTCCTGAAATCGCTGTGTTCCTAAGTTTCTCCTTAATCCTTTAACCCAGGAGGTCAATTATCATTAACGGTGATTTAAAATATTAATTGCTGTTCGCACTTGTCTGATAAGTATTTAAATATAAATGGTTCAGTCAATGCATTACGGATTCTTACAGATCTTAACATAAACAAGTCTTCTGATCCGTTTAATGTTCCAACACTTAGCTGTTCGCTCGGCCACTAACCATCGATTTAATTGCCTCTTACCTGGCCAGTATTTCTCCTTCTTGCCAGAATGTTGCCAATGTCATGTTTATCCCAAAAAGGCCGAAACCTTTCGCTCAATAGCAATATGTTCCGCACTCTTCAAATTTGAGGGGAGTAATGTAAACCTGACAAACAGAACAATGGTACTTAGTACTATTTCCGAGAAACTCGGTCTATGGAGGATCTATAAACGTTTCGTACAAAAGGTTGTGGCTCCAGATATTCCCAATGCAATTGACAGAGTGCACGGTACATTTTCATCAAAACTTCGTACTTCGGCTGGGGTGTAGCTTTCTCAGGAGTCGCACAATATAAGTTCTTATAAATAGAATTCCATCAGAGGAGTTTATGACTAAAACACAGGAATCGCAAGGTTTCATTCTATCGGTCTCTAGCCATATTGATATTTCTCCGGTCACTTATAATATCTATAAACAGATTCAAACAACAGATTCCTAGTCCTGATACAATGTATTCTGTAGTCGCCATAGTCTAGTAGCTAGGTCAAACCCCTGGTCAAATATCAAAAGGAAAATATTTATTCGGCGACTTATTTGCAGAGTAAAAATAAAATTCTCATGAAAAGTTACTCAAAAATCTGTAGTTCAGAGCCGACTTAAAACTGTAAGTCCCGCCAATAATGTATAAGATTAACACATACATATATACTTACATACATACTCAATTGGCCATTACAATCCTTTAGTCAGGATTACATTTTTATACATGAATGGCGGAACCTACGGTTTAAAGTCGACTCGGAACGACAGATTTTTTAGGAAACTTTTCATGGCAATTTTAGTTTTACTCTCAGAGTTTAGGCCAGGAATCTGCTGCTGAGGGGAAGTCGCCAAAGTAATGTTTTCTCATATTTTCGTTTTGATGTCTAACCTGGGGTTTGAAGCGGGTCCTCTCACACACAACATAAGTGATGTGAGGAACTATGTAGGTTGTAACCCTGACTGAAGAGTTGTAATGACCACTTACGTATGTATGATGCAATGCATTGCATTATTTAAGGCTATCCACTGACATTTGGATTGGATTATTTTGTTTTAGAAAGCCGTTCGAAACCTCAACTAAGAGCAAACTAATTCGCTGTCAAGCGTCAACTGCAAGAGAGCAGTTAATTTTGAAAATACAAAACGTAGAGACTTTCATAAGAAGGTACAGCAGTTAAGAAGAGGAAAAGTATAAAGAATAGTCCTAAATTTACTCTGAACACGTTATAAGAAGTCATATGAATAATATTTTATAGCGCATGCAATAAATGATTTTCAACAAAAGTGTGCTGTGAGAGATAGTCGCTTTATAGATTTTAAAAAAATAAATAAAAATTGAAATATGATTTTATTTTTCTTTTTTAAATCTAATATATAAAATTCTCGTGTCACGGTGTTAGTGGTTAAACTCCTCCGAAATGGATCGACCGTTTTTCATGGAATTTTGTGTGCATATCGGGTAGGTCTGAGAATTGGACAACATCTATTTTTCATATCAGTAAATGTTAAGAGGGCGTGGCAAATCGCTAAAATTGAATATCTAGGTACATATCGATCGTAGACGAATAAAATTTCATGGGTAAGTAGAGTCGATATCGACAATCCCAAAAATAGGCGTGACAACCCTCCCCCTTCAAGTGATACCTATAACTCTTAAACTACTGAACCGATTTTAACCATTCTTTTTTTGTTCGAAAGCTTATCTGGTTTAGATGGTATAAAAAATCAATATAGGAAAAAGTAGGCGTGGTAAACCTTTAAAATTGAATATTTAGGGACGTATTAATCGTAGACGAATGCAATTTGGTGGGTAAATTCGTAGAGTCGATATCAACAAACTCACCAAAAATGGGCGTGGCAACGCTCCCCTTTAAGAGATACCTATAAGTCGGCTAATTCGATGGTTTATAACTTCATATGTATGTACATATATAAAATGTATGTCTGTTAGTTTTTGCTTTGGAGTGAGTACAACAACTACAACTTCGTCAGCGCTTTTACAATAAATATATAATGTGATCTGTTTTGGGCAATAAAAAAAATCAATTTTGGGCGAGACGAAGTTCGCCGGGTTAGCTAGTGTTTAAATAAAATATCCATTTATTTATTATTGCATCCGTTTTATTTTGTTGTAATAAATGTTATCAAATGTGATAGTTTTTGCAACAAAAAATATTTATTATTCGATGCAGGAATCGGTGACAGTGATTGATGTAATTATTTGGCATACGTATGTATGTATTCTATAAATACTAGGCAAATGAAAATCACACAATTTCTATTAAATGAACGCACACTGTCTCCAAAATGGTTAATTGCTTATAATAATTTGTAAAACCTGGACAAATTAAAAACCATAAAATTAAATGTAAATGCGATTGTGAAAAAAAACATGAAATGAATGCAATGAAATGAATTGAAAAATGTTTACCTATAAAGAGTCCTTTACATACAGAAGACATATGCACTTGCAAGCAATTAAACATTAAAAATTAAAAAAAAAAATAAAAAATTTAAACAAAAAAAACAGAAATAATTTGAATACAATTTATATAAACTAATTAAAACGTCATTTACATTTGCTTCAAAGTTCAAAGTGCATTTCAATATTGCAAAATAAATAATAATTATTTGTAAATAACAACAATAACAACAACAACATAAACTATTACAACAACTAAAAAAAGTAATTATAACCTTTGGCATATAAAAACAAAACATTCGAATGTATTTTTTAAAATTATTGAAAATTATCACCTCGCCCTGCCTGCTCTGCTTATTTCAATGAAAACTAAAAAAACAAATATTTTTAAAATTAATAACAACAAACAGAGAAAAGAAAATTATATTAAATTTATTTAAAAATAAATTAACATTTAATATAATAGTTAATAATAATAAACAAATAATTAATATCAACGTTTAATTGTTGGTTTTCATTTTTAATGAAAAATTTTTTGTTTTTTTTATTATATATTTCGTTTACTAATAAAATATTTACGTTTCGTGTAAAAACATATTTACATGTAATGTTCATATCCTTATCAAGCAATAACGGCATCACACGCTGCTATCACTAGCAGCCACAACTCAGATTCAACTGCAGATCAATTAGGAGGTCAGCAAACTGAACATTTGCTTGGCAGCGTTTGATTTAAAGTACAAGAAAACAAAGTGATGGCATTGATTTCTCTGCCATATTTGCTTGACGCAATACATGTAAACTTAACAAACAATTTTTGACACATTTACATTAAGGACTAAGAGAACCGACAGCAAAATAAAAAATAATTTTCAAGGAGCGTTATTCATTTATTTTTATCTTAATGGTTGCAGCTTATAGTCATCGTAGTCTAGTAGGTGGTAAGGCCTCCAACTAAACGAAGTATGAAAAAATATTTCGTCTGCAACATCCCCTCAGCAGATTTCTGACGAAAACTCTGTGAGTAAAATAAAATTGCCATGAGAAGTTTCTCAAAAAAATTTGTCGTTCGAAGTGGACTTTAAGCTGTAGATCCCGCCGCTCATGTATAAAATTAACACACACAACAACTGGAAGAGAACACACAGAATGATGGCTCAAATTCCAAAGGAGAACGCAATTATGCATGTATGTATGTATGTATGGAAAAGAGATCAGCAATAAGTATTCAAAAAGATGAGTAGATTCGAATCATACTCATAATTTCAGATACTTATACGCATTCATACTTATTTTAATATCATGGAACCTCTCTACTCATATTAAAAGTTTTAAGTACTCATCATATTCATACTTTCATACACGTATGATGTTATTGATTTCGACTCTCCGTAACTCAACATATACAGGAATCCCTTTACAAAATAAGTATGATTCGCGTACGAACACTAAAATACTCACTAGAAGGTTGTGTATTTGCTCTGCTTGCTGCTCTGTCTGTCTTTTTTACTTATGTGTCTGTTTTCTTTTTTTTTTAATGCAACAACAACTAAGACTGTAAATTTTGGTGAGTGATTCGAGTCTCCCGAATGATTTCTAAGTATCACTCGAATCATTTATAAGAATTTTTCTAAAGTTATGAATTTAAATGAGTAGCCGGCTTATGAATCAAACATATGTATTTCGAATAGTATGAGTTTGATGTCAACGTTGTACGCATACTCATTGCAACCTGTACTTATAAATCAACATTGTAGTGAGTATGAATAAGGCAGTGTAGTTGAATTTCAATACTGTTGACTCACTCATACTCAAAATTCATGAGTGCTTAGGAGTAGCGAAAAAACGATTCATTATTAATGTCTGACCAGGGGGTTTGGACCGAGGCCTCACGTCTAATTACCTACTAGACTACGGCAACCATAAGGGCAAACGGAATCGATTTTAAAATGAAAAATACTTTACAATGAACATTTTTAGTGGTTTTTATCATAATAGTTGCCTGAGTCTAATAAGCAGCATGTTGGCCGACTATACAAGAGTTTATGGATTCAAAGCTCATCTCTAGAGAAGTACGAAAAATAAACACTCTTCGTAATTTTCTTTCTGAAGCTCTGAAGGTAAGCAAATAGCTGTAAAGGAGTTTATCAAACCGAAAATGTTCGGAATCGACTTTAAACTGTAAACCATTCGTGGATAAAATTAAAACACATAACATGGCTGATAGGAGAAGCTCGAAAATAATCCTGTAGGTACTCCTATCATTATAACTGTCTGAAAAATGTTTTTCTTGATTAAACTGGTACTCCAATGACTAGTACTCTAAGGTAGAATTTCCCAGGGTTACTGGTTCTATTCAGAGCACAGATAAGTCACCTAAGGAACAGATTTCCTTTGCTTGGGTTGTACTAATGCATATCATTCTTAATCTCATTCAATTCAGTGTTAGCTGTAAGTTTTGACTGCCTAAACAATAGCCCCATACGCCACAATTAGCCTCACCATTATTGTATACGTCTAGGGTACATTTCTTTGGTTGCCCATAAAATAATTTCCTGCAAGCATTCTGTTTATATTTATCTTTCGCCCTCATTAAAATGCTATCTCTCTCTTTAGGAGCCACCTTTTAATGCAGACTGCTTGTTTCAGGAATCAGGTTTCCTGTTAATATTTCAATGAAAGTGAGTACAATAATCCTTTGTGTTGGTAAAAATAGTAAGTATTCTAGATCTGCTTACAATCGAATCTTATAAGTTTGGATTAGTTTTTCCAGTACAGGCGGCTTTAATGCAATCCACATAACATTTGAGTATGATAACCTTCACATAAACTTTACTGGCAAAATGAATTGAATCAGAAAAATAGTGGAAACTTAGTTATGAAGGAAGTTACAGTGTTAATTAATTACTCAGATTTTTGCTTAGATTTTTATTTTTTTGAACACAACTGAGAGGAAGATGAGGAAATCGCCGTAGTCTAGTAGGTAGTGTGTTGGCTCATTAGACGTGAGGCCATGCTTCAATCTCTAGCTCAGACAACTCGAACTACTGAGTTACACCACAGCATCATTTTTAACCAGGCATAACTCTTATGTTAGAGCTGCCATGAACATGTTGCAACCAAACTAACAGAGTCACAGTCAATAACACTTCATTACAAGAAAAGCAATTGAAATTTGAATTGCTTTTACTACTGCAACTGAAATGATTTCAGAACAAAAATTATTCGTTATAAAAGCAATACAAAACTGTTGTACATATTCAACCATGGATGTTATTGTTTCACACTGCCATGTATAAAAATAAATTCATACGCAATATTAACATCATTACCATTGACTGTGTAACACCTTTCAATAGCTCTGCCCAATAACTTAATTAGTATATCCGAATAGAGGGTGTTCCATAATACAGTTAGTGGAGTATATACTCTATAAATATTGAGTGGAAGATACAGAGAAGTGTGTATAAATATTATATTAATATGAAAAACTCCCTTCATAGCAGACACAACAAACTTTTTACATAAAATTTCTCTGCGTTTTAAATTCTTGTTTTTTTTTATTGTTGGTGGGGCATCATGTGTGGTTAGAGTAAATAAAAAATAATAATAAAATAAGTCAGAAATATACAGGCGATGCAAAACGACTGCATAATGTCCTACGACCATACATATATACTTATACTAGCTCAGGAAAAATAAGAGAAATTCTAAGCTTTTGGTGCAAAGTTTAAAGGTACTTAATCATCTTAAATGAGGTTAGACGGCTTCACTAGATATACATAATTGATCACTACAACCCTTCAGTCAAGACTACGACCTAGCTTCTCACAAACACTTATGTTATGTGTGTTAATTTTATACATGAGTGGCGGGATCTACAGTTTGAGGTCGGTTCTGAACGACAGATTTTTTAGAAACTTCTCATGGCAATTTTTTATTTGCTCTCACAGTTTTTGCCAGTAATCTGCTGAGAGGAAGTCGTCGAAGCAATATTTTTTTCTTATTTTCGTATATTTGTCTGACCTAGGGTTTGAACCCAGACTTCACATCTTATAAGCCAACACACTACCTACTTGCCTACAGCGACTTACTAGTGTAGAACAGACTTTAACATTGTTAGGAAAATGGAAAATCTAGATACTGGTGTATTGCATTTACATCGCTTAACATTATAATTACACCAATACCCCGATTTGCGTCGCTTCAGTTTGCGTCGCTTCGAAGTTGCGTCTTTTTTTAAGTTTCTGGAATTTCAATGTTCAATTCAATGTTTCAATGTGGTTTCGAAGTTGCGTCGTAAATGCTTCGATTTGCGTCGTTGATATGAAAATGTTTTTACAAAGCTAAAGCAGAAAAAGGGGATTTCCCGTTTAGTAGAAAGCAAATTTGCAGGTGTGCGTTGTTTACATGTTAAGCGTAGTTATTAGTTTCGAATTATATGTCGTGGAGTGAAGTTCAGTCTGAAAGTTGAAATTGAAAATTCTGCTTCAGTTTGCGTCGTCTCGGTTTGCGTCTCATTTTTTCAGTCCCAATTAGCGACGCAAACCGGGGTATTGGTGTATAAACAAAAGCTACAAAAACAAAACAATGCAGTAAACAAACCTGTTTACCAATTATCGTAATGCTTAATAGTAACAACAAATAGCAGCATAAAAAATGGTAAACAAGTAACCAAAAAAATATACCAACAACACTGCAATAATAAACATAAATAACGATGTTTTCATTTATAAAGATTTCAAGAAGCCGAAGGTTTTTGCCTTCAAAAACCTTCATTAGACTATTTAGTCTTCCACATAGAAGACAAGGCAAAGCAGGCGTTTGAGTTAGTGAAGTTCAGTCTGTCTTGTGTAAAGATGCGGTGTGTTTGAAGGGAGTCATCGTGGTCTCCGTTACAATGATTTGTCGAATAATTGCCTTGTAATTGTTATTGTTTATAAACAGAAAAATAACAAACAAAGCAATTGTTGTTGTTTACATCAAGTTGTAAACAGTGGCACACAGAATTGTTCGAATAATAAAGAATTTTAATTAAAACTAAACACAAAGTTATATTTATTTTATTGGCAATCTACGGGCTCATATTTTAAACGTTTTTAAAAGGTAAAAACGTAACAATAAACGTAACCGTTACCTACAGATATAATCAGTCTCCCTGTATACTCTGTAGGGTATTCATATGAAATACGATACAAAATATGAAATAAAACATTAAAAAAAGAAACAAAAAACAAACATAAAAATGCATACTTAAAATTTAAAACATTTTTCGTTTTTATTATTAAAAAGGAAAATAAATAAAAAAAATTTTAAATTATTAAAAAAAAAGAATGAAAAACAATCCTTCCTGCTACCACCCCTACAGCCTGCTACCCGTGCTGCATAGAACAATTTATATTGTTTGATGGCATTTGTTTCGTTTTCTGTTTTTTTAATTAAATACTATTTATTTATATTTTTCATATTTTTATTAATTTATTTTTTTATTGAATTTAATTTAAAAAAATCTACAGATTCTGTCAATGTTTTTTCGCTCAAACCCAATGACCAACGCAGCCATTTTCCAATTGTTGCATAAGGTTTTTGCTTTTTTTTTATTTGTTTTTGTTGTTGCTGTTGTTTTTTAATGTTTAATTAATAATAATGTGTTATTTTTTAATGTTCAAATTAAAAAACTTATTTAATGATTATGTTGTTGTTATTGTATTCATTGGGTATTTTTACTGGATGAATAATCATTAAATTCTACAATTTATACATCAAATGGATATACACACGATGTATTTTGTAAGAATTT
Source organism: Sarcophaga rosellei (assembly GCA_930367235.1). Lineage (NCBI taxonomy): Eukaryota > Metazoa > Arthropoda > Insecta > Diptera > Sarcophagidae > Sarcophaga > Sarcophaga rosellei. Next base: position 7,556,205 of record OV884017.1, on the reverse strand, counting down.
ATGCATAAAAATCGTAATTAAAAATCATATTGTTTTAATTAAAGAGTATACTGTTAAACGGTTTCATTTGAAATGGGTTTTAAGCACTCAGAGGGGGTAGTATTTTCCATATTGTTACGTTTTACCTTTCAAAACGTTTAAAATAGTAGAGCTCGTATATTGCAAATAAAATAAAAATAAATTTGTATTTAGTTTTGTTTAAAGTGTTCTATTATTCGCACAATTCTGTTCACAACTTGATGTAAACAACAACAATTGCTTTTCTTTGTTATTCCTTTGTTTATACACTTTGCATAAACAATAACAATTACTAGACAATTATTCGACAGATATCTGTAACGGAGATCTTCAGACCATGATTACTCTCTTCAACCACACCGCGTTTTCACACAATACTGATTAAACTCCACTGACTCACTCGCCTTCTTTGCTTTGCCTTTTATATGGCAGAGTAAACAGCCTGATGAATTTTCTTGAAAGTGAATGTTCATGACTTCGTCTTCTCGAAATCTCTATAAATGTAAACAACATTATATATGTTTATTATTGTAGTGTTGTTGTTTTCTTTTTGTTTACTTGTTTACCATTTTTTTACATTTAAGGACATTAAGGTTCTCCATAGATTTATTAATAGTTTGAGCTGTTTGATTTAAAACTAAGGCTTCAATGATGTAGTCGCGCTCTCTTGTGTGTTTGTGGTCAATGTTATTCCTCCGTAAGTAGAATTAGCTTCATTCCAGTTAAGCCAAAACTTTTGATTATCAGCTATGGCTTACATACAAATCCTAGGCTAGCAGAGAAATGAACCGCCTGAGGGATAGTGATTTGGTAATAAAAAAGAAGATAACACCTTAACATATAGAGGAGTGGGGAGTAGTGTTAACAGCACTTGTAGCCTTTCCTTCGAATTATTAATTTCGATACCCTAAATGACCTACCTTATGGTGCAGCAATAAAACCTATACAAATGCATAATAATTTATGAAAGAGAAAGAGAAATATATACTCCTGTTAATATGATTACTTTGGCTACTTTGTCTAAATTTGATGAAGTGGAAATTGCAGCTGGCAGTCTATTAACTGAACAATTAAGTAAATTTCTCTCATAAACTTAATCGTATTTAATGCGTCCGTGTATCATTTTATATTCTTTTTATGTTAGGTTTCCATAATAATTTCATAAAAATCGTATTTTTTTTTCAATTGAACTTCATTTTAAACACTTACACACTGCTGCTGCTGCTGCTGCTGCCACTGACTGTATTTGCAGTCGTCAACAATTGACTGCCAATGAATAATTGTTGTGGTAGAACCAGTTGGAGTGGAAATAAATTTTCATTTTTATTTTTGATATGCAAGTGGCTGGCTAATGTTAGCAATTATTTGTAAATTTTATTTTTCTTTGGGAATATCGTGTGTTATTTACTTGTAATTATTTTAATTGTTCTTTTTCTTTTAATTTAGACATTTTTTTATTTTTTGGCAAAACAATTAAGCGTTTATAAGCTTCACAATCACATTGTTTTCCACTGTTTACAACAACTAAAATGGCAAATAATATTGAAAACAAAATCTGCAAGTGAAAATAAATAACTTGGCAACCATGTTGCCATGGTAACTATGTACGTCCTATTGCCAGATTGTTACAATTTTTTCTTTGTAATTTTAAGAAATTTAAGGAACTTAAAGTGGTGCTTCCGTGATTTGGCGGTTGGAATTCTAAGGATTTGAATTTTTGTTTGTTTTTAAATTTTAATCCTAATGGTGAGCACACAATGTCTAAACAGAGACTAAGCACTCATGATATTTTAAATATAAATGAGTCGACAATATTAAAATTTATCTATGTACTCTGATTCATTCATACTCATTACAACGTTGATTTATAAGTACAGGTTGCAATGAGTAAGAGTACAACGTTGACATCAAACTCATACTATTCGAAAAATGTTTGATTCATAAGCCGGCTACTCATTTAGATTCATAAATTTAGAAAAATACTTATAAATGATTCGAGTGACTAGCGAATCATTCATCAAAATTTACAGTCTTAGTAGTTGTTAGGCATTTACAAAAACAGGAAACAGACACATAAGCAAAAAAGGCAGAGCAGCAAGCAGAACAAACTTTCTTAGTGAGTATTTTAGTGTTCGTATGCGTTTCATACTTATTTTGTGAGTGATTCGTATATATGTTGAGTTATGAAGAGTCGAAATCAACAGCATCATACGCGTTGTTAAGTATGAATATGATGAGTACATCAAGCTTTGAATATGAGTAGAGGTTCCATGATATTTAAATAAGTAGGAATGCATAGAAGTAACAGAAATTATGACCATGATTCAATTCTACTCATCTTTTTGAATACTCATTGCAGATCTCTGATGCTAAACCCCTAACACATTCAGTCGAAATTGCTCAAATATTCACGTTGCTTTGGAAAATCGGTTGCTCTCAGGTGAATTTTGCCTTTAAAAGAATGTTTAAAATAATTTAAAGGTTGTTGAGTACGGAATGAAATTTGAAACCATGTGCAAATTAAAACAAAATTCACATATTTTGGGAGAATACAATGAGTGGAGAAAAAAAGTAAGTTTTCCATACACAAAGGCCAGGAGAAATTATTTTAGGCGAATTTCTGTAAAATTAACGATGACCAAATCAGGCATTGGCAAAGAAGTGACATGTTGTACATATGTACTTCCAAATTCTTAATGTTAACATATAAGTTAAACAACAGTAAGATGTAAGGAGAGAAATTAAAGTAAAGGGTCCGCCAAATAACTTTTTTTTTTTTTTAAATGCTGTAAAAAAAAACTACTGAATATTTTCTCAAATTTCTTCTTTTATTTGAAAGTACAATCCTTCCGGTTAATAATGGAAAATAACTTCATTCAAATGGCTGCCTCGGCTGGCCATGCAGTAGCCTACACGAGTAGCCAACAGAAGATGCCGATTTTGGCAAAAAAAAAATCATTTTTTCAGATGAAGCTCAATTTGATCTTGGCGGGTATGTAAACAAGCAAAATTGCCGCATTTGGGGCACAGAAAACCCGCACGCATACATTGAAAAGCCGACGCACCCAAAACGAGTCACTGTTTGGTGCGGATTTTGGTCCAGAGGCCATTTTTCTTCGAAAATGAGCAGTCAATGGCGACCGTTATCGGGCCATGTTGAACGAATTTTTGTTCACAAAAATTGAAGAGGAGGATATTGGCAACATTTGGTTTCAACAGGACGGCGCCACGTGCCACACAGCCGAAGCTATACAGCCGCAGAGCTGATGTCATTTGGCCACCTCGGAGCTGCGATTTGACACCGTTGGACTATTATTTGTGGGGTGCCGTCAAAGATAAGTGTTACGCCGAGAAGCCAGAGACAATTGACGCTTTAAAGGACAATATTCGTGAAGCCATTGGTGAAATACAGCTGCACACAATCGATAATGTGCTTAAAAATTGGACCGATCGTGTAGGCTACTGCATGGCCAGCCGAGGCAGCCATTTGAATGAAATTATTTTCCATTATTAACCGGAAGGATTGTACTTTCAATTAAAAAAAGAAATTTGAGAAAATATTCAGTAGTTTTTTTAAAGCATTTTCAAAAAAAAAAAAAGTTATTTGGCGGACCCTTTATTTGCAAATGTATTCTTCGGGGGTATTGTTTGAACATATTTACATGTATACACCCATAATTGATTATTACAATCGTTCAGTCAGGATTACAACCTAGCTTCTCACACCACTTATGTAGTGTGTGTTCATTTTATAAACGAGTGGCAGGACCTACAGTTTAAAGTCGATTATACTTTTGAGAAATTTTTCATGACAATTTTATTTTACTCGCAGAGTTTTTGCCAGAAATCTGCCATTTCGTTTTGATGTCTGACCTGGGTTTTGAACGGTGGCTTCACGCCTAATACGGCAACTTAAAACCATTCTATTCCTTTTTACAAATACTTCATTCCACTAATGAATACTTATAATACATTGCCAGTGTTTGTTGCTTGGATTTTAACCCATTTTTTCTTTGGAATATTTCCGTTTAAATAATTATTTTATTTTTATTTTGAAATATTCGTTCGCCAATTATTTTAGTTCTTACCATGACAGCTGCTGCCGCTGCAGTTGCTGTTGCTACAGTAGCTCCAGCTGTTGTTGTCGCTGCTGTTGCCATTGCTGCAGTGGCTGTTGTCGAACAAACTGCCCATCGAAAATTAACAAATATTAGCATTATTTCAAGAGAGTATTTACAATCGTCCGTTTCTACTTTTTTTTTTTTTTGTTTTTTCTACTCAATTTTCAATTTCAATACAAACACTTTATAATTGCTGTCAGTAGTTGGTTTTTTTTTAGTTTTTGTTCGCTTTTACGTTACGTTGCTGTCGAAATATTTGTGAAGAACTAAAAATTGTACGAGTGGCTTATGTTTAAACGGCCAAAAATCAATTGTTTAAACAAAAACAACAAAGTAGAGAGAAATCGCATGAAATATTATTTTTTGGGGGAAAAAACTAAAAATAAAACAAAAGAACATATTGATTGTGTTCGAAAAATGGCGTGACAAGTATGGATAAATCAACTCTTGATATTGGCAAAAATAACAACAAAGAAATGAACGAAGAATTAAAAACGAAGGCAAGTGTGTAACAAAGAAAACACTTCCTTAATATTTTCCTTTTTCCACTATTAAGGCATTCAATTTTTTACTTCATTTAATCCATTATGACTGATGTGTTCACATCACTCCTTTTAATATTAAAAACAAAAGCTTTTTTTGTTTTTTGTTTTGGTGACGTTCAGTAAATATTTGCAAATATTTTTGAAAGTGTTGGAGGATGGCATTTGATGTGTTTGCTTTATGAAATGTTTGTTATTTTAACGTTTAAGCTATAATTAGACAATAATTTGGAGAGAGAAGAGAGAACTTTGGGACACGCTATGTAAATAATTAAGAAAATAATTGCGTCAAAACATAAATGTAAAGAAAGTATAACGTAACACCACTAAGTGATCAATTCGTCTTCAATTAATAAAGAAGATTCCAAAGAAAAGGGGCACAGACAAGTGCAGGAACTTTAGGAAAAATTCGTCTTTCTTATTACCCTGAACAAGGCGATTGTTATTACACTCAACTTCACACAGTACTCCAATCACATTTGCATTGAAAGAGCTGGTTTTTACCTGGGCGAGTCTGTTAAACGTCTACGAGTAATCTCGAAAATAATCAAAAAATGGAGTGGCAATATTCATTATACTTTATATACAGTGAGCATCAAAAGAAATTGTACATTAACACGTTGACTGTCAACTACAAGATAACTCGTAAATTGCTTTCCCTTCTAGGATGCCAACTAAGAGTTATCTCGTATTCACTAAACCTGCTGCGAATAAAATCGTATTATATCAGTGCTAGTCTCAATAAATGGCTTCTGGGAAAAGAACAAAAAGTTAATGTTGGGTTGCGTGGCTAGTTTTCTGAAAATTGCCGTGGCAGTCAACGGGTTAAAAAATATGTATACATTTATAAATTAAATTAAATTAAATTGTTACATTGCCAGTTTTTAAAAAAACAAAAGTATCAAAAGGTTGTCAAATTTTTTCGGGCACTCTCCTTAAGTGTAAAATTTTAGTTTGGTGATTGTTAGAATTTTATCCATAGTGTACAATTTCTTTTGACGCTCACTGTACGTAAACTTTAATAAGGCTCTGGACACATGGAATGTCTTCATTGCTGGCGAATATAAAAATTACTTATAACGCCAATTTCATACATGTATAGGCATATAACTTACCCTATTCGAAAGCTATTGACACCATAACTGCGAACATCGGGGTCCACCAAAACTGTACAATAGCGCTTTTGCTCTACAAAGTGCTCATTGTCATCGTTATTAGAGAATATTACATCAAATTTAGTCAATGTGAACTACAAGGTTATGCTTACAAAACTGAATGAAGTTGAAGAGGTACTTTAGTGGTCCCAAAACCAAGGCCATGAGATTTAACCTGGAAATCGTCATAATCTAGTGAGTAGTGTGTTGACTTTTTAAAGGCGAGGCCGTGGTTTAATAAAACGCAACAGGAAAAAATATTTCTTTCGGTGGTTTCCTTTCAACAGACTGCTGGCAAGAACTCTGACTGTAAAATGAAATTGCCATGAAAAACTTCACAGAAATCTGTTGTTTGGAAGCGACTTTAAATTGTAGTTCCCGTCATTCATTTATAAAATTAACACACATTGGTGGTGTACGGAAACTAGGTGGTAATACTGGCTGAAGAGTTGTAATGAAAGAAGTTAAGCTAGTATGACATGCGATACACACACACATGCATAATTGGTCATTATACAACTCTTCCATCAGGATTACGATCTAGCTTCTTTCACCGCTTATGTTGAAGTGCTAAATGATATAAATGCCTCTGTATAGGTCGTAGAGGAGTTTCGACAACTTTTTCACACAATTCCGGCAATGTATGTATCAGCAACAGAGAAAGTCTTATAAAACGTAAAATCCAAAAAAAAATTTGCTCCAAAAATTTAGGCCTGTTGTTTTAGTTTCCAATTAGAATATCGACGGCGTTGTAAACGATTGACCAGTTTTAATTTGTTGAGAGTGTGTTGGATTTTGTTGGCTGGTGGGTGTAAATTCCTATGCAAAACACACCATATTGCAGTGTAAGATAGGTCCAATTGCTCGGAACACCGTAGAATCGACAAATTAGGATTAATCGCCATAATTTTCCTAATAGAAGTGGTATTTTCGGCAGTGCCTATATCGCCTTAAGTTGAGTTCGGGTTTTTTCTGACAATTTTTTAAAATTCCTTGTGCTTTTTCAGACACCAAATGGATGAGTCGATATAGGACCCAAAGCTTCCACGGTTTGTATCTATTCTGATCTGATTGTGTATCAAAGCAATCAAATGAGATTATACGGTCTGCTCTACGCTCAAAAACTGCTTATGCTTTTGGGCAGCTCTTGTGGCCACCAACTGTAGTGGATTGTATGGTCTATCGACTGTAAAAGTGTTCACATACTTCGTGACAGCTTTTGGAAAAGTTATAACGTTTGCATATGAAGAACAACAAACTCAAGCTTCATGACAAGGCCTGTTTCGCTTTCAAACCCTTTTTTTCTAGTCATTACAATCCTTTAGCCAGGATCATTGCTCCTTTTTGTGGCTGTTAATTTTATGAATGAGTAGCGGACTCCAGAAGACAACTTTAGTAAGCTTTTTCAGTTGCAGTTAGTTACACTCAGGAGGATTTTGATAAAGAAAAACTTTGTGGGAGACAAAATATTTGCCATTATTATGAAAAACAAAGTTAAACAAATGTGTGTCCTTAAAGTACATCGATTTGTTTACAACATATGCAAAATACTCTCACTGGAATTCGCTATAAGGTTATTCGATTCCTGGCCTTTTGACGCTTAACCCATATATAGTCGGAAAGACAGAAAGTACACACCCATGGATGGAATCGCACTCAAATATACACTCCAAAACACTTCTTTCCGAAACCAAACAACAATAAAATTCCCCTTAAAAAAATTTCATCATACAAATGTTTTAGATTGAATTTATTATAAAAAAAAAATCTGCATTAATTTATTCAAATGTGACTTGACGCTCTTCCTCTCTCTCCTATGCAAGTTGAGAAATATTATTTTCAGGGAACTTCCTCCTCTCGCTTATAGGAGATGAGAGTAATATGCGTGAAACGTATATATTTCTAGAGGATGGGATTTGAATATAACGAATGTCTATCTGTCTGTCATATGATATCAACACCTTTTTGGAAAGAAACACACATACTCTCTGACAATGCCCTGAGGCCTTCTTATCATTCATAATATTACAGCACACACATGCCCGTCATGGTTTTCTGTTTTAATAACCATCCTCTTCCTCCTCCTCCCCCTCCTTCTTGAATTTTAAAATAGCAATCGTTATGCATAAAACTGTGGCAATATTTTTTAATATTTAAGAAGTCGTTCCATGGAAATGGTAACGAACAACCCTTAGAAAGAAGATAAAGTGCTTAAAGTGATTAACATATGAATGCGTTTGTGTAACACGCACCCCTATGATATGCTGCTCCTACTTCATGTGTCTTTTCGTTTCATTGCTTTTGGCATATACTTCTTGCTCCAGAGATGATTTTCAGTTCGGGTTCCTTTCTATATTTCCCAAAGAAAATGTGCATAAATTAGACATTAAAACGTCAAGATATCATTAAAAGGCCCATTAAAACTGAGTAAGGGTAAAAGGCCAATGTTAGGGGGTGGGGGCGGGGTATACAAGTTAGACGGAATAATTTAAGAAAAATTATTTCTTTGATTTACCATTTCTCCTCCTTTTATATTTTTTTATTGGCTTTGATGCTTCTGTTGCTGTCGTTTTTATTACTTTTTGCTGATGTGTGCGCTTTTATTGTATTAGTGTTCTTCTGTTGGAGACTCCCGTACTGAAAATTTTAATAGTTTTGCTTACAACTTAAAGAGTACAATTCGCGAACAGCTAAAGAATTAAATTTTTTTTATGGAAAACTGTTTTGCGATGTTACTGTTGTTGTTTTTGTTGTTGTTATTGTTGCCATTGCTATTGTTTTTCTTCCTGCCATTTCATTTTTCCGTTTCCTGTCTGTGTTCAGTTATTTGATTGTGAATTTTTCACATTCAACATCATCACGAGTTGAAGAGAGAGAGTTATTTTGGGTTTGAGATGAGGTTTGTAACATCCATCTTTATACATATACACTGATCGGGTTTGAATCAATTTCTGTCATAAATCGACTACAAATGACACTCTCTCTTGCTCGATAGTTTGGAGCTTGTATCGAGCACTTCACGTATTAAACTTTTAATCTGATTTTCATCTTGATTTCAAGCAGCGTGAATTGTCAAAATTGGTTAACACGTTGACTGCCGGCTACGAGATAACTCGTAGATTGCGTTCTCTTCTAGGGTGCCAACTACGAGTTATCTCGTACTCACTAAACCTGCCAGTTTTGTGTTGCTGCATATGAAATCGTATTATATCAGTGCTAGTATCGATAAATAGCTTCTGGGAAAAGAAAAAAACTCAGTGTTGGCGTGCGTGGCTAGTTTTCTGAAAATTTCCGCGGCAATCAACGTGTTAATCAAGGCAGAAAATTTCATCTCGGAAAACTAATCCCCTCTACACCTTTAAACTGTTAACTGACGAACTATTTCTTTGTATACGAAGTGAACTGAGGATGACGAGATTATTCGTCATGGAAATTTGTTCGCTTAAGAAACTGGTTGAACGGAAGTTTATTCCCCGTTTAACAAGTTCAAAGATATCCAGTATTATTGAGGATGTATTAAAAGCAAGTTGGGCCGTGCGGCATATTGGATATCAGATTACGGCTGATAACTATACTTTCGATAGAGCCAAGGAATTTATTTATCTCTGCCGTTACCACCAAAAATAATGTCAGTCTGGAGATCAAGCGCAGGATCAATCTTGACAACAGAGCTACTATGGCCACATTAGGCAATTGAGCAGAGACCTCTCTCGTACGACAAAACTAATACTCTACAAAACGCTTATCCTACCAGTGCTTCTTTATGGCGTAGAAGCATGGATTATATTAAGCAGTAATGCTGCAGCCTTAAGTGTATTCGAGAGAAATATAAGATTTTCGGTCCACTGCGAGGTGGCAATGATTTCCGTACCCGTTCCAGCAGTGAGCTGTATGAGGTCCTCAATGACATGGACGTTGTGTAGCGTATTAAACATGCAGCGGCAGCGCTGGCTCGGCCATGCCTTTCGAATGGAGGAGCATACTCCGGCGAGACGGGTAAGTGATGCAGAAAACTGTGGAAATCGGCGAAGAGGATGACCTTGTTTACGTTGGAAGGACCAAATCCTGTCCTCGATTGATGTGACCAAGTGGCGTAGGCGCGCAAGAAGCAGCGGTGCCTGAAAGGATGTATTAAGGCAGGCCGAAATCCATTAATCGGGCTATGAATGGCCAATTAAGTAAATAAGTAATGTATTAAAAGCTCCACTACAATAATTTCGATTTCTTGGCACCGAAAGGTAAGATTCAAACTAAGACTGTTTAATTGCCATTAGTAGTCTCCATAGAAAAATAAAGTTTTTTACAAAATCCTCTGATAAGTGTAGGGTGAAATACAATATAATAATCACGTCTGACAGTCCTTTAAATTTCTCGTGTACCTTTCTTATTGTTTTTGTTTTTGTATATAACTTTCTGTCATTGTTTTTTTTTTGTCTTCAAAAATGTTTTTTTTAGTTTCATTGTTTCGCGACATTATGAAAATGACTTCCGTTGCAGGACAATGCAGCATAACAATAAAATAAATGTTACAATAACAACAACAATAAATACAATAATAATTCTAAAATAATAAGAAATGTTAATAATTTTGCATAAAATCTTGCACTTTTAATATCAAAATGAAATATTTTCTCTTGTTTCTGTTATGTTGTTTGTTTTTGTACGTCAGTCAAGCATTTACAATGTTGTCTTTCGGTAATTTCTATTATTTGAGATTAAGCGTACATATCTCTTTTATTTATTTATTTATTGTTTAAGGTGCTTCATAAAGCAAATTTCATTTAAATCGTAAGGCCCGATGGGTGGTCAGTTTAAGTCTTCTTTACACGTCCTTCGATTTTTAAACGATGGCACATCAAATGCAAGATACTTAACAGGTGACAGCCTTAACAGAACGACTTGAGGAGAAAACTATCGAACAGGCACGCCTTCCAATTAGGCACTATCACATGAGAATCGTTGCCGTATAACAAATATCAAGACGGGGAAAAAACGTTAACGGATTCATCCGTTCTGTATTAAGTTTCAGTCAAACCGGTTCTTCTTCTCCCCTGGGAAGAGATAGATAAGAAGTGGATATTTTTCTTTATTAGCAGGCTAAACGTGGCCATAAGGGCCTATATGTTCAGATCATATATGAGGTTTTTAATGAACTTTAGATATATATAGGCAGATTGACGAGTATATCAGTATGTACTCAGTAAGTATTCCGCTATTTTACATCGATTTTATCGCCATAAGCTATATAAGTTCTCCATCAAAAAGACACTGAAGCAATCCTGATTATGCTATATATAAACGCCCTTTCCCCTTTAACTTTGAACGGTTGGTGTACCCCTTAAGGCTTCCACAAAGCATTCTGCCTTCTTTCCTATTCTTTAAATTAGTTTTGTTGTTCCAGCTAAGCAGGCAAGTGATCTGCTGCATCAAGTCCTAGGATAATAGGGCTGCCATCTATCTATGGTTGTCAAGAAATACATATATTCCCACTAGGTGGCCTTCCTGGGACGATATTCTTTCTTTCATTTCTAGGTGGTGAAGGGCATGTTAGATAGATTGTATTGAAGGGTAGTAAAGCCACTTAATTTGAAATTCGAAAGTCATGACGTACGATTTTTTTTTACTGCATTGGAATTCAGACCTGGACTTCTCGACTTGTAGAAAAATATTTTAACCGCTACATACGCGGTGTATAACTAAAGAGAATTGGAAAAGTGCCTGTAATCAGCATGTCAGTGTTCCAAAAGTTTTAGAAAACTATGTTTGAATCTATTTACTTAAGCCAGAAGTTTACCGAGTTTAATCTAATTGCCACAAGAGTTCCTTGCAGCTTTAGGAGCACAATGGTAGAAAATCAATTCAGTTGGCAGTAAAATGTCCTGGCTGGTCTTGTTTTCAAGACAGCAGTAAAAGGAATTGTTTTGCATTGCCAAAGTTGCCACAGTCTTGTAGGTACTATGTTGGCTTATTAGACGTTAGGTCAGTCAGACTTGTGTGAAGACGCCAAGCGTTTGAAGAGAGTTTACGTGATTTGAAGATCTACGTTACAAAGATCTGTCGAATAATTGTCTAGTAATTGTTATTGTTTATGAAAAAGGTATAAACAGAGCAATAACAAAAAAAGCAATTGTTGTTGTTTACATAAAGTTGTGAAGAGTGGCACACAGAATTGTGCGAATAATAAAGAATTTTAATTAAAACTAAATACACATTATTTTGATTTTTATTTGCAATCTATGAGCTCATATTTTAAACGATTTTAAACGGTTAAAAACGTAACACTATTGTTAATGAAGAAATGGCTATCCTGATAAAAACCTTTCAATGATATCCCTTCTCCACAAGAGTTGGAAAAATTAGGAATCATGGAATCTTGCTACTAAGAAAGCTAACCAAAGACATTTTGTTGTTATTGTTTTGACTTGTTTCACACTTAAAAGAAACGTAAACATTTTAAATATTTTTGGTTGGAAAACTTTTGCTGCTGATTGCCTTTCATTCATTCATTCATTCATTACCAGGAAACTACATGAGTTTCTGTGGAAAGAAACTTTCCACTTGAATTTTTTATCTTTTTAATGACAAATTAGACCTTTGGCTTCATGGCTATGTCGTGTCTTGTCTTCTTTGTGGCAAATAAATTTGAAAATAAACAAACAAAGTTAATAACAAAAAAGCAAGAAAGTAAGAAAGTGTGCGAGTAGTAGGAAATAAGAGGAAGAAGAAAGAGATAAGATTCCAAATGCTTAAAAAATTAAAAACTGTTGGTATTAAAATCTGTTTTTCATCACCTCTATTCTATGCTTTAAACAACGGACTGTCATCAGCACGCACACAGACACAGGCAACAGCTGCAAAAGAGAACAGCAGAGAAGCGTGTCGCCGTCCTGCTTTTCTTGGAGCGCGCTTCATGTACTTATAGATTAATGGTTGTCATTAAGATTTATTCTTTTGTGGAAACTACCGAATATTTAATGAGTTACCAGGAATCACAAGAAGAAAAGGAAGAAGCAGAACACTAATACAAACATCTAAAATTTCTTAAAGTTTTACTTCATGTTACTGTGTATTCGTTCGCATTCACTCTGTATTACTGTGTGCCTTCCTTTTTGGTTGATTTTCTTTCTGTATTTAAGGATAACAATAATTTGAAAAAAAAGGATATTTTTTGGCATTATCCTTGCCGGTTTTACATCATCTTCCCGTTTTTTTATGTTTGAAAATAATTTTTTTTGTTGTTTTTTTTCGTATTTAATAAGGGCCCCCTGCTAACTCGGCTGCTGCTCTTGCAATATTAAAGTGCTTCGGAATAGACAAATAGATGGAGATGTTAACGTCCTAGTCGTCAGTGTTCCTGTGTGCCTGCCTGCTTGCCTGCCTGTCTCTGTCACTGTCTCTAATGCTTTACGTTTTAATAATGCCTTTGAATTACGGAAACTTTACGCGTAACCAACATAAAATGAACGCAGAAAGCAAAAATCCACAGCGTAAAACAAAAACAGCAACAAAAATAATGGAAATGAAAAGCACGAAAGGAAATTTTCGTAACCAAAAGATGTGAATGAATGAGTGAATGAAAGCATGAGAGAGTGAATGAATGACTGAGTGAGTGACTGAGTGAATGAATTAAAGACAAAGTGTTTGGATATTGGTTGTGGCCATTGTTAATAGAGGCAGTAAAAGTGTTTGTATTTACTGCCACTAAAAACTAATGCTGCACAGTGTCAGGCCGGCATTATATTTAAAGGTTTGAACATTGTATGGAGAAAAATTTTAACTTTCAAGCATCCTAAGCAATAGAGATCCGGAAAAATGTTGGGAAAGTTGGACACCAGAGAACGGCTATTAAAGATTTTTAAATCGCAACTTCCATACAACTCCGCAATTGTAAACGTTGTAATCCTCATGCTGGCACCTGGTGTAGTATCAGTTGAAACTAGTGAGTCAGAAGGTTTGTGCGACCTGATGCTCTTAAGGACACTAAAACATGTTTAAGGGCTTTGGGCTAGTAACCGAATAATGCAGGAATGATAAAGGAGGAAAACTAACCCCTTATATCAGTGAGTACCATACTTACGTACATAATTGATCATTACAATCCTTGAGTGAGGATTACAACTTAGTTTCTCACACTACTTATTTTGTGTGTGTTAATTTTATCCATGAGTGGTGGGATCTACATCTTGAAGACTTTTCAGAAACTTTTTATGGTAATTTCGTTTACCCTCAGAACTTTTGCATGAAGACTGTCGGGAGGAAGTCGCCGAATAAAAACTTTTTCCCACATTTTATCCTGTTCGACATGTCTGAACTTGGTTTTGGACGACATGGCCTGGCGTCTAACAAGCCAACACACCTACTAAATTACACGCGAGTTCAGTGACTACCTTAAACCTGTATATGACCACGATTTACAGGTCAGTACTTGCAACGATTTCATATCATTTACAGAAACGGTGCCTTAATTCAGCTAACAAATGTTCTGATATGTACATATGTATGTAAGACAACTGCTATCCAGGAACACGCATATAAAGTTTGCCAGATAAAGAAGCAAAAATACTTTGTTTTCTCAGGATAAGGTGGTATCTGGTTGTCTTAAATAAGTAGGAATTTAACTAAATGCCGTATAAACCCTGGACTGGGACCACAAATTCTGAAACTTGTGCAGCTGCCAGTTGTTCAAGAAATTTCTGTCAAGCCTTAACAATCAAAATCTTGGGTCGGATTTTAGAGAGAAATATACAAGCGGCTTCAAAGATAGGGAAGAGAATAACTTTGGACTTCCATTACTATAAAAGAGTAATATTCGAGGAAGGGGATCTCTGATATCTTTTAGAGCTGACAAGCGTGACTTACATACATATATAATTGGCCATTACAACCTTTCAATCACGATTACGGCCTAGCTTCTCACACCACTCATGTTGTGTGCCATAATTTTATACTTGAGTGGCGGGACCTACAGTTTAAAGCCGACCACAAATGACAGATTTTTTAAGAAGCATTTCGTATGAATTTTAGAGAAATCTGCTAAGAGGAAATCGTTGAAGAATTTAAAATTATTTTTTTTTAATTAGTTTTCTTGGAGATGTCTGACTAGGTGTTTGAAGCGTAGCCTAACATTTAGTAAGTTAACACACTAGCTACTCGACTACACGAGCTTTTTTAAATCAAAATTTTAAATAATTTTTTTAATTTCTTTCGATCGATACCACTGTGCTGTGCTGTACTGTTCCGTATTCTACTATTAATAACGTATTTCGGACCTTTTGTGTTGCGAAAAGGAAAAAATCATGTTGAATGTTTGTCAGGCCCTGTCTGCTGTTGATATTTTCATAAACATTGGAGCTGTTGTCGTTGTTGTTGCTACTTTGACTATAAACATTGTCGTCATTATTGCTTCAACTGGTCTCTATTGGTAAAGCAGTGTTTAACGCCATTTTTTTTGTGTAATTTTTGCATCTCGTCTTAGCGTTTGTTCACTAAGACCGCTTGTGATGGCCATTAGAATGAAATGTCAAACCATCATATACATGCGACAATGACAACAGCCAGCAACCAAAAGCAAAAGCAATAGCAACAACAACAGCGACCACTTTGTCAACGTTTACGATTTACAGCAACATACAGCAACCAACCAACAAACAGAACACAAGAACGATCCACATTGTATGCTCGAAATGGTGGGTGACTGGATGGTGGAGATGGTATTAAAAAACATAAACACCAACAAACGTCCACAACGATACAACCAATATTCAGAAGAAAAAGAAAACCATGAAATGGAAGGAGGAGAACCAAAGTGTAGCAAAGGAGACAACGAAATTCACAACAAATCCTACAAGGATGCTGGCTGGTGTTGCTTTTTCCAGTTTATTTGGATTTTTTTTTTTTTTTTTTGCTTTAAGACAGTCAACAGGATATAATCGTTAGTATGCTGGCCAAATAGCAAATAACAACAGCAACGACAGTACAAACAATATAACGCATAACATCGGGACATCAAAGTTAATAAGAACGCAACGAAGAATACAACAATACAGCAAGCAAGCAGGACACACACATATAAACAATGGGAAATGAAACAGCAAAAAGCAAATAAAAACGAGAAAAACATTCAACACAACAAAATATTACGTGGGTCGGCACGAAAGTTTTTGTCTTTGAGTCTTAGTCATTACCCTCGCTTATTTGATGAATAATATGAATTTCTCCAGTACATAATAGGTAAGACTAGACTACGGCAGCCATAAAGAAATATAGATTGCCTTTAGGAAAAAAAGGTACTGAAACATCAAAGATGTTCCAACAAATTAAGTATTCATAGTATCAGCTGATGCTGTATGAATATACATACATACTGTTACGTTTTTACTTTTTAAAAACATTTAAAATATGAGCTCATAGATTCCAAACAAAATAAAAATAAATTTGTATTTAGTTTTAATCAAAAATTCTTTACTTTTCACACAATTCTGTGTGCCATTGTTCACAACTTGATGTAAACAACAACAATTGCTTTTCTTTGTTATTCCTCTGTTTATACCCTTTGCATAAACAATAACAATTACTAGACAATTGTTCGACTAATCTTTGTAACGGAGATCTTCAAACCACGATTACTCTCTTCAAACACATCGAGTCTATATACAAGACTGATGAATGTTCTTGCAGTCGAATGTTCATGATTTCGCCTTCTCGAAATCACCATAAATGTAAACATAAATTTTATTTGCCCTCCGAGTTTCTATGAGAAGGCTGTGAAGGCGAAGTCGCCGAATAAAATATTTTTCATTTTTCATTTTACGCGAGATTTCTGACCTGCGAATATAATAAGCCAACTCACAACCTATATACTACGGCAACTTAAAATGATGCTGTATAAACGCCCTACAATATTTAGGGAGCAAAGCCACATGTATTTCAACGGGATTGAACTGATCACATGCTACGCAGACAGGCATTCATGCTCAAAACGTTGCTTGGCAATGGATGCTCAGGATCTGTTAACGTCAACAACACAAGATCCTAGGTTGATCAAACTGTTTATACAGTTTCTGTCGGTAAACTATATTTTGTTAATCATGATGCAGAAGACCAGGTATTCTGCGTTATTAACAATGAGGCATTAACCGGTTCCCACCACAGCCAATATTCCCTAGAGCTTCCAAATCTGACGGCGGTACGGCACAGTTAGGTTCTCCAATTCATCTTAAAGATGATATCGTTGATAAAGTGAGTGGAAAGGAACTCTAAGAAATTAATCTGTATCCGTGAGTGGCAACTATAGGGCAGCTTTAGCGCGAGAGACCTTTAAAACTGTTTGCCTATCCGTAAAGATTCGAATATTTCTATTGGTTAGTGGACCCGGCCTCGTGATTGAGAAAAAGCTGCTACAATATGCCACAAAGTACAAACGATTACAAGTTAAAAATTGTAGTCTGTTAGGGCCTACAAGTGAAGAAATGATGGTAGAATTATACCTTGTCTACATCACCTAAAGCATGTCTGATACTTCAACCATTCCAACTAATTTCATCAACAATACTTCACTTCATAAAGATGACATCAAACTTTAAAACACTTACGTGTTCTTATCGACCTGTCCACTCAAATAGAATAAAGCGAGTGAAAGCTAAACAGAATGCAAGAAAAGAAACAAAATTCGTAAAGTAAAAAATTCATTGTCTTTTATGCCTTTATTTAAACGAATACTACCCTCGCATGTGTGTCTATTTACTGCTGTAATCGAAAACAATAACATCAGCATCAGCAGAATAATCATTTAAATCAATGGGCATTACAACTCCAAAAACTATGACAATATTCCACTACAACAGAATGGCAAATAAAAAAAGACAAGAACAAACCAAAAAAACAAAAAAAGAAAACAAAAAAAAGAAAACAAGAAAAATTAATTTAAAAAGAAATCCCAAAAAAAGTACGCAATAAAAAATGTGGGACACTGCTCCCGCATTTATGAAAGAAAGAACACACAGACACACAGCAACTACATGACTACAGTGATTTTTTTTTTTTCGTTCAAATAATATTGCAAATGATGACAACACTTAAGCAAAATTTGTTTAAACAAAAGAAAAATACACACACACATAGCCACACATTCACCAGCCCTCATGCATGTGTAGATGCAAGTTAAATACACTCTTACAACATACTTGAGCGTAATGCCCATGAATGGTCGTTTTGTTGGTTGCTTGCTTGGTTGGTTAGTGACATCTATTGTGCATGCATAATACACACACATGCACTCTCTTTCTCTCCAAGGATTTGGGTTTGTTTTTTTTTTTTTGTTTTCCAAAATGCTAGTAAGCGGGCGTATTGCTTTACATGTATAAGAGAGTTTCTTATTCATGACGACCATTTTGCGTTCAAATAAACTCAACAATGCAATGAAAATATTGGCGGTCAAATAACACTGTTGCACTGTGGAGAAAAAGGCAAAAAAAAAACCGAGAAAGAAAGTAATGTAGGAAATCATTGATGACACTTAAGAATTTAAAATTTTAAGTTCAAGTCTCTAACATTTTCTAACGTATTGTAATGCAAATGAAAACACAAATTACTGTGTTTGTTGTTGTACGTTTACATCGCTTAACATTAAAATTATAAACAAAAGCTACAAAAACAAAACAATGCAGAGACCAAAACTTGTTTACAAATGATCGTACTGATTAATATAACAACATAAAAAATACAATAGCAAACACCAGCATAAAAAATGATAAACAAAAATATACCAACACCAGCAACAATAACGAATGTAAACAACGAAGTTTACATTTATAGAGATTTCTAGAAGGCCAAGACATAATCGTTTGCATATAAGAACATTCATCAGACTGTTTACTTTGCAATATAAAAGGCAAGGCAAAACAGGCGACTGAGTTAGTGAAGTTCAGTTAGTCTTGTGTGAAGACGCGGTGTGTTTGAAGAGAGTAATCGTGGTTTGAAGATCCCCGTTACAAAGAACTGTCGAAAAGTTTTCTAATAATTGTTGTTACGAGTATTTATGCAAAGTCTATAAACAGAGGAATAACAAAAGAAAGCAATTGTTGTTGTTTACATCAAGTTGCGAACAGTGGCACACATAATTGTGCAAATAATAAAAGATTTTAATTAAAACTAAACACAAATTTATTTTCATTTTGTTTGTAATCTAGGAGGTCATATTTTAAACGTTTTTAAAATGTAAGTAACGTAACAGCATTTACCTGAGACCAACAATCAGATGGCTGGCATTTACACTTACAATAAGTTGTAAGGGAGTTCGGATAGCAGATTGTAATCGGAAGTAAAGAGAATAAAGAGTTGGGCAAATTTTTCTTACACAAGTCATTATAGTATTACACCATCACGAGATTGACTGTCTTGATTTGAAATTTTTCAAATTTAATATTCAAGCTCAATGACAAGCAACCTTAAGAATGATTTTAAGCGTTTTTTTTATCGAATAATGCCCCAAATTTCTATGACAACATCAGTTTGTCAGTTAAATTTCCATTGTTTGTATATAATTGCTGTTATTTTTTGTTTGCAAATGAGGCATTTCACTTCACCAGCAATTATCGACCACTGTGACAAGCTATCACTTTCCCGAAACTCTACATGCAGATTTTCGATATTCAACAAACATGCCGCGCATTTCATTTAAATTTTTTTCTGTTCTGTTTTCAGCTGGTTGTTGCTGGCACTGTCCTGCTGCTGTTGTTGCTGTTGTAGCTGTTGCTGTTGATGTTGATGTTTATTGTTGGCAATGGCAAATGTTTGCAAAATATATTGTGCTCTTGTGTTCACTTGTATACGGTTGTGTTGTAATTGTTGTTGTGTTTTGTAGATGATGTTGAAATGTTTTTTTTTTTTTTGTATTTGTGCACATTTAATGGCAATATTTTTGTAATTGTTGTTGTTGTTGTCGCTAAAGAGTTTATTACTGTTTGCGCGTTTATTTGTCCGCCTCTTTGGCTGACTGTCGTAATATTTTAAATAATAAAAGGAAAAAGTTTAAACAAAAAATACACGGGGAACATCAACATCACCGCACCACACCACACATCAGCTGTAGCAGCTGAGGAATTGACCACACAAATGAATAAATTGAATGAAATGAAATGGAATGGAATGAGGGGAAAAAACTGAAATTTTTATTTATTTAGAAAATGAAAAACAAACGCTTTTTACTGTGGGTATGGATAACATTTAAAATTGGTTAAAGCCCCGAAGCATACACTGGCTATGGCGATCGAAAAGTTTAAAACATTTTCTCAACTTAAGGGGATTTTTTATATCAAAAACTTCTTCATTTACTTGATTTAATAGCCCCTTAAAGCATAGCTACACCATTTACAAAAGAATATTTGCTACAGCCTACCATTAAAAAGAAATATTTTCTTGTTACTGCACGGGATTCCTCATTCTACTTTTCACTGGGAAACAGTGTCTTCATTTGCCAGAAAGTTTGTGCCGATTTTATTGTTTTTTGCATAATTTAGCACATTTTTTGAATATTATTTCACGGCCTGTATTTAGTTTTCGCGGAATTTTCCTTTAACGATCGATTGCTGACACTGAAAAATATTTTCGCTGCAATCTGAACACAATTTAAAACCAATACAATACAACAGAATAACAGAAACCACAGAAAAAAAATTGTGAAATAGGCGTGAAGGTGTTCAATTAAAGAGTGAAATAATCCGAAACCTGTGAGAAAGCTTTGCTACATTCTCTATAACAAATTCTGGGAATCCAATTCAATTCGATTGTAATGTGAGCATAGTTTCGTTGCTCCAAAACTGGATACTAGGAAATAGTTCAGTGAGGCTGAATGTGAAGAGAAGCTTCATGTGAGTGTAACATATACATTTTCATGATCTAATCGCCACTGTAGAAGTTGCCGTAGTCTAATAGATAGTGTATTGGCTTATTAGGCGTACAGTAGGCGTCGTACATTAAGGATAAAATTCTAACAATCACCAAACTTAACCAAACTTTTACCGCTTAAGGAGAGTGCCCGAAAAAATTTGTTAATATCCATTTCGTGGTTTCAAAAGTAAACGTAAATAAAACACATATAAAATATTTTTTTCATGATATTTCTTTTTATTGAACGTTGACATTATGTGTGAAACACTACATCATTTAAATGATCTCCACGCGAAGTGTTGCAAGCATTGATTCTTTTGAGGTAATTTTCGACCACGTTTTGACACATATTGGGCGGTATCTCAGCCATAACTTGACGAATGTTGGTTTTTAAGTGCTCAAGAGTTGATGGTTTATCTGCATAAACACGGTCTTTCGCGTAGCCCCACAAAAAAGTCTAATGGTGTCAAATCGCATGATCTTGATGGCTAGTTGATATCGCCACGACGAGAAATTACGCGGCCAGGAAATGTCTCTTGCAATAAAGCCATATTCGCTCGAGTTGTGTGGCATGTGGCACCGTCTTGTTGAAACCACATATTTTCCAAGTCGTATTCTTCAATAGCAGGCAAAAAAAAGTCGGTTATCATATGACCATAACGCTCCGAATTGACGGTGACAGTCGTTCCATCGTCGTTTTCGAAGAAGTAAGGTCCAATCACACCTTCGGAACAAAGAGCGCACCAAACACTGACTTTTTCTGGATGTAATGGCCTCTCTTCAATTGCTTGAGGATTCTCAGAACCCCAAATACGACAATTTTGTTTATTTTCGCTAAAGAAAATTTTGTTCGAAAAATTGCCGATACGTGGCTGTGGGAGAATAACCATTTTTGTAGTAGGTTTTGATCATTTTTATGCGTTGTGTGATAGTTAAGTGATCCATTTTCGTCAATGCCAGACTTTCAAGTGAAAAGAAAATAAATTGGTTTCACAACTTAGTTTGACAGATGTCAAATTCCAGTCCCATACTTTTGAAACTACGAAATGGATAGCCCATTATTTGGTAAAATTGTAAATCGAATCAATTTCGATAACTAAAAACTTTCGAATTATATTCACTTTCTATCGCCTCCTAATACCTTCACTGCTTTAACTACAGATAACAGATTAATTGATGCTTATGCTTATGAGTAGAAAATCAACCTTGGATTCTGCGAAATCGATTATATTCATATGGAATCACACGAATATTGTTTAAATCTCGATTGTAACGGAGTCATTCATGTTTATTGTTTGAGTCTCAGGATGTTTCTTAAACACATTTTTTTGTTGACCAACTATTTCTCCATCTTTCAGAGCGAATTGTACGTTAGAAAATGAACATCGCTTCTGCCATATGATCCAGCCTTGGACGTATGGGAGTTCATAAGAACTAAAAATTCTAAACTCAACTTCATGGAATTATTGCATTTAATTTTATTTACTTTAAGACTTTTAAAACCTTTAAAAAGATATGATGGCAGCAACAGCTTAAAAGGCTCAAAAGGGAAAACGTTTTGATTTTAATAACATGACCCCACCATACCTTAATAATTCTTATCATTCGAAATATAAATTTTATTAACAAATCATTGATTGTGGTTTTCCTCTTTAATTTAACAAAAAAAAAATGTTTAAATTTTTACAATTAATTCAACACAATATTCAATTCAATACGATTTCAATATTCATTTTAATTTTTATTTTTTTATACGCGTTTTCCTTCCTTTTTTATTAGAAATTGTATCGTCGTCGCTAATTGAATTTATTCTAATTAAGTTAAAACTTTTTTTCTCACCAATAACCCACACTCTCGCTCTCTCTCTCACACTTTTCGGGTCCTGCCGTTAAGAGCAACGCCTTATGACTTTTTCCGTTTCCTTGTTACACACTCTCGTCATGTTGATTTTCCTCTTTTCGGTTTGCCAGAAACTGTTACAACAAGAAAATTCGTATGTATGGAAAATATGTTTGAATCTGAATGGAGAATATTTTGAAAGATTTGCAATCAGTTTTGATTATTTTGTAGCGAAGAAAATATAACGAATTACACTTTATTGAAGTGGGGAGAGAAGAGTGAAAAGGGAGAGGAGAAGTGTATAAGGAAAGCAGGAAAAATATTTGAATTTTTATCCGTCGTTTGTTTTTACTTCTTTGATGTGATGGCTGTGATGGTTGTGATGGGTGTGATGGCTGTGTTGGCATCAATGGTTACGCTGTGGCCATGTTGTTGATGATGTTTGCGGTATTGGTATTGTTATGGGTCATCACCATACCCATCCCTGCCTTTAATTTGTTTAATATTGAATTCATATTCCACCCAACAATATACTCTATCCCTTGTGTCCGTTCCTAATGCCAGTTGCTCTCCTGTCCCTGCCCCTCCCCACCCTTTTAGTATTTGATTATTACATTTTATGCTTGAAAGATGTTCGCTCTACTTTACAAGGGTCATTGTCATCATTTGGAATGAATGTGGCTTAGAGTGTAATGGTTATTGTTTGTATAGAATTTATAATAAAAACGATCCTTTCCAATAATAAGCACCAGAGAGAGAGCGAGAGGATGTGCTGCATAAATATTTAATCCAAACAGAAGTTTAACTTTATTTCTTCTTCCTCTTCTTTTCTCTTTATCCTTCTCTCTTTTTTTTTTCTTTTCATGTTGTCTTGTGTGTGTGTTTTTTTTTTTTTTGGAAGTAAAGTGTCCTTAAAGAGAAACGAGGGGGCGATATAATAAAAATTAACAACGCATAACCAGCAGAGCCATTCAATATTTCTTTATTAGAACTGAGGGAAAATAAGTTAAATTGTTTGAAATTATTTAAAAATCCTTGTTGGGGCATTAAGTGCCGAATTAAATTCGTCTCCTTTTCTGCATTTTTTTCAGATATGGAATGTCTTGTAATTTATTTAAATATGTATTGGCAAATGGGCAATAAGTCAAGAATTTCGGATTATTATTACAGTACACTTTGAAGATATTGAAACACAGCGAAAGGATGTATCCAAACGATGGCTCAGCAATGGACAAAGACTAAATAACGATACGTGCATACATTCATAATTGGTCATTACAACCTTTTAATCAGGATTACGACCTAGTTTCTCACACCACTTATGTTGTGTGCGTTAATACATGAGAGGCGGGACCTAAAGTTTAAAGTCGACTCCGAATGACAGATTTTTGAAAAACTTTTCGTGGCAATTTTGTTCACTTTCAGAGCTTTTGCCAGAAATCTGGTGATAGGAAGTCGCTAAAGAAACATTTTGTCTAGCTACTAGACCACGGCGACTTCAACAGACTAACACAAAATGTTGCTAACTTGAAGGGTTTGCATGAACGAACTATCGCGAGTTTTCTTTCAAAGAACAGAGTCCAACAGTTATGGTAGTGAGTTCATTAGCAATGCAATTTCTGTCGATATCTGTTCTTGGAAGACATTAATGCAAGGATAACCTTTGAATTTTCGTAAGAAATCTCCTGTAGTCAGGGATGAAGACGAACCTACTGATGAACTTATTCGCAGTGTGGCTGTCCGAATAAATTAACAGCTTTTCAGGACAATTACCGTCGCCTAACATGCATTGTTCATTGTGAGGATAACAGTCGTAGTTTGAAGATTGCCGTTTAAAAAATCTGCGTTTTAAGCAAAAAAGAATAGCAAACAAGCAATTATTGTTGTATTCGTCAAGTTGGCTGAACACTACGTGGAAACGGGTAGATCGAGGAACAGGCTTCTGATGAAGGTTCTTGAAGTCAACGTTCGGGGTTTCACCTTCTGGAGAACTCTATCAATTTTCTCAAAATTAATTCATTTCAAATTATTTTATTCAATCTGTATATTCCATCCTACATATTAATTTTGAATGCTTTATTTAACACACTTACACATACACAGAGAGAAATTCGAAGAAAATTAAAATACCACACCCTCCACATTCACAAACATTGCATTTATAAGAGATTCTTGTTAAATATATTTCCGGGATCTCATTTATTTATTTCAAAATTTTCTCAATAAATTTGTGATGCCACAATCATAATGGAAAACTAAAAATACAACAACAACGAAAACATTAAACAGCTTCATTTTCGATGTCATGTTTTGTAAAGTCCTTAAGCGTAAACGATTCACATGAATGTATATGTACATACTATACATGTAGGTAGTATGGGGCAATGGCAAATTGACTTTGACTGCCAAGGGTTAAGTAAAACATGCCGGCATACTTAAGTAGCCTTCTGCTGGCAACATCAATAACACCACACAGTGAACATCATTATTTACATCAGTGCTGTGATAACAACACTTACAATTTCACTTTCTTCGAAATGAATTCGAAATGAATTCGAAATTCATTTCTTCAGGTAAATATTTATTAAATTGATGCATAAGACACTTATTAGTTTTTATTAATACTTTTATCAGACAGACAAACATTTTCGGATGAAATTTGAAGGAAATCTAAAACTAAAAATAAATAATAATTTAAAATTGCCAAAATTCAAAATTAAAATCAAAAACTTAGTCAAGATTGTACGTCGTTAGTCGATTTACAGGAAGTTATTTCAGAAAGTGGAAAAAAAATTTACACATGAGGTTGGCTTTTCATCATTCAGGTCTGAAGAGCAAATAAATCATACTCTAGAGAGGGATTATATCTGCGAAAAACAATTTTAGCATCAGTGAAAAATGTCTAAAATCTTATTAGATGTGAGGCTATGGTACGAACCCCAGCGCAAACATCTCAAACATAACGAAATATGAGAAAAATATTTCTTTCGGTCTTCGGGCAGAAACCGGGCCATGAAAAGTTTCTCAAAAGAATCTGTCACAGGGAGTCGACTGTAAACTACAGGTCCAGTCATGCAGTATTAAAAATTAACACACACAACATGGTTGGCTGTGAGGTTTTAATCCTGACTGAAAAGTTGTAATGACAAATTAAGTAAGTAAATAAGGTAACGTTAACATATTCATGTTCAAAGAGTCCAGCGATTAACAATTTAAGCGGCAGTCAGAAAAATGTTTAGTGGGTAGTGTGTTGGCTTACTACACTGATAGTTTGGAGTTCAATTCTAGGGCTTTAAGAAAGAAAAAGAAAAATAAAAGACAGAATTCTTTCGACAATCTTATTACAGAACAGGACTGAGGAAAGGCCTGAAAATAGCTACTCCAGAATATCGGAATTTTGTTGGAAATTGTATTCTTAGTAAACTGACTAAGAATGGTACTGAGCTCACAACGTCCAATATGCTACAACACATATTTAGGTGTCACTCGTAATTGGTCATTGAAACCCTTCAGTCATAATGATTAAAAATTAATACACCCATCATGGATGGTGTGAGAAACTAGTTCGTAAGCCTGACTGAAGAGTTGTAATGACAAATTAAATAAGTAAGTATGGCAACGTTAACCTATTCATGTCTAAAGAGAGAGGTGACGTCAGCAAACATTAATTTTAGCGGCAGTCAGAAAAATGTCTAGTGAACAGTGTGTTGACTTACTACACAAAGAGTTTTGAGTTCAATTCTCGAGCTGTAAGATCTTGAAAGACAATGAAAATTAAAAAAAAGAATATCTTTCGACGATCTCATCTTTGGACAAGACTGGAAACAGGATAGGCCTGAAAGTAAAAAAAGTAACTATTTCAGTATATCGAAATATTGTTTGAAACTGATTTCTTGATCAACTGACTGGATTCGTCACAGGACTGACAACCTCCAACATGTTAGAAGGCATAGTTGTTCGGATCATCTCAGTTAAATTAGATATTCTTCGATAGTTTCACAGACTCAACTAAGTTGGCAGCAGAGATCAGGAATGAGTATTCAAAAAGAGGAATATATTCGAATCATACTCTTAATTTCTGATACTTATACGGATTCATACTCATGCTACTCATATTCAAAGTTTGAAGTACATATCGTACTCATACTTAACATACGCATGATGTTGTTGATTTCGATTCTCCTTTACTCAACATTAATAAGAATCACAAAATAAATATGATTCGCATACGAACACAACAATACTCACTAGAAGGTTGTGTGTTTGCTTTGCTTGATGTCTTTGTCTTTTTCTGTTTTGTCTTCTTCTTTTGTAAATGCAACAAAAAATGAGACTGTAAATTTTGATGAATGATTCGAATCACTGGAATCGTTTATGAGTAATTAAAATATTTTTCTAAATTTATGAATCTGAATGGGTAGGCTATTTATGAATCAAACATACTTCGAATGGTATGAGTTTGATGTCAACGTTGTACTCATGCTTATTGCAACCTGTACTTATAAATCAATGTTGAAGTGAGTATGAATGAATCATAGTACATAGTTAAATGGCATGTATATTGTGGACTCACTTATATTCAAAATTTCATGAGTACTTATGAGTAGCGAAAATACGATTCATTGCTGATCTCTGATTTCAATGCTAGGTAGAATATCGGTCACCCATTTATACGCATTCATACTTCTTTTAATATCATACTCATACTACTCATATTCAAAATTTGAATTACTCATAGTACTCATACTTAACAATAGGCATGATGTTGTTGATTTCGACTGTCCTTTACTCAACATTTACAAAAATCACAAAATAAATATGATTCGCGTACGAACTCAACAATACTCACTAGAAGGTTGTGTGTTTGCTTTGCTTGATGTCTTTGTCTTTTTCTTCCTTCTCTTTTTGCAAATGCAACAACAAATGAGACTGTAAATTTTGATGAATGATTCGAATCACTGGAATCGTTTATGAGTATTTAAAATATTTTTCTAAATTTATGAATCTGAATGGTTAGGCAACTTATGAATCAAACATATTTCGAATGGCATGAGTTTGATGTCAACGTTGTACTCATACTCATTGCAACCTGTACTTATAAATCAACGTTGTAATGAGTGTGAATGAATCAGAGTACATAGATACATTTTTATAATGTTGACTCACTCATACTCAAAATTTCATGAGTACTTATGAGTAGCGAAAAACCAATGCATTGTTGATCTCTGGTTGGCAGCAAGAGGTCACGTTCAATATTGCAAGTATTTTCGGGATAGATTAGCATCTTTCTTTAAAACGGCTAGCCGTCTACGACATTCTCACAGTCTTCTGCTGAATTGTGAAAGAATATCGAAAGAATAGACATTTCACGTATATTTTCAGTAGCTGTGGATCTAAGGATCACGAGGAGACTATATTTCATGGCCTATGTCATAAAGAATCGGAGGTTACCGACGTTCTATTTTCAGTTATCTTTGCCAGGACTGTCCATAATATGAGATGAGATAAATTTTTGAGTTCGATTACCATTTTGAATCTTAATTTATGGTATCACCGCGGGCTTAACACTCTTCATTCTTGAATATAAATTTTTTTTTGTCTTTTAAATGTATTTTTTTTTACTTAAATCCATTTAAACTTGCTTTTTTTGGTAAAGAAAAATCTGTGTGACAAACCAATTTTCTTAATTATTCAATATTTTTATCACATACACAACAACACACAGTTTCTTTCTTTTATTTTGCTTTAGTTTATCTGATTACCATTTAAAGCATCTTGACAGAAGGAAAACGAATAAGAAAATTTCATCACGTTTTCACATATTTGTTATACGAGTGACAATTTTGTTTCTTTTTTTTTTTTTTTTTTTGGTTTTTCATAGTTAAAGTTGCAGTTTATTTTTGGTGTCTCTTGAATAATTCAATCATTTCATCATTTTGGTTTCAACTGGTTTTTCATTTTGTTTTCTTCATATAAAATTCTTTTTTATTTGAATACATCAACGCCCACATTTACAACTACGAAAAACATGTAAGCTTTAATACATACTGTTTAAAAATTATAAGGACACTTGATAATTGATACACAAAAAATGTGAAGAAGTGAAGTTTTCAAGCATTCTATTCCATCAGCCTTTC
Source organism: Sarcophaga rosellei (assembly GCA_930367235.1). Classification (NCBI taxonomy): domain Eukaryota; kingdom Metazoa; phylum Arthropoda; class Insecta; order Diptera; family Sarcophagidae; genus Sarcophaga; species Sarcophaga rosellei. The sequence goes on along the minus strand of OV884017.1, from coordinate 7,527,508 downwards.
GTTCTTTTCAGAAAACCTGAAAATAGTTTCAAACTTTTGCAAATATGCAAGGTGTTCGTACAATTTTAAACACCACTGTATTGGACATGTTTCTATCATATAAAGTACATACATACATACATGTATATGTACTGTGTGTGTGTGTGTTTATTATTTATTTATTATTTTAAAAAAACTATGTCGTGTCCATTTTATAAATGAAAGCATCAGAGTACGAGAATGTTTTTCATTTTTTCAAATTCATAAAGTTTTACTTGGTTTTGTATGTGACCAGATATTCAAAACTTTTCTGTTTCTTTTAAAGTTTTTTGTTTTATTTTTCTGCCGTAATTTCTGGCTTTAAAAGTAAACCAAAGCCTGTCTAAATAGAAATAAAGTTTTACCTTTTAAATGCAAAATTGTCTTGTAATTTCTGTAATTTCTTAAGGAAATGTGGTTTGTTTTCCTTAAGCAAATATTTGAAAAATTATTTGTTGTTATTATTGTCGGAAATCTACTTAAAGTTGCTTGTTTGTTTGTTTGTGTTTGTCCTATAAAATGATGATGAATTAAAAATTTATAACAAATTACTAGAAACTCTAATCTCTATAATAACTATCAGGACAAGACATTCTCACAAAATGTATGTCATAAAACGTTAACAAGAGAAAACAGGCTGGCTTCTCAAACTGTCCACTTAATTTAAAACATCTTTAAAGTTTTTAATGATCTCTCATTGCAGCACATAGCTCGTATGCAGTTTAATATTGAAGAAATTAAAGTTGAATTTGAAGGCATAACACATACATACATAATTGGCCATTACAACCCTTCAGTCAGGATTACGGCCTAGCTTCTCAGGCGGCATAACAACAGGTTCTAAATATGAGCGTGATAACAGAGACTATACAGCTAAGTATAGGATGCACGAGAACAGTTTTTAAATATATGGACGATAGCAAAGACTCTATACCCAACCTCACAGCTAAGTATCCGGCGTCAAACTGTCTTCGTTACTACAGAGTACTAAGAATGGCTCTTAACATTGACTCAAAGTATGCCTACCACCATATCTCGCTATATTACAGTCAACATATGGATCCTACAACGAAACAATTGCTCCTTTTTAGAGACTAACAGGCAATTTAGTGAATCTCATGTGCACTAGACCTGTTAGCAAAACAAGTGGCTGCGAACGCAGGAATGATATTGGACTCCAGAAGAGTATAGAACTATAAAAGATATCTTCATGTCATAATGTTGACTGTTCACAGTCAACTTTGAACTACTGTTGGTCCCACCACTTCAAGTCGTCTGATGGATGAAGTTGCCGTAGTCTAGTAGTGTTGTGGCTTATTAGTCCGTGGATTCAGTATCTTTCGGCGACTTCCTGTCAACAGTCTTCAGACAAAAACTCGGTCGAAGTTGACTTTATCCCCTCTAAAATAAAATGAACGTACCTAACAGGGGTGATGACAGGAACTAGGTTGTGGTCCAGACTAAAGGGTTATAATGACCAGTTAAGTAAGTGCCGCTTCAACTTTAATTTCGTATGCAAGCATAATAAGATGGGAATATACAATTAGATGGAACGATAATCAATTGAAATAGCTTTTATCGACGTCTACAAGAATTTCAAAATCGTTTATTTTAAACAATCATGTATATAGTTTGGAAAATTTAAGGTTTATTGGTAATAAACGGGTTAACATTTTCTTAAATTGCTTTTTTTTTTGTTGTTAAAAACAATTGTTCCGGTTAGAAATGGAATATCATTTCATGCATATGGCTTTTGCGGCTGGCCTCACAGTACCTCATTCGATCGGGCCAATTTTTGTGAAGTTTTTCAATAGTATTGGGTCGTATCTCAGCAATGGCATTACAAATGTTGGCCTTCAAATGCTCATTTGTCTCCGATTTGGCGGCATAACAGTTTTATTTATCGGCTTGCCATAGAAAATAGTCCAACGGTGTCAAATCGCAGCTTTTTGGCGGCCAATTGACATCACCATTTTGGCTAATGAAACGGCCATCAAACGTTTGACGCAATAAACAGATTGTCGCATGAGATCTGTGGTAAGTTGCATTATCCTGTTGAAATCAAACATTGATCACATCAATATCATCAAGAGCGAGTACAAAAAATCTGTTATCACAGTGCGATAGGTGTATCCATTAACCGTAATGGTAGTGCCGTCCTTATTTTCGTAGAAACATGGGCCAATGATGCCAGCGCTGCACAAGTCGCACCAAACAGTCACTCGTAATGGGTGCATTGATGTCTGTAAGACCGCGTGCTAGTTTTCTGAGCCCCAAATATGGAAATTTTTCTTATTGACGTACGTACCAAAATGAAAATGAGTTGTATACGAAAATATGATTTTTTTGGGAACATCGACATCAACGTGCAGTTTCTCGTTGGCCCAGCGGATTGAATTTTGTAGGGCATCATACCGAGACGTTTCGCAAAATTCAACGTACTCTTATTAATGTTTACTGGTTCTCACGCACACTATCAGTCACAGCTTCGATATTTTCGGGTGAACGCATCTGTACGAGCATGACAATGTCTTGGCGCATCAACTATGAAACCGCGTTTCACGAACTTTAGCATATACTAGGTACTGTAGGTCCTACTCTGCGACTAAATTATGTATGACATTTTCATGCAATTTATAACCAATTGTTTGTCTTTGTTGCTCAGGCGTCAGGCAAATCGAACCATTATGTTCAGTGGATACTGAATTTTGTAACAGAATAGAATGCCACAAGTATTGTCAGGTTCGAAATAACCGTGGCTTAAATTTAGACCGATAGATGGTCCACCCGATAATTGGTATAGTGATGGTTAACTTCACTACAAATTACCTCTTATCTATGACGCTTATTTTAGTTTCCTTTTTATAAAAAAAAAAAAAACAAAATTCAAATATTGTCTCCTTAAAAGCAAACTTTTCAAAATCAATTACACGACCGGATAATTAAGAGCTCTTAAGTATGGTAAGAGATATTCAACAACTTTCTTTACATTGATTAATACAAGGCCATCACACACACACACACAAATGGCCATTAAGAATAAATCAGAAAATAAATAAAAAAGACAACGTACTCTCTGCAATACATTCTTAAAGCTAAACCACATGCACAAATCAATACATATGTATGTATGTATGTACGCATTTCGTATATTTATGTAAATGTATGCATATACTTCCGTACCATTTTCTCCCATTTACTTATACTCACACACACATTACTTAACTGTTCATAATGTATAATGAGGCCGAAAGTTTGTCCGCTCCTTACTTAGGCGGACAAATTATCAGAAAACAAACTTTTTTCCTTTTTCTTTCTATTTTTGCTGTACGAAGAACAAAATATTTATGACCAGTACACTAATAATGTTGTAATACAACTTTGTATTCAAAACTTAAATGCTCATACCACGCATACACACACATACATACATAAATATAGAAACTTTAGCTGTACTACAATTGTCACACCAGTGAGTGTATGAACTTATAAAACTTACCCAAGACAAAACGACAAATTCCCACTTATGAATAAGTTCTGCTACTTCCATTACCAGCACTTTAACTGCTAAAGAAAATCCTGCTAATTTCACCGTCAGTGACATTAACAACTTATCCAATGAGTAGGTGGGTGGATTTGAAACCCTACTACTTCTTCGGTTTGACGGCACAACTAATAATCCTTAATGGATGTGATACATGAACATCAGAGATCACCAATGAATCGTTTTTTTCGCTACTCATTAGCACTCATGATATTTTGAATATGAGTGAGTCAACAATATTGAAATTTCGCTATGTACTCTGATTCATTCATATTCACTACAACATTGATTTATAAGTACAGGTTGCAATGAGTATGCGTACAACGTTGACATCAAACTCATAACATTCCAAATATGTTTGATTCATAAGCTGCCTACTCATTTAGATTCATAACATTAGAAAAATACTTATAATACTTCGAAATGATTCGAGTGACTCTCGAGTCATTCATCAAAATCTACAGTCTGAGTTATTGCATTTACAAAATAAAACAAAAAAAAAGACATAAGCAAACAAGACAGAGCAGCAAGCAGAGCAAACACGCAACTTTTAGTGAGGATTTAAGTGTTCGTACGGGATTCATATTTATTTTGTGAGTGATTCGTGTATATGTTGAGTCGTGGAGAATCGATATCAACAACATCATACGTGTTGTTAAGTATGAATATGATGAGTACTTCAAACTTTGAATATGAGTAGAAACGTTTCATGATATTAAAACAAATCTGAATTCATGTAAGTATCAAAAATTAGAAGTATGATTCAATTCTACTCATTTTTTTCAATACTCATTGCTGATCTCTGATCAACACTGTCTTTAGATATTTAAAACTTATCAGAAATGTTATCATAAATACATACATATATACTTAATTGGTCATTACAAGCCTTCAGTCAGAGTTACAACCTAGCTTCTCACACCATTTATTGTATGTTGTGTGTGTTAATTGTATACATGAGTGGCAGAACCTACAGTTTAATGTCTATTCAGAACCACAGATTTTTTTGAGAAACTTTGCATGTTAACTTTATCTTACTCTCAGAGTTTTTTTTTTCAGAAATCTGCTGAGAGGCAGCGGCGGAAGAAATATTTTCTCGTATTTCGTTTTGTTGGAGATATCTGGCCTGGCCTCACGTTTAATAAGCTAACACGCTACCTACTAGACGAATTAATTAAGACCCACTGTTGTGCGACGTAACAATTTAGGCGTCATTCTGCTTTGAATCTATTTACTTTTCAAAATTTAAAGCTGAACTATGAGAACGCCAATGGGGTATATGCTTCTGCCTGAATCTTATACTGTCATAGTGTCTTAAAATGGCTGTGGTAATACCCAATATGTGTAATGAATAATTAAATAATCTCACAGCTGTGCTAGACAAATGATACACTTCCTAATCACGTATAGTCCGGCATCTCTAAATGCGTTGAAGAGAACTACTTCATATATCCTGCAACTTCTTCCCACGAAAGTATACCTCTTGATGGTCTGGACGATGATAAAGAACTTTCATAAGAACTTCAAAAATGATTAAATCGCTCATAGGCCTGGTAAATGAATTTTTTAATATTTGCCTTTAAGCGCTGTTTAGTTTCCTTGGTATTGATTGTGCTTTAAATAATGCTCAGTATTAGTATGACAGCCGAGCTAAGTTCGAGAATAATTCTTAGGCAGTTGCAATTCTGTTCTAACAAATCCTTCCTCATTGAAACCGTTTTGATTTTGTTTTGAGCAAAACATTTTAAACAATATTTGAAATTAAAAAATTTTAACAATTCGATTGAGCAAGAGATCCGAACCCAAAAGTCTTATATCTATACATATTCTAGAACTTGTTCTGCTCTGAGAGGCTTTCAACATCCTACCCTAAAAATGTCAAACGCCCGTATTTTTATTCAAAACACTTAGAAAAAACGTAACTTATAGGGCACCTTGTGGTCGTCTAGCTTTCGTTTTCTTATCAACAAACTTTTGGACAAATAACGACAAACATGAAAGCAACAAAGCAACGGCAGCAGGCAACAGCAGCAACAACATCAATTTAATATGACAAACTAAGACTTTGGAAACAAGTTATTCAAACTCATGCATCTTTATCTGGTTATAAGACAATAAGTCTAATGATAATACGAATCAAACAACGAGTAAGGGTCCACTGCCACAGCCACAGCCACTGCCATTGCCAGTGCCAATGCTAATGACAAAATGTTTATGTTTGAATTCATTTTCCGTTTGGTCTACTCTTGTATTGAAACTAAACTTGGCAGAAACTTTTCTTTACTGTTTGTTTTCTTAAGACGTTCTTACTCTCTATCTCTCTTTCCCTTCCGCTCTCTCTCTCCTAGTCACTGTTCTCTGTTATAACTCAATAAGTTTTATGGTGTCCTTAAATCACAAATACAGCCAAAAGTAAATATGGATGGTAATGGTAAATGAGAGGAGGTCACATGTCAAATACTAAACACATGAATTTATGCATAAATACTGGGCTCTCCTGTAGATATTACTAGTAGGTAGCTGTGTGTGTGTGTGTGAGATAACATGCATAAGTTAAAAGTTTATTTATATTATAGTTACGCTCAGTCTCTCTGTCTCACTCATACATTTATATTGTGTTACAGTCTTCTACTTCTGTTGGTTTGTGTATAGCTTTTTACCGTATGACATGTTATTAGTCTAGAACGTTTCCTGGTTGTATGAGAATTCCTTAAATTCAAATTCAAATTCATCTACGGATATCCTTCGAGTACAAAATACAAAAAGCTTTTGAAACAACTATTTTGCAACTCAACATGTTAAAATTATTATCAGCCTCCTCTGCCTCATCATTATCATCATCATCATGATTATCATACATTTTCTCTAAGCAGCCTCAAAGTCAGCATTATAATCATCATGATTACACTCATCGTCATTATCATTGGATGGCAGTCAACAGCATAGTCGTTTGGAAAATTGCAATTGTTGCAGCAGTCATTGCAGTCATAGCAGTCACAACAGTAGCAGTGTCATGACAGTCAATGCATTTTATTGTTATTGTTATTAGTTGCATGCAGAAAGGACTTTTTGAAAGAAAAAAAGGCAACAAAAATTATACGAAAAGAACTTACACTCACAGAAAAGTCATCCGTATTGTTACGAAAATGAAAAATCTAGATACTGGTGTTTTGCTTTTACATCGCTTAACACTAAAATTATAAACAAAAAAATACAACAACAAACACCAACATAAAAAACTGGTAAACAAATAAACAAAAAACCAACAACATGCGCTACAAGAATAAATGTAAACAAAATACACAAACAACAGTAATGAATGTAAACAACGATGCTTACATTTATAAAGATTTCGAGAAGGCGAAGACACAAACATTCGAACATTCATCAGACTATTTAACCCACCATATAAAAGGCTAAACAAAGCAGGGGACTGAGTTAGTGAAGTTCAGTCAGTCTTGTGTGAAGGCGCGGTGTGTTTGAAGAGAGTAATTGGGGTTTGAAGATCTTCGTTAGAAAGATCTGCCGAACAATTGTACTCTAACATTGAATTTGAGGCTGTTTGAGATATGCTGCCGATATATTTTCTGAAAACCAGCAAGGTACGCTTACACCATAAAGCATTAGGTAATGAACTCAATTATGTTTGAAGTTAGTCTCGCTCTGACTAGAGCTTTGTACCTTTAGTTTTCCATTCAATCGGCTTTGAATATTCCAGAGAAACGAAATAAAATGGTGGATCACCCTGATATATGTTCCAAATAAAAATTGTTGTACGTTCAAAATGAGCGATGCTGCTTATGATCTGTAAAACATTCTTGCACAACTACGTAGCTCTATTGAAAATCTAATGAGCATGAGGCTTATAATAGATCCTCTCTGTTAAGAGTAGGATAAGGCTGAACAGCATCCTAAGAGCCAATTGTTATAACATCCCAGAAGATGCCGATAGATACTCACAGAAAAGTGTTTAGATGCACTTATAATGCGTAAAGTGCAGCACAGTCGAAGAAGCGGATATCGAAGGAGTGCCACGCAGAATAGCAGCAAAGATGAGACATGCATCACAATGGCAAATAGTTATCCTGTATGAAAACATACTTAGTTAGTGGTTTTGCAAGAATCTCAAAGTCGGACACCGGGGTGTTATTGGTGTGGAAATAGATTCCCTACAAGTAACTAGACTCCGTCCGGTTATCTGTAACTGAACTGAAGGTGCTGTTAAAATCTTCAATCCAAAAAGTCTCAAAATCCCACAGGATCCAAGAGTCCTCCATCTGCAGCATTTCCTCTCCAGGTAGTAGTTAAGAAAACCTCTTTTTATTTACCCTCTTTATATTGAAGCCGGATACCAGTTGCATGAGTATATTCTGTGGACAAGAAGCGAAAAGTCTCAAGATCCCACAGAATCTGCAAGTAGTACTTGGTTAAACCTTTTTTTTATTAACAGTCGTTTACAGACGTCTCCATTCCGGATAGCAATCGTATGAGTCATATTCTTCATGGCTATTTCTATAGACACTCTTGTGGACAAGTAACCACAAAAAGGCGGCTAATGGTATACAACTGATTTGTAGTTTCTATTGTACAGTCGATGTTCAAATTGCCTGTTCATTCATTTTAAAAGACATCACAGTGACCTAGGACCCACTTCTTCCGAGAAAACTGGCCATTGGCAACCAAAGTATCAGAAAAACCGCTTGGTTATCAAGGCTAGGTATCTAACATAGCAGTAGCCAAGACTTTCTCTTTAAAAAACGTATGCCATTAATCTTCATATTATAGGCCTTCATTAGCTAGTATGTTTTCATCGTGTGATATATGACGTCATTCAACATTTTTCACTTCATATATCTCTTTCGCTTTCTAAGTGTATATGTAGAGGGTATGGAACATTTATGAATATTCGTTAAAAAGATTCCAAACATTTTAAAAACCATCCACAAACATACACACACTCTCTTACACAAATATATGCTGTACAGTTGTATGTGTAAACATATTGCATTTGGTTTTACACTGAGTATGTGTTAGTGGTTTTGAGAAAATGTAGTAAAATACGAGTACATGCAACAGCAGCAGCAACAATGCAGCAAATAGCAAGTGGTAGAGGCTATAATATGAAACTGATTGTTGTGATTGTTATATTATATCAGAGAAAAAGAGAGAGAGAGAGGGAGAGAGAGAAAGCGAGAGAGAGAGTATGTAAATGAGTAAGTGTGAGTGTATGCTGACAAAGTGAGGCCAGTCAGCCACAAACGGAAGTCATTCCAAATGCCAACAATGACAGCGGCAACAAAGGCAACAACAATGACAACTAAAATGACTTTGAATTTGACTATGAAATGAAAATGAATAGAATATTACAAAAGGACTTGGTCTCCCTCTCTCTCCCACTCTCTCTCTCTCTCTATCTGTATTACAATTTGTTATTATTCGTCCCTGCTTTCATCCTCATTTTTTTTATTTAAAATATATGAACACGCATAAATTAATATGTTATGGTACATGTACATATGTATGTATGTTTGCATATAATAATTATCATATTGATAATGAGAGAAAATACACTGACACATACACACACCTACGAGTACTTATACTGACATTTAAAACTATTTAAGAGTGTTTGTGTGTATAGGCGAGTATAATAAATTTAACCAAAGAACGGAAACAGGCTTTTAAAGCAACATACGATCATTATGTTATAAATGTATGCGTATACATATGCGTATATGTACATATGTGTTGGTTGTGAGTGGCCTTTTGCATAAAATTTACCCCCAAAAATTATTATTGTTTTTGGCCCCAGTTATTGTTTTATGAAAATTTGCTTGGATCTTATTGTACGTACACTGTGCTGTACTAGTCTTGTGCAGCCAATTAATTACAAAATATTTTATGCTTGTATAGAGTAGCGTAACCGCTACTTTTGATTAAGATTTTACCATACACACATACACACACATATGCATGTACATATACAGAAACTTTTAGTTTATCTACGCAGTTATGAATTTTACGGAACGTTAAATTTAAAGGGGAGTTATGTTTCCTGTATTTAACCACCTGCATCAGTTGCTATTTCTAGTTCAAGTTTTCCCATAGCCACTGCTCTTATGCATAGAACAGCAAGTTGTTCTCTTTAGAGGCTTCTTTTCGTGTCTGTTTCTACCCCTTTCCTCTTTTTTTTTTTTTTTTTTTGCAACCTAAGCAAACTTATGCTCATGTGTGCATACACATACATATACGCACAAAGCCATAAAATCCATTATAGATTCTGTACAATAAGGAATAAAAACAATAACAATACCAACGACAATTGCAACAGAATCCGAATTAAATGTTAAAGATTTTTTTGGTTAAAAAATGTATTTAATTTTTTTTTGCTGAATGAAATCCAATTAATTGTCATAAAGTTATAGTTCAAATGTAGAGAGAATATGTTTTAAGTTTAATTTTCCTTAGATTGTCTGTGTACGGGTATATGCTCTACAGATAGAGTTGAATGTATTGTGGGAAATAAAAGTATTGTTACGGTTTTACCTTTTAAAAACGTTTAAAATATTAGCTTGTAGATTGCAACTAAAATAAATAAAAATTTGTGTTCAGTTTTAATGAAAAATTCTTTATTATGTGCACAATTCTATGTGCCACTGTTGACAACTTGATGTAAGCAACAACAATTGCTTTCTTTGTTATTCCTCTGTTTATAGCCTTTGCATAAACAATAACAATTATTAGATAATTATTCGACAGATCTTTGTAACGGAGATCTTTAAACCACGATTACTCTCTTAAAGCGCGCCGTGTCTTCACACAAGACTGACTGAACTTTACTAACTCACTCGCCTGCTTTGCCTTGCCTTTTATATAGCAAAGTAAACAATCTGATCCTGAATGTTCTTGAAGGCGAATGTTTGTGACTTTGCTTTCGCGAAATCTCTATAAATATAAACATCTTTGTTTTCATTTATTATTGTTGTTTGTGTATTTTGTTTACATATATTCTTGTAGTTTTGTTAGTATACTTTTGTTTCCTTGTTTAGCATTTTTTATGCTGGTGTTTGTTGTTTTATTACGCAGTACGATTATTTTGTAAACAGGTTTGTTTACTGCATTGTTCTGTTTTTGTAGCTTTTGCTTATAGTGTCAATGTTAAGCGATGTAAAAGCAAATAACAGCATTATCTTGATCTTCCATTTTCTTAACAATATATTACAAAATCTGCAATGGACACATGAAAAATTTATAGCCCGGATTGGCTGACGTCTTACAAATATTGTTCTCGACAAATTCAAGTCGCAAATTACGATTCAATCTATATATTGTAGCATCACTTTATAAGCTCACTATAAGAAAATTTCCGCTCTTTTGTATATAAGTTTGTAATCAATTTATTTTTATTTCTGTTCTTGTTTTTCTTGCTCTCTTTTCCGTTGTATTTTATAACTTAAATTGTGGCTATAGAAACGACATTCGTGTGCATGTGATTGCAAATATATACGTATACATATATTTATATATGTGCATACATGTGGCACACTCACACTGTCGTCTATTCTTTATGTACATGCATACATATATATGTATGTATGTATTTATATCTATGCTGTCAACGACATTTTCTAATTAATTAAGATACAAATTTATAACCTTCACTGGTTAACCACAAGAAGATGTTTCTATTGCTACATGAGCTAGCGAACTAACTACACACACAAACACACACACACAACAGATGCACTGACACAGATGCTACAGCATGGAAACAACCTTGCCAGTCAGCCAACGAACGAACCTACAAACGAGGTAATCATCCAAGCAAGCAGAGAGTCACAGAGCCAGCCATCCAGTCAATGAAATTTTCAATGAAATTGAAATGAACTCATCCTTATGGAATGCAATAAAACGACAAAAACATTCTTCGAGAAGATAAGAGAACTTTTAAAAGAAGAAAATAAAATACCAGGACAGATTCAAGCGTTGATATTCCGTTATATATTTAAAGTATGCATGTGAATGTGTATAAGTGTGTGACATACATACTATATACATAGTATAAAGGCAATTTAAATTCAAGTCTTTGTGTTAGGATGAGTGTATGATGTTTGTGGCTTTTTGTTAACGGTGTATGTGTGCGAACGAGTGTGTGAGAGAGAGAGAGAGAGTGTGTGTGTTTTACCAATGTTATTTTGCCAATTGTTTATAAATATTTGAAGTGTTCTTAAGGAGAGCTTTAATAATTATTAATTCTTAGAGGCTTATTAGAGACAATAAGCCTTTAAGGAACGTCATTGTTATCTAAACACGTACTTCGAAATACAAATACGCGACTGCAACTAAAAATTTATTCGAATGAAAATGTAATTCTAAGAACAATACGAACTAGTTGTTCGGTTCGGTTATAACAACTCTTCAGTCTGGATTATGACCTAGCTTCTCACACCACTTGTGTTGTGAGTGTTAATTTTATACACGAGTGGCAGGACATACAGTTTAAAGTCGTCTAAGAAAGACAGATTTTAGAAAAACATTTCATTACAGTTGTATTTCATTCTCAGAATTTTTGCCAGAAATCTGCTGAGAAGAAGTCGCCGAAGAAATATTTGATTCGGGGTTTAAACCGTGGCCTCACGTCTAAGAAGCTAAAACACTACCTACTAGACGACAACGACTTCATCGGCGACTTCGATCATAACATCAAAAATTTGGTGGAAATCTTTTACAAAGATTAAGAGAGGTTAAGTAATGTCCCCACCTTGAAGAAAGAGGTCTCACTTAGGCCAGCATTTAGGCTCATTGTTCTACATACATAATAGGCCATTGCAACCCTTCAGTCAGGATTACGGCCTAGCTTCTCACCCAAGCCCATTGTTCTAGCACAATCTATTCTATCCGAGCCGTCAAACATTCTCTGGAGCAAACCAAACCGAGTCTAAATTGAAATTTCAGAAAGTGGCCAGAATCCTTCGTGTTTTTATGACAACACCTGGCAACTGACACATAAGGTCAAGGACAGTTTTTTTCTTCTCCTTCAACTCACAGCTCTTCCAGAAATTATTTGCCGGATTTTAAGTTTTTCAACATGCCTACCAAGAGAATAGTGGCTCGGTATTGTGTGACGGATGGCCATGCGATTTAAGGACAGAATTGAGTCGTTTCTCTTGGTATTACAAGTACTCTCCTACTGCCAACTTGAACTGCCCTGTAATAAGTGTCGCCAGCAATCCAATTAACTGAGGCAATCGTAGCTGTAGAAGCTAGGCCATATTCCTGACTGATGGGTTGTAATGGCCAATTATGTATGTATGTATGTAATCGTCGCTATAGTCTAGTAGATAGTGTGTTGACTTATTAGACGTGAGACCAGGGCTTAAACCTAAGGTTAGACATCTCCCACAAATCGAAAATATGAAGAATTTATTTCTTTCGTCGTCTATCTCTCGGCAGATTTCTGGCAAAATCTCTTAGAGTAAATAAAATTGTTATGAAAAGTATCTTAAGTTTGTTAGGAATCGATACACAACATAAGTGGTGGGAGAAGCTAGGCCGTAATCCTGACTGAAGGGTAGTAATGACTAATTGTGTACGTATCTAATTGGCCTCTAACATATTGATGATTGTAAGCTCCGTAGCGGCTAAAGACAGCTCATCACGAAAGGAATTTTCAACATTATGCTTATGTCCCAAAACCCATAGAGGAGTTACGTGTGAATCCTTGGCATTAATGGCCGATAAGCTTCCGTTCACAAAATTTAAATCAAATTTCATACACAATTGAAGAAAAAAAAAATTAAGAATTCGTTTCCTAATCAAATTGGTTGTGGAAATGCATCATATTTTTTTAAACTGTGTTAGCGCACGTACCCCAATTACATGATAAGGAGAGTATTTATTTAAACACAATTGAGTGATTTTCTCTCTCCTATATAAATAAGCAATTGGATAGATAACTGTAATACATTACAAAGTAGCAAAGAAGCCTTTCCAAGTCTATACATGGTTGCAAGGAGGCATTGTAATGCCTGTGTCCAAATGTCTTCTCCGAAATATGTATGTACATATGTTTTCATTAACATTTCAACATGTCATCATGCTGTCCATCATAAAACGAGTAGCCAACAAAACAAATGCTATTCTGAAATGGCCTAAAATGTTAGCCAACTAACTGTATACCAATAATTGAAATTTAATCAATTCATTAAATTATCAAGAGATTTACAAAATAAATTATATTCATATGGCTCTCTCCTTCTGTTTTTCAATTTACAGAGAGAGAGAGGGAGAGAAAGACCAACGGAGACAAAAAGAGAGAGACAAATGGACTTTAGAAAGGCAGATGCAAAATTTTTAAAATATGCAAATCAAATAAAACAAAATTTATTAAAATTATAATAATAACAGCAACAATAACAACAACAGCAACAACAATATGTAATAAAAATAAATAAATAATAAAATTACAATAAAATAAATTGACAAACACGCATAATAAAATGTAATGTAATGATTACACACACACACAAAAATACAAACACAAATAAATGTTTATTAAAATCTAGCATTGCCTTAAGAGGACACACACATAGGGGAAAAAAATAATAAAATTTAATAATAATCGCAATAGCAAAGGAAAATAGACAAATACAACAATTTTTATTTACATAGGGTGGGACATCTATCGGTTTAAATTTATGCCATCGGTTATTTCGAATCTGGCAATGCTTATGTCATTCTATTCTATTACAAAATTCAGTATCCACTGAAAATAATGAATCGATTGTACTCTTGAGCAATGTTGGAATTTATTGGAAATTTATTTCCAAAACAAAGACAAATAATTGGTTGGAAATTGAATGAAAATGTCGAACAAAATTTAGTCGCAGACTAGGGACAACGCAAGTTTATTGCTAAAGTTCATGAAACGTGGTTTCATTGTTGATGCGCCAAGACGTAACCGTGCTTGTACTGGTGCGTACACCCGAAAATATCTTAGCTGTGACTGATAATGTGCATGAGAACCAGTAAACATTAACTAGTCATCGTTTTCACTAACATTTCACTCACCAGAATACATCGAATTTTGCGAGAAAAGTCTCGGTATGATGCCGTACAAGGATAATCCGCTTCAGTTTTGCTTAGCTAGATGGGTCAACGAGAAACTGCACGATGATGTCGATTTTTGCCAAAAAAAATCATCTTTTCGTATGCAACTCATTTTCATTTTGGTATGTACGTTAGTAAGCAAAATTGCCATGTTTGAGGCTAATAAAACACACACATTGTCTTACAGAAGCCAATGCACCCATTACGAGTGTTTGGTGCGGATTGTGCAGTGCAGGCATCATTAGCACATGTTCCTTAGAAAATGAGGACAGCGCAACAATTATGGCCAATGGAGACACTTATCGGACTTTGGTAACAGATTTTTTGTACCAACTCTTCATAGTATTGATGTGAACGATGTTTGGTTTCAATAGGATGATGCAACTTGCCACACATCTCATGCCATAAGCAATTTATTGCGTCAAACGTGCGTGATGGCTGTTTCATTAGCCGAAATTGTGATGTTAATTGGTAGCCAAGAAGCTACGATTTGACACCGTTGGAGTATTTTCTGTGGCCAGCCGATAAATAAAACTATTATGCTGCCAACTCAGAAACAATTAAGCATTTGAAGGCCAACATTCGTAATGCCATTGCTGAGATACGATACCATACACTCGCAAAAGTACACGAAAATTGGTGCGAACGAATGAGGTACCGCGGCAGACATTTGAATCGAGAAATATTTCATATCTAAACGGAACAATTGTACTTCACAACAAAGAAACATAAATTTGGAAAAATTTTAAAATTTTTAATTGTAAACTTTTAAATGCCCCACCCTTTATAATTGTAAAACGCATACACAATAACAAATAGCATATGAATGTAGGAAAGATAGAAAAGTCATATGAATTACATTTAAAAAGGATATGATTTATACCATGTAATATGGGTCACCATTATGCATTTTTACACACATACATATATCTGAATGTATATGTATGTCTCTATGTAAATTCTTAAGTAAGGATAATATCAACAAATACAATGCCTTATCAATGTATTAAAGCAAGTCCTTTTAAGTAAAGTTCCATGCATATTTAGTTGAGTGTGTGTGTTAATGTGTATAATATCTAGATAACTTTGTCTTACATACCCAAGTACTATATGGGTTTGTGTGTATGTGTGCATATGTATATTCAGTAGGTTTACATAAAACAATCATTATTTAATCATCAACAGTATGAAATTGTTATAAGAAATCGAAATGAAAATCTGTAGCAGCTACTAAACCAGATATGATATGAAAATAATTAAATTCAATAAAATTCGAAATGAATTGTATTGTGCATCAATTCAATTAAATTCTTGCAATAGAACAACAACAACAACAACAACAACATACTCTTTACTAGATACATAGCATTGTATACTGGGTTACACAAAAGTGGCAAAAAAACAAATACAAAACAAGATTTATGATCCCAAATGACGGTAATGACCTAAACGCTGAAACTTTTTCACTATTTTTACTTAACTATTCGTCTGTTGAAAACACCGTAGTCTAGTAGATAGTGTGCTGGCTTATTAGACGTGAGGCCATGATTCAAACCATTGCCCCGACATCTCGAACAAAACCACGTATGAAGAAATATTTCTTCGGCGACTACCTCTCATCAAAGGTCTGGCAAAAATCTCTGCGAATAAATAAAATTGCCATGAAAAGATCATCAAAAATCTGTCATTCAAAGACTATTTTAAACTGTAGATCTCGCCACTCATGTCTAACACTTAGTCTAACACTGCAACCCGACAGATTTTTACAGAAGACGTTTTTGTAAATAGTGAGTAGAACAGGACCCGCAGTTCAAACCTTCCCACACAGACATCTTGAACAAAAGAACGAAATACAGTAAAAACTTTGTGGGTCAATAAATCGGCTAAGAAACGTTTCTCAAAAGAATCTTGGCATTCATAGTCGATTTCAAACTGTAGGTCCCACCACGCTTTAATAAAATTAAAACACACAACATAACTGGTGCGAGAAGCTAGGTTGTAAACCTGACTAAAGGATTTTAATAAGCAATTAAGTGCATAAGTAAGTAATTTGTCTGTGATGTAGCATCGGTCGCCAGATACTAATTGAACAAATATTATAACGTTTAGATATTCACCTAGAAGAGGAGTATCCACCAATCGGAGAAGATATTCTGTTGACGATATAGCGACCATGTCGCAAGTGACAAGATGACATGCCGCACAAGTCGAGCATCAGTCGGTAAAACACTTGAATTTGTTCACTTTTAATGTGCAAATATTACATCAACTACTAGTACCTGACCCTCGAGGGCATATAATTTAAAGTTACTTGCTTGTTTAGTTTATTGGTCATTACAACCCTTTAGTCAGGTTCACAACCTAACCTAGCATACCACTCTCGTATTGTGTATCTTAATTTAATCTATGCTTGGCAAGACCTACAGCTAAAAGTCGACTCTGAACGACCGATTTTCAAGAAACTTTTCATGGCAATTCTTATTTATTCTCAGAGTTTTTGCCAGAACACTGCTGGAAGGAAGTCAACGAAGAAATATTTTTTCATATTTCGTTTAAAGTCAAAAGCGACAGATTAGGCAACCGTCTATCATTCAACCGAAATTCCTTGTAGATTTCGAAAAAGTTATAAAATATTGGTTCTCTTTTCTATTCAACTTTTGACATTTTCACTGTCTGATGAAGATATTTAAAAATTTTTAAATGAACACCCTGTATTTGAAATTCCTGGAAAGTATGTATGTATGTATGTATATATATGTTGTTAAACAACTATGACAAGCATTATAATATAAATATTGAAATCCATTTAAACAAAAATTAAAGAAAAAACAAAAATAGACGTAACAACAACCACAATTACAAACGCACAGAGTTGTAAATATCGAACACAGGAAAAAATAAACACAGAATGGCTTTCGAAAGCTGTTCAATTTCATGATTTCAAAAATGTTGCTAAATGAGTCAGAAGGAGATCAATTTTTTTAATCTCAATCTTAATACTAGTCTGTAGCTTAAAATACTTCATTTAAAAACAAAGCAATACAGTTTTCCAAGTAGAACTACTATTCTTCATTCAACCGCAATAGGATAAGATGTGCCCAGTAACATAATAAAAAAAAAGAATTTCATTGTTAACTCCTTTTGTTTGAGATGTGTTGGGGGGCTTTAACCATCGACTCTCATCTAATAAGCCACCACGCTACTTACATGTGTTATGCCCTAGAGTTTGTCTGACGCTTTCATAAGATATTGTTCATTTTGTAAAAGGAGAATGTGTTCAATTCTGGTTAATCGCTCGTTTCTTCATTTATTTTTTCTTTACCATTCCAACGGATATGTTTTTACATGTTTTCCCGGTGTACTGTGTGTATACTGCTAACGTTTCTCTTCAATGTTCCACAATGTTTTACAGTTTTAACTTGGATTAATGGAGGCAAAAATTGTCTAGGAATTCTTACTTACTTAATTGGTCATTACAACGCTTTAGTTAGGATTTCAACCTAGCTTCTCGCAACACTTATGTATGTTGTCGATGTTAATTTTATTTATGGATAGCGAAACCTACAGTTTAAAATCGACGCCGAACGACAGATTTTTCCATGGCAAATTTTATTTCAACCTCAGAGTTTTGATCAGAAATCTGTTGGGAGGAAGCCGCTGAAGAAATGTTTTTAATTTATCGTTTCGTTCGAGATGTCTGACCTGTGGTTAAAACGTAGCCAGCCTCACGTCTAGTAAGCCAGCTTACTACCAAGTAGTAATAGAAATAGAATAGGTTATCAAATTTTTTCATCTTCCACAGTTTGAAAAACTGTCAATTCAGTCCTACTCTTTCACATGAGATGCCCTTGCCTGATCTCCATTTTTTGTTTATTATGGATAAAGGTTTTCTGGTTTTACTAGGATTTGAATTCCATTTTTTTTTACTATAAAGCTACAGAACCTCTATTGGCTTCAAATTGAATGATTGACAAAGTTGTCATATTCTATCGGAAAGTGTGTTGGCTTATGAGATGTGAAGTCGTTGTTCAAGCCCTAGGCTCAGGCATCTTGAACAAAACGAAACATGAATAAATATTCTTTCGGCTTGTTCCTGCGAATAAAATAAAAATTGCCATGAAAAGTTTCTCAAAAAAACACTTTATAGTTCGAACTCTATTTTATACATTTGTATAAAATTAACACACGCAATAAGAATAGTGTGAGAAGCTAGGTTGTAATCCTGACTAAAGGATTGTAGTGCCTAATAAAGTGAGTAAGTTGTCGGACAAATTTTTTGAAATTAGCTAATGGTCTCCGGAATTAAGGTTTCATTTCCTTTAATACTTAGGTTTCCCCCATCAAATCTTAGGCGTACATCTTACTGTTGTGTTGCTCCATTGGCTTTTGTTAGTAGATCCTTTCAAGTCAAAGGTTGAATCCTGCCTACAATTATCGTACTCATTTTCATAATTCCCTTTTGGTGAGTTTTTACAACCAAAAACAACATGTCTTACCAAATCGAGTAGAATTTCTTGCAGTGTTAAGGGTTGCTTGCCGTGGCCATTATTATTTTCAAATGTGATAATTCATCAATTGAAATTGAAATTAAAGATATCAGGCCAATACATCTCCCATCGTACATACATATGCATTTTATTTTATTTGAACGGATTTTTTTTTTCATAGAAAAGTGTCCTTATGACCCATGATGCAATGCAAATAACGACATACGACATACTATTTATGATTATCATGATGTTTAGGATTGATTTGTTTTGTTTTTGTATTTCTGATATCTTTGTATTGTCATGTCACCTACAGATGTAGTGGTTTGTAAATGAAATTAACATACATACATACATATTTACATATGAAATATTTATTTAAATTAAAATGCATATGCAAATATATGCTCTGTGCATACATACATATGTATGTACATATTATGATTGTCAATGCCTTCAAACTTTAGTTACGCAATTCTATTCTATTGGAACAAACTTTACAACAAAAATAATTATTTTATGAATGTTAGAAGATAAAACCATTACAATTCAATTGAATACATGCATACGTATATGCATACATACATACATCCGTAAGCATATTCAATAGACGATATTTTAAATACACAAAGGAAGAAAGAGAGTGAGAGAGAGAGAGAGAGAGTGACAGTATGAATGAATGCATGAATGCATGCATATGCACATTCAGATGAGATGTGGGCATCTGCATGTACATACATACATACATATGTATGTATGTATATATTTGCAAATATTCATCTTATTTTAATTATATTTTAATTATGACACCCACTGCTTCAATGCTGATTGGCATTGTATTTTGTTTGATGCCCAAATGCCAGATGCCTTCTGCCATAAGTATTGTTGCAATACATACGTACATACATATGTATTCGTATTAAAAGATGCTAGATTTAATCAGTAAGAGAATTCCTATCCTTTTTGTGGCAATAAAATTAAAAACATTCCATTTACTAATAGCAACTAATTAATCATCAGAATACTGTTGTTGTCTAATGCCAATGACAAGCTTACCTATTATAAGAGGGTCATTTGATAACATTTTGCATGAAAACCTGTTACAAGTGTCTTGAGAGTAGTTGTTGCAAATGAAAATTAAATGTGTTTGAGGAAATTAAGAAAACCTAACTCGAACATAATGGATATTCTATAGAGGCTAAGAAAACTCTTCATTAGTTTTCAAGGTTTTATACATGCGAGACTCTTGTATATTTTGTGTTACAAACTGAATTTATAAAGTTTATGACTTAACCGTTCATTACAAACTTCAGTCACAACTACACCCTAGCTCCTCACAGTACCCACGTTGTGTGTGTTGATTTTATACATGAGTGGCGGGACCTACAGTTTAATGTCGACTCCGAAGGCCAGGTTTTAGAAAAACATTTCATTTCAATTTTATTTCATTCTCAAAGTTTTTGCCAGAAATCCGCTGAGAAGAAGTCATCGAAGAAATATTCGCCCTGCGGTTTGAACCAGGGCCTCACGTCTAAGAACGCCAACACACTACATACTAGACTAAAGCGACTTCACCAGCTTTTAGGCCCATTGTCATGCATACATACATACATACATAATTGGCCATTACAACCCTTCAGTGAGGATTACGGCCTAGCTTCTCAACACCACTCATATTGTGAGCGTTAATTTTTATACATGAGTGGCGGGACCTACAGTTTAAAGTCGACTCCGAACGACAGATTTTTTGAGAAGCTTTTTCATGGCAATTTTTACTCTCAGAGTTTTTGCCAGAAATCTGCTGAGAGGAAGTCGCCGAAGAAATATTTTTTCATATTTCATTTTGATTTCTGACCTGGGATTCGAACTCGAGCCTTTCGTCTAATAAGTCAACACACTACCTACTAGACCACGGGGACTTCATTGTTATACCACAATAAATTTCATCCGGGCCGTCAAACATTCTCTAAAGGAAACCAACCCCAGTCCAAACTAAATCTTGAGATGTCAGAAAGTGGCCAGAAATCTTTGTCTTTTTATGACAACAGCAGGCCACTAACACATAAGGTGAAGGACAGTTTTTTCCTTGCTCGTGCAACTCATAGCTCTTGAAGTTATTTGCTGGAATTTTAAGTTTTTCTACATGCCTACCAAGAGAACAGTGGCTCGGTATTGTGCGATGGATGGCCATGCGATTTAAGAACAGAATTGAGTCGTTTCTTTTCTTATCCGTATGTGACTACCACGTACTCTCCTACTGCTAACTTGCCTGTAATAAGTGTCAATAAGTTTTTGCCAGAAGATTGCTGAGAGTAAGTGCCCGAAAATTTTTTTTTTCAAATTTCGCTTTGTTTTATAAGTCTGGGTTGCAGTTCGAACCACTGTCTTACGTTTAATAAGTCCACACACTATCTACTAGACTATGGCGACTTCTTGGGGTATATAAATTCATAAGAGGACCTTTCGCTCTTCGCTTCTATCTGCGGCAATCGATTTGTTCACTTCAATTACACTTCACAAACTTTCCACACAATAAACAGGCGTATTAAGGCGAATCAATCATAAAAGCTTTCCATTGTACATAGAGAGCAGTCATTTGCCGTAATTTGAACATCAAAAGCTATGACAGCATAATATATAGAGCACCGCAAACGCAAAAGTTCTTGTAAAGTATACTCAAAGTCAAGAGGTTCAAAGATTCTTTTTAAATTTACCCAGAAGTATAGTGTAACTCTTGCTCTGCATGTATCCATAGCAGTATGTGATCTAGTTCATGTTCCTTTTTTACCTTTGCATATACATAAGTAAAGTCTGTGTAAGATCATGCCCTCTATAAATAAATGCTAATCTAAAAATACATGTGAATTATCTTTTTTAAACCCTTTTACACCTATGTTAGCCATGCTGTTGCATTCAATATCTTCTTGTATGGAAACCCAGACTAGAATATCCGCAGAATATCAAATTTGTCGCGCCGCAAATGTTGCATCTATTGTGTTTATAATATAACTATCTCCAGGTTTAGCTTAAGTACTTGAAATAATTTTTATTTTCCAAATTGAAAAAAATACCGGCGTCTGCGATTGATGGTCTTCGTATTCGGAATCATACATAAGAGTAACCGCAGAATTTCAAATTTGTCGCGCCGCAAATGTTGCATCTATTGTGTTTATAATATAACTATCTCCAGGTTTAGCTTAAGTACTTGAAATAATTTTTATTTTCCAAAATGAAAAATATTTCTGCGTCTTCGATTGATGGTCTTCGTGTTCGGAATCCTACATTAGAGTAGCCGCAGAATTTCAAATGTGTCGCGCCGCAAATGTTGCATCTATTGTGTTTATAACATAACTGTCTCCCGGTTGTAATACTTTTTATGATACAAATTGAAAAATATTTCTGCGTTTGCGATTGATGGCTATTTTAAGAAACTTACCATATTAACAGGGTACCGCTGCTATTGCAAATGGCTAGGCAAAGCTTGAAAGAAAACAAACTGTTTAACAAATTAGCTGTGGTTTCAGATCGTCCTTGAATTACAAATTAAACTATACAGCCCTTAACTAAGTTGGCTTCCGAGAATTTTTCATTAAAGTATTCAATAAGACAAGAGTAAAACGCGTAATTTATGGCGACAAATAAATTTTGCTGTCGACTAGGGGTTTTCTTTTTTTTAATAACTTGCAACGGTTGTTGCAACTGTAATTTTACACACAAAAATAATTGTTATTTCACAATTAAAGTCTTATTACTTTTACTGCTACGACTATTTACAAACATTTGTGCTATTTTTATACTCTATACATAGATGTGTACAATACAAATACATTAACGATACATTATGCAAGTGTGTATGTGTGTTTGCATGTAACAATATCAAGGATATCAAATTAATTGAATTCCATATTGTCTAAATGAATAAAATAAATTAATTTGTATAAATTACATGCACATTTATTTGTTAATTATATAAACAGATACAAACAGACAGACAGACAGACAGACAGACCAAGAGACCAAATACAATGGACAGACAGTTATAAATGGGTGTATGTATTTGCCAGTGCATGTAAACCATACATAATTGTATACGTGTTGATTAAAGGCGTTCGTATTTGTATTTGTTATACTCGGAGTATTATTTGTTGGGCTCATTTTATGCCATGCCCGAGCATATAGAAGACCATTAAATTGTTAAAACGTGATGAATATTAATCAATACCAAACAGTCAGAATGGCCAAAAATGGTTAAAAATATAATGTAAAGTAAATATGAAATGCCTAAACTACATAATGTATGAATGTATGTAGCCCATAGAGTGAATGCTTTATTTGTAAATGTTAATTTAATTCCATGCGAGGAGTACGTTAAGAAAACAAGACGAAGACAGAAAGGCTTGAATGAAAGCAGTCAAACTTTAATAGGGTTGAGCTATAAAAAGTCATTGAAAGCAATGTAAACGTAATAAGGAAGAAATTAAAGCAAAGTAGTCGTACTAATTTAAATTCGAACAAAGAGAGAGGGCAAAAATATTTTTAAGAGATAGAAGGAGATCTCCTCCTAATTGACATTAGTAACTAACTTTGCACATAGTTTACATAAATATTTTATATGTAAATACATATGTACAAATACATCTTAATTTCATTTACAAACCACTACATCTGTAGGTGACATGACAGTATAAAGATATCAGAAACACAAAAACAAAACAAATCAATGCTAAACATCATGATCATCATAAATAGTATGTCGTATGTCGTTATTTGCATTGCATCATGGACACTTATCTATGAAAAAAATGCATTCAAATAAAATAAAATACATGTGTATGTACGGTGGGAGATGTATTGGCCTGATATCTTTAATTTCAATTTCAATTGATGAATTATCACATTTGAAAATAATAATGACCATGACAAGCAACACTTAACACTGCAAGAAATTCTATTCAATTTGGTAAGGCATGTTGTTTTTGGTTACAAAAACTCACCAAAAGGGAATTATGAAAATGAGTAGGTATATTGTAGGCAGGATTCAACCTTTGACTTGAAAGGATCTACTAACAAAAGTCAATGGAGCAACACAACAGTAAGATGAACTCCTAAGATTTGATGAGGGAAACCTAAGTATGAAAGGAAATGAAACCTTAGTTACGCTGACCATTGTTTGTCTATGAAAATATAATGACTTGCTGGAATATGGAAATCTATCATTGATCACTTCAACCGTTTAGTTAGGATTACAACCTAGCTTCTCACACCAAGTAAGGAAGCGCCACCAAAAGGTGACCAACGCTTGCTTGAATATGGACATCTATCAGACTTCATATTTACTTCCTTGATCACTTCAACCGTTTAGTTAGGATTACAACCTAGCTTCTCACACCAAGTAAGGAAGATCCACCAAAAGTTGACCAACGCTTATTCAAACACTACAACCCAAAAGATTTTTACAGAAGATGTTTCTTTTCGCCGTAGTCTAGTAAGTAGTATGTAAACCAGGGCCCGCAGTTCAAACCTTACCTCAGGCACCTTGAACATAACAACGAAATATGAAAAAAAAATATTTCTTCTCTCGCCTTCATTTCCACAATCTTACAGAAAAATCTCTGTGAATGAATAAATTGGCTAAGAAAAGTTTCTCCAAAAAATCTTGACGTGAATAAAATTGAAACATACAACATAAGTGGTCTGAGAAGCTAGGTTGTAATCCTAACTATTGGGTTGTAATGACCGATTAAGTAAGTATTAAGGAAATACTTTATTAAAGGATTTTGTTTTTAAGTTATGTAGGGCATTATGAAGTCGCCGTAGTCTAGTAGGTAGTGTGTTGGCTTATTAGACATGAGGCGTCGGTTCAAACCACACATCAGAAACAAGGTTGTAATCCTGACTAAAGTGTTGTAATGACTAATTAAGTAAGAATATAAAACAAACACTCCATTAAATATTGTTTTTAAAAACTCTTTGCATATGTTGTGTTAAATAAGCGTAATTAATACGGCAATGTTTTGCTTTTCACAAACTTTCCTTTGCCTTCAAGGCTGAAATGCTTTCGTTGCTTATATAATTGGCTGCATAAGAAAGAAGGCAGCATAGGTTCTACACTAACGTCGTCGTCATAGTGGTTCTTAATAAAAAATTTATTATTTAATTACCTGGCATAAGTTTCAAACGGACATTACCTGGAAAGTAAAGGAATACAAAAAAAAATTTATTAAAAAATGTTTTAAAGGAAAGTTATGTTTATGTAATGCATTCACATGAATTTTATAATTGAAATGAAATTGCAAAAAAAAATTTTTTATTAGAAAACAAAAGTTTAGATTAGAAATAAAATGAAATTATATGAGAAATAATATCACATTTCTATTGATAGGGTTTTCCTTTAGGAATTGTGTCCTGTTCGAAGGTTCGCGACTTCACCTTCTCGAAATCTCTATAAATGTAAACATCGTTGTTCCATTATTATTGTTTGTGTATTTTGTTTACATTTATTCTTGTAGTGTTGTTTTTGGATGATTGTTTACTTGTTTGCCATTTTCTATGTATTTTTGTTTATCTGTTTACCATTTTTTTATGCTGTACGTTAATTTGTAAACCGGTTTGTTTACTGCATTGTTTTGTTTTTGTAGCTTTTGTTTATAATTTTAATGTTAAGCGGTGTAAAGGCCAAACATCAGTATCTAGATTTTTCATTTTCATAACAATATTAACAACAACATTGATAAACGCCATTTGCTGTAGAAAAAAAACACAACGAAATTTGTTTTCGTTTTCTCTTTCCCATTCATTTGGGTTGGATTTGGAGGCAATTTTTAATTGCTGACTATCAATATGGCAACCAAATGATATATAATCACAGAATTTATTCAAATATGGCGCATTTTCTTTCCCTTTTAAAACTTACTGCCCAAGTAAAGCCATGAAAATTAAATTTAAAAATTCAACAACGTTTAGTTTATTGAGTTTCTTAATGAAATACTTCAAATGGCCAACATTTTCTAACACTGGGAACGTATAAACGAATTGAAGTAATTTTATAGGATTTTTTTACTCCATTTAAAGGTTCATTAATTTCGATTTTTTTTATTATTTTTATTACAGACACCAACCATGTTGCCCTTTGGCCTTTTCGCCCTTTTTCATTCAGTTTTGTACACCAATTTCGATATCCAATCAAGGATGCAGGAATAAAACATTAAAATAATTACGTCGAGATGCCTAAGGTTACAATGTGTAAAATTTTCTAACACGGAACACGGAACGTCGGCATTAAAAAAGAAAATTAAATGAAACACGAACCGAAAATGAAAAAACAAAAAAACGAAAGATTTTTTTGATCATTTTAATAAATTTTAAATTAACAACACGAATAAGATGGTGAAATAATAATAAAGAATGTTTTACTTTCCTTCCTTCTTTTTGTTTCCTTGTTTTCTTTATTCACTTTACAAGTAGGTCATATTGGAATTTAAAGTTAAAAGGGGGAGAAAAACAAGGAAATAATAACAGAAGAGACATACCTGGTCATATACGACTTGGTGATGCCATTCAAGCACTCGCCTTTATGAGGTTAAATGGTTAACTGTGTGTGGAACTGTCTGAAATAGCTGAGTCAGATAAGTTCACAACATATGGTTAACTTCTGCTGGGTCCCAGATTATGCCGGTCTTCTCAGCAATAAGCAAGCAAACGAGGGGGCCTCCACCCCTCCGTTTATGGTGCCCGAAGGAGAGGATAAAGAGTGGCAAAGGCTCTTCAAACCAAGTGGATTGAAAGCAATCAAATCATTTTTTGAAAACCTACAATAAAAGGAGGTCCCGCTACATACATCATACATACATAATTGGCCATTACAACCCTTCAGTCAGGAATACGGCCTAGCTTCTCACACCAATCATGTTGTGTGCCTTAATTTTATACATGAGTGGCGGGACCTACAGTTTAACATCGCCTCCGAACAACAGATTTTTTTGAGAAACTTTTTCATGGCAGGTTTATTTACTCTCAGAGTTTTTGCTAGAAATCTGCTGAGAGGAAGTCGCCGAACAAATATTTTTTTCATATTTCGTTTTGATGTCTGGCCCGGGGGTCGAACCCGGGCTTTATGTCTAATTTTATGCTTTATGTCTAAGCGAACACACTACCTACCAGGCTACGGCGACTACTACCCGTAGGTCCCGCCACTAATGTATAAAATTAACACACACAACATGAGTAGTGTGAGAAAGCTCTAATTTCCTTCAAATAGATGAAATGGCTTGGGTGATACCTGAAGTATATCTATTGGGTTCAGAAAATTATGAAATTTCATTGACATAACAAAAGCTTGCTCTAGCCTTCC